>CM061354.1:48879793-49523722 GCA_030867105.1 Liasis olivaceus | reverse complement strand
CCAGGGAAGGCCCATCACCAGAGCATGGTCACTGCGTAGGGTTTCTCTCGCGTGATTACCGTGTTAAAGCAATAGGGATGCTTGGTCCTAGCTAGCGCTATCGATTGCATATTTACAAAAAAAGAACATGCTTTGAAAGGTTCCACCATTCAGGAGGCGCTCCGCGTGGCCTGCTGTTCTCTCTCCGCTTAAAGCACAGAAAGGGACGGTACCCTGCCCAGCTCTGGCTTAATTGCGATCAAGCGGCCCCTGGTGAGGAGCGCGGACTTCGCGCGCGCCTCTCCGTGGTCGAACCTCCGCCCGAGGCGGCTACTAACCCCCTCCGAGACGCCGTCAGCGGCTCTTCTCTTCAAGGCTCCACCTTGCGCCGCGGACGGGGCCGGCGCCGTTCCCCGCACGCGCCTCACGACTTGACCCGGGGCGACTCGGCTGCTGATCTTCTCGCCGTTCAGCTTGCAGCCCGGGCCTTCCACCATACTGGCAGAAATCGGTAGCTGGAAAAGCGCCTGGCAAGATGGAGAAGCGCTGTTCAAATTTCGCGCCGCAACTCCTGCGCAGCTGCTCCGCCCCAGCCGACGCAGCTCGGCCGCCCCTTCTTCGTAATCCCTCTTGACGGCCTCCCAAATCCAGGCGGAGAGAGCTGGTGAGCCTCCATCCAGCCTAAGGAAGCGCTTTTCAGCCACAGGTTCCAGATGCGAGTTTTACGAATTAGTGACGGTATTTTTTAGTACCGGCGGACTTCTTTTCGTACCTTAAGGATGACATTTGCTCCTTCTCACCTGGAGTTCAGGGGAAAATAAACAGTCGAGCTCCTTTTCTGCCAATAAGAAAAAGAAAATAACTTCTTCCTGGATACAAGTTTTGGATTGCTCCTGGATACTATTTAAATTAAGGATTTTTGAATACCTTAACTCAGTGTTTCTCAACCTTGGCAACTTGAAGATGTGTGGACTTCAACTCCCAGAATTCCCCAGCCGGCTGGGGAATTCTGGGAGTTGAAGTCCACGCATCTTCAAGTGATCAAGGTTGGGAAACGCTGCCTGAACTTCCTTGTTGCAGGATGTTTCCCACTGTTATGTTTGTATTGGTAGGATATGTTGAGATTTTTTTCATTAGAGGTCCTTTCAGCCTATCCTACCTCACAAGATTGTTGTAAGGATAAGGAAGTGTGCTATTGAGCTCTTCTGGAAGAATGGAGGGGTGTAAAGGTGAAAGTAATAAACATTAAAAAGAAGAGGAGCATGGGGAAAAGGAAACTTTAAAAAGGAAAGCAATAGAAGCTGTGGCTATATTAACTGGAATCAGCATGCAAGAAAAAGAAGCCCAGGCTTTTCATTTCATAAAAAGTTCAATTTCATTGCTCCTTTGTATTTGTTGATCCGTCTCCCCAACCTATTTCTTTTAAATTACTCTGAATCAGGCTTTCCAGTCATGCTGACTGATGGGAGTTGTAGTCACATCTCTTGACTGCAAAAGAAGGGGGTGAAATTGGGAAATGTTTTCAGATAGAATGTCAATACCGCATATCCCATATGTCACTTTTTAGATTGTTTTGGTAGTTTTAATCTGTGTCATATGTTGCAATTTATTATTTGTGTGATTATAGTTGATGTTATTGTACTATTTTGATAGTGTACTCTGATAGTTTCTGAAATAAGGGGAAAAAATCACTTAACTAGCTATTATACATATATGGTGGAAAACCAGAGTATTCCGTTTCTTACAGAAGAATTATTATATTGGGGCGTTTGGTGCAAAGCGGTCTCAAGTTGCTCCCAAAGATGATTAGAAACTTGGCTGTCTCTCTGAAAATGTAAACACCAGTAATATTCCAATATACCTTGCTGGGATTTAAGTGTGAGATGCAGCATTTGTAGAAATAATATCTATAATTTCATCCCATCAAATGCGACTCTACCTTGGTCAAATTAGCACTAAATCTAGTCTCAGAATAATTGAAGAACTGTCCTTGCCTGTCACTTCAAGGAAAATTTAGGCTGCCTTAGCTTGTACCTCCCTACAGATTTCTCACAAGAAATAGTCGCTACCTGGAGGCAGAATAACGGTGTCTCTGCTTTTCACAGTGTCGAAAAAGCTTCTGGAAGTTTCCAAACGGATAGTGCTATCAGTTAAAAGGTGCCATATAACTCACATGTGTCTACTGTTTCTGTGTTAAAAAAAAGATGGAAGAAATAGGACAACATGGGAAGCTTACAGATAGAAGATAATGTTGCCTGCATTCCTATAAAATTCCATGAATTTATGTGAGTCATTTGCACAATAAGATGCAACAATATTTAAGATGTCAGTCATTCGCTGTTTTGCTGCAGGAGATGAACAAGACTGTCCTCCAAAAATTGCTGCAATAAATATTCTACAGTCTCCAGAAGCACAAAGGTCACTTTATATCACTGTTATTATCTTTTATTGATATCACTGTTATTTATGTCACTTTGATGCCAGCTTTTACTTTGATTTACAAATATGCATACTTCTGCACAAATATGTAGAAACAATCATTATATAAGTTGAACTGATTTGCCCAACTGATTTTGCTTTTGCTGATATAAAAAGAATTACAGTCTCATATTCCTGATTTGCTTACTCCCCGTAGTATAGATATGTATTTAGGATTTTGAGTCTGCCCACTATGTGATTGTTTGGTCACCAAAAAGTCAAAGAAGCATGCCCTATTTCATACTTGATGCAACAGAGGAAATTTCAGAGCAAACAGTTGTACCTCCAGCCCTCACTCAGAAGTACGTGGCATACAAATTCAGCCCTTTTTTGGCACACGTGAGGCAGTGAATCCCAAAGGTATCTACAGCAATCACACATAAATATAATTAACCATTTGCTGCTCTTTTGTGACATCCTAAATAATTACTTTTTCTAGACTTTGACCCTTTTTTCTAATAGTAAGCCTGGAACGTATGGTTCTGTTGTAAGTCAGCCAAACTAAATACAGGAAGACACATGTGGAACACTCACTTAAGAAATATTTTGCTATATTATTGATTTTAAAAGACATTGATGATAAAATGTTGCCTGCAACTGAAGTTAGAGTGAACATATTAACTTGCTCAGGTAAATTAGAAGTTCCCTATCCACTATCTGTAGCCATACAGGTAGTCCTCATTTAGCAACTGCTTCATACAGCAACTGTTTGCAGTTACGACAGTGATGAAAAAACTTTGTGACCGGTCCTCACATTTACGACCTTCACAGGTCTGTAAAGCAAAAGAAAACTGAAGTAAGATCTTAAGCACAGTTGCAGCTTCACTTAGTGACTGCTTCATTTAATGACCGAGTTACTGGTCCCAATTGTGGATGCTAAACGAGGACTACCTGTAGTAGGAAATGCATATTCTTGTGAAAGACAGAGACAAACTATTTACAGCTTTCACTGGAAGAGCAATGACTGAGCATCCTTAAGAACTCCCAGTCCGAAAGTAGTGATAGAAACCTTCCATTCATGATCGGTGTTCTTTTTACACTGCTGCTCAGCAATACATTTTCTCTTTGTTTTTCTGATGCCATCAAAATGCCCAGATTCCAGGTGCCTGGTTGTAACACTTTATCAGCTGCTTGCATATGTGCAACACTTCATTTTAATTAGCCTTAAGATCTAAGTCTCTGATGGAATAGCAGGGGTCCCTAATTATCATCACAAATTAGTGATCTGCCCAGAAAATGAGGAATGCATAAGGCATTAAGCTGTCAGAGGCCAGTAGTACAATTAAGAAGAATAGCTGAAAAAGTGAGAGATAAGGAAATTGTTTTTTTTTAACTTGCCAGATCTCACATTAGTTTTAGTGGTTTTTATGCTTATAAAACATTGATTTTAAATATTACAAGTCTAGTCTATCTTCCAAACATATATGTGATACCATACATGTAACACATCTATTAGAATTATAACAGTATTTATGAAATAGCTATTTTAATCATATTTTTGAGACATCAGTAATTCTTAAAGGCACATGTACTAAAAATGTTGCCCATTTAATGGGCCAAATAATGCTCATATACTATCAATTAAATAGGTAAATATCACAACTTTATTAACAAACTTTCTGGAACAACATAGCAAAACCAAGTTCTCTTAGAACAATTCCTTTTTGGCTCTAAGTGTTAGGCCAGTCTGAAGATTCCATCCTTTTGGTCAGTGAAGTGTTGCCTAGACATGTAATGGGCACACAAGATGGAACTATCCTCCATCTTTACAAGGTGGACTGCAATGTGCAGGAGAATGGCCTGCAACCCTGCTGTCTCAGTGGGCTACCTGGATAGTTGACAGTCTGTCATAATGTCTGTGTTACTCAACATGTTATGACCATGTAGCAAATGACAAATTAGCAAACTCTACAACATCTTTGCAGTGCGAAGTACTTCCAGTTGATCACCTATTAGAGGGGCTGAGTAGCTCTGCACCAACTGGAAGGGGATAGCTTTTATTTCACACTGCAAAGATATTGGATAGTTGAGGGAGGAATGTCTCATTGAAAGGACAGAAAGCAAGAAATATGTGCATATTTTGACATCAGATGCTATAACTAAGCTTTCTTGAGTCCTTACCTTTCTTCTGCCAAGTTTTACCTGTGGTTGAAAGTTTCAGGGAGCAATGTTTTTTCCCCCTTGCTAATGTGGCAGAATGTCTACAGGTGAAACTCGAAAAATTAGAATATCGTGCAAATGTTTATTTATGTCAGTATGGCAACTCAAAAGGTGAAACCAATATATGAGATGGACGCATTACATGCAAAGCGAGATATGTCAAGCCTTACTTTGGTATAATTGTGATGATTATGGGGTACAGCTTATGAAAACCCCAAATTCACAATCTCAGAAAATTAGAATATTACATGACATCAATAACACAAGGATTGGAAATAGAACAATATCGGACCTCTGCAAAGTATAAGCATGCATATGTACTCAGTGCTTGGTTTGGGCCCCTTTTGCAGCAATGACTGCCGCAATGTGGCGTGGCATGGATGCTATCAGCCTGTGGCACTGCTGAGGTGTTATGGAAGACCAGGATGCTTCAATAGCAGCCTTCAGCTCCACTGCATTGTTCGGTCTCATGTCCCTCATCTTTCTCTTGGCAATGCCCCATAGATTCTCTATGGGGTTCAGGTCAGGCGAGTTTGCTGGCCAATCAAGCACAGTAATCCCATGTTCATTGAACCAGGTTTTGGTACTTTTGGCAGTGTGGATAGGTGCCAAGTCCTGCTGGAAAATGAAGTCAGCATCCCCATAAAGCTCGTCTGCGGAAGGAAGCATGAAGTGCTCCAAAATCTCCTGGTAGACGGCTGCGTTGACCCTGGACTTAATGAAGCACAGTGGACCAACACCAGCAGATGACATGGCTCCCCAAATCAACACAGACTGTGGAAACTTCACACTGGACTTCAAGCATCGTGCATTGGGTGCCTCTCCATTCTTCCTCCAGACTCTGGGTCCTTGGTTCCCAAATGAGATGCAAAAGTTGCTCTCATCAGAAAAGAGGACTTTGGACCACTGGGCAACAGACCAGTTCTTTTTTTCTGTAGCCCAGGTAAGACGCTTCTGACCTTGTTTGTTGTTCAGGAGCGGCTTGACAAGAGGAATACGACATTTGAAGCCCATGTCCAGGATCCGTCTGTGTGTGGTGGCTCTTGATGCACTAACTCCAGCCTCAGTCCACTCCTTGTGAAAGTCCCCAACACTTTTGAATGGCCTTTTCCTGACAATCCTCTCCAGGCTGCGGTCATCCCTGCTGCTTGTGCACCTTTTTCTACCACACTTTTGCCTTCCACATAACCTTCTATTGATGTGCTTTGATACAGCACTTTGGGAACATCCAACTTCTTTTGCAATTACCTTTTGGGGCTTTCCCTCCTTATGGAGGGTGTCAATGGTGGTTTTCTGCACAACTGTCAGGTCAGCAGTCTTTCCCATGCTTGTGATTCCTACTGAACCAGCCTGAGAGACCATTGAAAGGCTCAGGAACCCTTTGCAGGTGTTATGGATTCATTAGCTGATTAGAGGGGGACACTTTGAGCCTAGAATATTGAACCTTTTCACACTATTCTAATTTTCTGAGATTGTGAATTTGGGGTTTTCATAAGCTGTACCCCATAATCATCACAATTATACCAAAGTAAGGCTTGACATATCTCGCTTTGCATGTAATGCGTCTATCTCATATATTGGTTTCACCTTTTGAGTTGCCATACTGACATAAATGAACATTTGCACGACATTCTAATTTTTCGAGTTTCACCTGTATATTAACATCTGTAAATATTTTCTATTGTTATACATATCTGTTTTAGAACCGCTGTCTATGGGGTATATAGAACTTTGTATAAACTGTTTTAGTTTGTTCCTTACACACTCCTAATATTTTCTGATCTACTGGAGCATGGAAGTCAATAATCTATTTGTGAGAGTCACAGGCTAAAAGGAAATATGTGATCATCATGGAAAACATGAGATGGGAATACACAAGACAACTTTCCAGTGGTTGGTGTTGTGTTTTTGTTTTGTTTTGTTTTGCTTCTAGGGTACTTTATGGTAATAGCCAGTTCCTGAGCATTCTCACTTGGAAGTAAATCTCATTGGGATCACTAGGATTTATTCCAGGTAAGTGTGCCTGAAAATGTGTATCTGAAACCACATATGCCATCCTGATAACAAACTTAGTTTGTTCAAATGTAGTTTGAATGTAGTTCAAATGACATAAATGAAAGGACTATCCATTTACTGGCAGTGTAAGGAAATGAACTCATCTGTTCTTTTAGCAAGTATGCCAGTGAGAGAGAATTGTACCTAAATTAAACAGTAAAAAGTTAATTATTTCTCAAAGCTTTGAGAAATTGAGCATTTAAGTCTCTGCCCATGTGATAGTTGGTCATTATAAGTAGATCACATTTTCAAATAAAGGACGTGCCAGAATTTTAATTATAAATGCAAAGGCTGGACTTGACATAGGCCTTGAAAGATCTTGGAAGCATATAAGAATTGAAGTGACATAATTGATAATGAAACTCCAAAGAGTTAGCCATTATTAGTAATCTGAAGCAAAGCCCTCTGTAGGTCTTAAAACTTGCAAGTGCTAATAATAATGAAGATGTGAACGCTAATCTTTCTTTTCTCCTATCCTGTGTTTGTAGGAAAGATTTGATTTTAATCCCATCTAACTTATTTCAGGGATTTCTGATTATGCAAAGCAGTGTATCCATATTTGGTCAAATGCAGTTGTGTTGTCACTTTAGTCCAATTCTATTATGATGGGAAAGTCAAATGTAATTGCCTAGTTCCCACTGTACTTAAAATGCTTACTTCCCACTGTACTTAAAATGTTTCTAAAGCTATCTAGGCCCAGCTTTTCCATCAGAAAAAAAGTCCGAAATCTGGCAATAATTCTTTTATTATCTCTGACACTATATGTAGTTGTTGGAAAATAAGCTGTGAAAGCAAATTCCTATAGGTAATTTTAATTTATCTTCATTTTTACCAGCAAACAAAAATATAAAGCAGCATGAATGACCTTAGCACTACCCAGGGGCTGTATTGCCAGTAGATGCAGCACTGAGAAATTATTTTGTTTATTGGGCTATCAGTATGTAAATTTTAAAGGGATATAGATATACTTTGTGCAGATGAGAGAAAAGAGATTTGCTAATGCTATAAGCAATGCTGATAGGTACTGGTTGCATCTCCGATATAATTGATTACAGCCCACATATCCTCATTATGCAGAAAAATGTCAAGATGAACTTAGCCTATGAACATTGGACTGTGGAATTGTGTGTTACACCTAAATTCTCATTTCACTGAGATGGATGGAATGTGAGTGCCTGTCCAATAAGACTTTCATACAGACTGCCTGATTGACAACACTACAATTCATGGCCATATTGAAGGTTTGTGGATTAGTACTTCAGGGGTATCTGGAGAGCTCTAGTTTCTTGGCCATACATTACTGACTGACTGTAGACAGATGGCAAACCAGTATTCTTTCCCTTGGCCTCTGCTTCCTCCCTTTCTATTTTCCTCTTAGCTTTCCTTTTTAATGCACTTTTCTCAGAATTTTTCCTCTTCAACTTTCCTATTTTTAATTTTTTTCCCAGTCATTTTATCCTACTTTGCAATACTTTATATGACCCTTGCTTCTATCTTTTCTTCCAGGACACTAGTCTCAGCCTTCTCTTATCCTTTGTTTGCTTTGATACCAACTGTCACCGCAGATAATTTTCCATAACATTCATTTATCCTGCCTTTGTGCTATATAAGTACTCAGTGATAGGAAAAGAAGCTAATACTCAGCTCTATACAGGGGGATCATACAGTGACTGCCAGAAACTTCCCAATATCTTTAATATATTGCCTGTTAGAAAGCTTGTGTTGAATATCAACATTTAATAGTGAAGAGTAAGTTTTCAGGAAACCTCTCCATTTTCACTGGATAGATGTAGCTGTCTAACAATAAAAATAATGAGTCGCCTGGTTTGTATTCAAGTCATGAATTCTGATTAGTCCAGCTGAAGCTTATCTGAAGCTGTAATTCAAGCCTTTTGTCCATTTGCTGCCATAAAAGACAATGGTATCAGACTCACAGAATTAATTAAGGAGGTCTTCCTTCCTTCCTTCCTTCCTTCCTTCCTTCCTTCCTTCCTTCCTTCCTTCCTTCCTTCCTTCCTTCCTTCCTTCCTTCTCTCTCTCTCTCTCCCCCTCTCCCTCTCTCCCTCTCTCTTTTTAGTTGTATTAACACTGAACAAATGTATGCATCCAATGAACAAATACAGACTCATTTTTCAATGTATTATCATTGTATGAGATTCCTCAGTACAACAATTTGTTTAATGGGGCAAAATAACATTTTAGGACTACTTCCATCCCTTTCTTCAGCAGCCTGCACTGTCTGGAGAGACAGAAAGCATTGCTAAACGATGTGTGATCGGAAATTGAAAGGACTGACAAGGATGGAGAGCACCCACACAACTATGACTCTGGTTGCCTAATATAAGTTAATTCAAAGAAGTTGTTGGAATCAAAGTATTCTTATTGCTTTCCTTTTTCCTCCAGTAATGCCTGCCATTCCATCTCACGCCGCTCAGTACAGTTACTTGATTCACTAGAGGAACTTTCACCCACCTGGCACTACCCAGTTGTGTGGACGTCAACTCCTAGATTTCTCAGCAATGGCCACACTAAGAATTCTGAGAGCTGAAGGTTAACAAATCCACGTATCGCTGTTCTAGAAATGCTTCAGGAGGGTCCTTAATGCTATAACAAAGGTGTGGAATGGGACAGAATCACTGAATCATAGTTTTGGAAAGGATCATGGAGATAATCAAATCCAACCTCTGCTCAGTGCTAAGTCTGTCTTCTATAAATGTGTTTAAAATAATTGTGGTAGGACCCAAGGTTACATATGTGACTGTTAAATCTGGGGAAAAAATGTAATGTATGTGGAAATGACCTTGGGAGACAGAAGAAAGAGCTGCAGACTAGAGAACAATCAGATAATAGGCAGCTGAGTCCACAGAAGGAATTGGGGGTGGCAAATGTCTCAGATAGGACCTTCCCTAGTTTCTTGGACTGTAAAGGGGGTAGATGTACTTTTAGACTTGCAAGATTCTTTTAATGTAACCTTACAGTAAAGTTAGAGCTAGGACCTCTGGGCGGGCTTCTTATCTGGACTACCTCGCAATGCTGACAAAAATATTCTAAATATGGAGTAACAATAAGCAGTTTTGTTTTGTTAAACTTCATATAAATACATGTCTAACTTATCTATATTTTGGAAAATACTTTTATTTTGGGTTCATAGAAAAGTTTTATGTTCTTTCTTAGGCATTTAGTAAATTGGGTGCTTATTTATCTGCTATGCTATGCTGTGACCAGATATTATCTGGTCACAGGCTGAAATAATATCACCATCTCTTGGATTTTATTGTATTTAATAATTGTATTTTATATTTGTATTATTTATGTTTTTACTGATTTTAAATTGTTTTGTTGTGAACCGCCCAGACTCTCTCCTTGTGGGGGAGTTGGTGCAGTGATATAAAGTAGGTAGGTAGGTAGGTAGGTAGGTAGGTAGGTAGATAGATAGATAGATAGATAGATAGATAGATAGATAGATAGATGTAACAAAAAAGCTAAGCTTAACCTTCTAAATGAATATGAGAGAAAGAGCTATAATTCATTGTCCGCAATCCAAGTAGTCTAAATTGTAGCCAGAAACAAAGAATTTGGGGAAGCTTTTATATCATTGGTGTGATGTGACCCCTGTAGTTATGCAGGTAAGCAGGAAAGTTGGCTTGTGTATCAACTGCACCAGACAAGTAAATTTCAAACAATAAATTAGTCTTGTTTACTGACAGAACGATGTCTAGTAAAGTTCCAGAGGTGGCGATGTTAGTGATGGTCTTGCTTAACAGCTTCATTGATAGTATAGAAGAGGGATTAAGCAAGACATCTGTTAAATTGTTAGTCTTAGAAAAGTAACACCCACGTTTCAGAGGAACAGGAAGAGTACAAAATTGTGAACTAGAAAATTTATATCCTTTTTATAGTATTTTATAGTATTAAATATGGTTTCGTTTTTAAACATCACAAATGTTCAAATATTACTAATGTCATGCAATTCAAATATGTTTGCCATCCAGAAAAGTATATGATCTAGGGCCCCATCCATATATTGTCTTCTGTATACACTTGGAGCACCTAAGAAAAACATTTTTTTTTCCTTTATTTCACAAGCAGATCAGATATAGTCAAGTCCAACTCTGGTTGATATGAAGAAAAGCCTGTGGGCAGAAAAGTTCTGCTTGTGCACAGAAGCAAGCAAAGTGCTAAACATCAGTGAATGTGAGATTCTATGAATTGCCACATCTTCCCTCACCGCCCCAAAAATCATTAATTGAAACAATAATGACATGCAGTTTGTGTTGTGTCATTAAATCCTTTTTTGCCCTTCAAGGGACCAAGAACTCACCTGTCTGTCTGTCTGTCTGTCTGTCTGTCTGTCTGTCTATCTATCTATCTATCTATCTATCTATCTATCTATCGTATTATAAATGTCTTTTATCTATTTATTCAGAAGTAAGTTCAACCAAGTTAGTATTCATAGGCCATGGGATTATGGCCTTAATTATTTAATATCACAAAAGCAGAATTTCAAAAGAGCATTGTTTTCTCTATTACATATAAAATGGGAAAATTGCATAAGAAACAAATCTAGCCTGTCCTCCAATATGAGTGGGGATTTTTATTGTTTATTTTTTCACTCCCTTGCCTTAACTGGAATTGTACATTTTTGGCAGCTGTGAAATTCAGACTCATGCATTCTTCAAGATACGATTGAAAGCTTCCTAACTGCTTCATATTCATGATTATATGAAATTTGGAAGTCTCAGGTACACAATGACTGATAATGTGACAGGGGAGATTTTATCTATCTGCGTGTATAATATTGACTGTATAATATTCATATTTTTAAAGTGGGGGAAATCATGACACCGAACTGTAGTATATTGCTGTTATAATGTGCAATGCCTGTCTTTTTCTCAGAGTAACCAATGGTGTCTGCAAATAAAAGTGCAATATCTACATTCTCCAGAGCGAGCTAACGTTCAAGCGTGTATGTGCAGTGAGCTTGGAAGCAAATGGTGGCATTTATTTTTGAAGCACAAGCTCAAAATAATGCAGCAGCACCCTCAAGAGGAAGTTAGTATTATAGCACAGTCTGTGAATAAACTATGGAAAAGTGAAAATACAATGGTAGTTTAGTAACCAGGCCATCCATCAAAAAGGGGGAGACTATAAAAAAGCAAAGAAGTGTCAGTGATTATGCCAAGAGAAGTGGCATAATATAAACTGAGTTAATGATGCCAGCAATTTGAACAGGTATTGATTGTTAAATCAAAGTGACATCAAATGAGTTATATGCAGAATGGGGGTAATTTGTGTAGTTTAGGACTTTGGGAGAAGCCCACAAGCTAGTTGGTAGTGATGGTGTTGCAGTTGTTCTCTGTTGGTTTAACCTTCCTCAAACGCTAATCTAATGTCCTACTTTTTGTTTAAATGCCTGATGTCTATACAATTATAAATCTTGTATAAATATTACATCTATACAAATTATACAGATACCTTCAGAAAACTAGGTCTATACAATTATAAATATTCATCAGTCTAGAAGATCTAGCTTTCCTTTCATATAATGTACCAGCAATAAAGTCATATATATTCAATATAGTCATAGAATCATAGAATTGGAACAGGTTATTATGCAGTGAATCAAACTGTTTTCTCCATGGAGGATATCAGATTAAATTATCCCTGAGTGATGGCTGTCCAGACTCTGCTTTGAACACACCTAGCAAAAGAGTGGCCCCCTTCTGCTTTAAATAATTGATTCTGCTTTCATACTGTCTGTCTGCTAATCAACCAGAACCTGCCTTTCTGAAACTTAAGATCATGATTCTGTGTCTTCTATTTCAGGTCCTAAACAACTAGAGTCGCTAAGAGAGGGGCGAGTTCACATCTGTTAACTTGAATCAGGCAGCAAACCTAGTTTTCTGAAAGTAAACTTTAGCTCTAGCTTTCTAAACTTAATCATGTTTAATGATATAATCTTAAGTTTCCGTTTCTTAAATACTTGCATTAATACCGATGGATAATTTCATATAGTGAAGATTGATCAATATGATTTTCTAATAGATGTACTCAGTTGTAGCTGCCAGCTACAGTACTAACAGTACTTTTCATCCAATTAAAAGTAGGTTTTAATATTTGACATCAGAGCCTACTGACCACAAGGGGCAATGGAGTGTAGGTAGAGAGTTGAATATTCATCTCTGTTCCCTCTTTAAATCTTACTGACTGCTTTGTCTACCTGTTGATTGTATCATCTGCTCACTATGCTCAAAGTAGAGTCTTGCTGTCCAGGAACATACTTGGAACCCTTTTTCCAACATTAATATCATTAAATGAGATATTAACAAGGAGATATCAGATCCATAAATCAGAATAGCCTGACAGATGCAAGACATAGGGATGCTTCACTATTTCATGAACCATTTAAAATGTTTGCTTGCTTGCTTGCTTGTTTAATTTATTTATGATATATCCTGGTGGTCTTTCAGAACCTCAAAGTAAGTGTAGTTCCTTTCTCCAATGTTGGTTCCACAAAAGAACCCAAAGTCACCAGTGGGTTTTCCTGGTTTACAGAGACCTTTTTGTCAGCTCCAGCATTCTAGAGATTAACAATCATTTAAAAATTGAAAATTGTCATCATATATTCAACTGTTTAAGGGATGAGTAATTTGTTACACTCCAAATGTTGAATTCCAACTCCAGCTGTCATAGCAGTCAGCAGTCTATGGAAACTTGGTCTTCCTCATGCTTGTTTTCTTTCTGGAGCACCACATATTTTCCACATTTGCCAGTTAGGGTAGAGGAAAGCTAAATCTTTAGGAAAGAAAAGGTGGACTAACTACATATGACCCACTAGTTTCCCTCACTTTATGCAAATTTGTTTATGCAAATTCACTATTATATCAATTGATCACTTTCATTCACTATGTGCAATATATATATATATATATATATATACACACACACACACACACACACACATACATATACACACACATACATACACACACACACACACACACACACATACATATACATATATATATATATGCATACATATACATATATATATATAATGATGTGATTTATACCAGCATAGTCAATTTGCACCAAAAGGTCTGGAAATATGCCAAAACTTCTTCAGCAAAAATCACTTGAACATTTTTCTCACAAAAACCCCTTCTTGCCCTCACTCACATGCTTATCCTTGTTTTCTGCAGTTGTCTTAGCTGTATATCCTGTTTTCCATTTCTGTACCAGAAATAGCCATGGGATCAAAATGGGCATCAACATCTTGTCCAACCCCCTTACCTAAAATGAAAATGAAATGGACTTCTCTAATCATCTCTCTGGTGAAGGAACCTCAGCCCCAGGATGAGCTTCTATTATAACCTGGGCAAATCTACTGTGTACAACATAATGAAGAATGCTAATAAAATTCATAGTGCCATGATGCATTATAACTGCCTGCCTGCCATGATAGCCATGCATATTAGATATCTGTGTGTGTTAGATATGAAGAAAAGATGGAGAAAATGCTTTCATTCACAGAGCATGCAACATGAAGGAAACATATTCGAGGAACATAATTCTTTAGAATTTACAAGCATATTTGTCAGTGTATGCTCCATAATCCTCCTTTTTCCCACCAATTTAGTGTTTCACTTTATGCAAATTTGCTTTATGCAAGATATGGGGGAAACAGCCCTAGCATAAAGCAAGGGAAGCCCTAGCATAACGAAAGGGAAGTTTGATTATTTTCTTAATTAAAAAATGGCTAGAGATATATTTAGATATATGTTAGGTTAATGATTAGTTTTTTGTGACATACCATTGCATGCAGTAACTAAGCCAAACCAGATGAGAATCACTGAGGAAATGTCACTATGTCACTATGTTGTCCACATGTGACTATGGGTACTTCCCTGATTCATATTTTACAGGAGAAGTTTTTCTCAGTTCACATTACAAATATGTGAAATATCTGGGTAATTTTTAAAAGATTAAACTCATTCATAATATATTTCTCCAAGTTTTTATGTTTTTCATTCAAAAGAATTTGAGACACCAGATAATTATATGATTAAACATGATATCCGTATCACATGTTAAATATTTACACAATTGACTGTATGACGCAGTTAATGTTCCAATGCTAGTCCAATAGGAATAAGCAATGTACCTTTCACTTCCCATCCTTATTCTTCTTTAACATATAATCTCCTGTTTTAAAACAAAATTATAAGTCTCAGTTCTATTATTTCTCATTCAAACCATACTATTGCTCAACCCAGAGATTACTAGCTTAGATACTGCAGGAAATTAGATACACTTTATAGTATTATAAATATATAGATATTGTATTTATATTATTATAAATATATAGGTATTGTATTAGAAATACTAGCTTAGATATTGCAGGAAAAGGAAACCCAGTTTGGTCTAGTGGTTAAGGCACCAGGCTACAATCCAGGAGATTGTGAGTTCTAGTCCCATTTTAGGCATGAAAGCCGGCTGGGTGACTTTGGGCCAGTCTTAACCCCACTCACCTCACAGGGTTGTTGTGGGGAAAATAGGAGGAGGAAGGAGCATTAGGTATGTTCGCCACCTTGAGTTATTTATAAAAAGAATAAAGGCAGGATAAAAAAAATCTTTAAAAATGGCATGCAGAACTTGAGAGGAGATTTGTTGGTCCCTTCCAATACAGTATGAGGATTATCAGTCGAAAAATGGCTTATATAAAATGAGCTGTCTTGCCATACTCTCCAGTGGATTTGCACCTTTGCTAAAAATATGTGCAAAATTATAAAACCTATTTTATAAAATATCCCTCAATACTATTAATTTTCACATAGAGGTACTTATCTAGCAAGAGTATCTCATCTTGAAGTATTCAAAAGCAGTATTGATTGCCTATGACACTTCTTTTCTGATAAAATAAGTGTAAAAGTAATTTGTCATAAAGCATAGCAACTGAGAACATGGAAAATTATGACGTTCATAATGGCCCATAGCCACCTCGACAAAAGTGGCTTTCACAGTGACAGAAAAATGTAACTTGTGTCTCTGAAGCAACTACAGAGATACCAACATCCACTTAATTATAGTTTCGTTTTGTGAACACAAGATCTGCAGTATACTTTCACTAAAGGATATACACCAGTGTTCGCAACCTTGGCAACTTGAAGATGTGTGGACTTCAACCCTCAGAATTCTCCAACCAGCATGCTATCTGGGGAATTCTGGGAGTTGAAGTCCACCCATCTTCAAGCTGCCAAGGTGAGAAATACTGATCTACAGTGTGGGCAAATCTCAACTCTTTGTAAAGAACAACTCAGAACTACTGTGTTCTTTTTGATGAAACAGCTATAGTATCAGATCTAATCAGAAATTCTCAAGATCAGTATAATCAGACTAGACAAAATATATATTTGGTTGGAGAAACATCTGCTGAAGACTCTCTCCTGAGTGCCATCAGTAAGATGCCAAGCATTTATTACTCCATATTTTCTTTCTAGATGAAAGTATGCAACATTCTACATTGTTTCACTTTGATTCTCAATTTCCAAAAAGTGTAACAACCTATTCGTATATTAATTACGTCGTAATGCCCTTTATGTATTTCAAACCCCTGGGGAAATATACATGATCTTGGTGATATTCAAATAAAATATTCAGATACTTTACTGTAGAATGATGGTATATGCCAAATTGGCTTTCTGCCAATTCTAGGGTGTTTTCTTGTTATCTTAGATGTCTATTGAAGCCCAATAATATCTGAATGAAGGAAATGGATCATTCCTTTTAACATTTGGAACCAAAGGGTACTTTTGGGGAACCTGAATTGAAGTTAAAGTGATCTTGGCAGAAAACTGGCCAATTAAATTCAGAACTACTTTGTGGTGGTAATGGCAGCAAATAAATTTGCCCAATACATTACAAAATGCTTAATATACTACTTGCCAACCTTGATAAACTTTCAGTAGATGTAACTTTGGCCTCTACTAGTTCAGCTATCATGGATATTTACCCATTTTTCATAGCCAGAAAGTGTGGACAGCCTCCTTAGTGTGGTGAGACCTGCTATATCTTTTACCCTTTCTGGCTTCTAAAAATAAACAGAAAAGGAGTGGCAGAATGTATGAGAACAATGGTCTATGCATCTTTACTGAACTTTACTATGCTGGTAACCAATCTCCAGACTTCATTATTGGGGAATATAAGGGAGTATCTGATAGCATCTTAGCTCAAGGAGTTTTTGAATGATGCATCTATCTATCTATCTATCTATCTATCTATCTATCTATCTATCTATCTATCTATCTATCTCAGTCCAGCTTCAAGTCTGGCTTTGGTCATCTTGAGGGATGATTTTGCTTGGAATGGGGCAGAAGGGAGCTCTTGACTTCTTAGTAGCATTCAGTACCACTGAATATGGTATCCCTGTGAAGCACCTGGCTTAAGAATGATTCAGCTGTCTTGGATGGGCAGTTTTATAATGTTATGAAAATAGTGGAGACTGCATCTTCCTCCTGATCATTACTTTTGGAAGTGAAGGAGAAAAATGGCATTAGTTAAGATAAGTAAATTTCCCCCTTCCCAAATCCACTTTCCCAAAAAATAAACTGTCAGCTCATGCATAACACTTTTAGGCACATGAATGTTGATTAGGATACTAGAAGATGAGAACAACTCTGGGAAGCAAAGCCACTGGGAGATAACACCTACAGAAAGTGACACATCAATAGTAACTTTTGTTCAAAGAATATTGTCTTTGTCTAGCTCAATATGGTATTTCTTTGTAGTTGCACCCTCATTACCTCACCACCCTTATCTCATCAGCATGCATATCCAATCAACTTATGCTGCTATATTCAACCACGAATTCTGCTTTACTTAATCATATGCATATTTTAATTAGCATAAGTCTATAAAGAGGTTGTAACCTTTTCAGGTTTGCTTCCACTGCCTTCCATACCATAACAAAGAATTTGTGCTACAATGAAAGAGTGTGTTTGATCTCCATTATTAAAGGACTCTATGGAGAAGTTTCTCCAATAGAAGTCAGAACTGTGTGCTTCATCTGTCTCAGCTAAGGTAGAGGATACTATAATATCACCAGTGTTTAAGTAACTTTCAGCTTTCAGTTTGGGAATGGTTGATACCAATGTGCCTTTCACTTCAGATAACAAGACCTTTCAACTAACCATCAATGGGAATATATTCTTCAGAAAAAGAGGATTACCGACATTTGATTGATTGAGAATTTTCCCTCAGAACTGCCTTTTGGGGCACTTCCACATCAGATCTTTGTGGTACTCTATAATCAGCTCTGGAGTTGTATGATTACACACAGTTGTCTATATTTGCCTAATTTTTTTTCTGACTCAGCTGCTGAATATCTGAAATTGCACTAAATATTATGTTTCCATTTTAAATGCTGAAGAACTGGTGGACATTGTGCAGCGTTTCTAGCAATTTTAGGAGCAAGAGTTCAGAGAGTGGAGTTACCTGTTGTCAACAAAATATGGATATATTGAGGTCAATATAATCTTAAATGACATAGTAGAAGAACAAGAAAAGAGTCTGTCATCATTTTTTGCAAAAGCAAATAAAAAGACAGATCCTGCATATAACTCTTTTAATTTCATCTGACTTGCATTACGGATCATTTTTGGCCCACTGCTTCCTATGCTCGATTCCAACCTGCACTTGCTGGTTCCTTTATTAAGTTAATTGTTTGGGTCATTAATCTGTGTCAAGGAAGCTTTCAGAGTGCTTGATGAGATTTTCAGGCATCAAGCTGTGAGGCATTAAAAATGATAAATTTACATCTAGGTAAAACGATGCCCTTCAGCTTCAGTAATGAATCACCATTTTGTTTACAAATGAGTATTCTGCTCAAGACATGGTAGACAGATATCATTTTAAAAGGGAAATGGCATTGCTCTTGGAAATGATCTTTAGAAGTGAAGCAATAACATGGCTAGGAGAGAAAAGAAAATTTGGTGCAATCAGTTTTTTATGTATGGATTTATAGATGTACATTTGAATTGATTCTGCCTGATCCATGTTCAGTAAAGAAGGAGTTCCCCTGTGAAATGTCTTCAGTGGAAATATTTTGTATCTGCCGTTTCCTTTTATAAGTGTTCATTATTACTTAGGGCCTAATTAAAAGAAGCTTTACAACCTACTATTAATGCTTACAGTATTCTGTTCTTTATGCTGTCTTCAGTGCCAAAAACTGTTCTGTCACCAGAATCATGACTTGATCCAAGTCTGAATTGCAAGGCTAAAACTTTTCAAAGTCACTTATTAGAATTTTATCCCTAGTGTTATACCATCACTTACATTAATCTTTTGAGTGAACATGTTTACATTATTAATAGCAGTACACCCCCGTTGTCCAAGTACGGCCTTTTTAGCTCTTTTGAGCTTAAAATTCTAAGTAGGTTGGGAATTAAGAACCATATTAGTTGGGTGAGGCTGCACATGGGGGAAACCTATTCTCAAAATGTATTTCTCTGGGATTGTATATGTGACCCAGAGTTTTAAAAATTCCATCAGTACTAGTCTTTTATAACTAGTGTTACTTGTTATAAGTAATACATAGTATTATATGAGACCTGAAAGACCTATGTATAAGTAATACATAGTATTATATGAGATCTGAAAGAGCAGTGACATATGGACAGGTGTTATTCAGAGAGTGGGCTCCTTTCATTGGATGCATTCAAGTGAAGGCTAAAGAGCCATCTGTCTGAGATGCTTTAATCTAGATTTGTTCATGGGTGGCGAGTTAGCCTAAATGGTCCTTCAACATTATGATTCTGTGGTATCACTTCAGGGTAGCCAGGAATTCTTACGCCAGTTGGCCTTGTATTCTTAAGCAATTATAAAATTGTTCTCTTTCCTTTCAAATCATATACTTGTGTATCTGCTGAAACTGCTCAGTGCATATATTTGTGAGGCAGTTATGGAGAAATTAGATCAGGTTAACAAGCCCATTTAAATTGGAAAGAAGCTATCAAGAAACAACTGGCTTGTTAATCAGTGCAATTGCTCAGTAATTTTTAACTCACTTCACCCTTTAGAAAACTAGGCAGGTCTCCAAAATACAGGAATTCTATGAAAAACAGAGCAGAAAACTAAATCATTGTGGGATATGAAGGCTACAATCCAACTTGCTTAAGCTTCACTGAAATCAGTAAGAGCTGATGCATGCAATATTTGTCCTAAGTTCTTATATTAATGCTTTTTTTAACTGAATAGATATGATATCTATCTGACTGTCTATCTCTCTCTCTCTCCATCCATCCATCCATCCATCCATCCATCCATCCATCCATCCATCCAATATATTATATTATATATAAAATATGTGTTGTTTTATTTATTTATAAATCAAATTTATATCACCGCCCAACTCCCCCACAAGGAGGGACTCTGGGCAGTTCACAACCAAACAGTTAAAACCAATAAAAACATAAATAGTACAGCATAAAATGCAATTATTAAATATGATAAATGTTTTATTTAATTATTATATGAAATTAAAAATACTGTCATTAAAAAAAAAAGAGTTGGAGCCACTAATCAATTCCAATAAAAGTTCCTATTTGCAAAGGAAGTGTTATGTTTCTTTCATGAGTGCCTTCCGTTCATAAAATGAAACCTTAATAGAATTGTAAAGTTGAAAGGAGAATCACAGCGATCAGCAATATAGTCTGAGAGTTGGTGATTTACACAATTTATAAAGACAGAAGTGTGTGAATCAAACTTACCTGGCTCATTAATTTAACAGGCATGTGATCTGATATATTCTGCAACTTAATTTTTGTCTGCTCATTATAAATGTGAACATTTGCTTAGTCATGTTTTAATATGCTACAATGGATTAAAATGAAAAGTGGATGCAGTTAGAAATTTGGAATAATTATCATTCTCCTTAAGCTATGGTTTGGTGTGATAACTGGGCAATGAACGTCTAATGCCTGTGTTTCAAAGGATACAAACTAAATGAGATCATATATGGCAGCTGTAGCATCCTTTTAATTCATATTTGCTTTATTTCCCCTCAAAATTATTATTTAAAAATATTAGCATTGTTTTTGTGATATTAAATAAAATATTTAACTAGATTAATATTTAAAATATGATAAACAAAGAAAGAAATCTTAATCTTTCAATACAATAATAGGGGTCCACAAAGTAATAAATGCTTAATATACAGTAATATTTATTGAATGAGAGAAATTGGACATAAGCATTTATTATTAGGGAATATTAATGTAGCAAACAGGTCTATAGGCAGAAAATATCCTAACAGATAGGACCACAGATTATGAAAACAGTGGAAAACTGGATTTGAATTACTCTATATAATTTCTTCGTTATGTAGAAATGAAATGGAAATTAATTTGAAGGACCAAAGCAAAAACGAGTTAGTCAATCATGGTAAGTGATTTAGCTTTGCTCATTTGCTTACAGCTGTTGGCCACAACAGACCCTTTTACAAGAAAGTGTTGCCATGGTGTCCAGCTTGCCTCTTTACCTTATTGACCTTACTGGCTATTAGAGAAACACCATTTCTAGAGCCCATATGATAATATGTTCAACTCCTCCAAAACTCATGGGTCTGTCTCTTTCTTATTGCAATGTCATTTATATAGAGAAGGCTGATTTACTGGGCATATTTTTGTTTACAGAGATGATTGGTATTTGTGGAGTCCCTGGGGTTCTCTGAGCTTGGTTCTTTTCTTGCAAACGTTTCGTTACCCAGCTAGGTAACATCTTCAGTGCTAGAATGGGATGGTGTTTGCTCTCTGTTTATATATTGTGGCATGCCCTGCCAGTGTTGGTGGGGGTGGGGGTTTTGTTTTGTTCCTCTGGTAGTTCCTTGATTAGGGTATTGTTCACTGCTTGATTGTGTGCCTGGTGGTAACCTCTGCTTATCTGGTGATTGCTGGTGAGGAGATGTTCTGGTCTTTTGTTTTCTTTTCTATTGTTTCTTTTGAATAGTGTGTAGGTGCTGTTTATCTCTATGTGTCTGTTGATGGCTACCTTGTCTGAATACCAAGCTTCCAGGAATTCCTTGCATTTTTAGATTTAGCTTGGTCTAAAATGCTGACTTTGGTATTGATTGGTATTTATGATGTAATAAAAAACGTGAACATGTATTAACATCATGTTATCTGAAGCCAGAGTTTACTTTCAGAAAATTGTAGTCTGGATTCATGTTTGAAGTTAGCAGATGTAATAAAGTCCTTTTTAGCTGGTCCAGTCATTCAGATGATTGGGACCCCAAGGAATACTGTTCGTACGTTACAGAAAGGCAGATTCTGACTCAGTGTTAGAAGAGTTTGACAGTAGAATCAGTTCCTGTTCTATGGAGAGGCTGGACTGTCATCTGTGGGGAATGATTTAGTTTTGATTCATGTGCTGAGCAGGGGATTAAATTCAGTGCCCTAAACAAGCCATCCCAACTCTGTAAGTCTAAGAATCTTTATCTTCAATCACTTCCATGGCACCAGATTTTGTGAACAGTCTTTATAATTGGTTTTTGAAATATTTTCGACATACCCAAGGGTTTTTTGACTATATTAATGTGTGTTATACTGATCCAGATTATTTTCATAGCTAAAACACATTTTTCTCCTTCCAGGACTTCAGTATAATTAATATCCCTCCCCAGCCCTGAAATTACAAATTTTAAAAAATCACAGATAATTTTTAAAACATGAAGATCTACAAAAAACCCAATTAAATGTCAAACGTTTCTTGCCTTCTTTAAAAACATACTGTTGGAACCTGTGGACTTCAAAAGCAAAGAATTCCAGGTTTGTAAGAGCTATGGACTTATTGCACTTAAAAGTAGAATGCATCTGTAAGAAGATAATGGCAATGGTAGCTTCCTTGCCGCTTCCAAGGAGCTGAGTTTAATTTGAGGGAGTTTTTACCTTTTATAGTAAAATTAAAAAAAAAAAACAACCAGAATATATGAGTTTATAAACAGCTATTATGTTATTCCATTTATAAGAAGTTCTCTACTGAACTCAGTTGTTATTTAGAATACGATTATTCTGTTAAGTATATTTCTTCTTGAAGTAACCAGACCAAATAAATACTTATCTTATGATCATAGATCAGAAAATTAAAATTTAAAATATAAATTATAGAGCAAAATTAAAATTAGTTGAGGGGGTCAGCTGATGTTGTTGTCTTCATCGCCGCCTGGCAACAGGTGGCAGCTGTCCTTGTTATGCCTTGGTTGGTGTCTGCTAATAATAGTTTAGTATAAATCTCATCTGTTTTACCTGGGAATTGCTGGAGAATTGATACTATATGGTACTTTCGTAAATCTCTATAGTAATTGCAATAGAGGAAGACATATTTGACTATTTCTATTTCTCCAGAATCGCATGGACATAGACTTTCATTTATAGATGTTTTATTATATCTGCCATAAAGAAGGGCAGAAGGTAATACATTATGACTAGCTCTGAAGAATTCTTTCCTTAGGCTGGGAAGATTTAATGTGCTCAGATGATTCATAGGTTTCCTGATATTCATGGTGATGTGCATTCTAGAGCTCTGTGTTAGAGAACTAATTTTTAGTTAGTAATTCTACATCTTCTAACCTTTGGTATATTCTCATTCTGGCTTGATCATATCCAGCAGAGATTAGCTGTTCTTTAGATAGTCCAATGATGGCTAATTTATTTTTTACCGTCAAGGCCCATGGAGAAGTTTAGTCACCTGTTAGGTTCAGTGGTCAGTGGTGCTAGACCTATTGGAAAAAAGCAGAATTTTCAAACAGTACATCAAAACAGCCTTCCAAGCCCTATGCTCGATTTTGGGCAACCTTACTTCAAGTTTCAGGGCTACATTAGAGATGCTTTTTGGTACAGCAAGCATTGGCTTCAGAAATTTAGTCTGTATGACCTCTGTGGAGACCCAGTTTGGTGTAGTGGTTAAAGCATCAGGCTAGAAACTGGGAGACTGTGAGTTCTAGTCCCACCTTAGACACTAAGCCAGCTGGGTGACCTGGGGCCAGATCTCTCACTCTCTCTCAGCCCTGGAAGGGAAGCAATGGCAAACCACTTCCAGAAAACCTTACCAAGAAAACTGCAGCAACTAGTCCAGGCAGTCACCAGGAGTCAACACTGACTCAAAGGTACCTCCCCCCTCCCCAAAACCCTCTGTGGAGTTGTTCTTAACAAATAGGCTAGCCTGTGATACATATAAGATCTGGGCCAATGTTTTGGCCTTAAATATAGTGTTGGTTAATATTTAGTTTGTGAAGGTCTCAGAAGTGTGTAATAGCACTCATTGCTCTTCTGAGTCCAATCTGAGAATAGGACTTTTTGGAATGGATGAAGATGATATGGAGATTGAAATTGACAGGATCTATAGAATCAATACATGACCTGCAAAATTAAGAAATGTACCAAGGAATATTCTTGTGCACTTTGTCAGAAAGAAGACCAAGATCAGGTTTTGCAGCAATATTTTACCATCAGTCTGAAGATTAATAATGCAGATGTGATTGTACTTAAATCCAATTAGAACACTGTGCAAACAAAAAGAGTACTTCTTTTTGACTGACAAGTTCAAACAAAAAAAGATACCATTTCGATGGATAAATTGGAAGGAGTGATCTTCTCTTTTAAACAACAGAGGTTCAGATTGAATTCAGTCCAAAAAGCAAGAGAAAAGTTTAAAGGGAAATTGGAAAAAATGCAAAAGGAAGTGACAAAGGACCCTAAGCAACAGACACAACAAGAAACTGAGGAGAAGACCACCATGTTAGACACTACAGGTATTGACTTTTCTAAGTTTTTCGTATAATTATGCATTTTAAATGCCTAACATGAAATATAAATAGAGCAAATGCTTCTCAAAAAAGAAGAAAATCATTTCACTGTTTTAAATAGTTGAAACAAGATGTAGTTTATTTACAAGAAACACATATTAGAAAGAAGGATACAAAATATTTGATCTGCAAAAATTTGGGTGAATAATTTATTTCAGCAGGAGTCAAAAAGAAAAATAAAGTTGTTTTATACATAAACCTCCAATCACAACCAGAACTGATACTGACTGATGATTATGGCAGATATGTGAGGGTTAAAGCTATTCTGCATGGGGCTAAGACTTTGATAATCCTCCCAACAAAGATAAAGTCACGTTTTATAAAGGCCATATGGATAAATTAATCGACTTACCATATGAAAATTGGTGTTTAATGGAGACTGGAATTGAGTAATTTGTCCACAAAAAGATAGAGACCTTCTGAAAAAGACATTAAAACGATGCAAGGTAAATTACCAAAAAGGTTTTCTTTTGTTTGTTTTTTTGATATGATGGACAATTTAAAGCGTGGAGCATGGAGATGTAAAAATGATGATGCAAAAGAATATTTTTCTGAAAGACATAAGGTAGATCTTTCTCAGTAATTGATATGGTTTGGATATCTAAGAATTTATATTGGAAATGTGGACAACATGAATTTTATCATCTTGGTGGACTTGTAAAAAAGCCACCCAAAGAAAATTTTGGGTTCAAATACATATAGTGATACAAAGAACCTTAAAGACTAAGTATCAACTGAAACCAGAATTTTTTGTTGGGATTAATGGACAGGCAACTAGAAAAAAGCCTTGGAACATTATTTTTATATATGATCACTGCTGCGTGACAACTACTGTATATGTGCAAAATTGGAAAGATTCTGAAATACCCACAATGGAGGAATAGTAGGTGAAGATGATGGAACTAGCAGAGATGGCAAAATTAACTTGTTTGCTTAGAAAAAAGGTCATTTACTACATGTATTGGGGACACAGTGGCGCAGCGGCTTAATGACGCTGAAAGTTGCCAGCCAGAAATGGTCGACGCTTCAGCGGTTCGAGCCCAGCCTTCTGCACAGCAGAGTGAGCTCCTGCTTGAACCCCCAGTTCCTGTCAACCCAACAGTTCGAAAACTCACATGAGTAGATAAATTTTTTGCTGCATTTAAATAATACAAAAAAAATCTGCTGTGTTTCCTCCTATTACTTGTTGTTCATTCTTTTTTATATCATGCAAAATGGTGCTATGAACCCAGGGCCGGGAAACTTGCAGCTTGCCAGAATTTGCTGAACTATGACTCTCATCAAGGTCAGTAGTTAGGAATACCAGAAGCTGTTATTCAGCACTGTCCTGAAGTCTCTCTTTCAGACTACGTCTACCTCCCATTAAGTTCAGTGGAGCTATTCTATGTAATATGTTTACCATGGCTGTCTTTATACCATTCAGTTATATGCAAAGTATCTATATTAAAATTATAAAGAATACTAACCTATACTGTCACGTTTTCCTAGAATTATTTGAAAAGGTGACGGAACAAAGGCAGAGGGAGCTCTTGCTTCATATTTGAAAAAATATTTTTTTCTTTGCAAAGCAAGTGTTTCCATAAGCATCTTTAGTTTCATACGACCATACTAAGATAGTATATGTAATAGCATAAAAACTAATCTTGGCAGACTCTAAGTTTTCCGTCCTTCCTTCCTTCCTTCCTTCCTTCCTTCCTTCCTTCCTTCCTTCCTCCCTCCCTCCCTCCCTCCCTCCCTCCCTCCCTCCCTCCCTCCCTTCCACAATTCCAGAAAGTATATGACACATAACGTTATAATACTGCAAAAAATAAAGCCCTAATTTATCCTTAGGAATAAAAAATGTATCTCTATTTGTTCTGCATTTTCTTTTATCAGCTATGCATCAACATATATAATATCTGTGTATTTGATCTCATTAAGAGTTCTGTTTTACCAGAAAGTACCATATACTGGACATTTTACTTTTAGTATGAATTAATTGTAATTGAAAACTGAATGTACAGCTGGCTCTCTGAACAACTGACCATTTGGGGACGTGCTTCTCAAAATGCTAAGAAGCTATTTCTGAATTTTACTCTGCACTGTTCACATAAACAGGAGTAAACTGATACATCGTGAATAATAGATGTTGGGGAAAGCACATATATATTGCATGATCATCACTTATGCATTAATTGTGCCATATGTCAATAGACTGGAGAAACACTGCTACATTTGGGAACCAGTAGTCATGACGGCTTGGACTTTCAGGATCAGAGGCAGCTGGAGAAGATTCTTGCACTTGGGGGCTTTTGTGGACGTCCGATTGGCCACTATGGTATGCAAGAGGCATAGGAGGTAGGCTTTCTGTGGCAAAGGACTGAACATTTTTTCATACTTTTTTGGGGAGGCCTTCAGCAGTATCAGGGAGCCTGGCAGTGACATTCATTTTCGGCCCTGGATTTTTGTAAGTTGGGGTGGGGTGTTAGGGCTTTTGAAAGAGTAAAATGTGTGTGTTAACCTCCTTTTGAAAATAAAAGTATTTTAAAGATCGCACCACTGATTTTCTACATTTTGCTATTGAATTTCAATAGTGTGATCTCAGGGGTGGGTGGTCTAGAGCTATTTATGGCCCACTGGCTATGGATTGCCAACCCGGCCTGATCCAACTGGGATGCTTTTACATTCTTCTATTAAACGAACCTTTCCCATGTGTGCTGCTCTGTTGGGACTACAGGTCTCAGAATCCCTTTAAGATTCAAAAATAAAACCATGCTGTTTATTGCTAAATGGCTTTTATGGATGTATTTTGTCAGCTCTTAAATTATGTATTGCTACATAGTTTATTGATTCATTTTAGACACTTAATACATTTGCATTTAATCATAATTTCAGAAAGATGGAATCATTCTTACTTTGATATGTTGTTCTTTGAAAAGAGAATCCACCATTATCCCAGTGCCACAATACTAATTTATTCTAAAATGAACAATGACTGGCAGACAGGCAGACACCCAAACTCAAACATGTTCCTGGTAGAGGCATGTTGTCAGTAGAAAACTTTGCAAAAATACCGCATCCCTGAGGGAGTGGTGACCCTTTCCCAAAGCTAATGGCTCTTTCTCTTGTAGAGGGGGGAGAAGACTGCCTCTGAGTGGCCTAGAGTAGATTTTGTTACACTTCAGATGTTAAAAATAATTTTAATCCTGCTTCTCAAGTGAGATGCTTGTACATAAATCTTCCAGAGTGCTTGTCTTGTTGGTTGGGAACTTCCTACATAAACATTCATCTTCAGTCATTCTGGAAGTTTTCCTTAGAGTACCTCTTTGTTTCTGGTCCATTTTTTATCTTCTTATATTTCCATTTTATTTCAGTCAATAAGCCTATTAATTCAATTCGTTGTTACTCTGAACTGCCATCCACAACTGTGCAATGAGTAAAACTGTCAACAAGTGTATTGCATTCATAAGAAATGTTAGACTTATTTTAGAAAGGCTATGTGAATATCTGTGACTAGCCACTTCCAGTACAAAAAACAAAACCAAACTTTTAAAAAAAAGCCTAGGCTATTTTCTGTCCCTGAAAATGTGATTATTGGAGCAGCAATAAAATAAAAGAAAGGGCGGAGGAGAAAAACATCAATTGAAAAGACAAGCTGTTGAAGCCAAATGTCTGGGTCTTATACTACAGTGATTTAGTTATGCAGTATGTTGCTATCTGTGCTTTTAAAAAAGGAACAAAAGGTGGAATAGAGCCAAATTATGGATGATAATACTTGTGTAGGGTGCAAAAATTGCAGCTCTACATTTGCTGAAAAGTATTCCAGACATATGATTTGATTCCATGTAACTAGAGAAAAATCTGTCCTTCCTCCCAGCAATCAAGGCAAGGAAATCTATTCTATTATGTTCTTAGATCAGACCTCTTTCCTACAGAGCTGAGTGGATATGCTAGATCTAAGCTTCTATCTTGCAGAGGGTACCAAAACACATGACGTTTATTATGCTTAAATTTCATTGTGTGTTGATTTATGTTATTCATAAATAAATATACTTCTTCTGAGGAGAGCTTGGGTAACATATATCATGCTTGCCTTCATGGTGGATGGAGAACATACTAACCTAGAATAAATTACCATATAGAGAATGAGAGTTTTGGCATCAGGTGTTGAAGGATCAATGTTCTGGAAAGGTTTGGTTGATCATCTTAATTCTTTCAGTATAATTTTATTATATAGACAGCTTTACCACAGAGTAGCATTATATCAACTATAGGCTTCTCCCACCAGAAATAATAACTAATGGAGATGGTATTCCTAAGCTAAGCATCAACATTACTATTTGAACTTACACATAAATCAATGTTATGATTATCCACAAAAGAATAAGTAGTGCTTTAGCAGTTTTTATAGCTTGCCCGAGACATCTCAGCCCATTGAAATCAATGGGATTCAGCATACCTGAACTGCATAGTAAGGCAAGCTTAGACAGTGTCTGACTGTCTTCATCAGTGTCTCTTATTTATATGCTTTTTCTTTACAAAGATGGATCTCTGAATAGACAGTGTTTATCTTAATGGTGATAAGCACAAAAGGTAGATGAGACAATATAATAAGCCCCTAATTCATTATTTCTGGGACGTGAAGAATCAGAAGGAGAGACTGCTTATGTGCTGCCCAAAAGCAACATTTTAAACATGTTGGCTACATTAACAGAGTTAATTGGTGGATGTGACCTGGAGTCGCTCCAGTATAATTACACTGAATTCTGTGGAAAAGGAGCATCCACTTGGTTCACAGCTGAAAGGAAGATATTTCATATGCAACTAACTTGCTCATTTTAACCAAGGATTAAAAGCCTGTTATTTAGAAAATCATTATAATGAACAGAACCTTTCCCCTCATGTAAATGATTGGAATGATCTGCTTACTCTCTCCCTCTCAAGAGTGTTTAGAGATAATGCAAACACGTAAATCTTAAAAGTTCAAAAGGAGATGTGAGAGAAGAGCTAGCTCATTAATAGGAAATAATGCCTGAGTCTGATTCTACTATCAGTTACTGGAGACAATGTCCCAGGGCTATGTCAGATTTACACAAAGTGTGAAATATTTAGAACCATTTCTTTAAACTAATGTTTATACATCCTGGTTTTCCATTAATTAAGTAAATCTAAGGAGGAAGGAATTCTACAAACATACTTAAATCTGGCATAAGCCATTGATCCATGGACCTTGCTGTACAAAACCAAGGAAGAAATAAGCTGCACTTCATTAGAAATAAATTCATCCTTTTTTGTGCTTAATTTCTGGGGCTTGGTTGGAATTTGATTTTCAGCAAGCCAGTCTTCCCACACAACTTCTAAACCTATGAACTGAAGGTTGAAGGTATATCTTTGTTGCACTTTTGGTTGGAGGAGTTCTAATATATGTCTCAGTGAGGTGTCATTGAGTTGGATTTGACCGCTGGCTGTCCACATGTACCAATGCTTGCCATTTCCATCTGTTTCCAGCAATAATGTCCTACCTCTTCCAAAGACATTCATATAAACTCATTGATCCCATCCATCTCATCCAACTTACTGGCCTTTCTTCTACTTCCTTCAACCTTGCCAACAGATTCATTTTTTTCTAGTTCATCATCATCTTGCATTACATGCCCAGTGTATGCAGGTTTTTCTCTGTTATTTATCTTTCAAAGGCACAATCAGCCTTTATTTAGTTCTTCTTGCAGTCCACAGAAAGTAACAATCTCCAGATTCATAACACACAAAATATACTGGTCCATGACCATAATAAAGATTTCATTTGATCTGATGATGCACAAAAATCTTTGGCTTATGTCTTCAAAACACTTACGTTTAAGTAGGGCTTTTATGGCAGAACATGTAATACAAAATAAACAAAGGCAGGGATTTTCTTTTCATACACTTCCATGCATTGATTGCATTCATGCGTAAAGTTAAACCAGGATTTTAAAACCACCGTTTGCATAACAAACTACTGTGGTATGTTTCATACATAATTCTACTCTGTAATGAGTGGATTCACATAACGCACCTACTCAGAAAACCAATAAATTCTATTTTGTGATAGTGCTATATGTAAATCAATTATTGGAAGAGACAAATGTGGTTTACTATTAATGTACTCTTCTCTCCCTCCATCTCAGCTGTGAAAAACAGATAAGAAATATTTGCTTGCATTTTTTTTCTAGTTTGGAGCTATGTTAATGATAGCTGGAAATGTCATAGGAAAGTAAGAAAGTAAGAACTCCTGAAAGTTGGTACAATTGCCTAGCAGTTTTAGAATGCATTTTTATAATGTTGAAGAATCCTTCATTAAAAAACTCTTGGAAGGGCTAGGGTTAGCTTTAGTAATTAGTAAACTATAAAAATGATGACCACAACATTTTTGGATGATTTCTGAGAAGCTCCAAATTTCCATAGACTTTTATTTGAAAAACTTTGTTCTAACACGAATAATGCAGCTTTAAAGAATGGAAGATAAAATGAAAGGACATAATTGGTTTCATCCTGCTATACAATCTATACAATCTAGCAGAATTTTTAGAATATATATAGGTATTTCTTATTTTCTTATATGAAGACCACTTTCAACGTTTGCCTGTTGCCTGTTATCAGTATTAAATTTAAAATCATAAAATCTATATTTAAAACCTCTGTTGTAGGGTTTTTGTTTTTTTTTTTTGAGTCATCAACCAAACAGCTTATTTTTCATATTATTTTTTACAGCTATGTAAATCTTTCCAGATTTTTTTTTAAAGATTTGTTCGCCCTGTGCTCAATTGTTAGGAGTTACGTGGACACAGTCATGCAGTTCTCTTGACATCAGTATGGAAGATATTGCCATTGCCATTTTTTTGCCTACCGACCTGGGATTTCTGATGAAATCCCATTAGTATTTATTTAACCAGGTCCAGTTCTCATTAACTTGGGGGTGGAGAGGTGAATTCAGTTAAGGCCAGCCAGAAGCTGCTACCTGCTGTGATGTTCATGCATAATAAGGGTTGAAGGAAGTCAGTAACAACATGTGGATTGTGACTTGTAAGATCATGCAAATACAGCTTAAGCTGCTAAATTTTAATAAAGCATTAATTCAATATCATTTTCATATTAGACCTTATTTTTAAATGAGACTAATCATTAACTTTGAACCAAGTTTGCCTCTCGTGTTTCTAACATAGGCTAAATATCATCTACGAGTTACATTGGAAAGAAAGATATACTGTGCTTGATTAGCATTATTCCTACAGTTCAGACACAGTCAGAACTCAATATACACTATATTTATGGATAATCGTTATGAGAAGTCCCAATAAATACCCCTATGGTGATATAGTAAATACCACTTATATAATTGCTAGAATCTTAAATACTTCTTTTTATCTGCCACCTCACAGCAGTAGGAAACTAAATAGTAAACTGGGTGGCTCTTCATACTATTGAACTATTTATATACTACAAAAACTCTCATGTCAGTAACCTTTGACTGGGTGATACAGTGCATCATATGGCAACAATTTTTGAACCAAGGTACGTCAAATGGGCTAACTTACAGAATGTGTCCAAAATCCAGGACCCATGACTCCCATGAGATTGAAATTTGTGGCCGCTTCAGCACTGCTGCACTGCAGCAGTTGGCCAGGTCATGTGATTGACATGGGCGTATCCTCAACCTCTTTTTCTCCTTCCTCTGTCCCTTGCACCCAACTGGCTGGTGGCAAGGCCCAATGGTCAAGTGGTGATTGGCTGCTTTGGAAACAAGGCTGAAATTTTAAATTCAGGGCATTGAGGGAAGGATGAGGTGGTGACTTGGATATCTGCTGGCAAGGTGGAGCTGGGTGGGGGGCACCAGTGGTCAATGAGTGAGCCCTCTTCCTCCCTTGAGGGAGGGGGCCCTTGGGGCATGCCAGAATGGGGAGTAGGGATGCAGTTTTCCTCATGATTCATGGCCCCCTTTCCACCTTCTCCAGCAAAGTGGCAGGCAGTACCGCAGGTCAGCTGAAGAGGAGGAGAAGGAGGCTTCACTGGGGCTCTCCTGAGGGTCATGAGGGAGGGCAAATGGCACAAGCCTATATTATATGTGGAAAGGAAGGGATGAGGGATGGAAGCTATAGAAATCCCAGGCTGTCCTGATGTACACCAATTATCCTTTACTGAAAAAAAAGAGGAAAATAGAACTCTTATCAATTTTATCCTGCTGAGTCAAGCCAGAATCCCACTTAAAGGGTGCTAGGGTAGCTGAAGCTCAACAGCTGAGAGGAGGTATGAGACAAGGTTTCCTCCAGAGAGGAATAAACTGTCTGCATGCTCTGCAAAAACACAACTTTGTCTAACTTAGCTGAGCTGGAATTTGCTTAATTGCCAAAGCCAAGTTGTAGGATTGCAAAGGTCAAGAGATGCATTTGAACTGAGACAGAATCCCTCTTTGGAAGTGCTGTTAGAGAGTTCATATCATTTGGATGCAGCAGGAACAGTGTAGGTGATCTTGCTCACCACCACCTTGTTTTCTGCATTGCTGTGCAATAGACCAGCATTTGTCCTAAGTGTATACTTGGATAGAAGGACCAAGGGGTTAGGTTGACTACCTTGATATCCCAGCAACAAGAGAAAAAACCTAGAATCAAAGAACAAAAATCTTGAATAAAATAGTTACTTTAAAACTGTACAGTACCCTGCAGCTTTCTTATCTATGTGAAAGCCCTTGACCTGCAACCACCCTACTCCCTTCAAAGGTAAACTCTTTTATTTGGAACAGGGAAAGAATAGCACCCGGCAGAACCTTGTGAAGTGTAAGTTGAATGAAGGTGGAGGAGCTGCTTGACATGTATGTCATTTGCTCTATATTCTATTCTATATGCTCTATAGTCTATATTCACATAATAGGTACGGTTGTCTTGATTTTGAACCTCAACCTTAAGTGATAAAATGTGAATGACTACATAAAACAGACAATTCTAATGGTTTATAGAATGACATTTAGATGTGAAATCATTCATTATAAATTTTTACAATAACAAAGAAACATTAACCAGATGTGATGCACAAAAATGTCCTATTCTTTCTCGATTTGACAGATTAAAAAGAAAGACTTGGCATTTAGCATTTCCTTAAATCACTGGAGAAAAAAACCTCTTCATCTTTATAAAACACGCCATAGAAAATGTAATCAGCAATGAAGCTATGGTGACTGTTGCAGCTTGTGTCACGTTTTGCTTTGGCATTTTGCTATACTAGTAGAAAAAGCCCCATTGAACAACACTGACAAATGCTCAAGCACCTAGAGAGTATTCCTTACCAAAGAAAAATACTAGTTACAAAATACACATCTTTCTTTAGGAGAAACAAATGGCTTAAGAAACTTTAGATTTTTCTATCTGAGCAACTCGCAACCATGTGTGAAGTTGTTAATGTGGACAAATGGATAAAATTACATATTATTATAAGCTGTACATCAACACTCTTCACTTAGAGTACAGTGGGACTCTAAAATGACCCTTTGAGAATTGCTAAACATAATCCAAACCTTAAAACATTATACTGCAGGAAATGCATGGAAATTTTGGGATTTAGATACAAGGGAAGGCTAAGGCTATAATCTTATACTTCTCTGGGACAAAATTCTATTGAATTCATTGAGAGACGTATTTGACTAGAGATGGCAGTATGGGATTGCAATCCTATACACACGTATGTGGAACTATAGCCTATTAAACTCAGTGAGATAGGATGCTCTATAAATCATGGTTCATTAGAAGATCTGCTAAGGAATAATGAGAGAAGAGACATGCTAAGGTATCAATAGAAACAAAAAGCTAAATCCTAAAAGAATCAATGGACTAACCTTGTAAGAGGCAAAATCCCATGCATACCACTCTCATCATTATTTTTAGAAAAAAGAAACTTTTAAGAAATAAGTAAACTTGCACATTCTAAGCATAAGAGTAATAAACAGCCATACAAACCAGAACAATATTTATCAGAAAAGACTTGGAGACACTAATAAACAGCAACCACTGTTGTTATATTCCTATGTTTCAGAACCACCACTGTATTTTTTTAAGGATGAAGTGTTTTTGAAATGTTTGTCAACTTCCTGGTTTGTTAACTTTTTGTATTATATGGAAAAAGTCAAAACTATTTGGCATCAGCACAAACCCAGTTCTTTCCACACCCAAAAATGTTTATTCAGCACCAAAGAGTCCTTTCCAGCCTTTTCAAAGTGGTACCCTCTAGATAGGTTGGCCCTGGAACTTCAGAAATGCAATCCAAACGTATTTGAAGGACACCAGTTGGGGAAGATTGGCCTACTGAATCTGATAGTGCTTATGAAATCATTGATCTCATCAACGTTTGTAGTGTTTGTGTTGCTCATATGTACACTACTTAGAGTCTATCTAGTTGAAGTAGCTTGTACATTTTATATATGTAAATTAAGGTAAAATACATTTATTTCAGTTTGTATAGTGTTAAAAACTGTGTAAAAGGTCAAACAATAAAATGCAGCTTTTTCACATACCAATAGCATCTTCCACATATTGCTACACACACACACACACACACACACACACACACACACATATATATATATATATATATATGTATGTATGTATGTATGTATGTATAACAAACTATACATGGACGAGACAAGAAAATTTGGAATTGATGGAATGCTACTACAACAGCAGACCTAATGAGAGGGGATATATGAAACGTATGAGGGAACTATGGATAGACAGAAGGCCTACATCCACACTAACTGAGAAACAACTAGTTACCCAGCACTTCAACATAGTAAAGAGGAAGCTGCTCTCACAACTTGAGATAGACCAACTCTACATTACAACCCGGACTCAAGCAGACCTGGAAGAACAAGCAGTTGTGCAGCCAACACCTGAAGCTGGAATGTCACTGCCACCCCTTCCATTACAGAGCACAGCAGCTGATATGAGGCATAAGATCATGGATAAACTAGCTATAGTCAACCCTCGAGTCTGATTACCAAGGCTCAGTGGAGAAGTACCATCAGATAGTATTCTAGAAGATGCCAACAGAGCCCTCCAGACAATCCCTACTGCCACCATAACTGAAACCAATGAATTGGTATATGCTATAGCTACTGTAATCCTGGAACTGCTTGGCTACACGATCAAGAAGAACAGTAGTACATACCCACCCTGGAAAATGAGATTGGAGGCTAAGATCAAGGCAACTCGGAGAGAAGTCAGTCAGCTGGTGGAACTACAGAAGCATGTGGAGGTTAAGGATAAGACTCGGCTACTGAAAAAATACATGGGCCTGACTCCATCTGAAGCCCTAGAGACTGCTAAACAAAGGCTCACAGCACTGGCTGCCAGGCTAAGGAGATACACTAGAGAAGCAGAGGCCAAGAAGATAAATGCCCTGTTCTCCAAAGAACCATCCAAAGTGTACTCCCAACTGCAGTGCAACCACAGAGTAGCAGCTGAGCCACCAGCAGCGGAAACTGAACAGTACTGGAAGAACATATGGGAGAAAGAGAAGACACATAACACCAGTGCAAAGTGGCTCCAGGACCTGAAAGCAGACCACAGCAATCTCCCAGAACAGGAACCAGTCACCATCACAGTAGCAGACATCCAACAGCGGGTCAAGAATATGAAAAGCTGGACAGCACCTGGCCCGGACATGATCCACACCTACTGGCTAAAGAAACTAACAGCAGTGCATGAACGCCTAGCAGCACAGATGAACCAACTGCTAGCAGCAGGCTCCCACCCAGACTGGCTAACACAAGGAAGGACAGTGCTAATCATGAAAGACCCTCACAAAGCACCATCCAACTACCGGCCAATAACCTGCCTCCCCACAACATGGAAAGTTCTATCAGGCATCATAGCTGCCAAGCTACAAGACCATATGGGCCAGTACATGAGCACAGCTCAGAAGGGCATTGGGAACAACACCAGTGGCTCAAAACACCAGTTACTCATAGATAGAGCAGTCACCTGAGATTCAAGGTCTAGGCAGACCAATCTGAGCACAGCCTGGATTGACTACAGGAAAGCCTATGACTCAATGCCGCACACATGGATCTGTGAATGCCTGGTGCTATACAAAGTCAACAGGACACTAAGGACCTTCCTCAAGCACTCAATGGGACTGTGGAAGACAACACTGGAAGTGAACTCAAGACAGCTCGCACAAGTGGCCATCAAGTGTGGCATATACCAAGGTGATGCACTGTCCTCACTGCTGTTCTGCATAGGCTTAAACCCCCTCAGCCAGATAATCACAAGGTCTGGATATGGGTACAAGTTCAAGAGTGGAATCACCATCAGCCACCTTCTCTACGTGGATGACATCAAGCTGTATGCTAAGAGTGAATGAGACATCGATTCACTGATCCACCTGACACGGATCTACAGCGAGGACATTGGGATGTCATTCGGACTGGAGAAGTGTGGCAGGATGATAATAAAGAGAGGGAAGGTAGTTAAGACTGATGGAGCGGAATTACCAGTGGGCCACATAGCAGACATAGAGACCAGCTATAAATACCTTGGTGTCCCACAGTCACACGGGAACCATGAGGAGGAGGCAAGGAAGACAGCAACATCCAAGTACCACCAAAGGATAAGACAGGTCCTGAAGAGCCATCTCAATGGGAAGAACAAGATCCATGCCATCAACATATATGCCCTCCCAGTCATCAGATACCCTGCCGATATAGTGAGCTGGCCAAAGGAAGACATGGAGGCTGCCGATGTGAAGACCCGGAAGCTCCTCACAATGTACGGAGGTTTCCACCCCAAGTCCAACACCCAGAGACTGTACACCAGCCGCAAAGAGGGCGGGCAGGGTCTGATGAGTGTCAAAGCCACTGTCCTGGATGAAACCTGGAGTATCCAGGAGTACATCAGTAAGATGGCACCCAAAGATGAGCTGCTGAGAGAATGCCTCAGGCAGCAGCAGACATGGGAGGAAGTTCAAGTGGAGGAAATACCATGGCAAGACAAGCCCCTGCACTGGATGTACCATCGACAGATAGCTGAGGTGGCTGACATTGGGAAATCCTATCAGTGGCTGGAAAGGGCCGGACTAAAAGACAGCACTGAGGCAGCACAAGAACAGGCACTAAGCACCAGATCCATAGAAGCAGAGGTCTACCACACTAGACAGGACCAAAGGTGCAGATTGTGCAAAGAGGCCTCAGAGACAGTCCAACACATAGTGGCAGGGTGTAAGATGCAGGCAGGAACAGCATACACTGAACGGCACAACCAAATAGCTGGCATTGTGTACAGGAACATCTGCACAGTGTATGGGCTAGACCCCCCCAAGTCCAGATGGGAAATTCCACAGAAGGTCATGGAGAATAACAGGGCTAAGATCCTGTGGGACTTCCAGATCCAGACGGACAGGCAGGTACTGGCTAATCAACCAGACATTGTGGTAGTAGACAAAGACCAGAAGACAGTGGTAGTGATAGATGTAGCAGTGCCAAGTGACAGCAACATCAGGAAGAAGGAGCATGAGAAGCTGGAGAAGTACCAGGGCCTGAAGGAGGAAATCGAGAGGATGTGGAAAGTCAAGGCCAAAGTGGTCCCAGTGGTGGTAGGAGCACTCGGGGCCGTGACTCCTAAGCTGGGAGAGTGGCTCCAACAGATCCCAGGAACAACATCAGAGCTCTCTGTGTAGAAGAGTGCAGTGCTAGGAACAGCTAAGATACTGCGCAGAACCCTCAAACTTCCAGGCCTCTGGTAGAGGACCTGAGATTGAGGAAGACACATACCACCCACAGGGGTGAGAGGGAATTTTTTTTATATATATATATATATATATATATGGGGGGACGCGGTGGCGCAGCGGCTTAATGACGCTGAAAGTGCCGGCCAGAAATGGCTGAAAGCTTCAGCGGTTCGAGTCCAGCCTCGCGTTAACAAGGTGAGCTCTTGTTTCTATACCCGCAGCTTCTGCCAACTCAGCAGATCGAAAACATACGTGAGTAGATAAATGAGGACTCCGGTGGGAGGAAAAATGCTGGCAGCGGCTCAACAGAGAGACGGGACAAGTTGCCGGTAAAAGCGCGAAAAAACCGCGCTCGTCCGAAAAAGGGGCGCGAAGCAACGGAAATCCCGCCTCCTGTGCTGCCAGCTGGGCTGACGCTCTAGGAATTAGGCTCTGGCAAAGTCTAATTCCGAAACTAGAAAGATGCAATTGCCTTGAAAACCGCTAGGGGGCGGTCACTGCAGGGTCAGTAATGACTGTTAAGCAGATAAAAAAAAAAAAAAAAAAAAAAAAAAAACATACATACATACATACACACACACACACACACACACACACACACATATATATATATATATATATATACACACACACACACACATACATACATACATACATACACACACACACACACACACCTTTCTTTCTTTCTTTCTTTCTTTCTTTCTTTCTTTCTTTCTTTCTTTCTTTCTTTCTTTCTTTCTTATTATTAAACATGTATGCCACCCATCTCCCCCAGTGGGTGACTCTGGGCGGCTCACAATAACAAAAAAGAGAAAAAACACACCAATCCCTCCAACAATGGCTAAAATCCATAAATAATTAAAATACAAACATACATTAAAAATGTCCTAAACACCCCCTGTATAATTTAGCACTAACACCTTCAAGATGCTGGGGGGGGAGAGCCAGAACCCATCACCCCACCAGCCATCTCCACAGATGCGAGCCCCCATCTGGCCCCCAGGCCTTCTGGCAAAGCCAGGATTTAACCCCTTTTCTGAAGGCCATGAGGGAGGGGGCACGCCGGACCTCGGGAGGCAAGATGTTCCATAGGGCAGGAGCCACAGCAGAAAAGCCCCTCTGCCTAGACCCCACCAATCGAAATTTCTTGACCGGTGGGGTCTGCAACCTGCCCCTTCTGCTGGACTGAGTGGGGCAGGCTGAAATAACCGGGGCAAGACAGTTCCTTAGATAACCTGGTCCTGTGCCATGAAGGGCTTTAAAGGTGATAACCAACACCTTGAATTGGACCCAGAAACAAACTGACAACCAATGCAGCTCATGCAACAGCGGTTATATGTGCCCTCCTAGGGGCATTGAGAACTGTCTGCGCCGCCGCATTCTGCACCAACTGTAGTTTCCAGATACTCTTCAAGGGTAGCCCCATGTAGCGCATTACAGTAGTCCAACCCAGAGGTGACCAGGGCATGGGTGACTGTGCGGATATATATACCGCACACACACACACACACACACACACACACACACACATATATATATGCACACACACATACATCCATACACACACACACACACATACATACCTACATACATACATACTGTATATATTATTGCTGTTGTACAGTGGCTAGTTCCATCTGGGCAAATCTGTTGCTCAGCAGAATTCATATCTGGCAAGACGAGAAAGAAGTAGCAATGTGTTCTTCCATTGGGGAGTTATATTTGCAACCCACCTTAGGATAAATTCCATTATCTTTATAAGACTCATTTCATAACTATCATCTTGGAATACAGACAATAAATCAGTATCTTACATTACTAGTAAACCAGCTGATTCTACATGCATTTTATAATTATTATGTTAGCTACTTTACCTCTTCATTTTTTATATAATTTTTATTAAGGATTTTCACAAAAATAAAAGATAAACATGAAATAATATACAGTAAGATTAGAAAAAAGAAGAGAGAAAAGATAAGAAAAAGTGTGAAAAGAAATACAAAGAGAATAAAAGAGAATAAAAGATATATAAAGAAGTGCTTCTTTACAACAGTTACAAACTTATTTTCTCTCCTTCCTCATTAAAATAACATCATAATTTCCTTCTTCCCATATTCAATCCCTTTTAATCAGCAAATCTCTAAATCACCAGTTCATTTTTTTCCCATTTTCAGCAAAAAGCCCATAAGAGGTTTCCAGTCTTCAATAAAAGCACTTGTTGTCTGATCCAACAGGTCAATTTTACCATTTCTGCATATTCCACCATCTTCCCATTCCATTCCTTCATTGTATATATTTTAGCATTTCTCTATGTTTGTGCATATAATAATCTCACCACACCTACTTTACCTCTTCAATCAATGTCTATGCTAACAGTTATATCAATTCTGTGTTGTTCTTACATTAGGTAGCCAAAACAGCACTATCCTTACACAAGCAGAAGATACAGGCACATGAAGATGAACCACAAACTCCTAGGGTGTCTGGGAAGATGTGTGGCAGAATTCTGATGAAAAGGGTGTGAGAGGTGGCAATGAGCAAAATTGGAAATTGCAGTGCAACTTCATGCCAGGCAGGGAGTAGGCAGACCAGATTTTTACTTTTAACAGTTCACTAAGAAATGTATGGCTCTGAGAAAGTGTACATTTGCTTATTTAGAGAAGGTGTGTGATAAGGTAAATAGGCTTGAATTATGGAATCTTTTGTGAAAATATGGAATTAAGGTTGGTAGCTGAATGTGATAAGAGCAGTATATAATAGAAATAAAGCATGCATGAAAACAGATGGAATGCTTAATTACTTGTTTCAACACTCAGCAGGATGTAAAGCATCCCCTTGCTTGTTTAATATATTTATGAATAAATATAGAAGGAATGAGAGACAGTTTTGTGTAGCAGTTAAGGCATCAGGCTAGAAACTGGGAGACTGTGAGTTCTAGTTCCGCCTAGGCACAAAGCTAGCTGGGGGACCTTGGGCCAGTCACTTTCTCTCAGCCCTAGGAAGGAGGCAATGGCAAGCCACTTCTGAAAAACCTTGCCAAGAAAACTGCAGGGACTTGTCCAGCAGTCTCCAAGAATTGGACACGACTGAACAGATTAAAAACAAAATAGAACAATACTTGTGGTGATATTAGAGATACGGTGGTTGGAGGCATAAATGTGTAGGTTCAATGTGTAGCTTCTTTTATATACATGGAACCCTTTGTAGTTGTCTGAGAACACAAATTACTTGCACTGAATCTTAGGTAGACTGATGTAATGGGGAGTATGGATCTGAATATTAATGTACCCAAAACCAAGGTTATTGTGTTGGATACCTAAAATGAAATGAACAATTTCCATTTATACATAAATATGAAAAACTAGAGCAAGTAGTGGATTTGTGAATGCTGACAGAATGTTTACTAGTTATAAGTGAAGTGGTTAGAAATGTTAACATATGCAAATGCTGGTAGAAAATTAGAGTGTGATATATGCTCCACTGCAAAGAATGACAGTTTGTCGAAGTAAGCAGAAATAGCTTTGAAGAATACGCTTCTGCCAACTTTGCTCTATGGAACTAAGCTTTCAATATGTCAGGAGAAAGGCAAAAGCAAGCTGCACACAGTGGGAACAGATAACTTAAGATGTATGTAGTCTTGAGTGAGACTCTGATCTCTGCCTTAAGGCCAAGTCCTGATGAACCCCAAGCTAGAGTTATAGTATATCTGAAGAAGTAGCTGTAATAAAGCAACTATCCTATCTAGGAAATTGAGTAACTTGCTACCTGAATTTGATGCTACATTGCTGAAAACTTTACATTGTTCAGAAATAATAATATTTTCAAAAAGGCTGAGAGATTATAGAGGTTATACAGATTACTAACACTCCTTTAGCTAAACTGATAATCTCATAACACTTTAAAATACTTATATATCCTTTTTTCTGATCCTGGACTATATTTACATTTTAGCTGATATCTATTATGATATTGCAGAACTGAAAAGGAGATGTTTACATTTCATGGTGAATTGCCTTTATATTGAAATCTTGTCCTGATAGATTTTAATCTTGCTTCAAAGGTAGCTAAAATGTCCAAATGCATCTGGCATGCAAAGTGAATTCTGAACAATTCTCGTTTACAGCTTAATGTGTTGTGTGAAATCAGAGTGTGATCAGTAATGTATGAAATCAGAGAGTATTTGATGTAAATCCAGAGAAATGTATGAACATCACCACAATCGGTATCAGTTGCCAGGAACTGGTAGGAACCTAATGTTGAGCAATAATTTCTTATGATGATTACATGTACTTTTACAGGGAATTGCTGTGTTTATTCTCCCTGAAATCTTGAATTGCCAAAACATTGTGTCTGGGGGTGGGGTGGGGGGACTTAGAAGCAACATTATAGGTTAGGATAACTCTAACTTCTTCAGCTGAAATAAACTAGACCCCATTTTTTGTTGTTATTAATAAGCTGAGATAATATAGCAAGCCTGAGCCTTGATCCATCTGCATCTTGAATTTACTAGAGGTATGATGTTATGACTAGTTCCCATGCCTTCCAGGTGTATTGGATTTAAACTCCCATAATATTTACCCCAAGTTAGTTGAACTACAAACTACCTCCATTTCCCCCCTACGATGTCTTCATAAATTAATTATGTTAATTATATACCTCTCCCCCATTAATTGAATTTATGGGTCGTATGGATGTATTTTATGTACAGTTGCTGTTAGCCAACCAATATGATCCAATTTATTTAAAAGTGGCCAAATTTTGTTTTATTGCTTGTAAAACAAGCTGTAACCAATCATATTGATTATTTAGTTATTGTTTATTTTTATCTTCTTTTATTTTGTATGCTTTGATTTCTACCTTCTTTAAGTGGAATTCTGGTCACTGACTATAACAAAGGACAGATTGGCTGATTTACTAAAAAAAAAAAAAAAAAAGCAGTGCTATTGTGTTAAAATGTATCCGATCAAGGCTGTGAAGAACATTAATGTTGAATGTTGGGATCAGAGAGGATGACAGGACTTGTGAATGTGGTTAAATGGAAGATCAATTATTGTTGTTGTTCGGTCGTTAAGTCGTGTCCGACTCTTTGTGACCCCATGAACCATATTGCGCCAGGCCTTCCTGTCCTTCACTGCCTCCCTGAATGTGCTCAGTTTCATGCTCATTGCTTCAGTGATGCTATCTAACCATCTCATCCTCTGCTGTCCCTTTCTCCTTTTGCCTTCAATCTTTCCCAGCATTTTCCAAAGAGATCCTCTCTTTGCATTCAGTGACCAAAGTATCTGAGCTTGAGCTTCATTATCAATCCTTCCAGTGAGAAGTCAATTATGTGCCATCAAGTTGGTGTCAATATAATCAGATGATTGTGGACCTAATCCTCACCAAGAGGAGGAAATGTTTGAGGAGGTAAAGGTAACTAGGAACCTAGGAGGCAACTACCATGCTATCTTGGAATTTCAGATAGCATGGGGAAGAGGAACTGCAAACAGTCAGACTTCAATATTAGACTTCAGAAAAGCAGACTTTGATGGACTTGGAAGGATAATAGGAATGATCCAATGGCTTGATATCCTAAAGAAGAAAATGCCCAAGAAGGCTGGAAGCTTCTGTGAAACAAGACACCAATTCCTGCAAGAAGGAAGAATAGGAAACATCTAAGCAGATCAAACTGGATCCACGCAGAATAATAAATTGATTAAAAGAAAAAAGGAAATCTACAAGAAATGGAAAGAGGAGAATATATCCAAAGAAGAATACAAAGCAGTTTGCAAGAATTGCAGGTTTAGCATGAGAAAAGCTAAAGCCCAGTAGGAGGTTAGGCTAGCAGCAACAACAACAACAACATGTTTTTCTGGATCTGTCAGAAGCAAAAGGAAAACTAAGGACATTGTAGGTCTACTGTAGAAAGAGAATGGTGAAATGGTTAAGGAGGATGATAAGAAGGCAGAACTTCTTAATTTCTATTTTGCATCTGTTTTCTTTCAGAAGGCAAATGAACTGTCGCTTGACCCCCATTGTGCCACTGGGGTTGGGGTGGGGAATGAACTGAAGCTCCAGATAAGCAAAGAGCAAGTGAGGGAATTCCTAGATAATCTAAATGAGTTAGGATCAGATGAATTACACCCTAGAGTATTGAACTAGCAGAGATAATTGTAGAACCATTGTAGAATAATCTCTGTAATCTTGAGAAGTCCTGGAGAACAGGCAAGGTCCCAGGAAACTGGATGAGGGCTAATATTGTTCCTATTTTCGAAAAGGGAAAGAAGCAGAAGCCTGGAAAACTACAGGCCTGTGAGCTTAATGGGGAAAGTCCTTCAGCAGATTATGAAACAGCATGTCTATGGGCACTCTAAGTAGGAATTCATTAATTAACAGGAGCCAACATGGATTTATGATGAATAACAAGTCATGGCAAAATAACTTGATCACTTTTTATGATAAAGATACTAGCCCAGCTGATTGAGGAAATGCCATGGATATAGTAAATCTTGACTTCAGCAAAGCTTTTGACAAAGTGTCTCACAGCATCCTTATTAATAAAATGGTCAAATATTGGTTTGACAACTCAGTTGTTAGGTGAAATCACAGTTGGCTCAAGGATCATACTCAAAGGGTAGGTATAAATGGCATCAAATCTACCTGGAGAGATATCTTGCGTGAGGTGTCATAGAGCTCTATCCTAATTCTGGGGCTGTTCAAAGTTTTTATAAATAATATGGTTGAGGGAGCCAAGGGATGACAATACAAAGCTAGGAGAGGTGGCTGATACTTGGGAGAAGAAGAGTAAAAATGAAAAAGACTTAGAATGGTGAGTAGAAACAAATAGAATGAAATTTCACAGGGAGAAATGTAAAGTCATGCATCTAAGTAAAACAAAATAAACAAGTGCAGGATTAGGAAATCTGGCTCAGACCTAGGTATATTTAGCTTGCAGAAGAGAAGATTAAAAAAGGACCTGATAACTGTCTTCAAATACCTGAAAGTCATATTGTAGAGGATTCAGACTTATTCTCACTTACTCCAGAGGGTACAATTAGAACTAATGGGATGAAACTTCAGGATGTAGATACAGATTAGATATTAGAAAGAACTTCTTGGCAGTAACAGCTGTCAATCAGTGGAATAGGTTACTAAATGGAGTGGTTTCTTCTCCTTCACTGGATGTTTTCAAACAAAGGCTGGACAGTCATTACTGAGGATGGTGTAGTGAACCCTGCAGTGTGCAGGAGATTGGATTTGATGATCTCTTCCAACTCTATGATTCTTATGACTCTTAGCAACCATATGGATATTCTCCACGATGATCTCTCTCTAACCTGGTCTTTCAGGCCTTCGAATAGTGAACCCATCACCATTGAACTGAATCCATCCACCTTGCTAGTGGTTGCCCTCTTCTTATCTTTCCTTCTACCTTTCCCAGTATTAGAGTTTTCTCCAGAGAGCTAGATTTTCATATAATGAATTATACTACATTGAAGTATCCAAAGTAGATAATTGAAGCCAGGTCATGTGTGCCTGGAGTGGATTGAATCGTTCAGCGATCCATTTGTTTGTTTTCTTGGCTGTCCATAGTATTCTCAGGAATCTTCTCCAGCACCAAAGTTCAAAAGTATTAAGATTGTGATGTATTTCTTGACTGCTTGTTCCTTTACTGTTAAGGTTGATCCTAAACCTATCCACTATTTCAGTATCTCCAATATAAGTTGTAAGGCAGGTTGTTGTACCTGTTGTCATTTGTTTGGTCTTCTTTGTATTTAATTTAGTCCCTTTTTTTTCCACTGTAGTCTTTCACTTTCATTACTAGAGCTTGCAGATCCTTTGCATTTTTTGGCTATCAGAGCAGTGTCATCAGCATAGCACATGTTATTGATATTTCTTTCTCCAATTTTAGAGAAATTGAATAATATTATATAATGTTATATTATTAGAGAATAAATATTTTCAATTTGCATTGCAATGGAAACTTCCTTGATTCATATGTAACCTACAACAATTTATTTGTTAGGAATAATATGCACAAAATTTATATAAGTTTTCAAGAAGATTGCTTAAAAATGTACAAACTGAGGAGAAAATTTGACTGAATAAATTTAATATTGGAAAAATGAGAGGCAGAACGAAATCAGATTGGCAGATTCATCCATTCCTAATATCTCCCAGCATGAATGCTTTTGCCATCTTTCACACAGCCTGAAAACTATGACGAGTTTGGGACAATTCATACAGAAACAATTTAAAAGTTAAAAATATGTCCCTCTCCTTCTGCCTAGTAATAGTAAGAGTGGGCACATTGTAGAAAGATTTTACATAGGAGAACAAATGTTGGAGAAGGAAGAGAAAGAAATGCTGGTACTTTCCAACAGATCTGTAAAAAACCTGAGCCTATCAGGGCTGCCCATATAACAGATAATTTATTCCTTAGAGTTGAAGAACAAAGAAGCTTCACGTCTGGTAGAATTTCTAACGACAGTAAGGTAAACATGGTTGTAAAATCTGTGAAAAAAGGTAGCAGGGACCAAACACATCTATTTTATAGGAAAAACATTCTATTCTTAATAAAGTCAGAATCCCTAATCCTGAAAGAAAAATGGAAATTAATATTATTTGATTTATATTAAAAATGCTACCGTCCATAAGTTTTCCCATTGCAGCTTACAAAACAAATATGAAACAGGATAAAATGATATAATTCCTACGTTTCATGCTTTCTATGACAAACATGTTATCTGGCTAGGACAGAGATTCTTCTGCCATCCCTAACTTACTAAATGATGTTTGAATGGATTGTATCTTCATTGAGTAAAATTTAGAAGTTAAAGTTAATTTATTTCAATTTGGATTAATAAATGAAGACTTTTACTTTGCCTTTTTTTTTTTTTCCAAGAGGAATGTCCCATGAAATTCAATATGGATTACAGCATCTATCCCATCCTTGAAATTTAAGGCCTGAAAAGCTGCCAGATCTAACTTGGAAAGCTCTACAAGAAGATTGGGGGATTCTTTTGCTGTAGCAAACTTTGTTTAGTGAGACATTTTTTCCCAGTGATAATAATGCCTTTATAATTACCCTTTTTGTTGTTGTTCTGCTCTCATTGCTGGCCTTCAGATTTCCGTTAAGAAAATGCCAAAGGGCTTCAGCTAGTATCCTGTTACATTGACAGTAGTAAATGGCTGGACATACACTAATAGCAAACTGTGCTGCATAGTAAAATTTTGTCTGATGAAGTTAAAAGGAGAGGGAACAAATGTATAAGCATATAACAATAAAGAATGAACATTTAAAGAACATTTCTCTCTCTCTCTCTCCCTCCCTCCCTTTGTTAAATTACAGAAGAAGGCTAGATTAGGCATCATGGATTAAGCATCTGTTTAGCAATGATTAGGTTGTAATTAACAGTAAAAAGAGCAAATTGAAAAGAAATGATTTTCACCACTCCTCATTTCATCCATCCATTGTTGAGGCATTTGTCTTTCATCAATTTATATTTGAATCAGAATTAGGAACAAGCAATAGTGGCCCCTGATTAAGGCATAGGAGAAAAAGGTCTTGTATTTCTCTGTAAAAATTAAGCTTATTCCTTATTCCCTGCTTGATATATCAAGATGGCTTCATGCTCTGGTAGGCATGCTTTCCTAGGAGCTATGAAAGACAAATCAGATCCCCTTTCCAGAAGCCATGTGTAAAGAATAGCTTGATTACAAATGCTAAGGGATAGAACCCCAAAGTACCCCATAGGGTGTACAATTTCGAAATATGTTCCTGTTCTGAACTGGCATGCTGAGTAAAAGAATGTATAACAAAATGCTGATATATATACTATCCAAAAGAGAGAGAGAGGAAAAAAAAACCTGATTTCCTGTATGTGGGCAATGCCCATCTGAAAACATTCTAGTCTGTCATTAGAATACTGGGGAACAACTTATTTCACAGACATAACGTTCAAATCCATATTACTGTGGTGTTAGGAAAATGTCCTAGTTTGCTGAAATTAAACAAAGACAGATATTTGTTTAGAATCCCTTGTATCTGCAGCCAATAAATATATGTCGTCACTATGGTTGCGAAAACAAATACCCGTGATTGGAATGTGGTTAACAAGCATAAAAGCATAACAAGCATTAAGTTACATGGAAAGACTTACTGTCTGTATTATCTTAAACAACTGAGCTCTTGGATAAAGGATGGAGTAAGTAGAATAAATTGATTAAAAACAAATCACTGATACAGAATTTTAACAATTGGCTAAATCGTCAAAGCACTGGAGCCAATATCTACAACTGGATTGCTTCAGCCCCACCATAAGCCTTAAGGAGCAAATTCCTTCCCAGCAATGAAGCCAAGTCATAAGCTGAACTCTTAAGAGTATATCGATGGATGGAAGCCTGAATACAAGGTTTGTTTATTTGGTAGTTATATGACTCTATTTTAATTGATTCATATATTAAGAATATTTTTAATCTTAATTTTAAGATTTTTTAAATGTTTTATCTTAATTTTAAAAGTCCACTTATCTAAATGGTATCAAGGTGGGGGAAGTTAGACTATGAGAAAAAGTCTTACATATAGACCTGTTTAGACTGATTACCTTTATGGTTCTGTGAGAAGGAGGGGTGATGATGAAAGAAAGAACATGTATTTCTACATATGCCCTACTCATTTAAATAGGTGTGATGGTTTTCAAAGGTGATCCCATTATATGAAAAAGTGCAGGTAGTCCTCACTTAATGACCCTAATTGGGACCAGCAACTCTGCCGCTAAGCAAAGCAGTTGCTAAGTGGGAAATCACGTGACCATGACTGTGCTGTCTGGTTGGAAAGAGACAAGACTGGTCAGTTTCACACCTTTGGCTTTTGTTTCCCTCCTAACCACTCCCCCGCCCTTTGGAACGCCCAAGTGCCTGCTTACTATCTTGTACACATCAAAAATAATGTGATTGTGCTGCAGCCCAGGGAGAGCGAAGGGTCAGGCAAAGGAGAACTGCTTATAGAAATTGCTTGCTCCCCCCCCCCCCCCCCCACTGCCAGAGCAAAGATACTGAAGAGGAAGAGATTTCAAGAGAGTAAGCTCTTTGCATAGCGTGCCCAGCCTGGGCTGCTGGTGCAATCACATTGCTTTCGATTTGTAGAAGAGCAGACAGCTTACTTTCTTGCAATCCCTTTCTCTTCAATCAGTCTGCTCTGCAAGGGGGAAAAAAAGGAAAAAAATACACAGGTCAGGCACAGGACAATGTGTACTGACTGCAATGGCAATCATGTGACTAAGGGACACTGAGAAGGTTGTAAATGGGCTGTAAAGTTTTTTTTCCCCAGCACCATTGTAATGTTGAATAGTCACCAAACAAGTGGTCAGTAAGTGAGGACTACCTATATGCAAGATCATAAACATCTTTCTATAAAACCATAACAGGAATCTTACATTGCACTAAACTACAATATGGTATATTTGGCTTAATGTTTTGTATAAACACAGCCTCACTGGTTTGCATAACTTCATATTTTGTTTGAATTACTCAAGTGTATTTTGTTTAATAAACAAGTGTATTTTATTTAATAAAAACAAGCGTATGTTATTTAATAAACAATTATTAATCAAACCTTGGTTTAGTAAATTTTCAAAGCTGGTGCAAACCTTGGGTTGTTATTAATTCTTTTTGAAGCACTGAAATAAACAGCAATTAAAACATATTTCTTGCACTAACAGTAGCCCGGGTTCATTGTACATCCTTTTAGTTGGGATTCTCTGGGCTTAGGGTAATCACTTTTTTTTTTGCAGAAGCTTCCTTTAAGTGTTCCAGTGAGGCTTTCTCAGTGCAACAATTCAGGATTGCCTTGCTAGCACCATTCCCAACTCCTAATCCACTGATACTTTCCTAGAAATTTCCAATTATCACGCAACCCCACAGAATTCAAATTCCCCAGGCTATAAATACTGCAAGATGATCCCCACTTCTGAACCATTGTGCTAGGAAGCCTCGGTGGAAGGCGAGGCAAAACCTCTGCAAAAAATGTGATCTCTCCTTCAGTATAGATCTCCCTATGGCCAGAGAACCCAAGAAAAGTATATTAAATATAGGCAGCAAGTTTCTCCCAAGCATTACAGTATACGCCGGTAGGTTCTCAGCATGTTCTAATGAACGTGCATATAGATCAAGAGCAGCCAGCTACAGTCTTATCTGGGCATGTTTGTTTTAACCACTGGGATGGACAGGACTCATATTCAATAAATATTTAAAGATAAAATATTTAAACATTGCAATTTCCTAAAAGTGTTTGTGAGTCTCCTCTTTAAAAGGAGGAGTGTAAAAAATCCACAAAGCCTGAATGCAGAAAAATGTTATGTTCATTAAATAAATGTGATAAATATGAAAAAGATATCTGTGTTAAGCTTTTCATCTGCCATTGCCAGTTGTAGCACACTTAAAAAGTGGTTTTCACAGAGTACTTTACATCAAAGTTGTTCACACCATGATTAAATCAAGGGCTCATTTTCATTCGGCTTCACCCTGAATTTGGTCATGATGTTTTCTTCCCTTTTTATATACTTTTAGTTGGGCTTTCTGGATATAGGAAGGTCTCCCTTTCCCTTCTGCCTTTGTAAGCTTTAAGTAAACAATCCATTTTATATTTTTATACTTTTTTCACATGACAACATTTCTAAAATTATTTTGTTTTAGAAAAAGGATCTGTCAATGTAATTCTGTTAGTTTTCAAGACTTTCAAAAGAAAATCTTGACAAGATTATAATGTTGAGGACTTTAACACTAGAAAATGTGAGCATCAAAAAATTAGAAACAATAGATTGTATCTGTACCTATACAATGTACTTGGAGAACAGATCCCCATGAGTGCTGGCATGTGGGAGCCATCAAACTGTACTGCCAAATCTGAAATGTTTTCTTCTGGGTTACTACTTTACTTTGTAATTCAATAATTATTAAATGCCTTAAAGTTTTAATGTGGATGTATACTTTCATTCAGTGACTGTGTTCATGCATTGTGCTAAGTCACAATATATTAACCATGTTTTTTGAATAAATAACAAGCCATAGACCATAGTTTTCAATTCACAGTGGCTAGATTCATACATTATGATAAGCCAACCTAGCAAGGCACATTATACCTTCACCCAATATGTGAATCCATGCAATAAGTTTTAAATGTGTCCATTTCTTGGCACCACAGTCCAAAAAGGATAGTGAAAAATTGGAGCTACTCCAAAGGAAGGTTACCAAGGTGGTGAGGGAAGCCCTGTAAAGAACTTTTAAAATCTATCGAAGAGATTATCTTCTGTCGTCTTCAAATGCCTAGCAATAGAAGATTGCAATTACAGTATAGCTACACTCTAAGACAATAAGGGAAATGACCTTGAGAGAAACATCTTACATAACATAAGCAAAGAACAGTGAAGAGTGAAACATTATTTAAATAAACAGTATTTAAGTCCTGAGAAGCAAGAGAGTATTCAGAAACGACTTCAGAAGGGATACAAGGTGGAGGGGAGGTAAAGCCCAGTTGGGCTAGCCAGATTCTGTTATTATAGCCTATCTTAATAAAGTCTAGTTCTAGTCTTGATGTGGAGTTAATTTTCTGGTCTGGTCTACCTAGTGGGTTCTGTGTTACATAAAAAAATTGCCTCAGAGCACAGGCCAAAACCAATGGATTAGAAATACAAAGGAAGAGGTTCAGGTTAGACATCAGGAGGAACTTCCTGACTGCATTAGTTGTCAGCCAGTGGAACAGGTTGTCATATGGAAGAGCGGGCATGCTCTGGATCCCATCACAAACATGCTTTCTCAGTCATGGCACCTGCCTTGTGGAACAGCCTCTGTCCCGAGATACATATGATTTCAATCCTCTTTGCCTTCCAGAAGGCCATGAAGACCTCGCTATTTCCCTAGGCACTGGGGCCAGGGTGCTAACAGATGTGGGTGCAGGTGTATTGTTGTTAGTGATTATTTTTTTTAGGGGTCTTGATTTGCTACTTCTGATGTTATGGATTGTGATTTTGTTCAGTTTTTATCTGTGTGTATTTGGTAAGTGGGCAGCTATATAAATATGATAAATAAGAATAAGAAAGAAGTGATGAGTTCTCTTCACCTGGAAGTCCTCAAATAAAAGCTTGATGGTCATCTGTCAGTGATGTTCTAGTGGATCCTATACTGAATAGGGTGTTAGATTAAATGATTTCTAGGTCTTCTTAGTCAATGATCTTGGAAACATTAAACATTTCTCTAGAAATTCACATGTGGAAGGAAAAAAAAAACCCAAGTCATGTTTTCTGCCATGTTCTGTGAAACATAGTAGAATCCTCAAAATTTTTATATGGGAGGAAAAAAATCCTAAAACTTTTCTAAAGTTTTGCATAAACTTCTTATTGAAAAGGACAGAACTTCAGTCACATCTCAGACCCTCATAACATTTAGATTGATTAGGATTAATGTCTTGATTATCCTGATTAGAAGGGTGAAACCTAGAAGAGAATTGTTAGGATTTGCTGTTGTCTCAGTCCCAATTTAGGTGATTTCTAGAAATATGCAAATTTCTAGAAATGGAGGATTTGTTAGATCTTTTCATGGTGCACTAGGTAAGTTGCACATAAATAACAGTCTCAGCATATTACAGGGTCAAGAAATCAGTACAAACTTAGTAAGTTTGGGAGGAAGGATTCTGAACTAAGGTTGCTGGAAATTTTCATTTATGTAACATTTTAAACTGTCATTGTATAATTCATGCTTCCGACTTTGAGGTGGAGCAGTTATGCTTCCTATTCTGCTCTTCTTCAGATTTTGCAACATAGTTTTCAGCTGAAAATTTCTGTGTAAAAAATGTTAAAGAAAAGTGCATACAAAAAGTTTTATATTAGGAAAAATTGCCCATGAAAATAATATAGATTTTTCATAATTTTTGTTTGGTTTTTGAATTGCAGGATGCCCCTGATAGTTAACAGAATGGACTTATTATTGGTTAAACTGAAATGGACAAAGTTTAGAGCAGTGTTTTTCAACCTTGGCAACTTTAAGATGTGTGGATTTCAACTCTGAGAATTCCCCAGCCAGCATGCTAGCTGGGAAATTCTGGGAGTTGAAGTCCACACATCTTAAAGTTGCCAAGTTTGAAAAAAACACTGGTTTAGAGAGTCTGGCTTCCCGTCTATAATGTATGGAGCTAGTGTAGTTTATTGGTTTGTGCTGGAGGCACAAGTTCAAATCCACATATATATTTCATCTCCATGAGTGACGTTAGTAATCAGCTCTCAACTGATTCAACCTTATCTATTACATGATGCATATCAGGAATGCGTCCCATTAGCTGCAGTTTCTATCTCAATTTCCCTGTAGTGAAAGTGGGATAAATGTGGTCTTAGAAGAAAGAAGACCTACCTCGCATAATTTGTGCAAAGCATTAAACTTTTATTTTAATGTTACTGCAGAGCTACGTTAAATGAAACACGTTACACTTGGTAGCCCTCTTTATGCAGTTCTCCCATGAAGAGCAAAGTGTGTTGAAAGAGGCTATGGGATCGTGCCTTTAAACACACTCCAAATATCATATTCCCTGCTTGACCCATCTTCATTTTTCTTGTATTGAGAGTATTATCAATACAGGATGGAAACCACTGACTGCATCACTTGGTGTGATAACTGATAGGTTCAGCTGCCCTTTTGAGGAAGCTTTGGCTCTCTTGCTCCACCCAATATGCCATCATGCCCAGCTGCCAGGCCTCACCTCTACCTTCCCGTTCAGAAATCTCTTTCCATGGGCATGATTGTGTGAGGATGTACACTGATAATGGCACAAAAAATGGTGGTGAGTTACTTAAAGCTGAAGTGGACATGACTTGGACGTTCTTTCATAAGACTTCCTTATGTTCAGCACTTACTTGTACCCTTCTTTGTTGCTTTCAGTGGCAAGGAGGGAAACCATATCAGTGACTGTAATCTGCCATTTTTACCTCCTTAACTAGGACATAAGGTGAGTCATAGTTAAATGAATTAATGAAGGGTTGTGTTTCTTTTTCACTTTATAAAACTTGTGAGTCATAAGAGGTGGAGCATGTAAAATCAAATGATACTATTTTTTTCATATGCAGGGCCTAATTAAAAGGCTAGTAAAATTATTCTAGACTTAGCTAATAATAATTAACCACAATAATCATAATATCTCAGTGGGGACTCCTGGCAAATCTTACCTTCAGAATTCACATCAGCCACCTGGTAAAGGTAAGCTGGGGAAAAGGAAAAATGCGACTTCCGCCCAGATGAAGACAAACAATTCATTTGTACTGTTCTCACCATTCTAAGACATTAATAACATATAACCCAGCCTCTCACCCTTTTTTTAAACTTACAGTTTCCTCAGCTTTCTTCACTAAGCACTGAGGTACATAAGTGTATGAGAAAATTCTAATTTAATCTCTGATGGCTCTTAGTATGGTAAATATGAGATTGAGCTTACCTCCTTGGCTTGCAGTCCACCATTAGGCCCTTCTCTCTTATAATGTTAGGCCAGGTCCAGGCAGCTTCCCAAGAGTTTTTCTTTTATTATAACTATTTTATCTGTACATGGAGTGAATCCATCTAGCCTCTGAACAGCGTCATGCAATCTTGGTTCCCAAGCACCAAAAAGGAAAAGTGACAGATATGAGAAAGAAAAAGAAAACAAGAGCTATTTTCAGGCTTTTCCAAATTTGTCTAGATACTCACACACACCACATAGACTATGGATTTTCCTCTTCCTCCCACCATTCCCTTTGTATACTTTATGATTCTCCAGCAAATCCTTTTCTATACGTTGTAAATTATCGTTAATATAGTGTTAGTATTTTACTAATATCTAATTGGCCGTATTCAAGTCTAAAGTATATAAATAAAAAAATCCCATGACTTCAACAATATTAAATAGGAAATATACTGCCCTCCCCCCAGTATATTCACCCATTAGGGGTGAAACTAAACCACAGACTAGGTTTAATGCAATTGGAATGACTGTTCAAAGTAATTACAGAGTTTGTTTGAAGGCAAACATAATTATCTTCGCTATGTGTCCATAGCAAACTTTTGATTTTATCTATGTAAATGAAACCAAAAGAGCAATATTTTCATTATTATTTGCAAGAACATTGCCAGTTATAAGATTATATTATTAAAAAGGTTAAATCAAACAATACATAGAGAATTAGTATGACAGAGTGAACACCATTTTAGCCTAGTATAGTTAGTTTATGGCTTAGTGTGTCACACCCAGCAGTTCTGACTTAAAGCTCATACTATTTTTTTTTATATAATATAAACTTACTTCAGTTTTAGGAGACTCAGGTAGAAGGCTACAAGGTGCTTCCAATGAAATACAGAATAGTTTCTTATGCTTTACCAAAACAGAAGAAATGCGATGCCCCAAAAAAACCCACAAAAAGAACATATCCTTGTAAAAAGGGTCTTCTGAGGGTCGTGAGGGGAGGGCATAAGCCTATATTATATGTGGAAAGGGAGGGAGGGAGGGAGGGAGGAAGATATCTGATGCTCCCTGCCAACTTCCCACAAGCAAAGTGAATGGGGAAGCCAGCAGAAAGTCACAAGTCACTCCACTCCCACTGCTTTTTTGCCCTTGGTCATTCTGTTTCTCTGTTTAGGTAAGGAAATATCTCTGAAACAATGATCCAGCTGATCACAGGTTGTCTAGTTAGCTATAAAGTTCTGTAGAACTGTATCCTTCCCCAAAATTAAGTTGAGATTTGGACTTATTAATGGCAAGGAAAAGACATTAGATGATACTTTGTTATCTCAACAAATACAGATTTAATAATTCTCCAGTGCATTCAAATGGAGGAAGAAAATATAGCACTCTGTGAGATGAGCATCAAATATGTATTTAATAGTGTAAGATTAATTCAAGACAGACAGAAGGTGGAGACTGGATGATGCATCTGGCATGGGTAAAGAGAAATAGCCAAACTTAATAAAAGGTGAAGATCATACCTTCTTGTATGTTTTATATTAAATGGATTTCTAGCCCCTGACTAATTGCTTAACACTTATTTAGAAAATAAACAGTACCGTATACATTACATGTTCATGTAAACCTTGACTGAATTCAACTGTAGAAAATGAAATCTTTGTACAACAGATAATCATTTCCATAAAACAATAAGAGTTTTCTCCTTATTCCTGCATTTATGGCACTTTGCCTCAATCCATCATTTATAACTTGATAGCATTTCTGATGAAATGAAGAGGAGGGAAAGAATCAGAAGAAGAAGAAGCCTTTCTGGAACCTTAATTGCAGCTCTTCCAGTGCTTTGCAAGACAATTTAATAATAACTTGCTTGGGCAGTTATTTGAGAATTATCATGGAGACGAATAGATGAAAGTAAAAGGAGTATGATGGACTAACATGGGTGTCTCAAAGGAGGCAAATGACAAATGTGCCACAACATTGCAACATACACCATGTTTGGTCTGCAAATATGAAAGGCAAATATGAAAGGCTTATCGTGTGACAATGCGGCTAGTACTTTTTAATTTTTTTTTCTTTCTTACAATTTGTACTGGACACCTACCTACCACTACTCAAACACTATATGTTAAGAAGAAAGCTTAACACTTAATACAGCTTAAGTGTGTTACACTTGCAAATATGTGTGTTGCCTACTCAGATATTTCCCTCCAGTTTAAGGAGCAGAATGCATGGCTGGGAGAGTGACGCTGTGGCTGTCTTCACACAATATACTAGCCCATGACTAATCGCATTGAAAAACTGCAGGTCATTGGATTCACACAACACTCAGAGGCATGAAGTAACTACAGTAGCTGGGCTCTCTCGATAGGCTCATCTATAAGCTACCATATCATAATTTGGGGTTAGCATGTTGCACAAACTTAGCTAGAGTTCCAAATTTGTGCATCCTGGCTATCAGACCTGGTCTCATCTTGCATTCAGTGTAAACATCTGCAAAAGGGCCCCTTTGGAGACTCTGAACACCCAAGGGCCTTGATCATGTGTTTATTTATGCACCTTCAGCCAAAGGTAGCCAAAGGCCCTTCTAAGGTGAGTGAGCGGACATGTCATTTTGGGTGCACCCAAATGAGGCACGGCACAGCGGTTTTATTCCTACCTGAAGAATTGAATCCAAAAGCTAGAATTGTGGAAATTCTGTTTGTTCTCATGTTTAGCTTCCTTTCTACCAGTCAGAGAAGAAACAGTAGGTTGGATGGACAAAGAATCTGTTTGCAATGTACATACATGGAGCTGAGGAGCTAAAGCAGTGTTTCTCAACCTTGGCAACTTTACGATGTGTGGACTTCAACGCCCAGAATTCCCCAGCCAGCCATGCTGGCTGGGGAATTCTGGGCGTTGAAGTCCACACATCGTAAAGTTGCCAAGGTTGAGAAACACTGAGCTAGAGGGAACATTGTCCTGTTTGATACTGAATGTAAATAAGAAATTTAATAAGATTACTGACATTAAATATAGGATGAAGTACATTTTACCACTGATACATTATAAGTTTATAGTTACTGTATAAATTTAATATGTAATGTTACAAGCACTTCTCAATCATATATATATTCTTATATCTTTTGAGCTGTTCTGAACTTTAAAATTCTTTTAATTCAGTCACTGTCAGTGAACTACTAGAAAACAGCAGGAATAAATTAATAAACCCCAATAAAGGAAGCAGCTTAATAAATCTGGAAAAAAAAAATGCTTAACAGGTTAAAAAAAGTTTGCCAAAATGTGCAAACCATTAAAGAAATATAACTATGCAGATGCCTGAAGAATTGCAACAGAACTGGATAAAGCATGTTAGATTTGTACATAAAGCAGTACTTTATTTGGTTTATTAAAAATACCACCGTAACACAAGTTATATTGAATATATAGCAAGTTTCACTACACATTTACATGATGCAAAATGCATATAATTAATCCAGCTAAGTGGGAATTTTTAAAACTGGGAATAAAATACCCACTTCACTGTTTCTTGTCATTCTTTCATTCTTTTCTAAATGTGATGGCTGCTGTGAGTTCAGCTTGGATAACAGTAACCTGGCCTTCACTTAAGGTGATGCGAAGTAAATAACCAAGCAAACACTGCATTCACTTATAGACCAGCCTTTAGAACCAAATGATACCCCCAAGTGTCTAATTAAAATTGCCTGTGAAAGCTCTTTTTTGAGACTACAAGGAATTTATGGAAGAACTCCAGACTGGTTATCAAACTATTCAGCACTTACTAGACACGTCACATACATCATTAAAGACTCCTCCAGAGCTTGGTTTGAGTGATAACACTCAAGCAGATATCAGGCCTGTAGGGTTTTCAATTCCTTTTTCCTTTCAAAGGCTTTGCTTTTTTAAACTATTTTGTTAACAAAATGTATTTTTATTCCTTTTAGCAGTATTACTCAAAAATAGAAGAGGTATTCCATGGAGTTTAAAAACAGAGAGTAGGAGAAAGAGCTGTGAAAATGAGGGGTAGCTACGGGAAGATTACTTAATGTCTGACACAATGACGGCACAACAGAACAGGATGACAAGCCAAGTTTTTATTTTAGAAGATGAGGCAGTTGTGTTTCTGAAGTTATCACAGATATTGGAACAGAATCTGGAAAGCCATTTGCTGAGAGTTTGGTGGCCACTGAATTGTTGTGTAACAGCTATTAGACCCAATTCTACCTCTAAATTCTTCTGATGACGTTTCATAAGAGTAATAATAAAAAACTAAGCGTGGTTTTTTTTTAATATTTGATCAAAACATATTTTTTAGAAGATCAGGGACATATGGGTAACTAGCAAAATGGGTCAATATTCATAACAGCAAGGGACATTTATCTTATGCTGATCTGGGCCATAGCTCAGTCTAGTCTGATTTCTGTTTTGACTGTCAATAATTCAGTTAAATCTTCCTTAGCACTGATTAATGCCAGTTGTAGGGGGAAAGAAATGGAGGAGATGCTACTAAAATATAACTTGTGGGATCCCATAGGTCTCTCATTGGTCATTCTGTGAACAAAAAGTTCAGTCTGGTATTGCTTTGACTTTTATGAAGTACTAAAATTCTTCTGAAAAATTTGTTCTAGCAAGAAAGGGTAGAAAGGATAGTTCCAAGTTCATTAGCATATAAAAACATGTTCTATTTTAAGTCAATTAATTTTTAGCATTTGCCACTTTTCAATATGTTAAATCATAAATCTGATCTAACTTTTGCATTAATCTGTTTTTTAAAAGCACAGATATCATATTTAACTTACAGACTGTAACATTAAATGATAATAAATGTTTGTCTTTAGTGTCATTGAATTATGACCTCCCTCTTCACTAATATATAATGTAGCGTGGCATTTTTGTGATTCTTTTTGATATGGAAACATTTCATGTAATGTGACATAATGAGATGCTACACATTAGGACCATGGTGAAGACGAAGATAGATACAGAAGATTCATTCATGCAGTTTCTTTATGAGAAGTCAGTAAAGACAGAACTTTATGATAGACTCTTTGTGTTCATCATTTTAAAAGCTGTTTTTCCCATTCAGTTGTAATTTCTGATGGAAACAGAGATAAGATGAGATAGCAACTTCTCTCAACTTTCAGTTACAGTACCACCCACTTTCAAAAGTGGTATTTCAGGGAATGAATTCTGCAGCAATATGAAGAAAGCATTTTTCTCTTTTTCAGTTAAATTACATTTCTGTGCACACACCACACACACAAAAGCATGTACGCATGTGTGTTTGTACACATACATAACCACATACACTTAGAGCCTTCAATGCTAAATATTTTAGTCACTCAGAATGAACCAGTCTCAGACTAGAAATATGTTCATCCTTCTAATTTCTTGAACAGGCAATCTCCACAAACTACAAGCTTAATCAGAAATTACCAAATTCAGATTTCTCTTCCTGCACTACATACATCAGCTGAAGACACAGAAAAGCCTAGAATGATAGCTCATCTAAGATATATTATATACAGTATATATATTAGGGAAGACATGAGTTGTGTTTCATAGTGTACTGGAATTCATCTATATGAAGATTGTAGTGCTCACTGTGCATCAACAGTCATCAAAGCAGTAAAGGATGCTACTGTACAATTCCATAATTTCTTTCCTGGGTAAAGTTTGAAGCATAGATTTCACCATTAAATGATTTTGACTTTTTGTTTCTGCAAAAACATCAAGCTATTATGACTGTCAGAAAGATCAGTCAAGTCTAAGATAAAGCATGGTTTTTAGAAAATAATTTTTAGCAAAACTGAATTTATTGCTTTTCCTGAACAATTATGATGGAACATCTGAAATCTAAAATGAAGGTATGTGTCAGCCATTCAAGGTAAGCCATGTCAGCAAACAGTCACCACAAGAAATACTAGAACTCTACTTTATTGATATAGGCTACAATAACAGCATCTTGAAAGCATTTCTCCTTCCCTCTCTCTTGTTACAAAGATAGTCAAGTTGGGGCAATCTTTAGTTTCTTTCTCACGCTTTCTTGTTTTCCCAGGATGAGCTTATATTTTACTAACAGTCACGGCATATTTTATCCAAGGTCATTTCTGTGCTCCTCTGTACCCAGGACAAGCAACTGTCCCTCATGCAGATGTAGACTGGGGAATTCTGCCTATGAGCATGCATTTTGGGAATGACTGAATTCAGCCGGCTGGTGAGGGAACTCTACAACAGAAGCTATGAAATGATTTACCACTTAGAATACTTCAGTTGTTCCTGAATTAGTGCCTGAGTTATATAAATATATCAAAATAGGATATTGCAACAGATAAAAGTGACTTTATTTTAAAGGAATCAGAATTAAAAGAAAAGAGTAAAATCCTATAGATACTGACTTAGAAATAAGTCTCACTGAACTGAATGGATTTTTGGAATTTTTTATTGTCAGGTTTTTAAAATGAAGATATAATGCTTTTCTTTAACAATAACCTGCTGTTGCTCTTGTGACTATCTGATACTCCATCTGAATTGTGCCTGTAAAAATTCTTTTGGTCAGGGTTCCTCAACCTTGGCAACTTTAAGACGTGTGGACTTCAACTCCCAGAACTCCCCAGCCAGCATATTGAGGAACCCTGCTTTAAGTGATGAATTAAAAAGTTAGATTAATTACCATAACCTGCCAAGCTTAACTTATTATTTTCCTCACCTAAACCAGACCATTACATTGTATACTTTGAAATAATATTCTAAACTTGTTTCTTGGTCACTATAAAATTGGTAGACAAGGTTGGAGGGCAAATGGAGATGTCAGATGTTGAGAAGAGATTCTTGTCCAAGAGCTTGCCCATTCACACAAGAGCACACAAGAACATAACTACTATCAAAACTCCATTTTCCACAATTGAAATGATAAAATTTCTCCCTACCAAGCTTCCCCAGGTAGCTCCACACCACCATGGTTTACCCTTGTGTCCCCCATCTTCATGCAAGTGGGCACCCAGCAAAGCAAAATGGTAAACTGACACAACCATCATTTTCATTTTCTAAGTACACTTGTAAAGCCTATAAAGGTCTTTTATAAGCCATAGATTAAGACTTCATTTTGTCACAGGCAGGTTTCCTGTGTAATATCTTAAAATTAAATTGCGTTTCTTTTAAATTAATTTCTTTTGTTTAGAGCACCTTTTAAAAAAGTTAAAGACAAGTGTCACAGGAGTCAGTGGAAATGTCCATTGGCACATTGATGTCCAATGGCAGTATGTTCCCTATCTTTGTTATAAAAGAAGTGTTTAGAATCCTGCTTTCTTATGCAGCCATTTCTTTTGTCTATGTCCTCAGTGAGATTGTTTGAATATTCCTTAATTTTGCTGATTAAAAAAAATGTAGGAGAGAATTTATGTACATAGAAACATTTAAGCTTTCTGCTAATCGCTACGCAGTCCTGAGGCCTAGAAAGGTTTCCAGTAATTTACTGAATCTACTTTGAAAAGTAATTGCAGAAGAAGAGATATTATATAGAGAATGCATTGTCTCATTTTGTTCAGCCAAATATTTGTGACCTAGAGTACAACATTTTTGGACACTGGTGATCTGTAATTAACCAGAGAATGGTTCAAAAAGTTGTATGAAGTAACTCTGAAGACATCCTCATGTGCTCTGTGCTCCCATTTGTTATTTAGGAAAGGACACTGTTTCGACAATGAATATTTATGAGAGTACAGCATAGGGCAAAATGCTATCTTTTACACAAGCTTTTCCAGATTTCAAAGAAAGTTCCATCTCTCTGTTTATACATTTGGAAACCAAGTAGAGAAAATATTATGTTGCCTTAAAAAAAAAACAAAAAATAAACAAAACAAAATTGCAGCTGTCTCAGGGGAACGTTCTTCATGATATATAACTGTTTTTCTACATATTTTAAAGATTTGTGATCTTTGGCCAGTTTAATAAAATCCATTTGCAGATTAAACATGTAACGATAAGAATCACTGCATGGAAGAAACATGATGAGAATGTCGCAGCTGACTTTAATAGCAGGGTTTCATCCTCCAACTTGTGCAAATGGCTTGACAAAGACTGAGGGAGGGAGGGAAGGGGACCACGTGCGCTTTGCATCCTATGTAAAGTTGACAGCTAGTAATTAGTTCTGTCTCATCATGGTTAGCATTGTGCTACACGTCTCTTTTCATGCATTTATGAGAAAAATCAGTACTCATTCCATCAACTGCCTACGTTTATAACTCAAAAAACAAGAACAACACAACTCTATGAGGAAACCTTGGTTTTCTTTGCTGCTGCAATTAAAAAAGCACTTAAATGCCTTTATAGAGTATAGTCCTTTATGTCAAGGGCTCCCTAATCCAAACTACTTTACAGATAAAAGGAAACTGACAAAGGGAAACAATATGTGCACAGCAGACAGAGCTATCCCCCTACAAGGAGATAGAGTATATTTTTATTTAAATTATAATATGCCTAGATTTGCATCTGGTACCAATAACTAATTATGTACATTTTCCCTGCAAATTGGTGTTCTCTCTCACTCTTTGGCTCATTTCTTTTTTGGAAAAGTATAAGCAGCTAGGCTAATTCCACCCATATCATAACAGTCAAGAACTGTTGATTGGCAATCTAGCCCTCAGAGTACAAGAACATGAATATTGGTCACTGAATCTACATCAGATGGATGGGTTGCAAAGTTCTCACTGAATGTGGTTAAGGGCTACCACCTCAAACCATCATCGAAATCTTGTGGTCCAGGAGCAGGGATAGAGCCAGATCACACATATTGAGAACTCTAAAGTACTTTTAGGAAGTATCTAATTTATTCAGATCAGTTTCTGCAAAAGCTTACATACGTTTATTCATAAATAAATTTTACTGAGTTCAGTGTTCCTTCTAAGTTAGAAAAGAATATAGCTGAAGCTATAGAGTTCTTTTATACTTTTTTTGGAAGTTTATGGCTGGCCCATTTCTATTGCAATAGCAATACTTTGTTTTCAGATGTGAACAAGAAAAAGAATGTATCTCATTAAAAACACTTTTAACTGTTTAGAAAAATAACAATCAACAATGCTTTTTTAAAACACTGCTGTTGAACCTATCATTCATTATTTTTACCTTGTATAAAATTGCTTTGATATATCTTATTAGCTCCCTGGGAAATAATTCTTGACTATGATTTTATTTCATTGTCAAAAACAAGAAAGGAAGATAAAATTAATTCAGGCTAACTAAGTGGTCCAAAATGATGATTCAATCTTTTAAATTAACTACTAAAACTAATATGAATTGTCCTCTATTCAAATAAGTTATTTAATGAGAAATGGGATAACTCAGAAAATATCATACTATTTTGGCTGGTTTAGTTTTTAAGCTGTGCTAGTTAGAACTTTCTTTGGTTGTTCAATTATAAATAGAAATACCTATTTTCATTTTTAGGCAAATTCAGTTTGTTGTAAGCTCCCCGAGAAAATAGGCAGCATACAACTTCAAAAACTAAGTAAAAATAGAAGAAGGCACTTTCTTGGAGGTATTACTAAATGAATATATTCAGGGTAGGGTAGCCAGTGCTTTAGATACCCAAGCCATTGAACTGAGAAAGAAATCAAGAAGATGAAGGAAGAGAACACAGTAGATTTGTTGATCATAAAGGAAGAAGACAACTGAAGAAAGGAGATCATAATTAAGTTTCTGTAAGGTTTATAGATGGATTGAGTACACAGTACTGTATATTACAGAAATCAAAATAGTTCAGAAGGAGCTAACTGTTCAACATTAAATAATTTTGGTTTTATGGATCTGGACTGCATGGATACATGTACAGGAGCTTTTTAATTTTTCAAACCAGAGACATTTTAGACAAACATAATAGACATAGTGGAACACATTGGCATATTTAACAAAAGAATGACAAACATTGCATACATAATTACAATATGTCTTTTCTCCTATGATGGCTTAAAATTTACTTTCTTAATAAAAATAACAGTCTTAAGATCCCGAATTCTTCTACAATCATGAGTATCCACAGGGGAGAGGGAAAATGTTAAAATGAGCATCACAATGTCATGATGCATGCTCCACCCTTTTTGGGACATGCATAAGGGGTGGGATTTGCTTATCGACCTTATGGTGCTCATTTCATCATTGTGGTGAAGCTGCCAGATTTTGTGGGACTCATGCCTGCAGTTGCATAGAACCCATATACAATACAGATAGCTCTGTCAGTACGGCAGAACTAAGATATTTTCAGTACAGCCAGTTTGGAGCAGTGGTTAAGGCATCAGTCTGGAAACCAAGAGAGTTCTAGTCCTTTCTTGGACCAGTCACTCTCTCTCAGCCCTAGGAAGAAGGCAATGGCAAACCACTTCTGAAATCTTGCCAAGAATTCTTGCCAAGGAATTTGGAATTTCTTTTCAAGAAATCTTGCTAAGAAAAGAGTCCATAGTGTCAAGACTGACTCAAAGGCACCCCTCCCCCAAAAAGTCATTTTCAGTTTGTCTTCAGCAGTCCTGACTAAAATGGTTTCTCAATAGGAATATGATGGATTGACCTAATTGGCTGTCTATTCAACATTGATGTTCTTTTATTTTATTGCTGCTGCCTGGGGCCTCTTGGATTGGCCATGTTTATAGTACAGTGCATTTCATAATCTTTCTCCTATATTTCATTACTATCATGTGCCAAAATTTCTTATCCTCTAGAAAGCTTTTCCTCCTCTCCTATTGCTGTGATGGCAGCCATTCATAGTCTGTTAGAAAAGAAGGCAGTAAAGATAAGCCATTATCACTCTGCTTCAGGTGGAGGTGATGTCTTAATTAATCAAAACGAACTGGGTTTCCAGCTATCTCTTAATTCAGACAGAAAGGACATCAAATTTCAACATTACCCGAAATGTCTTCACAGCAGGATTGTACTATAAACTAATTTGGTTTCCAATCTGTAGATGGGATTTTGCATGGATAATATTTTTATTTCTAGTCATACAGTTAAAAATGGTTCTTTTAATTGAATTCAGTTTTAAAAAAAAAACAAGCTTTGTAGCTTAAGCTGAAGCAAATAAATGTAAAGGTCAGTGATTTATGGCATCAGTAATTCTTTACTTTGGAACTCAGTAGCTTGTTTCTCTCTCCCTCCCCCACTGGTTTTTAAGGACTCCAAGATTTTTTTCTCAACAAATTGTTCTGCCTTCCAGCTAAACAGTCTGCAAAAAAACAAAACAAAAAAGTTTACGTACCTGACACACAGAGATGATAAGACTGGCCACAAGCCTGCAAGATCAAATGGTCTACTCAGATTACAAATGTGTTTTGCTAAGTCAGGTCAAATCATTGGTATTTTGGACTTTCACCTTATACATGACAAATATGTGTGAAAAATGAGGTACTGATTAAAGTCAGTAGTACCAAAAATAATATGGAAATCTTGCGTAGTATCTTACCTCTGACAATTACTATGGAGTATTTGTCAAGGTTCAATAAATAGTTTGTTTCTGCAATCTATTTAGAAGAGCACTTTTAAAAAATGGGCAGTAGCAAAAACTACAAAATGCAAAGCAACATCTTTGTAATCAGTTTGGTATTTCACATAGTGAGTTTTCCTTTGGCCATACTAGCTGGAAATTACAGAACCTGGATTCTAGAGGATACCAAATTGTGGAGAAGCTGTTTATGTATGTACAGAATGTTTACACTGGCAAATACCTTACAAATGCCTTGATGATGTCTAATTTGGTCTACAGAATTCTTGATAGGCATAGAAAGTTGGGATGATTGAAAACTGACCAAACACTTCCGTTTTTATCCCTCAGAAATGACTATATTTTTTTAGACCTGTGGGAATGAGCCCCAATCCAGATCCCATTTGAGAGTTTGAAGTGGCATAATTTAATATGATTCAGAGGCAAACAGCTACAAGTGAAGCTGATTCAAGATTCACCAAAAGCTTCAATCACTGGCTATAAGGAGAAAGCATCAAAATACCTGCAAATGCATTGTTTTAGTGATGGTGGTGGTGGTGGTTTTAAAAAATCGGATGAAAATAGCATGCATGTTAAACCATTTACTATAAGCAAATTAACCATGCCAATTCTCAGCTGGATACTTTAATTAGGATCATCACAGTCACACATTAAAATATATCTTCCTGTACCTCTTTTAAAGCAGAAATGACAGTGATGACAAAAGTACAGTACTGCAACCTTCAGATTGTCCAGCAAAGGCGCAATGTAGAAAATAGCTTATTCTAACATAAACACTTCCAAAATATGTTTTAAAGAATGCTTTTACTTTTCCAAGTATTTTTCTTAACGTGCATGTCTAACATGGTGTCTTAACAAGCTTGGCCTTTTCTAGATAGGACATTCACAAATGCCAGTTGATTTGCCTTTCTGTGATGATATGGTTTACACCATTTGATCACTGGCTTTTAATTATAGCTGGTTGGCAATATCACTCTCTCCCTGGAAAGGTCCCATAATGACTGATGCCTAGACATTTGCTGGCTATTGCTAAATATCAACATCTTCTGTTTTCTATTGATCTGAATGCTCTCTAAGAATTTGCTGGCTTGACTCCTGCCAGCCAAAATGGAAACTTTTCTTCCAGTTTTGGTTGCCATCAGTGTTGAATCTCCTGGACATTAGTCATTAGTTCTTCGTTTAATTATTGTGTAGAAATGTTGTTCCCGTATACAGTATGTACAAGGTTAAAGTTTGTCATGTTGCAGGAACGCCTAAAGCCATTCAGTTCACCCAATTTGTAGAACTAGTTTTTCAAAAAAAAAAAAAAAAAGAGCTAAGGAGGGGAAAAAATGGATTAAAAAGTAGGCTTCTCCAATACAGAAGTCCCTGCTGAGGTATGGCAGCATGACTAAGCCATACTTACTGCTTCTCACCTGGCCAATGGAGAAAGACTAGTGATACATGAAGCCTTACTAGATGTTTGCTGGTACAAAAGCTCATCAGATACCAAGTGCTTCTTGAAGAAAGTGGGTGGGGACTCAGTGTTCTCCAAATGGTAACTTTTGACCCAGTTAATGACAGACAGACAGACAGACAGACAGACAGACAGAAACTTTATTTTAGTCATTGACCAATAAAAAAATACATTCTATAAAACAAACAAAGCAAAATTATCCTTTAACATCAATAACTGTTGACAACCTTTTGGGGGTGAAGCTTACACCTAATGTAGCAGAATTTTGCTACTTTTATAGAAATACATTTATCTTGATAGTTAAACAGATAATGCAAATAAAAATTATCAGAGTGCCCTGAAAATTTAAATAAAAGGGGGGTAATCAACTGGTGCAAATGTCCCTGTAGAACTGACAGTACAAAAGAACATGGGCTGTGGTTTCTATGGCACCCGTGTCACAGGGATAATATTGGGTTTCGTATGGGGTTTTCCTATATTTCCCTTCCAAAACAGCTGTTGGGAGGACATTAAATCGGGTTAGAAATAAGGCTTTCCTGAATTTGGGGACTGTAATATGATATAAATACGAAGCTGGTTCAAGCCCTAAGATCTGGTTTTTAGCAATTATGAGACAACGCAGCAGTTTCTGTTTGGCTTTCTATATCTAAGATTCTTTGCCTTAACATTGATCTAGCTTGATCTGACTCTAAGGTTAAGATGGTATCACTGGATAAACCATAGAAACTCAGTTTCTTTATCCAGTTAATGCAAATCTGCACTAACAGAACTCTGAGTAAAGAGATTTAACTATTTTACAGGCTGAATAGTTAAGCATGTTGTGGAAACAGAGACATAGTCTAATGATCATCTGGGATTTTTTTTTTTTTAATGTCTAAGGTGCTTGTGTGTATGATCTTAGTATTCCACGCAGACTTGACAAATTGTCCATTTAACTCAATTTCCTTTTCAGATATAATTTTCTTCTTTCAAGATGAATATCCTAGGAATTTTTCTGCTTTAACTACAGCCAATTTTTGTCCCCAGATACATGAACACAATTTATCTGACATTACTCATATATTATTTCAGGCCAAGATCTATTACATTTGTTTTCTTTCAGAATTATCAAGTATAAGATTGTAAAAGAAGTAGGCATAAATTATATAAATCTATTGTCAAATTTAGCATATCTTTTTAATCTATAATATCAATTTGCTTACCAAATGAAGAATGGTTAAAATGTACTTCTATTTACACTTAGAAATGTAAGATTCACAGTTTAGTATGATTAGATATTAAAAATTAGTTACATTTTGGATGTTTTTTTTTCAGAAGGAGTTTACACAATCTTATTTCATAAAACCAGGAGAAGAATATTAATTAAAATCCTAGAAATTATAATTGGGAGCAACAGGGATGGGTGATTTGCTGCCCCTGAGTCCTGTTTTTGTGGCACTCAAAGCCCACTCTGATCATGACTGCATAAAACTAAGGTAATAGTTTTGAGGAGGGAAACATGAAAATGACGTGCACATCCTAAAATAGGCATTTCAAATACATTTTCTAAATTCCCAGCAATGCCTGTGTGTGTAATGTGGCCTCAACCCACTTTGTGCCCTTCAGCTGTCCCAGAAACCTTGAGCGCATTCCTTGAGTTTTGAAATATTGCCCGTCCCTGCTATACAACCTTATGCAGAAATTGGGTATTAACTTTTACTCAGTATAAATGATGACCTAAAGCTCCAGCTTCATGATAAAAGACTTTCTCTACAACTGATATCTTTGTGAAAACAATTCCACTGAAAAAGCATGCCATCCATCACATAAAAGTCCTAACATCTATGTACTCTACTATATTTCACCTATATGATATAATAATGATACTTATTTGGCCAGGTGCATAGTTAAGTTAATATATCTATACTTGCAGGGCCAGGAAAACTTCTATCTAATAGATTCCTTGGTGGTTCACAGCAACATTTATCAGTTTCAGTGATTCATCGGCTGTCATCTTTTCTGGACAGGAATATTATTACCAAGGGAAGTGATAAGCTCCCCTTCACTGGATGGGTTTGAGCACAAGCCGGACAGCCTTCTGGACAGCCTTCTGTTGGGGATGTTTTAATGTGTTTGCCTGAACTAAGCAGGGGTTGGACTCAAGAGCCTAAATATTCTCTTTCAACCCTATGATACTACAATTATCATTTCAATTTTCACGTCACCTTTCTGCCCATATAACACTCATAGCCCAGCCCTTCATAACCCTGTATTCTGATATCATCCAGACAAGATAATTAAAATGCATTGTATATAAGTCTGTCTCTGGAAAAAAAAATGCAGGCCTGTATTGAATCTGGCTGCTTGAATATCCACTGTTACTAAAAGTTGGTAGCATGATTTCCCACTATCTTGAACCCCCAAAACCTAACAAAAGATTTTTTTTTTAACTTGGGGAAATGGTAGACCTATCTGACACTTTGAGAAAGGTTAATGGATGCCAAACAAAATGTGGGAGACATATGAGATGTGCCAAATTAAATCAAATCAAATCACAGTGAGCCCAACCATTCACTGTGTAAGAACACTCATTCTCAGGATGGGACTGAATAACAGGTGGATGGAAGGAATTAAAATGCAATGAAAGTAGATTGAGTTAGGGATGTTAGATTCAGATGATTAGGGTTTTGTTGCTGTGTTTCTGTGGAATTTTGATGAGATTGTTGAAGAGATAGTGAAGGGGAAAAATGTCATAAATGAGGGCATGTCATAAATGAGAGACATGGCATAAATGAAGAAGTGGCTGCATTACCTGAGACTACTACCTTTGGATTTCAGCATGGATCAGAGATAATTATGGGGGGGGGGATTATATCCCAAACATTGAAACAATCATTTCATCATCTTCATCATGTGCTGTCCTTCAAATAATTCGGTTCTAAGATATCAGCCCCATCAAAGCCAAATCATTGTCAGAACTTGCAATGAATCAGATAAAACAACATCTAAGATCCACTGTTTCATTTTCTTCACAACCAGATAACATTGTCATAGAAAAGTCATTTTGCGTTCATCTTGGTTCTCTCATTTTATCCCCACTGAATCATTAAAAAAGGCAGTGTCCTAGATTTTCAGTACTTTAATGTTACTTTTGCAGTATGTGATAAACATTTTATCACATTCAGTTGCTTTGGCCAAAAAATATATTGTCATCAGTCAGGATTCCTTAAATTAAAAAACATTAATGAAGGTAAATGATTCTTTCATATGTTTAGAGGCTGATTTGAGCTGTACTAGTTTTTGATTTTTGATAATTATGGTGGCATTTCTTATTGTATTAATGCATTAATTAATGGACACATCATATTTCATATTAGATTCCAAATCTGTAGTCAAATATATTAAATGCATCCTGCACAACTAATATTTCCTTTCAGTTCTTTGATTTTTGGTTTAAAGTAAGTGTGCAGGGTTTTGATCTAGATTATTATAATTTGTGGGGTGGAATGGCTTCAACAACGGTTGTAGCCGCTTGCTTTCCCAAATTCTCCATTTATTATTATGGACAGGTTAAGTTGGTAGATATAGTTTTTGGAAGAAACAACTGGAATGTGTTAGTGGAAGAAGGAAACAGAAGATGGTGATATGAAAAACAGTAAAAGTTTTTGAGAAACCTGAAGAAATAAGGAAAGGGCATCCATGTAGATGCCCATAATCTTGGAAAGGAATTCCAAAAATATGATTGCATAATGGACAACATACTGTTTTTTTTTCTCTTAAATATCCTATTGACCTAAAATGATGGAGGGAGGATAAGAAGAGGATATGCCATGGAAGCTTTCAGTTCCACTTAAAAATCCAACATGATTTCTTGTGGAGAACAGGAGATTATGGGGAAAGCTTTTCCTCCTTTATGTAATGATCCCACTTTGGAATAAAAATCCAACTTTAGAGTAAAAAACAAAGAGATGACCAACTCTATACCAACTCTATAATAGAAATTTAAAATAGCATAGCATAATTTATTTCAATATCTAAGAGAATATTTCTAGGGAGAATGCAACAGTGAAGATACAATCCTTGCACAAATGTATATCAAGTGTTATAGAAGAAATAATAGCAATAGATTAACAGAAGCAAAAGGTAAGTAAGCATGCTAAAATAACAGCTGGGACAGAGTATGAATGTTGCTAAACAAATCAAATTATTTCATTATTATAGTACATTAGTTGTATTTGAGATAAAAATTGTTGCTTTCTGTAAATATGGATTTATGTTTCACTTTTTGTGAAATAGACTAGTTTTTGACCTGTATTTTTGAAAATCCTAGAGTTCCTTTTCAGAGGTTCATCAATAAAGAGAAGACAATGTTTCCTGAAATGCTTACCTCCGCTGCATTATTGAGGTGGTAGTGGACTGAGACCAGTAACTTATGTGGATTCAATGTTGTCCTTAGAAACAATGTCATCTATCAGGACCCAGGAATCTCTCCTCTGTCACAGTGCCTTCCCTCTAGAATGAGGTTCCCACCGAGATCCGGATGGCTTCCACCCTGATGGCATTCCAGAAAGCCTTAAAGCCTTGGCTGTTCTCCCATGCCCTGGGCTAGTGTGGTTGGAGGTCCCTGCTAGATCCTAGATGCTGGTGGGATCTATATTGGGTAGTCTACCATATTCGCCATTGTGCTGTTTTTTCTCTTATTTTTAGTATTTTTTTTTGTTGTATGTTTGTCCTAGTTGAATTGTTTTTATTCCATTTATTGCATCATGAGCTGCCCAGTGTTACTCTAGATCAGATGGCACCAAATAGCATAAAATAAATGAATGGTTGAGAATCTTCTGCAATACAGAAAGGTACATGATAATATTTTTCAGGGTTTTTTATTTGAACAGGTGGGGGACTATAACAAAAAGGCACTAGAAGCAACGGTTGTCTTCCTTTCCCTGGCATATTTTCTCAATCTAAATATCACAGTCCTAAGGATGCTATTTGCAGTTCTCAGGGAAAATATATGGATGCTTTGTATTTGCCTATCAGGGTAAAGAACAGAAGGGGAGAGGCTATGCAACAAAATTGGGGGAATGATATAATATAAATCCACCAGACATCATGGCCTGATCTAATTTGGCTGCTTAAAGAACAGAAGACTGTCATAAAACACAATGAGAAATTATGACAGATCTTGTGTAAATTATCCAGCCTGACCCTCAAAGCTAATACTTCAGTGAACATTTATAGGTAATTACTACAAATCTCTGAAAACATAGCCGTGCACAGTATGGCCAGAAATAAAAGCACAGTATGCCAATGACACATAGTGTGGTAAGATATATTTCAAGGATCACTCTGATACACATTAAATATTGGAGAAACTGAATGCAGCTGCATTATATGAAGATCAATACTTTCTGGCCTTTTTTTTTCAATGTCAGCCTTAATCAGATATTTTCTTTGTACAAGATCTCAATTACGGAGCAGAACATACTGAACTGATCAGTCCTGCAGCACACAATGCACATATTTACTTGATTATTTCCAGATGATCAGTTTCCCAGTGCTTCCCTGAGACGCTTCAGTCTACAAACATTTCCTACATTTCCCGCTTTTCTTCCCATTATGCAAGAAAGCAAGGCCTGCTCTCAAGTGTCAAATATGCAGTCTTGAGTTTTAGAAAAGCTTGAAAAACCTTTTATTTTCATTTGGAGTACACATTTCTAAACTTTCAATCTTGATCTACTTAGGCTGCCCATTACAACACAATCAGGCCATTTTTACTGCGTGCCTTTATAAACAACTGTGTTCAGTTTTCTACTAGGCAGTCTCCCATTCAAGTAGTAACCAGGCCCAACCATTTAGCCCTTGAGCCCAGATAAGGTGGACCACGTGCAGCCACTTCCTGAGGCAATCAAAATTAAGGATTATAAAGCTCCACTCTTACACACACACTCCCAGTTGAGAACATGCTTTTCCATGTAAACACATTTAGGATTACACTGAAGGAGTGTAAAGTGAAGAGTTCCATCAAATAAATTCTCAACCCGGACTTCTTTTATCGAGTCCATTATTAGATACAATCTTGTTTTGTAATTTATGTATATGGTCTTTTCATATAGTTTGACTTTTTAACTTTTTAACTAAATTAATGTGGATATTTATATTTTTAACCGTTTTCAGGTTTTATTTTAATTGTGAGCCGCCCAGAGTCACCCTTTGGGGGAGATGGGGGCATATACATTTAATAAATAAACAAATAAACAAATAAACAAATAAACAAATAAACAAATAAACAAACAAATAGGGTTTGAGTATTAACAAACTTTTTTTACGGCTGAAATTAGCATGAGAATAGTTTGATATTAATTCCATTCTATTGCTGATAACATGACAAGCCACCCAATGTGCCATAGGAGATATACAGTCGTGACTTTTGACTTGCCTATAACATCAACCCCCATACACACACATTCTATACAAACTAGAATCTTCAATTTTATATATGTAGATTGAATGGATATAATCCACCACTCCCTTTTCTTGCAGTGATGAAAGGGGTGTGCATCACTGTGATGCTATGAATTCACACTCCTAGAAGGGCCACCCATAACAAGCAGGTGAGGTGTCAAACTAAATACAATCCATTGTAGAAGTAAACAGCAACTCCCTCCAGTATTCTGCCATGAAAATCAAATAGACATTGACAGCCAAGCCAATGTCAGTTTTAAGATGAGCCCCACCACCCATCCACCTCTGTTAAAGGTATGTAACAAGATACTGGGGATAAGCAAAGTCACACTGATGCTTATGATAAGATTGGTTTAAAGCCAAAAGAAAGTCCAGCTGCTGATGCACCAAAGGGAAAGGAAAGTTGATGCTGAAAAGGTATATGTACTTCTAGTATGTGGAATGTTGAACCATGACCCATGGTAAACTTGATGTCAGAGCAGAAATGTCAGGATGGAAACACTAATATTCTGGGAATCAGGCTAGATTGGATTTCTTCACATCAGAGAAGCATCAGATCTACTGTGAAGTAGGTATCATTAACAAAAGGGCCCTTATTTATCATATTTATAACTGCTACATTTGTGAGACTGTTGATAGTTTAAAATAATTACAAGCAACATAAACATTTAAATAAAATGTCTGTGAAAAGAACTAAACCATATAAAATTTTAAAAATCTAAAACCATAATTTAAAAAAAAAATCATACAGGGCATCCTATCAAGTTATCATACACCATCTGGAAAAACTCAGTTTCCAAGAGATTTTGGAAGGTCAAGATGATGGGGAGAGGGGTGAAACTAATTTCTAAGAGGAGGATATTACATAAAGCAGGTGCTTTTGATAAGCAATGCCTACAAGCTTCCATCTCCTGTCCCTTCTAGAAATGCATGGGTTGGGTGGGTTGATTCCAGTTGGAAGATATAGTCCTGCAAGTATCTCAGTGCCAGCCCATGCGGGGCTTCATAGGTAACAATAACCACTTTACTCAGGCTCAGAGTGATAGAATTTCCGTGGAAGTCCAAGTCATGCAAATCTATATTATGGTGATCCAAGTTTATGCTCCAATCATAGATCGAAGATCCAAAGGAAACAGGCTGAACATAACAAAAACCAGACTTCATACTAATTACAGGAAATTGGAATGTCAAAGTTGGAAGTAAAAGAGCATCTGGAATGATGGGAAAAATTTGGCCTTCGGAGCAGGAGACAGAAAACAGAGTTCTCCAAGCAGATTGAACATTTATAGCAAATATCCTTTTTCCAGTAATTTAAATGATAACATGGGCATTACCGGATGAACAATAAAGTACTCTGACTGTGTACTCTGCAAAAAAGATGGAGAACCTCTATGCAGTCAGCAAAACCAAAACCTAATGTTGAATGTGGATCAAATAACAAGCATCTTGTAGAATTTACAATTTAAAATTAAGGAAAACAAACAAAATCATCAGACCAACAAGATAAAACTTCAGCAGTATTCAGTATGATTATGTGATGAAAATAAAGAATAAATTTACTGTATCAGATGTGATAAGAGAGTGCCTGAAGAAAAATATCTTGAAATGCAAAATGGAAAAAAAAGTAAAGTATCTCCCTGCTGATACATCGAAAGTAGCCAAAGAAATGTGAAAAACAAAAACAATACAGAGAGAGGAAACTTTGTACTGTTGAACACTGAGCAGGAGCACAAAGTGACAAGATTTATAATCTAAATAAATAATGCACAGAAATTAAGGATAACAATTGAAGGGAAGGGCAAAAGTTTTCTTTAAGAAAATTGCAGAAATCAAGGGAACTTTTCCTGCAATTATGAACACATTAAGGGACAAGGCAAAGATGTAATGGAGAAAGAATTTATAATGATGAGATGGCATGAATTCGCAGAAAAACTACTTAAAAATGATCCCAAAATCAATGACACCAACAATGATTTATTCATTGAACTAGAGCCAGACCTTCTGGAAAGTAACATGAAATGGCAAAAGTGAAGAGAATATTGCTAATAACAAGGCTGCAAGAGTTGGTGAAATACCAGCCAAACTGTTCAAAACCTTTCAAGATGATGCAATTGAAGTGCCGTTTGCAGTTTGTAAGCAGGTATGCAAAACAGAGCAGTGGCCAAGGAACTGGAAAAGATCAATTTATATTGCAATACCCAAAATGGGCAGTACTACCAAACAATTGCATTTATCTTACATGCTAGTAAGATAATGCCCAAAATTTTGAAATCTAGACTTTAAAGGTATTTAGAAGAACAACAAAAAAATCCAGATGTATATGTTGGATTCAGAAGAAGCAAGCACCCAAGATCACATTGGTCACAGACACTGAATAATGGAAAAGACAAGGTAGTTCCAAAAATTATGCCTATTTTTGCTTTATTGAATATACTAAAATGGTTTGACCACAGTAAATTATATATAGACCTTAAAAACATGAGCATTCTATGCCATCTCATCTGTCTATTAAGAATTTGTATGATGAACAGGAAGCAATGGTTGAAATATAAAGTAACCAAGTGGTTCAAAATGGGGAAAGAAATGCCTAGAGATTGTATTCAGTCACCTTATTGATCTAAGTTATCCACAAAATTATGTCATATGATAGACTCGAAGAAATAGAAATTAGAATTAAAATTGCTTGGAGAAACACTGACAACCTCATTTACACTACTTTGATAAGTGGAAGTGAAGAAGAGTTAATAAACCTCTTGATGAAGATGGAAGAGAGGCCAAATGCCAGTCTGCTTTTAATATCTAAAAAAAAAAAAAAGTGTTAAGGCAATAACAACCAAATGAGAAAGACAAGAAAAGATGAAGCAATAACAGACTTTATCTTCCTAGGCCCAAAATTCACAGGGATGATAACTGTAGCCAAATTTTGTTATACTGCCTGTAAAATTAAACATACTTTGTCCACTAATAAACCCATTACCAACTGCAGCATTCTTATCCTGTTTTCTTCTTATTTATTTTTAATGTGTTTTATTGTAACTCTACTCTGTGACCATAATAAAATTCTCTCTCTCTCTTTCTCTAGAATTGACATGCCAGATATAAAGACACTAGAAACTCTGAGCCATGAGAGAAGTGTTGAAATCTTTGTCAGGTCCGACTAGCTAAGACTGCTGCTGAAAGTACATCACAAAAATAAAAATTATTTCCATTTTTAAAAAGTGTGGACAAGGCTATAACAGAATGAGAAAAGATACTGAGGAATATATGTACAATTTGATTTTTATCAGTGTTGTTACATTTTATATTATTTTTGTATATTTTCTTATTATCATAACACATATACCTGATAACCTTTCCCCCTTGATGTTATTATTTTATGTAAACATTTCATTTCAAGGTATTTCCTCAGTATTTTGACACTGGCATCACTTTGGAATCTTAACCCATGTTTAGGCAATGAAAATTATTCCTTACCCTGCCACTGATCTGATTTATGTCCTGAGAATGAGAATATCAGTTCCCATAAATATATATGGGTTTCTGCAGGAGAGCAAGGGGACAAATGATGAGACCTGTGTGATGATATCAATCAGTCAATTTATTTTATTGTTTTGGCCATTGGTTGTAACTGGGTGATGATGTAATCACACATACACTATGAATTAGGCACCTCTACACACACATAAATACATACATACACACACACTAACATTTGCTTTTTTCAGGTAATAGGATTTGTTTTCCGGGTTTACAGCATGGTGAACAATATGAAATATATCAAAGGTCACAACAGTAAACTGATCATCATTACTACAAGTTCAGATTTTTACCATAAAGAGATTTTTATGGTAAGCATATATTTTATAAAATAATTCTTTTCCTAGACCATTAATTTTTATGATTAAATTAAATTATCCTTGAGTGCCATCGTTCATAGAGAATTAGAAAATAGAAGAGAATATATGTAGCTCAGGGTTGAACTGTGGAGATCTTGGTGCTCTTTGAGCTTGGTTGTTTGATTGCAGATGTTTCATTAGGCAACTAGGTAACATCATCAGTGCACTGGCCATCAGTGCACAGGGCATCAGTGCACAGGGCATCAGTGCACAGTGCACTGGCCATCAGTGCACAGGGCATCAGGGCACTGATGATGTTATCTAGTCGGGTAATGAAACATCTGCAATCAAACAACCAAGCTCAGAGAGCATTAAGGACTTCACAAAATTTGTTGTTGTTCAGTCATTAAGTCGTGTCCGACTCTTCGTGACCCCATGAACCATATTGCGCCAGGCCTTCCTATCTTTCACTGCCTCCCTGAGTTTGCTCAATTTCATGCTCATTGCTTCAGTGATGCTATCTAGCCATCTCATCCTCTGCCGTCCTCTTCTCCTTTTGCCTTCCATCTTTCCCAGCATCAGGGTCTTTTCCAAAGAGTCCTCTCTTCGCATTAGGTGACCTCAAATAGAGAAGACAATGAGGAAGAAGATGAGGAGAAGGAAGAATGGATGTCAGCAGCATACCATTATGGCAAGTAAGGAATGGTGCCCAGATTTCTTCAAAAATTTCCTGAGCTATCTCCTTTTTTTAACAAGATTATCTGCATCTTTCCTCCTCCTCCCCCTCCTCCTCCTCCTCCTCCTCCTCCTCCTCCCCTCCCCCTCCTCCTCTTCCTCCTCCTCCTCCTCTTCCTCCTCCTCCTTCTTCCTCTTCCTCTGATAGACTATCTACCAAGCCAGTCTTCATTACAAGGGGTTGGGCCAAACTGTGCATTACAGATGGAATTTTTTGCCACAAGGAATGTTCTTTGGAGCCAAGATGCTTGAGGTCCAATCTAAGCCCATAAAACCAAAATGTAATTTAGTACAAGACTGAAATATTTAAGTACTTTGCATCAATAGAAGAAAATGATCAAGAGTTATTATTGTATATGAGCCATTGTTGCACTCCTCTCTGAAAATGATTTGCCAATTAAGATACAATCCACAATGATTTGCTGCATTATCTTGCAGTATCTTCAATTGGGGATTTCTAAGTTGTTTGGTGGGTGTTTTAGCACTAACCTGTTTCCCAATACTTGCTAACACCTAACTGGTAATAGATGAGACAGGGCATATCAGTTGTAAGAATCTCATGTTTTGCTTTGTTCTCATGTTTGAGACAAGCATCTTTGGGAAGGGGAAACCATTATTTGGAGGAGATAGAGAATCCTTTTCCTTATACAGCTTTCCTAATCTAAATCCTAAACAATGAAATTGTCTTTCGTTGGACCTATTTTTAAAAAAAGTTTTTACAAAGAAGAATCTATGCAGATAGCGCATAAAATGGTACCCTTTACAGCACGTGTACTGAAGAATCATGTTGGTTTTAGTTTCTTAAGTTACTGATTTGGTCCCTTGTTATAAGTCACTTTACCTCTATGTTCTTTATCTTTGTAACTCTGCTTATAAAACCAGGTTTTCAAGCAACTATATTTAAGCTGAAATAATTCTTTTTTCCAAAATGCATCTCAATCACTGCACCAAAATTGATTTTAATTGAAGTTTCAAAGTACTTTTGGAATATAGTTGCCAAATTTTCTCCTTTTGCTTGCAGAATGAATAGGAGAAGGTACTTTCATATGTTCAAAGTCACCTGCAAAAGAAATAACTCCCATGCCACACTGGAAATGTATACACTAAGCTGAATACAATCTGTGGCAGCTGACAAACACATCAGGAGATAAACACATAGAAAAGTGTGAGAAAAAGAATCACATACAGTAAAGCCCGTTAGGAACACAGTCTCTTGATGCAGTGTCATGATCCAAGGACTGGATGAGAGAACATGGTTTTGGAATCTTGTTTGGTAATATTTAAAATTTTCACCCTCTTTTTCTTTACTGGCCCTCCATTATCTTCCTCCTATCTTTTTCTTCCCCTCTGACCACCTTTTTTTTCTTTCTCCTCAGCAGGTTGCCAGGTAGATCTTGGCAGAGGTCTAAACTGCCTGCTCCCAAAGGGCTTTTGAAAGCACCCAGGACTTCCTATGAACTTAGGACTGCAAGTTAGGCATCCTTGACATAAATGAAAATTCTTTGGGGCCATGATCATTATGCTTCAGAGATGAGATCAAAATCCATAAAGCAAAGACACATGGTGTATAGTAAAAAATGAGGTTCCTTATATTTGGCATCTTCTACTTACTGGACTTAATGCTGGACCGTATGTGCTTGTAGCATTCTCTATTGTAGTGACAAAGTTGAAGAGGGAGTAGAAGAACACAGAAACAGAAGCAAGACTCCCATGTCTCCAGAGCATAGTCTGTGTGTAAATGAGTCTGTGTTTCCATACTGAAAAAGGACAATTTAATGGCCTCAAGAGTTTTCCAGTGATCCAGCAGGATGTGATTTTCAAAAGGCCTTTGCAGAGCTGCTATAGCTGAGATCCTGTGAGGCGCACATACATTCTGCAAATCACTGTGAGAAAGGTCAGTTAGTAAGCCTGAAAAAGTCCATCTGTTCTGACAAAGTGCATGAACTTAGATTAACCAGCCCACTTATATAAATATTTTTGGAAACACTTGTGGAAAATAAAATGGAGATTTTTATTTAATAGGTCTGACTTTACAAGTAATGCCTTATGTGTGTGTGTGTATGGGGGGGGGGGCATTATCCATATCTCAGTGAACTAGATAAGAGTAATCTGAATACACTTTATAGATCTGTACAACTATCTCTATCTATCATCTCTTGGAAACATTGAAGTCTCCTTGCATTGCATGTACACACATTATAGTTATTTTTAAAAGATGAAATCATCAAGCTAAAGGGTTCTAGCTGCAGAGAGAATGGGGAGAAAGGCAAAAGGCAATGTATTAAAAGGCCAGTGCATCACCTTTTCAGTGTGTGAAATGAAATTTGAGCATCATCTGAATTCTAAGCTACCTATTCAATGCAACTCCACAAGAGATTGTACCATGGAGCATGAACAGCTCAAATAATCTGGGTAATACCATTAGGGTTAGGGTTTTCCCATTTTCCCTTTTTGGTGCTCCAGACATCAATCTCCCAAAACATCCTGAGAGCACCAGGCTGAACTAAACCAGTCTTTGATATACATGTTCTGATTCAATACTTCTACATATTCCAGGTACCGTTGCACTATACAGCACTCTAAGAAGCAAAATGTGCATTCTGGGAAGCAAATACCTCAAACTTCAGAACATTAAACTATACTGGTCCAGAAAACTTAGAGTTTTGAAAATGTAAAACGAAAAAAAAAAGCAAAGCACCTTTAGGCTAAGGAAATTTGTAACAAAGAAATAAGACTATAAAAATGTAGGAAGTATACAATCTTTCTCTTCTTCTCCAACTTCCAAGTACAGTCTTTCCCCACACTATTCCAAATACATGTTTTCATTTATGGACATACAGTATATCTGAATTTGCATAATGAGGGAAAGCATATGGAAGAAGTGTTAAGTATCCCCTTTCCACAACCCACCCTACTTTTCTGATTACGAGATAGACAAAAGAGATCTTCTTTGATGTAATTTTTAAATTATTATTACAAACATTTTCTGCATTTAAATACAGTTCCCAGCTGTGATACTGATGCACTATGCTGCTCTTTAAACTCCTGATCATCAAATAATAAATTAAACAATCTTAGGATATTGAATGCTGATCTGTCATTTTTGCTAAAGCAAACCTTCTCAGTAACAATTGGTTTTATATCCTTTAGAATTACTGAATTGAAGGTATAGACAACCTCTTTTTATTTATTTTAAAATGACAGCAAGAATAAGGTCCTTTCTTTATGTTTCAGAGGATATTTACTGCAGAAGAATCAAGCTTGCCCATTTATAATATGACACATGGCATTCTTTCAGGAAGTATAACTCACTTAGGTCAATTTGAAAATGTGTTTTCTGTTCCATACTATCTGATTAGGAAGATGGAGATGGTGATGATGTAATATGTTTATTATTTAATGTTCTAATAAGTAAAATTATTTTGCTTTTAAACTCTGTGACCTTTATAAAACATAGGAAAATTTTAAAAAACTAAAGTGGCCGGAGAGGAAACTTTTAACATTCCCTAACTGGTGTATAGTGTTATCAATCCAGACTGGAAATTGCACTTTCCAGAAATAAAAAAGAAAAAAGAAAGACAAGGAAACTCATACATATAATTTGAGTTTTATTTCTAAGTAAATAAGATTGTATTGTCATAATGCAGTCCTAATATGGCTATTGAAAAGAAATCAGAAGTTTGCTGATAAGTTGCTCACAAGTTAAGAAGTACCGTATTGCAACTTAAATTTCCTAAATGAAGATGTGATAAGTATGAAGGAAATCTAGTTGGATTATTTCTACATTTTGAATATAGCAACCAAAGGATACAATTTGGTCCATAAGAAACAGAAGCAGCAGAAAGAAGGAAAGCTTAAAAGTATGCACACCTGTCAAAAGCCCAAGTGAATGAAGTTGCCGATACTGAATAGAGCACCTGGTTAAAATAAGTGGAAAAGCAAATAAAACCAATGCTATTCTGCACCCAACCAAGGAGAAAATATGAATGATGCTTTCCAAAAGAAAGTGATAGTAGTGATTTCATAGGCCAACAAGAGATGTCCCAGCATCTATTGGGAAACAAATTCTGGTAAGTATGATCATTTCATGAAAATCTTGCTGGTGACTTTCATCTTTGGCAAGTGGGGGAAAGCATAATATCATCAGCTATTCCTGAATTAATAAAAAGGAAGGGTTACTTGAGAAAGTGGAAATAGCAAAAGCACTAGGGAAAAATGGAATTCTGCAATGCTGAAGGAAAGCTAATGCTGAGTGTGGTCAAAAAATATTTTGGACTTGAACTAAGATATTAATAAACTCAGAGCAATGGCAAGTAGGGTTCTATTGCAGGAGGTAGTGAGAATTGATCATAAGGGTGTGACTTCCTAAAAAAAAAAAAGATACTAAAATTGCACATTGCAAATAATTCAATAAAAAAATGGAAGACAGCAAGTATAAGCCAGTAAGACTACACAAAAGGCTCAGCAAACATTTGAAAACAAAAAAGGACACATAGATGAAGTGGAATGAGGGAAGATCCCCAAAGCAGAGTGCATAAAGGTGCTCAGGACTATAGGAAGGTTTTCAGGAAACCAAAACCTCAGATTTAGTTTGATGCTAAGAAAAAAAGCTGGGCTGGGGAGGTGATCTGGCTGACCAGCCCCCATAGTAGCTCCAGGAGTGGGATAGGCACTTGGACCTCTTCAATTCCTGTCTGCTGAGAAAATGGATTGTGCTTCTTTTTTTCCCCCCCATCATTGACAGACAGACTTGCTAATCAGGTGTTGATGTCCTTTGTGGAATGCACATTATATGGGCTTTCCAATGTACAGCTGCAGTGATCAGCAGCCTGTGGTGCTGCAGAAGGGAGCTGGGGTAGTGGATGCAGGATCAGGTTGAGGGACTGTGGTTGTCTTCTTGCACCCAGCAACTGCCCTGGTTTGTTGTCTCAACAATCTAGGAATCTTGGGAAGTGACCTAGCATTGATGTCATCTACAGCCTATTTTGGATTATGCCTATCTGAAGACCAGGGTTATTATGGAGAATGGTAGATTTGTCAAGATCAAGTCTTGCCAGAGGAATTCATTTTTTGCTCAGATAACTTCCTTAGGAGATTTTTGCAATAGTCTGCAGTAGATAAAATACTATCTTGATTTCAGCAAAGCATTGACAAAGTAACACCCAACATTCTGATTAATTATGGACTGGATAGCATGAGAATTAAGCAATACATAACTGGCTCAAAACTAATATTCCAACAGTGCTTATCAATGGTTCCTTATCAAAGTGGAATGAGATACTGAATGGGATGTCAGAAGATTCAGTGCCCTGTTCTTTCAACATTTTTATTAATGATTTGGATAAAGAGATAAAGACAAAGAGAATGCTTATCTAATTTTCAGGTGATAGAAAATTGGGTAGAATCCTTAGGCTTGTTCTAGATTTATATACTTTCCCCAATATGTGCCCACAAGTCCCCCACCAACCTAAACATGATAGTTGGCTCCAAATGCCTACCCTTATTCTTCAGATTATTTGCTCTTTCCAAAGTCCTTTATCATGGGAATAGCAGGTACTGTAAATGAGACTTAGCTACAGGAGTAGGCACCAAATAACTGAGTGGGAGTCAGGCAGCATATACATTTAATAAACTATTATTAGTGTTGTTGTTATTATTGGTTGCACAGTCAGCCAGATGTTTAGAATGGATTTGGCATTTTTATCTACCTATCAAGTCCTTCTCAAGGATCTGGGATAGGCAGATGTTGTGGTCTGATGGTGTTGTTGTTGTTGTTGTTGTTGTTGTTGTTGTTGTCTTTTGCTACCCCTTGTCATTGACCTTGCTAAGTGAGGCTGATGGGAACTGAAGATCAAGATGTCTAGAGCACGTTATCCCCAGGTTATCTACTCTGGTTCCTTTAATGCCATTAAATGGAGATCTGATAAGTTTGTTAATATTTTCTGGAAGGTGTTTTGTTGTACAGCTAAACTTTGCCTCATGTATTATGACTGTATTGTTCATTGTTAACTATATTTTCTATATAATAATACACAATGAAAATAGGAAGTTTTTTTTTTAAGAAAAAGGTTGATGACTATTTTGATGTATAACTGGAGAAAACTTTGAAACAAAAGTGATTTTTTTTTTTCAAACATCTGAAACCTACAAAGTACAATAGCAGACTACTGTTTGGGGTTTTAAAAAAAGATACATTTATCACTTATGCTTTGATAAGGATGTTTTAATGAAAATGCCATAAACACACAATAAGCATTAAACATTTCTGAAGGATAGATGGATGGATAGATGTTTTTATGGAAGAGCAATTTTCGAATGGGGAATTGACATTTACCTTGTCTTTCTCTTGTTCTGATCTTTGTTGGGGGGGAACAACATGTTTAAAAATATTTCATATCACAAAATATCTTGAAGTAAGAAACTTAAAAACTCAAATGGATGGTGAATGTTGAGCAAATAGTGAGAGAGATATAAAATGTGAAAGGCCAGCATTTTTCTATGGAAGAACCAGTGTATTTGGCATTTGGTTTCAACAGACTTGATTTACCTTTTCTAATACAAGGCTAGACAAGGCTAGAGAAGAGCAGTGAAACAAGAATTGATTTGAAATTTATTACTTCAGACTCTGATTTGACTCCTCAGATAAAATCATTCATGTGCACATGATTATTTCTAGTTTACTAACATCAGTAGAGATTAGAATAATAATTTAAAGTATAAATTGCCCAGGTGGTTACAAGCAATCATCCTCATAATTAATTTTTTAAAAAAACTAATTGACTCTACAGCACTTCTACATTTTAACAAACACTGCCATATGATGATGATGATGATGATGATTCAGAAATCTCAGATGTAGAAGTCCTACAGAATGCTAGGATATACTGTATTTCAGAGTATGTGTCTATGGGATACTATTAATCAATTCCTGCTCTTGTAGAATAGTAGCTGAGGTCTGTTCCTATTGATTAGATTTGATTCAACTTTCAATACAGTTCACTAGAAACATTTAGGTCAGAGTAGCTGATTTAGCTATGAAGCATTTGACAGGCAACTGAAACATTTTTATCATATCCCAAAATTCTAAGAAATCTGAATTTTTTTATAAGTGTTAAAAAGTTTGGCTTCACTTACTCCCAAAGGATGTTTGGTTTTGTAATTCTTAATAAAGTAACAAAACATGGCCAGAGGAACACAGCATATCTGAGCAATGATGACAGAAATCCTAGGCAGTAGTTCTTGTAGCCAGGTAAAATTTTATAGAACTGGCCAGCACAAAGCATTACTGTGGAAGAAAGGAATCGACATTGCAAAGGTTTCCAAATATATTATATTGTTCTAGCCTTGTGTAAATATCCCAAATCTAAAGCAGAAAGTTTATGTAAAAGATGCCAAGTCAGTCTCTCAGTACATATTCTATTTTCAATTATTTGCAGAATATGTTTTTCTGCTTAATGACATTACAAATTAGTCCAAATACACAGTGTATCTGCAATGTTCAGGATTATTTATTTCCATCATAAAATAGAAACATTCCTTTGAAGTTGATAATAGAAAAAAGGCTATTATTAAAAAATGCATTTTAGTTTCAAAGCTTACAGAAAATAAATAATAAAAGGAGAATTAATTGCCTTTTTAATAGAATCTCTTTGTAATCCAAATAATGCTTCATGTTAATTTCAGCAAATCTTAGAGTGGAACTTTCTGGTAGATTCAGAGAAAATTTTTAATATGCATGATTTGATTCTTTAGCATTGTTATTCTTCCTTACATCAGGATTTTAAAATAAGTTTCTGGAAGAGGTTAGTTGTGGGGATGTATTTTAATAACCTGCATCAAAGTGATTTTAGTATGATATATCGCAATCCAAAATCATACAAATTTTATTTATAACTATCATGAAAGTTTGGAAGAAATCCCATGGAAGCCGAACAATCATTTGTTGGCAGAATGAATGCATACCAAACTTTTATTATGGGGAGAAAATAATTATTTATTTGTGAGGTTTTTTAGCTAAGACTTCATCAATTTCTGAACAAGGAAGCCCTGTTGTGACTTTCCATATGATACATACTTGGAGTCAAGTCACAATATTATTTGCCTGAGTAAGGCCTGTCTGCTTGCAATCAAGGACAACACTTTCCCTAATGGTTAGAAATGTTTTAGCCTGGAAAAAATATGAATGAGTGTGGACATGTGTGAGGTGCATAAAATCATGTGTGACATGAGAAATCTGACAGAGTTTCTCTTGAATATTAGGATTAGGGCCATCCAATAAAGCTGGTTGGAAGGAGATTTAAAACAGACAAAAGGAATCACTTATTCACATAAATAGGAATTTACTACCACAGGACATGGTAATGGCCACTAACTTGAATGACTTTAAAAGAGGTTAGATAAATTCATGAAGAACGGGTCAGTCAAGGGCTATTGGTCTTGAAGACTCAGTCATACCTTCAGCTTGGGAACAACATGCCTCCAAATGCCAGTTACAGAGGGTATGTCTCTTTTTTATAGAGGAATCTGGATGGTCACTGTGGGAAAATGGCTGGAATAAGATGCACCACAGCATGATTCAGCAGTGTTGTTCTTATGCTTTTATGGATGATCCATGTGGATCGCATTCTTTCAGTGAGTTCTACATAGATGGCAACTTAGGCTGTATGCTCTGTCTTTGAAGGAGAAGGTCAAGTGGTCTGAACATAGGTAGGCCATGGGAGCAAATTGGAAAAAAGGAACAGATACGCAGGAGAAGCTTATATGGGCAGTTGGGCTTACGTAATCTTTCTAAAGTTCATAAAAATCTTGGCCCTCAATGGACCACAGGCAGGAACAAACTTCAGTTAATATGTGCTTGCTCTTTCCTCCAATCTCATTTTGTTCATAAGCATTCCTAGTAAAATCTGAAGTCTGGTGCATCCTGCCATTCTCACATATGCAATAATATTCAATCCTCATCGGCTAAGTGAATTAAAACCATTCATATAGGAATCCAGTGACAGATACACTGCTTGCATTTTCCTCAATATACCAAAGTCTCTGTTAGTTTATAGAAGTAAAATCACTCTGTTAACTTTAACATCTATGTACGTAAGTGCATAAAATAGCAGTGAAGATGTTCCTTTCTATTTCTTCAACAAATGATATTAAATGCATCCAGAATCCTTTGCTGAAAGGTTATATAATGTAAACTTTGTGTGTGTGTGTGTGTGTGTGTGTGTGTGTGTGTCCATTCACATCTTAAATTATACTCAGTATATTCAAAATGTCCTAATTCCTTGTCAAAATTTAGAATAGGCTGTTTGTCCCAAAATATGTATTGTAGTAAAATGCTAGGCTGATGGGCTGATCCTAATTTTCTAGTTCTCCTGTGAGGGCGGTGATGATGGTGAAGGAAAAGAGGTAGCCCTTTCTTGCTATAAACTCTGCTTCCTTCCTCAAGCAAATGCAGTGACAGGGGCCCTGCTCCCTCCACAGATTCCCCTCCATGACCACTCAGTCTGGAGTATCAAAACATTGATACATGAAGAAGAAACTCAGTAGAGGATAAGAAGCAAGAGTGTCCCAATAGGCAATAATACTATATAGAGGTGCTGGTCACAAGGCACCATAAAGCAAGCTGTGGCTCAGGGTTTGTGTGGTGGTTTTAAAGGTAGAAGGGTAAAGTCAAGACTTTTTTTTCTATACAGGCTTTTTTCTCTATTTTTCCAAATATGCTTATTATTTCAATCTTGGTGTTTTTGCTGACAAAGAATCATTTGTTTTTAAATTTTTAAGAAGCATATGTTAATCAATTCCATGGGTTTTCTGAAATAGAAGATTTAGTTTCAAAAACTGCTTAACTGCTCTGATCCAAGGCTTTTCTTATACCCAGTTATCCTCAAGATCTTAGCGCTGTACTACGCCTAAACAGAAACAAAGTGAAACTACGTTGCTCATGTTATATAGAACAGGGTTCCTCAACCTTGGCGACTTGAAGATGTATGGACTTCAACTCCCAGAATGGCTGGCTGGGGAATTCCGGGAGTTGAAGTCCACACATCTTCAAGTCACCAAGGTTGAGGAATCTTCTGTTATATAGAAGGCCATCTGGAAAAGGAAAACCATACTGTATATCTTTCCCAGTTTCACTGAGATGCATAGCTTAAATCTCTGAAACTAGCATACATTCCTGGCAGAATCAACCAGATTTGTGGAGTAAGATGCTTCCCCGTTGCCAACATTGCTTGACTACAGGTACTGATCTTCTGTTCTGTTGGATTTCTCCCTTCAGGGCTTGTGAGACAGACTATTGATGGGAATGGGAGGGAAGATCATAAATAAGTAAAATTTTACATACAACACAATGCACTAGACACCATGATTCTACTAACCCTATCCTAGAAATGTTTATTTTATGTGCAAACTCTCAGCTGTTAAATGAGATATACTATTGCCGTTCAGATGCTTGACTCTCTTGGAGTTCAAAACTGTTACCAGAACTGTATGTGCAGATAACATCTAGGTTTCTTATAGTACAGATCAGTGTGGTAGCACAGTACATCTGTGTGTTGCATATGTCACTCCCCAGAAGAAAAAGGTCAGAAACTATTACCTGATTATATGTGACAAAAAGCCAAAATGCTAAAATATCTGGGTTGTGCATTTATAATTGCAGTGTTATTTTAAGTGCTCAGAGGGAAATGAATCTAACCACATTTTTTTTTCTTTTGTACACTTGTGCAGAGTTTTTTTTTTAATTGCATGAGTTCATCTGTGAACAGTGTTCTGCAAACTTCCATATAGTTGAAAATTATCAATATGTCTGCAATTATGAACAAACACTGGTTTATTTTAGTGTTGTAAATGTGGTGGAGATAAAAGATCTTGAGAAAAATAAATTAGCACCCTGGCAATTAACATATACCTTAAGTGATCACCCTCAGACAGCCATATGCAAGTTGGCAAGTTCTATGTTTTTTCTTTGGATCAGACAATCTTAAGTAAAAGATTAAGTGCAAGCATATGGGATGTCTACAAAATACTCTGTTCTCAGGAAAGAATTCAGAAGGCATTTTTTATAGGCTGTGTAGTATGGCCTGGCTAGTTTCTGTCCTTAGTTTTAAATATAGTTAACAATCATACATTGGTTCTTTGTCAAAAAAAGAATTTGAATCTTAATCTGTTTCAGGCATTTATTCAGTGATAGAAACAGCAGTAGAAATGCATATGATAATCCTTTTCCTCAGAAGTAAGTAAGTAAACTAAGTTTCTAGAGTATCAGAAGTTTGATATTAATGTGACAATGTAGACATTGTCCAGCCCAGTTCTTCTTGGTTTGAGACCTTAGTATAGCCAGAAGTTATTATATGACCACAGCAATCTTCTGGTTTTCATTTTTAGCATCCCATTTTCTTAAACAACATATTAATGTCTACAGGGAGACTTAATTTAATTTATTCAATTTAGGCACTGCCTGACTGTAGACTGACTCTGGTCAACTCATAATAAAATCAAACAAGGTAAAAGATACAATATAAATAGAATTATAAATAAAGAAGCAATAAATAGAGAACAAGATAGCAAATCCAGCCAACAACACTCCCACATGCAAACATATCCAACATTGTAATTGTATGTGGGAAAGACCTTGGGCAAATGGGCCAAGAAACACTGCCTAGGAAACGATCAGATAAGAGACAGCATAGCCCGCAGCTGGATAGTGGGAGGGGCAAGAGACTCAGAAGAGACCCTGCCTAGTTTCTCAGGCTATAAAGGAGATGGGGGGATGGGGGAGGGCAGGATTGTAGACTTGCAAGAGTGATGTCAGCCTTACTAGGTAGATCAGACAGGAAATACAACCAGATGAGCTAATTCTACTTCATTGTAAAGCTACATTGACAGAATCTTGCAAGTCTGACAGTGCAATTCTCCCACCACTTTTCAGCCCAAGAAAATAGGGAGGGTCTCATCTAGGGCTCTTGCCCCACCCACTATCCAGCTGCAGGTTGTGCTGTCTCTTAATTGATTGTTCCCTAGGCAGCATTTCTTGGCCCATTCTCCCAAGCTCCTTCCCACATACCATTATAAACTTGGACCCCAACCATCCTAACTCAAATCCTGAGAGAACAGCCAGATCTTTAGGGCTTTCCAGAATGCCATCAGGATGGGACACACATTTCAGGGAAAACCTGAGTTCATTTGACAGGAACTGTTACAGAGATGGCATGCTTCCTGGGTTCTGTTAGAGGACACTGTTTATTTGGGGGAACACAAAGCATGCCAACCTGTCAGCTCATATTGACTGGGCAGACACCACAGGAAACAAGCAGTTCCTATGCCATGAGATAAGTAAGGGTAGATTAATAAAGCACATGCAAATTGCTAGTAATAATAACAGTAACAATGAAAAAATTGTCATTTCAATTTATTTTAAAGTAAAATGTTCCACCTTACCACTATGAAATTTTATATGCAAAGTCATTTGGGTGAGGATTGTATTAGTCAGCCCCCACCTTGAATACTGTGTACAATTTTGGGCATCATATTTTAAAAAAACATTCAGAAAAATTGGAACGGGTTCAGAGAAGGACAGAAGGATGATATAGCAAGTGAAGATTATGGCTTATGAGAAGACTGAAGGAATAGGGCATGTTTAGCTTTGAGAAAAGAAGCCTGAAAGAGTATCTGAAAAAGTGTCCAGTGTGGAACAATCAAATAAATAAGCTACAGAGATTTAGTTGAATGTTGGAAAAATGTCATAACTATTGAGAAGTTTAGTAATGGAACCAATGCCAGGTGGTAAGCTTTCCTTCACTGGGTATGATCAAACAGTCGGAACAGCCATCTGTCAATGCTGATTTAATGTGCATTTCTGCACTGACCAAGGAGTTGGACTGAGTGACCTAAATGAGTCCTCCCAACTCTATGACTCTAGGAAGATATCCTGTATACTCTTCACATTCACTGCCTGCTCACAAAGCAAAACAAAACTATCTGAATTGACCAGCAATTTAAAAGCGGCAACATTATTGCATATATAGAGGTGCTACAACGGACAGCAACCCAAGCCGTTCTCTTTACTTCTAATTGGCTTCCAATGAAATTACACAACATCTTCTCAGTCATCCTGCTTACATAACATCTATTTGCCTCCAACATTCTGCAGGCACCAGCCCTTCCAAGAAATTGAAGAACTTGACTTCTAAGAAATAGACATGCATGTACAAATCAGCTCATCTAGATTTCCTATCATACTGCTGTCTAAACCCATTATAACTTCTTCTAAGCCTGGCTATACAGGTGTGTGCACACAGTGGCTATATACAGATATATTCCAAAGGCTTTATAAGCCATATTTATTTGTCATTCAGAAAATGAAATATTATCAATTTTCTATGATTTGCCACCTATTTCAGGTATATAATCCTGTGGGCTAGGGAGAAGCAAGCAAGCAAGCAAGCGAGCGAGCGAGGGAGGGAGGGAGGGAGGGAGGAAGGAAGGAAGGAAGGAAGGAAGGAAGGAAGGAAGGAAGGAAGGAAGATAGATTTCTATCTCTATCATCTCTCTCTCTCTCTATCTCTCTATCTGTCTGTCTATCATATCTATCTATCTATCATCTATCTTATGACTGAATGTGATCTGGATGGTCTAAAAAAAGAAAGAAATGTAGCTGAAATATAGCAAGCTACCAGTTAACAAGGCTTAGCAACGTTTGCTGCCAGTTTTTGCATATCAGAAGACGTGCCTTCTTTGCTATATATCTGTGATTGCCTTATGTTTAATAAGGAGTCAATCTTACTGAGATCTATGAAATATATTCCCAAGTGTTCATAGGATTTCAGTCTATAGTTAAGATATAAAATCAGTTGGCTTCCATTGCTCCTATTTTTGGGTAATCGTTCTTAAGATTCTGCTGAATGTGTAAGTGAAAGCTGTGGCACACTGTGAATATTGACGTTAATCATACTCTTACTGGTTTGAATGGATGGAGAAATTCTGGAGTACAATGCAAGATTCTCAATAAATCTTAAGGAGTTTTTAAGTCACTGTTGTGAATAAAATAACCCACGGATATATGTCTAATATTAGTGTGCTGTGAAACTTGCTTTTCTTGCTTTTGACGTTCAGATGAAATAAATAATATATGCTTTAGTGATTCAAGGTTAGGGTATCATCACCATTAAATTTTTTCCCCTTTACTAGGACTTGACAAGATTCTTGGAGACTAAACATGATAGCTCATTTCATACCCTTATCATGTTTTTTACAAGAATTCTCTTGTTTTGCAACCTTAACAGATTGCAAACATTCTTTCACAGACTAATGTCTGGATTTCTCTTGAATATGAGACCACTGGGAATTGTTTGAATAAGAACTGAAGGACTGATCCTAAATAAAACCTTGTGTTAAATTTAATGCTTTTTTTGTACTTCAATAATACACACATCTACTCAAAAGTAAATTCTACTGAATTCAGTCGTGCTTATTCCCTGAAACTGCACAACAAAAATAGAAAACCTTTAAAATTGCTAGATTATTTAAAGACAACATTTAAATGAAGTGAATTCTAAGCATATGCTTCTCTTAATATCCAACTATAATCTTCAAAAAGTTACTAAACTCATATAATCACTAATTAAGTGGGCTGATGTTTGAACTCTCAATGCTATCTTTAATTTTAAGCTTAAAACAAGGGATATAACAGATAAGAATACCCACACAAAGTAATATGGCAGCACAGACATTTATTCTAACTTAAACAAGTTTAAAGAATCAATTATATCAAATGTAAGTGCTTGTTATTGTTTAAGGTGTGAGAACTCCAAAGATTATTAAGAACAGGTCAGTTAATGGGGAATCTAATGACTATAGGGATCAGCTCAGTATCTAAAGTAGTCCCATATCTAGTTCAATGTTCAAATATTAATAATAAACAGCAAGCCTAGATATGAAGCAAAGTTTTATATTGGATGCTGTCTAATCATTTTAACTCAAAGTGGAACATCACTATTGTGCCTTGTTCTAAAATCAGAATTCTCTGTGAAATTCATAGGTTGTTCTGCCTTTAGAGTGTGGTGGTGGTGGAGACTTTATGTTGTTTTAGTACTTCTTTGTATAAAATGCCTTAGTAGGGAAACAAGGGAATGAAATAGAAAATTGAGAAGTGTGGCCTTAATTCAGAACAAGTGCTCTAAGCCTTGTGTATGAGTGGCAAGATTTGGGGTATGTTGTATGTGGGGGAGGGAGGGGGGAAGGAAGGAAGGAAGGAAGGAAGGAAGGAAGGAAGGAAGGAAGGAAGGAAGGAAGGAAGGAAGGAAGGAAGGAAGGAAGGAAGGAAGGAAGGAAGGAGCTGGATGGACCAGACCAGGAAGTAAACTACACAAGAAAGCTAAAACTACTTTTACTGAAATTGGCTATAATGACAGAATCCTCCAAGTCTGATTGTGCTGCAGCTTCTCCTCCTTCTTATAGTTCAGTGAATTAGAGGGGTGTCTGCTGAGGCACTTTTGAATGCTATCTCATTCTGGAATTAAAAATGCTTCAGTCCCTTTTACCTAGGCAATGGCTCCTGGGTATCTCTATCAAGTTATCTTCCTTATTCTATAAGCAGATCCCTTGCCAAAAAAAAAGAAAAACACCTGAGAATTGCAGCGGCCAAAGATCTAATTTTCTATTGCAATTCTGACCTGGATGAGTTTCAGATGGCAGTGATGGGAGTGATCTACCTCTCAGAGTCCCCCTCTTTCATTCTAACCCAAAAAAGCACCCTCATCACCAAAAGGCTTTGTACCACAGACTGGGCTGCACAGTGCCTCTCCTAGTGCTTTATATGTTGACCATCCAAAGTTCTTACTGAGAATTTTTGGATAGTTGAAAGAATGGGCAGGCCAGGTGAAAAAGGGCCTTGCTGTTTCCCACAAACTATTCTTCCATCACTTTATCATTTAAAAATAAGCAAACTGCTATGGTGAACTGCATTTTGGAAAATTATTTTTAAAGTGTTAACTAGAGGATCTGTTTTTCCAATTCATGCTTCTCAACCAGGAACAAGTCACAGCAGAGTTCCTTGGGGATAATAAGAGGTGGGCTAGGTTACTTCCAGAACCTAGCATTGACCAGCAACTAAGTGGACTTTGCATAGCCCTAGTTTCCTCCTATGGTGTTAATAGCATTATTATTGTTGTTGGAGGTTTTTATGCAAGGCTCCCACTAATTATTTGTTGCTTTTTAAATGATACACTCTGATATTCTTATAATCCAATGTAGAGTTGCTGGATTATGGGACTGGTATGTTTGTGTGTGTGTGTATATATTTTTTTTCCTGGTTTTTATTATTTTCAAACTATGGTTATAAACGCCAATGATTAAAAAACAGTAGAGGTAATCATAGGAGTTTATAACCATATACTGAAAAGTATTTTTTAAATATGTTATGCCTGCAGTTGCCATGGCTTCTCACATACCCAACCTCTGTGCTTAACCCAGCCAAATGTTCTGGGGCCAGTTTGTGCTAGCAGTGCTGATAACAAGAAGCTGAGAATAGGTGTTAGTTTAGATTCCCACAGGAAAGCTTCTGTCATAGAGAGACTGAAGGCATGTCACAAAAAGCTTCCATGGTATGCAAAGTATATATACTACTAGAAGCCACACTCCAATAAAGCAGGCCCAGGAAAAAAAAAATAATAATAATTGAACAGATACTGATTAAATTAAACAATTCATTTCCTGTTCTCCCACCCATAAATCTGGATATTCCAATCATTTTCTCCCACACATAGTCACACACAAACTGCTCTCAAGCAGAGAAATATCAAAAATTCTCTCTCACACACACACGCACACATTCCACTCCTTTTTCTAATAGAAAAATACAAACTCAAGATAAAGAATCAAGAGGAAGGATCAAGTGTAGTAGAAAGGACAATAAAAGGGAAAAAATGGAAATTATTTTTTTTGTTCTTCTTGTCTCTTATGCTTTCCTGAAATATTTAAAAAGAAAATCTGTGAAGGCATATTATAAACTGTATCATGAAATTGCTCAGGTTCATTGTATCCTGAAAGTGAGATGTACCATGGATAATTTATTTATTTATCACAGCTGTATGCCACCCAACTGCCAATACACAACTAAAACAAATATGATAATCTGTTGAAAATAATGATGACAAGGATAATGATAATTATAATAACATAGATAATGACTCCCAGTGACTCTGGCAGTTTACAAATTATTACAAATATTTAAAAACAAGTAACAATACAAGAAACACAGAACAAAGAAACAAAGATGGCAGAAAAAACAAACCCAGATGGGAACAAGGAAAAGGAAGAAAAAAGGCATCGATCATCCTTACCAAAGGCCTGGGCAAAGAGCTATGTCTTCAGGGCACTTCAAAATACCAGTAAGGTGGGGGGCACTCAATCACAGGGGAGCCTCATTTCACAGGGCATGCACTGCTACAGAGAAGGCGCACTTCTGGGGTTGCAATAAATGGCATTGTTTAATCAATGGAACCCAGAGTATGCCAACCTTGCCAGATCGGATTGGCTGGGCAGATACTATAGGAGACAGGTGGACCCTCAAGTAACCAGGACCTATGCAATGTAGGGCTTCTTAATAGGTAGTGACCAGCACCTTGAACCTTCCTGGAAGAAAACTGGCAACCACCACAGCTCACAAAGCAGGGGTGTTACATGGCCATACCCAAGGAATGTACATTACTGCCTGTGCCACTGTATTCTGGACCAACTGAAGCTTCTGGGTAGTCTTCAAGGGCAGCCCCATGTAGAGTGCATTGCAGTAGTCAATATTTATATAAAATATAATAGTATTTTTTATTATTAATAATTATTAATAATAATAAAAAATAAAAGATGGCAAGAACAACATTTTCATTTTCCCTTGCCAAAGTCCTGGACAAAGAGCCAAGTCTTCAAGGCCCTTCTAAATAACAGCAGGGTGGGGGCCATCCTGATCTCAAATGGTGATTTTGTGAAGTTGAGGCTAATTACCTTAATGGAAGTTAACTTAATGAAAGCTGATTCTGATTTTCTTAATGGAAGGAAGATAATCTGATCTTCATTACCCATTAAAGATGTTCTATCATCCTAGGTAAGTGCTTTTATGGAATGATGGATCCTTAGAAAAATAAGTGGCACAGCAGGGGCAGCTTTATTAAGTAATAATGATGAAAAAGCAGGGAAAATCAGGTGTCTCAACTTGTACAAGTAGAAGCACTTCCATTAAGGCAAACTGATTACTGAACGTTTGCATAAGACCACATACATACCAATAACTAAAATGTAAACCATGATATTGTAATAAAATTCACAGCCAGATCCTAGCTACCAGTAAAACCTATAAAAAATAGCTGTCTGGCTTGATATGGAACATTCATAGTTTATTATGACAATTTACATTACCTATTGAACAGGTAATGCTATCATTCTGTTTGCAATCTATTTTTTTATATCCTTTCCATTGTTAAAATATAGGGAGGATTAATTGATTTCAGTAAAGGTTCTACATTATTTTATTTTATTTTATTCGACAGATGTGGTAGGTACTTTTAAGGAGGAAGACCTGCTGAACATTCCCTCCCCTTGTGGGATCCACAGGACATTGGTGAAATGGCAGGACATCTTACATAATTCTCTCTCTCCAGAAATACGTACAGCCCCCACCTTGCTACAATTCCATAAATACATTAAACATTTTATTTCAATGCACTTTTGGGACCACCTATCTTGGATTTTATTTGAGGTTTTATTGTTGGTTTTTGTAGTTATTTTTGTTTTTTGTTTAACTGTTCATTATTATTAAATACTATATTTGTGATTGCGGTAGGTTATAACAATAACGACTACCACCACCACCATTTTGTACATATAGTTGAATATGCTCAAATGTTTTATGAAAAGGAATGGGGAGAGGATCACAGGGCTGAATTAGGCAAGACAAATATGAGTCCAATAAACATCCTGTCATAAACTTCCCTAGAAAATAAAACACAGAACCACCATAAAATATATGAAAACTCTATTCCAGTACCAAAAGCAAAAAAAGGGAAAACAGCAACAGTTTCAGATAAATTGCTTACATTAGTACCCACCAATGATCCAAATTAAAAGCAAAGAACAGACATAATTTAAACCTTCATTTGAATAGTCTACTCACAGCAATTCACCAATTTTTGATATAAGGAAGATCTTTTCCAGATGAAAGTTGTTAAGGAAATGACCAGGCAACTATCTCTTGGGACCAACATCCATTATCATGGATGCCACCAAAGAGAAAGCCCTGATTCAGCTGTTCATAAACTGGTAGATTTGATTATAATACTGAAAACTGGATACTGCTTCCAAGCATATCTCAGGTGATTGGGAATAATCGAGGGAAAGACTTTTCTTCAAATATAAGTCTGGAGCTTTTTCTTATTTGTAAGTGGGAATTTTTTGAAATTTAAATAGGAAACTAAGCAACAGGATCTGGCATTGATCATACAGGCATTGATAGTTCAACAGTCCCCAAGCTTCAATTTCTGGATCATTCTGAAAGATATTCCCACATACAGCACATTGTGATAGTCCATGGCAGTTACCCGCATCTACTAACCATATCTGTTAACAAAAATAACAATCAGTTCTAACTCTTAAAATGTACCTGCCAGACTAATTTGTAATTTGCTACAGCATGCAAAAGGACAAACATGGCATGGAGACTAGGTTTTCATGCTGAAAAATCCATTTATGAAATGTGTTTAATAGATTTTCCTATAAAAAATATGGATTTTTCTTAGTTTTGAGATAATTTGTAAAAGGATACCAAATGTTCTGAGAAATGTACCCAATGATTGGTTTGATAAAGTTTTTCATGTGTTTAATAGCTGTTTTAAAGCATTAATGCCATATTACGTAACTTATTGGAAGGGAACACAATATGGAATTCTAATAAAGACAAAATGAATTTACTTCATAAAGAGCTGACAATTTTCAGAGATGCATATATTGCATTCACATACTGATGGCGGTTTTCCAGAAGTCCATTAGTTTTTTGGAGAAAAACACCACATTATTGCAACCAAGCTTTATGATGTGACATTGTAAAGCATTGTATTGTCGAAGGCTTTCATGGCCGGAATACGATGGCTGATGTGGGTCTTCCGGGCTGCGTGGCCGTGTTCTGGAAGTTTTGGTTCCTAACGTTTCGCCAGCATCTGTGACCGGCATCTTCAGATGACAGGAGCACAGACAGGAGGGGCACAGAGAGAACCGCTCCTGTCTGGGCTCCTGTCCTCTAAAGATGCCAGTCACAGATGCTGGCGAAACGTTAGGAACCAAAACTTCCAGAACACGGCCACACAGCCCGGAAGACCCACATCAGCCATCGTAAAGCATGTTAGGATTCAATGAATTAAGGAAAACTGTGACCATCACTGAAGTGCAGTCCCTTCAACCCCGAAACAGGTTTCCTTATTAATTTGTACGTCTCACGTTCGGTAGGACATTTACTTAACCATTTAAATAAACTTAATCAAAGCACTTTGCTATTTTAAGGATTTTTTTCTTAGATCCCAACTTTTCATTGTAGTCTGTTAAGAATCATTGAGATCCTTTTCTCAAAATTTAAATGTCTGGCATCATATAACTTGATATTCTTAGCTCTCACTGTTATCCTACTCCCTCTAGATCACAGTACATGTGGTTGGGATATTGAATTCTACAACTCAGATTTATTTGAAATAAGATCAACTAAAGTATATGTTTTGTGTGATCCATCCCCTGTGTGATTAACAGACACATGCAGAGTGTTCTCTTGGTGACAGTGCCCCATGCATGAAGCTTTCTGGGGTGAGCCAGGAGATATTTAATAGGTAAAGAAATAATTCACTTTGTAATCACTTTGGTTGATGGATTAAATCTAAGTGATTTTAAAAAGGAGGAAAATCATATTTTACCAAAAGAGTTTCCAGAAATTGAATCTGTACATAAACAGGCTTATTGCTTATCCAACAAAGTCATAACTGTACAATCCAGTTTATCTGATTGTATTTGTAATATGCCATAGCAATCTGATTTTATCTGAAGCCTGTTGTCCTTTCATGAGGCCAGATTGAGCAGGATAAATGTATTTTGCAATCAATTAACAGCAGCATTTAGAATTTTAGCACTTTTAATAAGGAAATCAGTCAATAGCTCACATATTCAAAAGAATGTTACCAGACCTTAATACTACCAATATAAGCTTCATGAAGAGAAGAGGACAACTAAACTAAAAAAAAAAATACTTTATCATATATCTCTAAGGATACAGTAGTAACAAGCTCCATATATCTCTTATACCATTCTGTGGAAAAACCACCTGGACCATGACATTCCCTGTTTTCATAATTTTAACAGTATTAATGATTTCTTATAACAATAATGGTGCAGTTAATTCAACCTTTTGGAAAATATTTATTTGATTTTTAAAATTCTTTAATTGGTTCATGGCCCACCCTGTAAGACTTGAGTGATGCCATAGAACTCTGGAAGGTATTCGCTAAGCATTACTTTTTGTCTATTGCATTGGTAGATTTAGCAGTAGGAAGAAACTTACAAGCAGCCCTAACACAAGATAGTTCAGTGTTGTTTTGGTCCCATACTGTTTCTCTTCTTTTTTACCATGTCCAGTTTAGTTCAGAGTTCCAGGTACAGATTCATAAGTACTTTCACCATTTGTAACACTTATTTAGTTAAATTAAGTTAAGTGATGACATCTATTCCAGAACACAGAAGACCAAGAAGAGATTTCCACAGAATTCTATGGATTCAAGTTAGGGAGTCTATATCATGCCTTCATTTTTAAAGTGGTATGGAGATAATCTTTTGATTCCTTTCCTCTTATGGACTTTGGTAGAAAAAGCCATAATATTGTTACAAAAGTCTAGTTTAGTGTAACCCTTTGAGACATCTCATGTTTTTACACTTCTTAGATAAAGGATTACAATTCTTTATAAGGGAATACACTCTGCCATGTGATTAAATGTAAAAATTTCAAAATTCTTCTTGACCATTTATAACTTTTTCTTGAAAAAGATAGATGATGCCAGAAATTCTTCAGACTTCTGCTTATTTGGGGGAAGACACAGTTCTAGTGTGGTTTGTTTTTTTCCTTCTTTCATGTCAGTTTGATTGATTGTTCAGCACAAACTGGCCAATCCATACATTTTCACTGATGTCCATTACCCAGTTCAAAGTCAAACAGATCTGAGAAAATATAATTGAGGTCAGTCTGTTGGCTGAATAGTACTTGTTTAATTTGACAGTCTAATTGTAGCAATAATTGTCAACAACACAGTCTGCTTTCGGCTCAAGTCATAATAATGTCACCCTGTAATGGTGATGACCTTTAGAAGTGAATATGTGTATCTCAGGGTTGAACTGTGGAGTCCTTGGGGTTCACTGAGCTTGGTTGTTTTCTTGCAAACGTTTTGTTACCCGGCTAGGTAACATCTTCACTGCTAGAATGGAATAGGGTTTGCTCTCTGTTTATATACGGTGGCATGCCCTGCCTGTGTTGGTGTGTTTTTTGTTTGTTTGTTTGTTTTTTGTTTTACTGCTAGTTCCTTGATTAGGGTATTGTTTACTGCTTGATTGAATGTCTGGTGATAATCCTGGTGTTAATCTCTGCTTATCTGGGTGATGATTGCTGGTGAGGAGAGGTTCTGGTCTTTTGTTTTCCTTTCTCTTGTCTCTTTTGAACAATGTGTAGATGTTGTTTATCTCTATGTGCCTGTTGATGGTGTCTTGTCTGAATACCAAGCTTCCAGGAATACCCTCGCATTTTGGAATTTAGCAATAATTGTCAACAACATAGTCTGCTTTTGGCAGTTGTTGAGATGCTGACAGTTCCCCAGTTGAAACTATGGTTATGTCTGTCCATGTGTTGTGAGATTAAGGAGTTTTCTTTGTGTCTTCTGACTGCTAGTTGTTCGTGGATGCGCTCTGCTAGCCTTCCACCTGTCTGTCCTACATAGTGGTTGTTACAGTCCTTACTCTGTATGTTGTAGATGACTCCTGTTTTCTTCTTGGTCTTTTGGTTCTGGAGGGCTTTAGTTGGTGTGTGTGCTACAGAGATGCCATGTGGTTGTAATAGTCGGTTGGTTGTTTCTGAGACATTTCTGATGTATGGCAGTGTTATCCTTTTCATGGCTTGTGTTGGTTGTATTGTAGTAGATTGAGTGGTCAGGCACTTTTTGATAAAGTTGTGTGGATATCGATTTTGTTGGAAGAGGTTGTATATGTGGTCTGTTTCCTTTTTCTGCTGTTCTGGGTTGCTGCAGTGCATTTGCACTCATTTGAATAATGTTCTTACACAACTCCTCTTGTGGGAGGTTGGGTTGTGATTTGGTAATGGAGTACTTGGTTAGTGTGGGTTGTTTTCCAATAGACTTGAGTTTCTAATTTGCTGTGGTTTCTTCTGCTGACGAGGATATCCAGGAAGGGTAGCGTGTTGTTTTCTTCCTCTCTGGTGAATTTTATTCCTTTGAAGTTGATTCTATCAAGTTCTTAAGTCTTTCGCTGCCACAGTTTTCAGCACTTATTGAGACTCAATGTCTTGTTAGTTAAGCAATGGAAGGGTCAAAGGGCACCATTGTTGGGTTGTGCTTAGGGCATCAGTTGGCCTTAATCTGGCTTGGACTAGTAATTACTGAAGGCAACTAAGCTAACTTTGTACAAGTAGACCTTACAGAATTACTACCACTTTTGCATGAAACTAATAATGTACCCCTATACCCATACCTTAGCATGACCTTTCTGCAAAATCAAGCGCAGTATGAAATGTATCAAACCTACATAAGTTGTTCATAGCAATTGAATAACAACAACCAGTAACAACAGACTAGCAACAACTGGAAAGACTGGGAAGATACAGACTTTTTGTATCTTTCTGGCCTGGTAGTGCTTCTTTCTTCTCGATACTGCAGCCTCACATTGTTTCTAAACCAAGAGCAACAGAGTCATGACCAGTCTCTCCTGCCATATGGACTAACCTGGAAAAACAGCTCAGTCCCAAGATGTAATGGAACAGCAAAAGTACAGTCCTTAAAACCAGAAGAAAACTCAAAATGATACTGTTTTAAACAGCTGTATTTTTTTCATGCTCAGAAAAAAAAAAATCAAGGTAAAAATATTTTCCAGATCCTTAATAAATAGTATCTATGATTATTAGACATAATAATGACTTACTTCCATATTACCATTACTGGGTAAATTCAGTAAACATTTTCATTATTTTGCATCAAATGAAGGATTTATTTAAAAAATCCAATTCATATCATGTGGAAATGTTCCCTTTCGGATTTAGGAAAAAAAATAGCATAATGCAATAAATGAAGTAGTTTGAAGTAAAGCATTCAAACTAATGACAATTTAGAATGCACCCACAATAGTAATTTTAATGTGATTATTAATTTAATAAATAATAATAATAAATTTTAATAAATAACATGAGTTCATAAAAATGGGAGTGAAAACTGCTCCAAATTAGGTTTCTTTTTTTTTCGTATCTGTATAATTTCTCAAATTGTCCCGTTGTCCCTTAAATATTGTTCCTCCAAAGTGAAAGTTTTATACAAATAATTATATATTTTTATACAGTCATACACAGACACTCCATTCATTTAGTAAAAAGCAACTGATCAGAAAAGAGTAGGCATGCATTAGCCTACACAGAAAAGCCTGTGTTTTTATAAATTTTGATTTATCTCTTTCAATAAGGAGCTTTTATAAAATCATAGAACTAATTCTAATATCTAGGTATCTATGTTTGGTTTTACATTTTGTTTCCAAGTATTCACTGTTTCCCTTTTTTCAACAGAAGTATGGCAACAAATACAATAAGTGATAAATGGATGTTTTGCAATGTCTTGGAAGGAAGAGAAGGAAGCTGACCTGATATGGCTATGATTTACTATTAACAACAGAAGGTTTGTTTGCTGGACCTGCAGGTGGTGTAAAAGTACTTTTTTATAATCTATTCTGCTTCATTTATGTACTTTATATTCTCTATTTTGAGATTTATGCCGAGCCTAAGACCAATTTTACTAGAAACTAGTGTTTAGCTTTATTTAAACCATTAGCTACTTTTCAATAAAATGCACAGCACTTTGTGCTGTAATAAATACAAACTAAGGAAACACTTTTGCTCTAGGAATAAGCCCTCAAATTGATCAAATTATTCTGGATATTGTCTGGAAAATAGACCTACTATATTTACACAATTTTATTAGAGTCTAGGCCTAATAAATGTCATGTTAGATATTGTTGAGTAGTGTCTTCCACATATTCCATCACATAAATGTAAAACATACCCACAACAAATAATATTGTAAAACACCAATCCATCCACAAACCAAAAGAACATGTTTCTACACGGTGAAATATTCTGTAATTGCATGGTGAAATACTAAAAATACAAACTTGGAATTGGCAGATCTTTACTCAAAAGTAAGCATAACACTGCAGTCTAAAAATCTTGGTTTCATACAGGGAATTGGACTAGGATGGTTTTCATGTTCTTTAAACTATGACCTTATTTACCTGGAAGGAAGTCCCAGTGACCTATTGGGCTATAATGATACTCTTGGTACCCTAAGGTCTGCTGTTGCTTTACACAATCAATTCCTATAATCAGTTTTCACATTCCTTTTTATATTTCATTAGGGGTGGCTGGTGCCCATTGGGATCGGTAGGGTAAAGGAAAATGTGGCCAATAATATAGGTCTATCATATTTGCAAAAATTGTTACACCTGAACAAAGGTCACGCTCAACAGGCTTGTGCGGCTGGGTGTATGGATTTTAATACTTTCACATTTTGTTAGATGGATAAACCAGAGCTTCTTTACCAAAGGGAGAGCACAGCTTCAGCTATTTAAATTTATTTGCCCTTTGCCTAGATAAGCCTGGTAAGTAAATAAATTTGCCCAAGAAAAGGGGAGTGATTTGTAACAGCTGGCTATATGCGTGCTCCCCCTGTACAAGGCCCACTTTCTAGGACTCTTTGGGAAATTGGCTGAGTACAGTACAATTACTCTGTTCACCTAAATTTAAAAATAGTTACTTATCTTTGTTCAATACTTCCATATAATAAATGAATCTCAGATGGTGGGAATGGGGTGGGGTGGGGGGCAGAATCCTTCTCCACATCTCTATATACTGAGTCCTGGGTTTTGCTGAGTGCTGGGTTCTGCTTGACAAGGGAGGAAGGTCTCAAGCTAGGCCAGCCTAAGAGCATAGGGCTTTGATAGATTCCAGCCAGAAAGGATATAGGTTCCAATAATAGCAAATCTGATTTACCTTGGTAATGCTAAAATAATGCATTGATCTCCTGTATATAGGGCATCCAGAGCTTGCAAGATTTTTTGGAGGCAAAGCAACTTTAGAGCCCTGTGGGTAGCATTCTGCTGCTGACATGGGTCCTGCTGAACAAAAACTTCAGGCTTGGAACTGGCTTTCTGGGATACTGAGAAACCTAGTATTATTCTCTTACTAGGAATTGATGTTTCCAGGTTTACTGCTGATTGTTGTCTATTACATAGATCCAGTCAGCTTTATCTCCCCTTTCTCTCATTCACACCCTATGCGATCCCAGCATTTTAAACTAGTTTGAGGGGCAATAAAGGCAACTATACGCCACTTACCAGATCATCTGTTCTGAGAATATGGTTGAAAGTATTAAAGAAAAAGTAGTACAAAGAAAGATAGATTTAGAAAAACAAGTTCACTGAACTTTTATAAAAATAAGTTTTGTCTCATTAGTCTTCCAGACTTTTTTGAGAGTATCAACAAGCATATAGATAAGGGTGACCTAATGATCTAATACATGTTTGTACACTTGGATTTTCAAAAGGCTTTTAACAATGTCCCTCACCAAAAGCTGCTTACTCAGCTACCATGGGATAAGAAAGGAATATTCTCATGGACTGGCAAATAGTTAAAAATGGGAATCTAAGAGTTGGAATCAACAGTTCTCACAGGTCTTTATGCAATACATCAAGATGTATATAAATGGCATGGAATTCAGGTTAAACAGTGAAATGGTCAAGCTTACTAGTGATATCAAACTGTTTAGGGTAGTAAAATCAAAAAGTGATAAGTGAAGAACTCCAAATTGGCTAAATGGTCTTCAAAATGAAATTCACTATATATTCTAAAGTGATGTTTATTGGCACAAAAAAATCCAGTCTTCACCCATACATTAATGAGATCTGAATAGGTACTGACTGATTGGGTAATGAGTCTTGGAGTCAGAGTGAGAAATTCAATGAAAGGACAGGACAGACTCAGACTCCAACGGACAGTTAAGTCTGCAGAAAATATAATTGCAACCCGCCTGCCTTCTATAGAAGAACTGTATACTGTGAAGGTCAAAAGGAGGGCAGAGAGGATATCTGCAGACTCTTCCCATCCTAGATATAAACTGTTCCAACTTCTTCCTTCAGGAAAGAGCACCATATGTTAAAACATCTAGATACCGGAACAGTTTTTTCCCTTGTGCCATTGCTCTGTTAAACACTACATGACTCGATATGTGCTGGACAGTGGCTTCTCTCTTTGATAAAGTTATTTTACTGTGTGGTGTTATTGTTTATTATCATTCCTTTTTCTGTTGCTATCCAAACGCACTGTTGATCTTGCTGTTCATCACCAAAGACAAATTCCTTGTATATATTTTATACTTGGCCATTAAAGTATTCTGTATTCTGTAAAAAAAGAAAATATCAAACTAGTGTGGAACTACTGTAAGATACTCCATGCTCATAATCATTAGGAAGAGAATTAAAAGTAGAATTTTGATATAATGTTCTAATAAACATATATGGTGAGACCCACACTTGGAGCACTGTGTACAGTTCTTATGGAGTTAAAAAAGGTAGAAAAAGACCCACTAAAATGATTAGAGGGCTGAAACAGTGCCCCTACAAGAGAGACTGCTGCAATTGCAACTTTTTAGCTTGAATGCTTGTAAAGAAAGCAAGGGGAAACATGATAGAAGAAATAAAATCATGCATAGAGTAAGAGACGCTCTCTCACATTGCTGGAACTTAAGATCATCTATTGAAACTAAATGTAGACACATTCAGAACTAACAGAAGAAAATATTTTTCACTATATTTATTTACTGTAGAATTGGCTGCCCACACAGCTTCTTTTATTTTTGTATGTCAACTCTTTATGTGTTTATTTTTCACATTTATTTTCCCTCTCTCTGTCCCTCTGTGTATGTGTGTGTGTGTAACCTTTCAACACAGAGTTAATTTACTCAACATCAACTCAAATATGAAATACAGTAATTTAAGAGGATGTATCCATAGCTCCAGTGCTCAAATATCAAGAATTATTCCTACCAGAAGATCCAGGTAAGATGATTCTTATAAGTAGATCTTAGAATCTTTAATGGCTGATTAAATTTTATATTTGTAAGATATATATTTAGAATATTTCAGAGTGATGTAATATATTATTTCCACCACTCATGTGATAGCAAGTAATATAGACCATTTCAAAGCATTTCAGTTTTGAGGTTAATAGTGCTTGCTCATACAGGAAGTTGAGATGTGCATATTAAACTCCAGTGCTTGCATGAATCCAGTGAATAAGCACCTCTGTGTGTTTACCTTGTGGGTGTAGATGTCATGATCATAAATTATGTTATTTTTACTTTATTCTTAAAAAGCTACTGATTGCACAATTCGTAATGTATTAATACCAATATTCTCAAGATGCAAATTGGAAATATTCTTCTTATATAGTATTTCTTTAATTAAGGTTAACTTTCAAAAAAGGAAACAAGAAGAATCAAAGGAAGATGAACAGTTAACTCTGTAGCTTTGCCTCTTGGCATGCACTAGCAGTCAAAAGTGCATATTTATCACTTTGTATAAAAACCATGTACTTTAGTTTGAAAGATGGTAGAGGGGAAGGTTTCTGCCAAGAAAACATTGATATATGTAGCAATCCAATGGCACAGATCCCAAGGTCAAGCCACCAGATGTGGGCTGAATGATGAAATGAAGAACTTTGAGGAACAATCTCCAACATGAAGGCTACGTACTCAGTGAAGGAGAAAAATGAGCTTTTAAAACATAAGGAGAAAGGATAATTCTAAGAATATAAATTTTCAGAAAAATACTTGTTCTCAGGTGGTCTGAAAAGAATACTCTGGACAAAAATCCATCTCTGTTGCTGAAGAATGCCAGAAATACATAGCCTTAGGGTTCGGAGGCCTTGAGATTTTTTTTTCCTCTGCCCTAAAATTCAATTTAACTAAACTTCTAGTAACCAATTTAATAATATGTTAAAAATGACAAAGAAGAAGAAAATCTTTGCTAAGCATAACTTCCTTTAATATTCCATGGGTATAATAAAAAGATGGGGAAGGGAGGCTACATGTGGACTGTGAATTACCTATCTGGAAGTATTTATTAATTTAATTAAAATTGTTGTATGCTGGCCTTTAAAGCTAAATCAAAACCTGATATGTATGACAAGCCAACATGCTGGTGTAGCTTTAGAAGATTAAAAGTAATTGATGATGATGATGATGATGACATTAATAATAATATCTTATACTGACAATTTGTAAAAATACTTCTGTTACTTTGGTATAGATACACCATTATTCATCACTATAGAAACTCTAAGACCCACCAATATAATTGGACTCACTGCTGTTTTCATCAGACACTGAAAGACATCGTCACTTTCTAGCCAGGCCCAAAACTACTGTGCAATGCATATTGAATATGCTTTTCTGGAGTTAGGTTCCATTGCTTTTGGAAGTTTTAGGTAATTAAAAAACAAAAAACAAAAAAACATGAAAAAGAAAATAATTGATTTTCCATTTACTATGAACTGAAGAACCTTCTCTATATTTCCCACTAAGAATCTCTTTTACACATTCCAGATGGTGTAAAAATGTTGTGTTGCATATAAATTTTTGAAAAGCCCAGCTTATTAAAGTGGTTGAATGCTATGCCTGAGATAATTGTATAAATGGCCATGGGAAAACAATGGCCTGATCTGTTGTTTTGTCTCATAAAATCAATTTCATTTGTAAAATTACAGAACTGAAGTTCTGATGCTTGCTGATCGTTAACAAGCAATTTGCATTTAAGAATACCGATGTATGGACCAAATCATATGCAGCAATGATGATAAACCTGTGGGCCTGCAGTTGTATTGTACTATAACTGCTGATAGTTCCAGCCAATATAAGAAATAATGAAGGATGCTGATAATAAGTTCGACAGCAACTGGAGAGTCACTCCTGTTGTATATGATCAAACAGTTCTCTGAATTTTAAATGCAATAGGATGCAGTATCAAAATTACATTTATCATGCAAAATATTGTCATTAATTTTTGCAATTAAGTGACATATTTTAAGTCTGTCTTTGTAGTTCATTGTCGAATCTTGATCATTTAAAAGATAATAAGGGCTGAAATAACATATCAGAAACTGTGAATTTTTTAATGAACCATTATTGATTTAGTAGATAAAAAGCCTGGGTGAAGAATACGAACATTAAATCCCTTGAGCAAATCACATATGCAATGTTGAGAGATGTAAGGCAACGTGAAGGTAACACAAATATGAAAGCATGTCTAGCAGTCTATGAAGCAGTAAGGGCTTCAGTTGAATTATCTAATCTTATAAACAGCTTGTACATCTTTTTATGGCTTGTGGGCCAGATTTGGCCTTGAATGGTATATCAGAGCTTTCCATTCATCACTGGATGGGACCACTGATTACTTACCATCCTTTTTTTTTCCTGCCCTCTCACATTGAAAAACCCAAGTCTAAACTTTTGGGGACAGTCCTGCATCTCAGGTTCTGGATTCCTGCTGTAACCTGGAAATTCAAGAGCGTTAGACTGTATCCTCAGAAGTTTAGTTGGGCTCTACAAATATGTTCAACTTCAGATCCTAAAATTCCCTGTCTTATGTATTTATGTATGTATGTATGTATGTATGTATTCATTCATTCATTCATTCATTCATCTTGTATGGCTGCCCAGTTGCCATGTGATTCTGGGTGGATAACTTCAAATTAAAACAGTGACAAAGTAACCAATAAAAATTAAATCACACTGTGCCCAAGGCAGTTCATAAATCCATACAAATAAACTTCTCAAAATGAGCTGACCTAACATCCTGGCCCAATGCCTGAAGGAAAAAGCAGGTCATCAATGCCTTATAAATGGCTGGTGAGGTGAGGGCTCTCGGGATATTGGGAAGGTGTGCTGTTCCACTGGACAGATACCACAACAGCGAAGGCAAGCCATCGGACAACATTGCTTAATTGAAGAGGCTCAAAAGACACCCATCCTGTCAAATATTGTGCGACAAGCAAAAATAGTTGGAACAGATAGTCGTTTTTGTTATTTTACATATGAATTAAATTGTTCTTTGGGTACCAAATAATTCAGTGCTGGCCTTTAGAAAGGCTCTAAAAACCTGGTACTTTCTTTGGGTATTGGGGTCAAGTTGATTGGAGTTCCTGCCTGGAGGGTGTAATATAAATTTAGGTTGCTGATTGTATAGTAATTTTTGCTGTTGTTTTTAACTGTATAGTTTACTTGTTGCCTCTAATTGTGTGAGTAACTATATAACTTTTGTAAATAAATAAATAAATTCCAATTTTTGCATATAAAAACCTATATAATTGTGGATCCTGAAGAAAAGTATTTAGATTTATTTTAACTCTCCACTATTCAGTACATACTGAGAAAGCCACGGGAAAGATTGATACTCAAACTATCCTCTTTAAACATGTGGGGAAAAAAAGTTACCCTTGCCTTAGTATAGCACTTTTGAGGACTGAAATCAGATGCTATAGATCATTGAAATTCATGTTTGAACTAATGACAGATAAATTCTTTTAACAAAGAACAGGTGATGAAGCACCCAAATTGTGAGCCTTGTTTTTCATCACCAACCCATATGTGTATTTTAGAGCCCACCATAACGGTGCCTTTCATCACTTTAACACTTTCACGCTGAGAGTGTATTTGTTACGGCTTGCACCCTTCAGACAGTAAATCTTAAAGTCATTTATTAAAGTCCTGTTTTGCTTTTCATGCTTGGTTCTCTGTGGAAGTACAAATATAGATGTGAAGAAATCCCAATCTTCAATACCTCAGATTTTGCAATCTATACTGAAAGATTAAATCCTTATTGGAAAGCACTCAGTTGTCAAGCCAACTGGACCAAAACTTAGGAACTATCAAGAGCAAGGCTACAACTTATGTGGTATGGACTATGAATGCAGTAAGAATATCTATGGTGAGTTTTTCCAAAGTGTAAAAGTACTAAAAAAGGACAGTTGCATAATTTTTTGTGGAAAGTGGGGTGAAGAGGAAGAAATGGACATCTTTCAGACAGACCCTCTCCAGGAACTATGGTATAACACTGAATACTGTGTTCTCAGGGTCTTCTATCAATCAGAGAGGATACAGAATAGATATCATGCTAAGCCAGGTTTAATAAAGCATAATGACTTGTTTTGCCTATCATATTAAGATAAAACCAAATTAACCAAATTGTGGCTTAGTTCAATGTCTGAATCTAGGCACAGCAACTGGAAGTTACTCTAACTGTGGCAACAGAAACTACTGTTCTGGTCTTGTTTAGAAAACAAGGCCAATGTTAATGACCCTTGATTGGTACTTAGTTTTATATCTTTAGAGTATGCAAATAGCATAGCTTTATAAACAAAGTAAGTATGAGTGCATAACAATACTTTTGGTCTGAAAGTTAAGCGCAAGAAATGTTTGATCCAGCATAAACTGGTGTCATAGATCGAAATCTTACCTTTGGCACTTATGGATCAGTATAACAGTAATTAGTACTTCATTGGACATACTTTAGATCTACTATCAGAGGTAAGAGCTGTTTTCAAGTTTTCTGTGCAAATACAACTGCATGCAAATTTCAGCAGCTACATGTGTCCTATCACCTCTGCAGGTAGGGCAAGGTGGAAATAGTGTGTGCTTATTATATACTATTTAGTACAAATAGTACATGCTTATTTTGTCTTTTTATGTTTTATTTTGCACAGTCTTTTTTCTATTATTCAGTTGTTTCAAACTAGTCCAATTTTAGGCTGCTGGTATAACATTTTGGTAAGATTTTTAAAAAGTATTTCAGAGAGTCATTTTTATTGCAATTTTTTTTTTTTAATTTGCTGAAATAAATAGAATTCCACCCCTCAGCATAACCTGCCTTACAGGGTTGTTGTGCAGAAAAATCACAGCAGTTATGCCATGAGTTTCGGAAGGAAATAAATGTTATAAACAAAACAAAACAAACACTAAGATGTATATTATTATTATTATTATTATTATTATTATTATTATTATTATTTACAATAAAGAGTTGGAATATCCAATTAACAAAGCAATAGCTATGGGTCTTAAAGAATATTAAATACATTTCTTATTAAATAAAATTGACTGAACAAGTGATTATTTTTCATGTATTAAAAAAGGCTAACTATTAACTCCATTAATTTTAAAATCTAAAATGGGTGACGGAACATTTACTGATTTGTGTTGAGATGGTCCTCCAATTACCCTGTTTTGGTTTGATATCCATAACTTTGTTACTATGGTGCTACAAAGACCAAGTTGGTTTAGAGCTGAACATATACTTTTAAATTATATAGCAAAATCTTGGAATTTATCACAATATATAGATTTATTGAGCAAAGGGGGCAACATAAAATATCACTCTTCGATATTGCAAAAACAGCACAACCCCAGATTTATAGCTGCGGGTTATGTGTTCACATTCAATTTATTACCTGGCTTTCTATCCATGTAATGGAAAGATTGATGAATATTGATTTATGTAGTAAGGGTTTAATGATTTGTTAAAACAGGCTGAATGATTTCTTACATGCAGTATAATAGGTTTTTGTTGCTTCTTTGTTCTGTTTGTGTTTGCATTTTCTTTCTTTCCTTCTTTTAGAATTCAGTATATAGTTCAAGGTTGAAATGGGTAAGAGGAATGAAAAAAATACTAGGTGTATGTCCAAACCAAAAGCATATAGATGCCCTCAAGGAAAGATAATCCTCACTTATCAGAGTTCTTTTCTTCAGTGAATGCTTTTCTCTGTGCTACATTGAAATGACTGAGAGATCATCCACATAATTCTAACAGAGCTGCAAGGGCCTGCCAAAAGGCAACATGGGAACCATAATTACTATTCCTTTAAACACAGGTACTTTTAAAATCAGCAGTATAGAAACTAACTTTCAAAGGATATGTGATCATTTTTTAAAATGTAAAATTATTGCATCACCATCATTCTGAGATCTAAATATCATGATTGCTTAGTTGAATCAAATCATATGCTTAGTTCCATATTTGCAGATACTGAAAGACTGGGGTGTATTCCCGTTTCATAAACAGATGAATATATATATTACATACATTAGCATCAACTTCATTCTGGATATTGGCACTACAAAAGCATAGGATTTTAAAAGAAAGATATGTCAACATAATATCTACAAAGGAATTATACATATGACTGTAAAGGCTTAGCTTTGTATGAGCAGCACTATACTTGATACAGTGGATATAATGTGGATAAATCTGGTACCTGAGTTGAACAATTAGCAGGCATCAGTGATCAGTGGAAGTTTGTTTCACAGATTTTGTATACCACTCCAATTACTAGAACTGTTGCTGGTGCACAGAATACAAAAACACAAGACTGAAGAAATTAAATAAAGTCATTTTTCAGGACAAATTCCAGAATTGCATCAGAAATATCCATGCTTGCCCATTGACCTAATTGTTTGTCTATATAAATACATACAGGTGTGTGAACTGGCCATGAATGACTCCAATCGTAACTGAAGTTCATGCTTCAGGGCTTTATATGGCATAAAAATAAGATTTAAAAATATCTTAAATTTTAGAACATAGATTTAAAAAGTAAATTTGTACTGCATTTATGGAGCAATCTTAATTTGACTGTTGTGGCAATGATCGTGGATGCATTTTTTTCTGTAATTGTGGAATCTGCGAAGAGATTTAGTTCTAGAGTGGATGGATTGAGCCTAACAAACATAATAAAAACAAAGCTTCTGCAAAATAATACTACAATAGGCTACAACAGTACAATACAGTTTAAATTCTCTAGGGACAATTTTTTTTCCCGAACATGAAGACATTTTTGTGGTTTAAATTATTAGAATCTGATAGATAAGCCAAGTCACCGTTTGAGCATACACAGATTTATTGAGAGGATAACAATTTATTGAGATGGTAATAAATGTTGTAACAGACTAAAGAAAATAGTTTATCTTGGGACTGGAGGTATAAAAATAAATCACCTCAAGCATATCAGTAGCCTTTTTGCCAAGAAGCTTTATAAGTGATAAAATCTTGAAGATTAATTATTTACTTATTGCTAGCACAATGAGCTGTCAAAAATCATAATTTCCTGTAATAAATATTTCCTTCATACAGTGTGTGTGGATTTTTTTTTAATAGTACATTTTCAGGCCTTTGCTCTTTTTCATTGAGAAATCCCTTTATAATGTAAGATTTGAAAACATAAATGTTTACATGGAAAACTTTTTATATTGCTTAATCAGCAAGAATTTTTCATTTTTACACAGACGTACATATTATATCTCTGTCTATCCACCGTATCTAAAAACTAAGGATAATGTGAATACCTGTGGAGTCTGCACAAATGTCCATTAAATACATTCATTGGTGTAGAATCCATTCATATTTTGGAATTTTAAGTTGTAAACTGACCTCTCTTCCAAAACCACCCAAAAAATAAGAGCTTGACTACTTGAATCATGGGTGCCCACAGACAGGAGGGTAAAAAGGTCAATATGGCAGCCACAACCATGCAATCAAAGCCCTGAATAAAAAAAGGTGGGGTTTTTGATCACATGGTAGTGGTTGGCATCTTGACATTTTTGATTCCCTTGCCTGCAAATATTCCTGGCTTGAATGAAAGATCTAGATCAGTGTTTCTCAACCACACATCTTAAAGTTGCCAAGGTTGAGAAACACTGATCTAGACAGTCAACAGGGAATTAACATCAATGCATCTGAAACTTTAGTGGAAAGAAGGATGTGATACAGATATAGAAGGGAAAGGGGAAGAGGTGGAACAAAGAAAGATCCAATACTCTGAATATCTAACTGAACTCTTAAAGGACACTGTTCTTTCTTGTAGTGCAAACACTTCATCCTTTTGTTGCCCTGTTCATTTCCTCGTTAACATAGCACATAGTGGTGGTGGTTTTTGAACATGAAACAACACATTGTTTTGGACATTTATTTTGTAAGAAGTGACCTAATTCCTTCTGAGGTGCTTGTTGCTTGTTTGTTTGTTTTCTGGAGGAGGGGGGAATAAAAATCTATATGCTTTAAAAGTCTTTAATCACAAATTCTGAAATTATAAATATTGAGGTCATCTTCTGTCTTACTGGCCATCTTCCTGTCAGCATAGTATCTTAGAGGGTATTGTAGTCTGGCTCTCAAATACTTAGAAGTCGAGTTGATAATAAGTAATTAAAATGTTATTTAACAATAACATTGTAGAAAGTGTAGAAACTGTTCTCTTTAAAGAGATCCATCAACAAAACTTAATTACAGAATAGTTGGCACAAGTGCTATCAGTATTTCTTTTGTCTTTTGTTGATATATGATGACTATCTCCTTTTCCTTTCATTTCCTTTCTCACTTTTTAATCTGTGCAACAGTCAACTGCATCTCTGTTCTGTAAACCATCCTTCCACCCAAATTGTTTTAGCTTTCTACCTGCTGCCTTATAAGGTAGTATCACATTAGCCCTTTACCTGCATTCTACTAATGCAACCATCCACTATTTCATCACGATAGGTTCCAAAAAGAGAAGAAGAGGGTGATAGCACCAGTCTTGGAAAAACCCAAAGGTCTGAAAAATGTGTGTGTGTGCGCGCACGCGCATGCAGGTAAAAATGAAAAAGACAGAGTTTATTATGAATTTTTCATCCCCTAACATGGATTATAGAGGAAGACTTGTCAGAGGAAGAAAATAGCTCAGTAACTGTTAAGTTGAATGTCAAAAGGTGGAGAAGTATTGAAGCTGTGAGAATCCAGCTTGACATATTATCATCCTAAATCAGAGGAGGACCAGGTTGATATTTCAGATGCATAGGAGGCAAATTCTAGTACTAGCATTATAAAGAAGGATAAGTGTCAGGCCCAGCCCAAGAACAACAGTGAAACAGTCCAGTTGAGTTAAGTTCCTTTATTTGGTTACACCTTGTAGACAGAATCTTGCCAGACTAAATCTATACTACTACAGCTACTGGCTATCCGAACCTCTTATGCTTCCCACACTCCCCCTGCAGACTGTGTTGTCTTTTGTCTCCTTTCCCTTCCTGGAACGCACCCACTCCTTCCTGATAGCCTTGCTGTCTGCTGCTATCCCCCACATAACCCTTCTCTTCATAGATACATTCCATCACAATAAGGTTGCATTACTCTGTATTTTGATGCTGAGATTGTGTACTTGAAATCAGAGTGAAACATCCTAGTTCATCAAGAGCACATTAGACAAAGGTCAGATGCTGGGATCTGAAGGTTTGTGGGATCTGTGGCTAAATTCTCAAACCCTAACCTGAGATAGGATACCTATTTCTAAACATGGAGGGTCTCTCTAATACTGTCCTTCTATATACTCAAAATTACAACATTGTTGACTTTTAAACAATCAGCCAACAGTAGAATCTAGTGTCCATGTGGCATGTACTTTGTATTGTTGATTGTTCATAATGCGTTTGATTATTTAACTGTGTTTAGAAACTGCCTCAATGTACATGACTGAGTGCTAAACTATAATTCGTTCAGAGTATTTTTTAAAAAAAATATTTATTATTTTATTAAGATTGGGATATACGATTACAATTTAAGTAAATATAAATCAGTATCAATCTTTAGCAACAAAGAAGGAAGGTCAGCCTTTTGGGCCTCTAGCATCTACAGTACTTCCAGCCAATGATCAAATATAAAAACAATACTGTGATGCATTACTATTTATTTTGCATGTGGAATATAAAAACTGTGAATCATTAACTGATCTGTCTTAACTGTTCACATAGGAATTCTGTTGCTGTATTGTCTCAAATAATCATTTTTGTGAAATAGAATTCCACCATCAAGAGGTTTATGTGTGAAAATCCATCTCACTGCCAAAGTAAAATTCCTAGGAGGATTTTGTATGCTTTCAGAATTCTAGTTTAAGTTATAAAGTGACCTGTGCTAAATCAACAGTTTTGATTAGATAACCTGTCTCCCATTGAGTTTCCTTCTTGTTATTCCAAACTAAGTAAAGTAATTTTATGGACAAAATGTTGTGTGTGACTTTGATTTTGAATTTCGATACTATTGTCTCTCAAATGAATACTGAATATTCTGATTCTCTTTTATTGGAATACTGAATATTCTGATTCTTGTGTATGAGAAGGAATAGCAGCATAAAGCATTTCAGAAAGTTGGGTAAATTCATCCTATCTTTTTATATTAAAGGCATATATTTGGCAAGTCTTAAGAGGACGGTCAGAAACATTTCTTACATTTTCATGCATTTTTAGCAACAGTTTACACATTTCAGCTGGGAAAAGAAATTTTTGCTAAATTGTTCCTTATGGTAACTGTCCTCACATGCTAAGCCATTTTTATATATCACTTATATCTTGGGAACCAGATTATATTCTCCATGCCACCAAAATCTCATCTGCAGTGCCATAGGTAAAATTAAGGATCAAACTATATGTGAGGTTGATCATCACATGCTTGTAATAAATGTGCCTTATTTTTAAAGTTTAAATAGCAGCTGAATCCTTTCTTTATTAGGATTGGAAGGATGAGAGGCAACCTTTGTGTTAACATGATAGTACCAATAAAAATAATCTTCCCCCGCCACTCCTACCCCGTCCCATAGTGGTTGTATTTGTATACCAGGCAACATGATGTTATAAGTAATAAAAATTTGAACCAATCAAAACCAACTTTAGTCATTCATCTAGCTCTTGATGCTAAAGTCGGAAATTGTTTTCCCTTCCTTAAAAATAAAATAGTATATGTTTTTAGAATATCCAGAACACAGGTATTCTTGGAGTATGAATATTCTAATGTGGTTTTTATTTAATTAATGGTATTTATACACCATCCCAATCAAATTCAATTTGTGTGGTGCATAGAAAAGACAAAATAGCCCCCAAACACCTTAAAAAGCAATCATAATAAGATCTGGAGCATCCCCATACAAGGAAAAACTAGATAAATTTCAACTTTTTGGTTTGGAACAAAGAAGAAGGGGGGACATGATAGAGGATATAAAATGGACAGCAGACACATTTATCTCCCTCTCCCACAATGTTAGAACTATGGAAAAAATCAATAAAATGTACACCAAACTACAATTTGAGGGAAAACTGGCATAAAATGTACTACAAATAGTTCATATTGTGCCAATGATTGCCAGGATGGACAAGTCATACAACAAATAAATGTTGGAATGCCACAACAAAGGAGGAATGTTTTACTATATGTGGTGGTTATGCAAAAGGATTCAAAAATACTGGAAAGAAATACACCAAAACTTCCAGAAAATTCTGAAAATAACATTCAAATTAAAACTACAGATATTTTTATTAGGTATGATCCTAGAGCAGGGTTCCTCAACCTCAGCAACTTTAAGGTGGGTGGACTTCAACTCCCAGAATTCCCCAGACAGCCATGCTTAAAGTTGCTGAGGTTGAGGAACCCTATCCTAGAGGATATAAATGAAAGTATCAAAGTCTATTAAGATATACACTACAGCAAAAATGAATCTGGAAAAAAAGAAACCTTGCCACCAGTACAGGACTGGGAGATGACATTGAAGACTACAAGGCAATGGAAAAATTGACTGTATATATTCACAGCAGAAGTCTAATGAAATTCAAGCAGGAATGGTTCCTTATATACAACATATTACACAACAAAAAGAAAGCCAAAATGGAGAAGCCATGTGTGAAAAACTAAGTACACCCTTTCTGCTTCCATAGGAATGAAGAGGCTAAGTAGCTACCAGGTGCTGCTAATCAAATACCCTTGATCAACTGATTATCAGCAAGTATGACTACCTCTATAAAAGCTGACGTTTTAGGAGTTTGCTGGTCTTGACCACTGAGATGTGTGTTAACACAATGCCAAAGAGTAAAGACATCAGCAATCATCTTAGAGAAGCCATTGGTGCTGCCCATCAATCTGGGAAGGGTTATAAGGCCATTTCCAAACAATTTAAAGCCCATCATTCTACAGTGAGGAAGATTATTCACAAGTGGAAAACATTTGCCGGTCTTCCCAGGAGTGGACGTCCCAGCAAATTCACCCCAAGGTCACCGTGCAATGCTCAGAGAAATTGCAAAAAATCAAAGAGTTACATCTCAGACTCTACAGGTCTTGGTTAGCATGTTAAATGTTAAAGTTCATGACACTACAATTAGAAAAAAGACTGAATGAGTATGGTTTGTTTGGAAGCATTACCAGGAGAAAGCCTCTTCTCTCTAAAAAGAACATGGTAGCATGGCTTAGGTTTGCAAAGTTGCATCTGAACACATCACAAGACTTCTGGAACACTGTCCTTTGGACAGACAAGACCAAAGTGGAGATGTTTGGCCATAATGCACAGCACCACGTTTGGCAAAAACCCAACACAGCATATCAGACCTTTACCCCTTCCAGATACTGGGACAGGAGATTGACAGCATCACTTTTGAGATGTATAATTGAGTATCATCAGCATGACGCAAATCAACAGATAACCTCAGCCAGTTGTTCTCTGCAGATGTTAAACAGAAGGGTTACAACAGTCAAGTCCTTGATAGAATGAGCACCATCATATACTTCAAGGCTGAAAAAAAAAAAATACCCCACAAATGAAGAGCCTTGGGCATAACTTCTGCTCCTGTCAATACTGACTGGAACCAGCCCTAGAGAAAGGAAGAGAACCACTGTAGTACAGTGTCCCCACTCTCAAACCCTGATCAGTGTTATTGAAAGCAATTGATAGATTAAGGTGCACAAGGATGTACGTGCCACCCCCCATTCCAACTACGCCAAAGGTCATCAACAAGTACAACCAATGCTGTCTCCATACTATCCTGGCATGAAACCCGAAAGTAATTCTCTTCCTTCAGGATCCTCTGCACCTCCTGTCTGACTACCTTCTCAACAACTTACTCTAAAAAAGAAAGGTTAAAGATTAGATAATAATTGTCCAGGATCATTGGGTCCAGTAACAACTTATTGAATGAGCACTTCATATACTTCAAAGCTGAAAAAAAAAAATCCCCTTTCAAAGAAGCCAACATCACCATAAGGACTGAACTACAGGTCATCTCCTGGGCAGTTTTAACAACCCAGGAGGATGTGGCTCTAACAAACAGATGACCAGATGACAGTTTGAAGGTCCCTGCCCATTTCACCAGGAGATACAGATCCAAACTTATTCCTGCTGAACCATGCCCCAAGTACCTCACCTGGACTTGCCCAGTTGGAATCCAATTTGGAGCAGTACTGAGAAACTTTATCCACCAGGTACCTTAAATATTCTTCACAGCATCCTGCAAATATTTCTGTGGGTTGTTGTTCCTCAGCTAGGAACAAGTCAAAAGGACTACCAGATGGCTATCAGTGGACACAATAAGGGTGGCCTTATTATATAAATAGCATTGTTTTACTACCCTTATTGCCATAATGAAATCCTGAATATAGTCTCTTACTCCTTTTCAGTTAGACTCTTTTTTTGTCTTCCTCCAGTAGCTCTTCAGGCATCTCATCTACTGCTTCATCTTCTGGAGCTCCTCAGAAAACCAAGGTATGCTCCAGAATTGGCACACAGGAAGAGGCCACAAAGGGGTAATGTGGTCCAAGGTCTCCATCACCCACATTTCAGGTTTTAACTAAGGCCTCAGCTGCACTGCCCACTATATCATCTCCCCTTCTTTGGATGTGATAATTAGAGAAAACTCCAAGTTCTCACTGGACACAACAGGATATATAAGTCACCTGAGGTGGCCCAATCTAATGGGCCCTATTTCTCTGTGAGGTTCGTGACACCACAGAACCAAAGGGCAATCAGAAAGTGATCTATCCATGACAATGGACTGATGGTAACATCTGCCGATAGTTATGAATATGTGCATTTTTTTCATCTGCTTGTGAGTGAATTTATTAAGTATACTTAAGACTATATCTTGTAATCACTCTGCATATAGTCCTAGGAAAATGTGCAGTTTTAGAACCATTTTTAAGTGTAGGGAATTGGAAGAGGCCAACAATGTCAGCAGAGAATAAATTGGATCTACTCCTGAAACCTTATGATGAGCATGGGACTCAGAAGCCTGTAGGTAGCTGATATTGATTTCTGCTTTTCTCAGACCTCATGCTTTTCTCAGTCTTCATAAATAGACTAAGAAACATCCTGGCATGTGATAACTACTCTTCTTTGCCTGTGATAGTGAGGAAGACTAGGAACCCCACTATTGTGATGGAATATATAACAGACCCAGAGGAGGGAGACCGATCATTACAGAAAAGATTCCTCAGTCCAGGGCAGAGGGGAAGCATGAGAAGTGGAGACACTCTGCCTTAATTGTAAGTTGAGCTGGAAAATGATTTTGGGAGGCTTTCCAGTTTCTGTTACAATAGCTGTTACAAAAAGTGGCAAAATGGTCATGTAAGCAAATGTTACTTATCTATGTGCTCTCAGAGAAGGTTGCAAAAATTGTCCAGGATTCCAGAAATAAAACAGAAACATACAGCTTGAACTTTTGCTTTGTCCTGCTATGAAAAGCCACTTTGAAAATTTTTCTAATGCATATGCCTGTCCCTGTGAAACACAAAACATGGCAGCTATAAATTAAATGACACCTTTGCTATAGGTGGACATGGTCAATATTGGCATTCAATAATGCAGCAATGGATTGTAATTCAGAAAAAAATGTGGAGGATGACACTTGGCAGTTGACAAGGGCTCTTTGCTGTTTTCCATAGTTCACTGGAAAAAATACATAAAATATGTGTTTGACCTAATATAAAATTACTAAAACATAAACACATTTTGTTGTCACGGGCAACATTTTTTCATTCACCCGGATGAAAACCACATGGAATAAAAGACACACAAAAGCAAGCACACAAATGGCAGGAAGATTATGGCAAGTGGTATTCCATTCAATAAATCAAACAAATTGCCAGCCAGACAAATCTCTCCCTTTCAGGGTCTTTCAAGAAACCAAGTTGGTTTTTGAAAGAAGGTGGTTTTTGTTATTTTCCAGCCAGCTGGCAATAAAGCCAACTGTAAGTGGTATGCAAACAGAAAGCTCAAATGTTGTGATTCTAGCCAAAGTCCAGCACTGCCAATGTTATGCCTTTTATTTTATTAAGTGATTCTTTGACATTGCTGTGTTTATAAATATATCTGTTTTCATTTTCATGCACAAAAGTATTTGGGAGGCCTATCTGCTGTACAATTATAGGATATGATTCAGCCAAAGAAAAATACTATTTAGTTTCATTGAATCAATGGAAGAGAATGAAATACATGCCCTCTCCCTGAAATGCATTGATTTAGGGAAGATATGTTCAGGTATTATCAAGGAAGGGGGGTTTGTTTTCCTTTTCTCATTACACTGACAACACTTAAACACAAAGTTGTTTTCAAAGTATTATATTTTACCTTCTGCAGATTTACATAAAATCCATATAATATACTGTATTCTCTCTCTTAACTGGATAATACATTTGGAAAGAGGAAGAGAAGAAATGATAAAAGATTCCAGTACAAACACATATAGCTATACACATATTTAGTAAAATATTAAATAAAGTTTCACAATGAGATAACATTCTAATTTTTGTGAAGTAAGTAGTATAATGTGAAATAATAAAGGTGGAGAAGAACGTTTGCTGTATTTCTTATAATAATACCATTTAGATTTCCTTCTTATCTATTCAACCATAAGTTTAGATCTGTGATTTTTTAAATTATTTTGATGCCTAAATTAAATGACTTGGAGAAAAAGGTAACTGGTAGGTCAGGTGTGATAAATGATACCTAATATAAACAGTTCCTAGAGGTAAAACAACTACCCAGATTGCATTTTCTTCCATCCAGTTAAGGTGTAGTACAAATTAAACATTTCTTTGTAAGCAGGCCCAGAATGCTAGATTAACTGCAAAGGGCTTGACCTTTAAATAAGGTTGGTGGCTGAGTGCTTTCATTGAAGTTCCTGGAAATTTAGCATGCATCTCATTGCTGCAAAATCCTTTGCACCTGGCAGAATAACTAAGCATAAAAAAAAGGCAACATGTGTTTTCTAGGTTATCAATGCCTTATTAAACTGCATGAGAAGGTAGTAGCAGTTCAGGTTTAGAAAAGCTTTTGAGCATTTCATTATGCATCTTGCAACCAAAGCCAATTTCATTAATTCCAGAGATTTGAATGTTTTATTTGCTATGCAGAGCAAAACTAATGTTAGAAATTAAAACTTGTGACTAAAGCAAAGATAGGTCAGTGTGCTGAATCCAACAAGGGGGTGTTTCTTGTGTTCATTAGCTAATCCTACAGTATGTCTCAGAAGCTGGGAAATCAACTTTAAATCTTCACTGTAATCATGGACTTTCCTTATCAAGTAAGCATTCAGAATCCAGGTGCTGAGTTACTCTCTGAACAAGGATTTTTACAGGCTACTTAGAACATCTGTTACGATTGTAACAATCCTTCTTTTGTCTTTTGCATATGTATAGATTACCTTTATGGTTCCCAGTAGAATCTTTCCATTGCACTGTACATTCAGAATATTGTATGATAATCACCTGGGTGTGCTCCTGTAGTAATGGTTAATTTACTAAACACATTTCTCTAGCCAAGAAGTGAGGAATGCTAAGAAGAGAGGCTTGCAAAAGCCACAGGTTAGAGCCTTTTGGACTCGAGTAACCCCCCAAAGTGAAAAAGAAGAGCTGTTACTTTCTCATCCTTTTGGAATTATCTGATGTGAGATATCATACTCGGCAATTATCAGAGATTATTGGAACATTCCAGCAACAAGTCCTAGTGTGTAAAAAGAACATCCAATTTGGGCTGGAATGGAATAGAATGGGATGGGGCAGAGTGTGGACTCACTTTTCCCTTGTGTGCTTCCCCTTCTATCACCAGCACATTATAAAATACTAGGTCATGATATGAGATTATAAGATGTCCCTGAAGGATCATGCAGTGAATGCAGTCAACAAATGTTTAGGATCAGATGCCATGCTACCTATTCAATTATCTTCTAAAGCTTGCATAAACAACTCCTCCTTCTCCTTCTTCTTCCTATTTCTTAGTAAGAAAAAGCAGTGTACTTCTGATCTGGACTAAATGTTTCCTGCTGAAAATATCTCCAATTGTTAGTTGCAGGAAACTGTTGTGGGGTCCCAGTCCTAATCAGGTGTTCATAGATACTTTTTTCACGAAATAAAATTGGCCAGGTTAAGCAGCCTTTTCCAAATGTATGATTTGGCTCCAAATCTAAAATGTGTCAGTGGTTTTGGCTGAAGCCTAGTATAACATGAAACTGCATGATAACATTCTTCCCCAACCTGATGCTCTCCAGACATATTGGCCTTCAACTCCCATAAAACCACTAGGCGTGTCTCTATGAGGTTGAGTGAGGCAGCTCTAGGGTCAGATTTAGCTTCTAACATAGCTTTGTTCCTTTATTTTAACAATTTACCTCAATGCTTTTTGAAGCACTCTTAGACTAATATCTCGCAGTAGGATGATTGATATTGCCTACCATCTAAAAAAATTTTGTTTAACTTTTATTTTTTTCTATCAGCCCCGAAAAACGTATTTTCAGATGTCATTGAATGACACTATAATTTCATATTCAATTATGTGCACATACAAACACAAATTATTCACTATTTGATATGTAGAAAGGTAGTAAAGAGCTGATTGTTGATTCCAGTAACATGTTCAACTTAATTTAAACTCTAGAACTATTATTAAAATAAAGCAGAAAACACTTGACCTCATCCCAAATATTCCAATTTTTAAAAATGTCAGCTCAAGAGAAATGCCAGAAAAGAACAAGAATGTATAATTCCATGTTCAGGTATTCTGAAGTATAACAGCAGTACTGAATATGATTAAGGAACAACAGAAAAGTAACATAAACAATACATTGTGAGCTTTTTAAAACTTGATTAAAGTTTACTAGAATGCTATGCCTGAACAAAGTGCTCATCAGGCCAAATGGCAAATATCCGAAGTATAAAATTCATAATAAATATGTGGTTCAGAAAATTAGCTGGGCACAGAAGGATTGCACATTCAAGGTAGTTAGTACAACTAGAGTTATGTAGAGCTCAAATTTAAGTTAAAGTGTTTTGACAAAAGTAGCTTTGGAATAAACAAATCATTTACAAGATAGAATTCCAGTAGATTTTGCCCCTTATATAACTGAAACATTCATATCAAGGCTTTTTAAATTCCTTTGGTCCAGGAAACATATGTGAGTGTCTCATTTGAGGAAAGGTTTTCCTAAAAGCAGGTCTCAAAGCAAGATATGACATCCCTGGACAGCTGTTGGAGCCCTAATTTTCATTATACTTTCTCTTTCATTATACTCTCTCCCAGAATCCTTGTTCTTTAACCAACATCATTTCTTTAAATTTCCAATTTACCCAAATGCCATGTCAGTATATTGTGGAAATTCAAATGACTGTGATTCCATTGAATAACTGTTGCAGCTGGAAACACCATCATCAAATAAGTAATCGAAATGAGTTACTAATGCAGGATGAGGCACTTTCTTCACCAAATAGCATCTAGTAAAATCATTTTGTCATCTATCCAGAGATGACTGCTGTGATCCGGAGACCTATGAAAGATGCTAGATATTCAAACTTGTAAAATTCTCCACTAGCAGGTTTAATGGATACCACAATTTCAGCAAAACTCCCCTTCCAGTCAGATCCTGAGATACCTTCATCCCTGAAATCCCAATACTATATAGAATGAAAAATCTTTATCATATGGGAAGTATTGAAGGGGACAAGAGATTACTACAGTGCAATGGTTATGAGGAACCCCTTTTTCCTTATTCTTCCACTTACAGTGCAAATGTGACCTTTTGCTTAGGTTAATGCCAATGAGATAAAGCTTCCATTGTGCTGGAGCAAGCATGTAAGCTTCCTGTAGAAAAGTTGAACAAATACAAATCTAATATTTATTGATTACCCTGAATGCAAGAGAGAGGGGCAGCACTTTTTAAAAACAATCAAACTGAGAAGACTTTTGGGCACTTGCTCCTGGATGAGTAGATGACTCAGGAGCTACTCTAGAGAACCCGTCCTGGGCAGATCCAGGCTCATGCACACAGCCTCCTTGCCTTGACACACAGATGACCTGGTAACATTTCCCAAGAACCACTTCACAATGGAGCCCCCATCTCCTAGGCAGCCCACAGTTGAGGCAGGCTGAGGCCGTATCCAAGGTTTTCTGACAGGAAAACAATGTTTTCCCAGCTACCATGGCAGAATACTCCAATCCAGACTATCCCCAGCACCTGGAGTTGGAGCCAACAGAGGTTGGTGATGTGCTGGGCTCCAACTGGTCCAGTAACTGGGTTCTGAGACTGGCCCTCCCATCCAGCTGCTGGGCTGTTCAGCTCCATGCCCATTTCTACTGTGGCTGTCAGAGAGAATGATCACAGTGGCTGTCCTGTTTTCATACTGGAGGTTTTCCCTTTTATTATTATGTTTTAAAGCCAAGTGTGGAATCGTAAGCTAATAGTATCCAGAATTCTTAGAGCAGCTTACATTTCAAAACAGTGAGAATTTTCATTCCCATTTTGGGTGGGGGTGATTCTTTGACTGTGTTTCTAGCCAAGCTTGATTCAGTCTATTACAGTCAGGGATTTTATTGGATTGGAGATGGCAGGGGGGGGGGAGGGGTTGCCTCGGTCTAGCTGAGGCAAAGTGACACCAACCGTAGGCTTTTATAGCCTACACAATGAGGAATTCACTTCCTTGTGGTCACAGCTTTCAAGGAAGATCCAGCTCCTTGCTTTATCTCCTCATGCTTCCCAAAGCCTGGTCTTCACTCACTTATTCATGACTTATCTGTGTCCAGCAAGCAAAACAAACAAACAAACAAACAGAAAACCCTGCCCTCCAACAGCCCCCTCTCCTTATATGATGTTAGGCAAGAAGCCACCTGGAGAGAGGGCACTCCATCAGCCCTTTTCGCTGACCAAGACTTAATGACTTCTGCCTGACCCATAGAGATTTTTTTACTTTTAAGAAAAGATTTAACCATACTGTAGGAATATTGACCTCTCAGTATAGAGGTATATGGAGTGAACTTTTTGAAAAGCAGTTCATAATCAGCAGTGACCACATTGGGAAGGCTTGTCTACTGAGCTGTCCTTTTTTAACATTCAGGGGAATGATTAGCAGAGACACAGATGCGAGGTGAAAAATTTGTAGAGAACCAGTCAATCACTGGGTATATATAGGCTGTGACTACTAAGCTGGGAGAGCGGCTCCAACAGATCCTAGGAACAACCTCAAAGCTCTCTGTCCAGAAGAGAGCAGTGCTAGGAACAGCTAAGATACTGCACAGAACCCTCAAACTCCCGGGTAGAGGACCCAAGATTGAGGAAGACACACACCATTCATAAGGGTGAGAGGGGAGATATATATGGGGGGGGGGAGAGAGAGAAAGATTCTTCTTGTAGCTATGTATGGCAGTCTAATCCATAGCTATATGGATATTTCAGTGAACACTTCTCACTGAAAACCCAGTGAACAGTTTTCAGAGGAAGCTAGAGTAAGCATATTCTGTTCAGCATACTTATCAAGTTCAAGTTATTTATTACCATTTTTATGAGTTGTACCTTAGAACACACTCAGCATTCAATTCCAAGGCAACAGCAGTAGTGATGGGTAACTTGTCTTTAGGAAACATCTCTGCCATTACCGATCATCTCACAGGGGAATATCAAACTTCTAAAGAATGTAGTATGGGAAAATTATCGCTCTATGTAGATAATAGCTGCCTCATTTGCTATTGTACATGCTAACCTTGGAAAAATGTATAGATCTGTGTAACTTAACATCACCCTTCCTTCACTTATACAAATGACCAGGGATTAAGTTAATAGCTTAAATTAAATTCATACTTATTTTAAACCAAATGTATACTATTATCATAAAAATATGATAAAACTAAGCCCCAAGAGCTCTGCATTTAGAGAAAATTTTGCAGTTAGTTATTTATGAAATTTAGGAATATTTAGGAATATTGGCATCTCATTACTACAATTAGTAAATTTATAACATTTATTTGGTTAATATTATCTAAAATCTACATTAAAATGTATATCAATAAGTCCTTTATCATTTATATTGAGAATACAAATTTCAAACTAGCTTGAAGAACTTGGAAAGCAAAAGCAAAAGTAGTCTCAGAGTAATGTGCACAAAGCACACTATTGTAAGTAAGTGCTGGAGATGTCTGTGTGTGTATACTAGAATGATTAGACTGTCAAAAAAAGCCCACAGAGAATACCTTTGTGCACTCCCCTGAAAGATCTTATCAATTTAAATCAATAGTATGGTGATAGCAAGATTTAGGCTATGTAAAATACTGGCTAGCTCATAGGAAAATGTCTTGATATTCTGATTCTGAACTATTCTACTGCTGGGAAAATACTGAAGTCATGCTATCACCTGATACATTTTGTAAGAAACAGGCAGATGCACTTCTAGTTCAAAATCTGGGATACACCCTAAAGGGCCATCAATAATAGCAGCCTGATCTAAATTGAACTGACTTCTTGTCATTCCATCTGCCAGTTCAAGGTACCATTTCAGCATGGAGAGGATGGAGAAGACAAAAGATTTTACAAGGTTCAAAAGTGTCTGTCTTGGAGAAAAGAAAAGTCAGCATATTTTAAGAGCATTGATTGTGATATTTTTATCTATTTGTAATATTCCAGAATGTATTTGGCATTGTTGTGAGCATAGGAGAAATCAGTATGTATTCTTAAAAAAAAAACAAAGGGATATTTAGGTTTGGCAAGCATATCTAGTTCATACGCCTGTTTAATTTACAACAGACATTCAATGCGTAGAACCTATGAGCTGGCAAAAAATGTAAGATTACTGGGGAAGTAATAGCATGTGCTCAGAAACACAAGTAGGGAGTGCCCTCTGCCTAAAGGTTACTTTTTCCATCATGAGGATTATTGCGTTTTGCAATGCCTTCTCTCTAGAATGCCATCCAAGTTTGTATTTCCAGTTTTCAACTTGCTCACTCGGTTATCCATATGTGTGTCAGTCTTTATGGATTATACTTAAAGGTATGCATATTTATGACAACTTGAGACCCTTAACCATGCATCCAATATTGAATAAGGCATTAGAAATATTGGTAAGGAGTTTAGTGAGAAATATAATTTTGTGGTTAGCTAAGAAAGGTGACAAAGAACAGGACCAAATACTATTTTCCCAGCAGTTTTGAAAAGAAGACTAGGAATTGGTTGATTCCTATTTCAGGAGAAAGAAACTACAAACTAGTGCTAAGACAGACAGTGAGAAAATGAGAGCAATAGATGTATAACTAGAATAAAATAACTAATAGAAACTATTTTAGCATTTTAAAATATAGAACTGACTGGATCTTAAAAGTACAGTGAATAATTATGCACATTTTTCCCCCCAAATTAGCAGTAAGATAAACAGACATACTTATATAACCTTGGGACAAAATATAAATGCCAGCTTCCTTCTGGATATCTAGTATGGTCAGATAGAAATGTTACTAAGGTTTTCAGGAGTTCAGCTATGGAAATCAGAGTCTCCAAACAACCCCATTTCAACATTTGGACATTTATCAGTCTATGGGTCATGGGTCTATTTGGCCAAGAGACATCTGGCAAATCATTATTAGTCATATTCCAAAAATGCCATCTGTAAGTGATTTTGAATTACATTAGACACTTAATGTTTAAGTTGTATATTTATTACTATACATTCATTACTGTATTTTAGACCTATTGGAGAATACAAATATCATGTAATGTAAGAGATGCATTGTATAATATCGTAACCTAGGTAATGTTATTTATGATTAATATCAATTCCTATTCAATATATGCTTGATAATCACTTAATGTATAGAGTGCTAGATAATTAGAACAATTGTTAATATAGAATCACTTATAGGCAAGAATAACCCCATTACTACATTTAAGCATTATAGATTAAATATTTCACAAACTAATTATCATGTTGTTTAAAATAGTAACAATTTAGTTGTAGTTCTTCCAAGAGCCCTTTTTATGAAATTAATCAGTTTAATACAAATGGACTGGAAACTTAATATTGGGGTGCACATTTTCTATTGCTTTTGGGAAAATTGCTTTGGACGATGTTCCGTGGCTGTTCTGGCCCATGGAGAACAGCCCATTCCAGATATTATCAATAAAGGAGAACCAGAGTTTTTAATCTGACACATTCCAGCCTTTTCCAGCCTAGGGCCCTTGAGATATATTGTAATTCCCAAAATACACAGTCCTCATGCCCCAAATTTCCCACGCATCTGGAGAACATAATAATTTTATTCAAGTGAATTATTACTTACCAAATGTAAGTACATGTCTAAAATTAGCTAATGCAGAGAAAGATTCTCTACCAAGTCTGGTCTTCTAGTTTGTCCTTGTGAAAATTGAAAAGCTGAGTATTAATATAGAGATATTGTAGTATAATCTTTTGAATGAACTGGACATGATTCAGTCAGAATGAAATGGTTTTTTTTTTTTCTTTCATTGGTTTGAATGACAGAAATTTAAGTATAGGCATTTCACACCTCAGTAGGGCTGAAAAATATATAATTTAGGCTGGGTTATTCCCATCGTGTTGATTAAAAATATCATACTTAAGAACAATCCTCTCATAAGTTCTCCTGTACAAGCTTTTTAAGTAAATAGATTCCCAAACAATGCAATCCCTATTCATTCCATTAGAAGTTGTTTAGATGAATTCATTTTTTTACTTTTATGTACAGGGTAAACAGATATGTACATATGAAAAATGTCTAGTTCTACACAGCCTTCCTGAATCTGACACTTTCCAAATGAATTAGATGTAAACTACTAGAATTTCTAGCCAGAGACTGTGTTGGCTTGGAATTTATTATTTGCAATTCCAGTACATTTGGAGAATGGAAGGTTAGCCACCAACCTTGAACGGTAGTTTATGAGTTATCGTAATCATAAAAAATGATTTTTGTTATTTTAGTTTTATAAAAAGAAATAAAAAAGAATTCATTTGTTTTTCTAAATGCATAAACACTTACATGTAAACATTAAAAGTAGTTTACAGGAATTCAAATCAATTTTATCCCATTCAAATAACAACATCATGAAGTACTCAGGTTCAGTGGATATAATAATAGAAAGGAACAGAAAAGATAATGGCAGATAATAGAAAAATTGCCAGTCAGTAAAATAAAGGCTCATGGTGTCTATCATCTAACTCTCTATCTTTCTATACATCTATCTCAACAGGGAAGGAGAACCATCTGCAGCCAACGAGATGGCTGTTTTCCTTGTCACTGTCAATTACATTTCCACATTTTAACAATAAATAATATTTTGAATTATGTGAGAAACAAAATGGTAATTTAGTCCCATGGATGACAGCCTATTAATATTCTTGCATCTGACTTCTCAATCAGTTGACACTTCCAAAGAGCCTTCAAACATAGTTCCATTCCAACTAACACATCATCGTCATAAGGATATGTACACATACATACAGAGACTGACATGTAGAGAAGTATAGTTGATTATCTTTCATGATAAGGAGATTAAGTACTTAAGGTTTTGATGAATGGCAACATAAATATAGGAAAGAGCGCTACATTTCTTAAAAGATCAGTAGTTCTTAATCTGCACAAAATCTGCACTATGTGATTTCTACATTGTTAATGTCCAAACTCCAAGATTTATATTAAAAATACATTGCATTCATTGTGAGATGGAAATTTAATATAATTATTTCAAATAATCATTGAGTGTTCTACCTTAGACATTTTTATGAGGATGGACTTCAGTGATGGACCATTATATAGGGATTCTCAGAGATGCTTAGGACTGTATTTCTGTCTCACTGATCATCAGAAACTCATAGTAAAGAAAATAGAAAAGTTGATTCCCAATACAGTTGATAACACTATGGATATCATAGGGTCAGTTTTTTAAAGGCCTGGTTTGGATTACTGTTTATAGCACCATCCCTTCAGTTTTAATCAAGGAGATCCGAATCAAGATCTAGTTGAGCACTATAAGGAGCACTATAGGGAGTTCTCATCCCTTTAAAAAGGATTCCTTGCATTTTTTTTAGTAAATTCCTCATAGAATTGTCCTATAGATTCTTTGGAAAGAATTACTGATATAACCTATGAATTTTGTACAAGAATTAGTGGCATATTTCTTCGGCTGCGTGCCAAACCCGAGCTGACATACTTAATAGCAAAACAACATATGTGGGTGGGATAGTTTTATCATCATGTATCTTTTTATAGAAGTCTGATATCTTGTTACTCTCTACCTCAACAGCTGGTTTCACTCAAAGAAGATCTCTTCATGGGATAAAAGCACACACATACACTATAATTTCTGTGTCAGTGTGATGAATAAATATAACTTAAATTTTGAATTCTTCAGATTTTTTAAAACTTTCCATCATTTTGTTCTTATAATAATGTCAGAAGTGAATTTTGTGTGTTTGTCTGTTAATGGAATCAAGGCTTTTAAGAGGGTTTTTGCTCCTATCATCCATTCTTTCCTGATAATAATTTTTGACAAAAATGTTATGGGTGCAATCCACTTATAATTGACACACATAAAAGTTCTGCATCTGAAACAGATGTGAAAAAAATCCTGTTGTACTTGTGTGGAATTGCTAGCTATGCCTCAAAATGTAAATATTATTATATAAATATCTGAGCTGTTCCTTGACAATTCCACTATACTTTTTATGGGAAAGGGGTGCTAAAAATTTCATAAACTGTACTTTTAGCTGTAGGTAGTGATCACATTTATGCCTCTTGTTTTTTCAAATGAATTATCTTTGTGACCAATCTCCTCAATTGCTACTCTTAGACTATTTGTTTATTTATTTATTAAGTAAATAGCCATAAACCATAGGAGAGAAAAAAGGGAAAAATAATAAGATTAACCAAATTCAGAGAAGTAAAAAACATGCAGGTAGCAGTGCTTAGAACATAATGTAAGTCATCATAATGAATAAATCAAACTTAAAGGAGTAAAGTGTTGTGAAAGGTAACAGGCTAGGTGACATCCTGAGTGATAATGTAACATCTGCAGAAAGACAACCAAGGTCAGAGAACACTAAAACCCAACATAGGTGACATAGACTCAGTCTTGTTGTTGGAGCACATGCAAAGATGATCTTGATAAGGAATACAGTGATATCTACCTGTAATCACCACTGAAGACAAGGTGTCAAATTTGCCAGTGTGAATGCCCTTTGTGTGGGACATAAAGGATATCATAAAAATATCTACATCTATGCAAAGGATTGCATTTCAACTCCTGATAGTGGGAAAGTGATTTTTTTTTAATCTATCTTTTTGGGCATCAAGGTCCAAAACTTTCCACTTTAGCTCTGCCAGAGTTTTATCTGGTCCCATAGCAAGGGGGATAGTCCACAATAAGACAAATCCAAGTCTACTTATCTAGCAGGTAAGATTCTATGATCCCAAAAAACTCATACAATTTTTGCTTCTGGTCTCTGTAATATTGTGAGCGAACAACTTGCCTCCAATGTTCATCCTATAGTAAAAATATTGGGAGGTATATCTAGCTTCATTTCAAAGGCCACATTTCAAAAGCAGATAGAGTCAGAACAACATTGGTCTGATCTGAGTGGCTGAAATTCTCATAAAGGGGATATGAAAGGTCCTCACTTTTTTAGCCTTCTGGAAGGCCATAAAAATCTGGCTATTCCCACATTGATATAGGGTGACATTGGACCCCAGGGTAATGATATGTGGGAATGACTTTAGGGGACAGGAAGGAGAGCTGCAGATGGGACAACCAGCATGTAAAAGATGTCTCAGCCCAAGAAGGGGAGATGATCTGGGAAATGTTTCAGAAGGGACCCTTCCTAGTTTTCTGGAGAGTAAAAGGAAAGGAGAGGACAAATACTTTCAGTCTTACAAGATTCTGTTAATGTAACCTTACAACAAATACAGAGCTAGTACTGCTGGTTGTGCTTCTTGTCTGGACTACCTCACAGGATCAACACCTGGGAATGGTTTTGCTTGATGTGTTGGAGAAGGATGGCTGAGGCACCAGATTTTGGCTTTATTGGCTTTATTGCTTTTTGTTTCTATTGTTGTTGTGAGCCAGCTAGAGTTGTGTTTTTAAGATGGACGACCGTATAAGACTTATAAGTAAGTAAGTAAGTAAATAAGTAAGTAAGTAAATGGGTTTCCTATACTTCACAAAGGCTTAAGGTGACACCCACACCCCCAATGTAAAACAAACCCTAAAAGCTAGCAATTTTTTGTGGTTGTTCCTCTCAGTCCAGAAAGCTTTTCACATGCCTAGGCTAGAAGATGCAGATTTGTTGTGGTCAGACAATGCAGATTTAAGTGTGGCATTTAAATGCAAGGTCACAAGAAACACTCATTACATTGCAAAGCAGTTTTGTTATAACTAAATTATAAACTTCCAGAAGACATCTCCATATACAACTGCAGGTAAAACTTTAACATATATGATTATTCGTGTGTTGGTTCCCTGCCCTGTTGTAATTCCTGTTGAGGTGAAAATTAAAGTGCATACATACAAAGTGCATTTCAAGGGGAAGTGTGAAAAAGAGGCATCTTATAGTAATATTAAAAGGAATGCTTATTCTTGATTCAAGAAATATATATCAGGGTTGACAACAGGATTGAGGCTCAAGGCTAGGTTTGATTATCTTATTGCTGGCATAGAGTTACAGGCTTTTCCTGTCTATGTAGTACAATTAATTATTCATAACTGTTGATAGATTTTTTTCTATCTCTTGTATAATCCTTTGCCAATCTATTGTCAAGTCTGTTTGACTGAGAGCCCAGTGATCACTGTTATAGGGGATTTAATAAAGAAACTTTATTTTAGATTTCCGTTGCTTAGGTTCATGTTTTAGTGGATCACTACTTTTCCACAACATACTTAAAGTTAAAAGGGTTATTTTTAAAAACATTTTTAATTAAGTTTGATTTTATTTAGCTCTGAGATTGTGGGAGATGAACAGATGAATCCTCTAGTTTCACCTTTATACTACAAAGCCAGGGAATGCCATTACAGAAAGTATTTCCATTTTTGTATTTTGGCCTTTTAATCACCAGTGAGGCAGCCCAGAGTGAGACACTACTGTCTCTCTCTCACATTGGAGTCAAGGGGTACATGCCAATAAGGTATTCCCAGAAAGGTAGATGGTGATTGCATCTTCCAAGGCATCACTCCAGACCAAAAATTAGGTATAGGTTTTAAAGATCCAGAGATCTTCTGGCATAAAATGTTTGGGACTCCAGCTTTCTAGCCTGTAGACCTCAGCAATCCACTGCAGGAGTGTTCATATTTTGCTTCAGCTTCCAGTTCCTCAAATTGATTAGTATAATACTGAATCCAAATTAAGAAAAGCTATTTTATGTAATTAGAAGGGTAATTGCGTCACATTTTTGTACAGTTCTTACTGATCAATGTACTGATATAAAAAATATTCTGCAATCTAAAATATTTCAGAAACATAATCCTAATGGAAACATATGTATAGTCATACAAATATTTCCCATTAAACCTCTTTTTTCCTTCTTAAGAAAACATAGCATATAGTGGCATAATGAAAAGTTGGGTTCTCAAGTGTTCCCCCCCTCCCCAGATAAACTTGCAGACCACAATCTTCTCCCATGTTGTTGGGGAAGGTCATTCAATCCTGATTTCACGGATGGAATAAGGGAAAAAATATTATCCCTAGTTCCATCATTAGAAATTTTCCTTTGGATCACAACCCATTCTGTTCATGGAAGGATCCAAGCCATTGTTACAGACTATAGAATGTGGTTATATATACCAAGATTAGTCACAATACTTAAGAAAAATAAAGATGTTGAGGCTAATAACTATTATAAACCTCTTATGTAATTCAGAATAAAATATCTCACAACTTTATTAAAATCTTTATAACAAATTAGATCAAAAGAAAAAAAAATACAAAAGGGAGAGTAATTGATGATACTATAATAACTGATCCATAAGAATCATTTTGTATCTGCAACATGAAATGGAAGTCATGAAGGAACTGAAAGCTGTGGAAAAATATTGATGTATAGTATTAAATATGAAAGTTGAAAGTAATAAATGCAACAATGAATAATTGTTTTGTCTGGTTTTATGAGTTTTTTGATATTTTGGGGATGATCCTTAGAGAGTGTTTTCTCATGCAGCCATGGCAAGATGTTATTTATTTACCTTTAATGTTCCAGGTTTCAGATTTCTGGATATCTACCATGCCAAATAGCTAACTTATCTTTTTTAATCTGAAATGTGTAAGCTTATTCTAAAAGAAAATGTATATGCTTTGGCATAACTGAAAATCCTTACGTCTTCTTTCCATCTTTTTACATAAAATTTCAGTAGCTGATTCTACAAATGGAACATATATATAAAAACATATCCACAAGTTCAGGAATTATTCTCACAACAACTTCAATTACTTGTAAAGAATCACAATTAAATAGCAAAACAGAAAGCAGTCTGAGAAACCATTGACATGAAATGTCCTTTCTTCTGAAAAAGTGAGTCACTGAAGCAGCATGTGCACAGAGGTATTTTAAAGGAAATCTAAGAAGAGTTGATACATATTTGTGTTTGCACAGGCACATGCCACTAATACCTGCTCAAAATATGTTTGGGTTTTAGCAGATGTAATGGTTTATAAAACAAAAGTGTCTTAAACTGGCATAGAAATTATTATGATGGTTATATTCTAGTTTATCATTAATGATAAGAGAAGATTAGGACAGAGAAACAGTTTTGTCCTGGCAATGAAGAGATGTTCTATTGTTAATAGCACACTTTCTTAAAGATGAAACAGTGCTTAATATGCATATATAAAATGATAAAAGATGGCTCACTTGTGAAATGATGATAAATAAAGCCACCTTATAAGTTATTGATCCTATTGTTAATTATTTTTTTGAAAAATTGTTTCAAAGATACACCAGTGTTCTGCCTGGCAGATATTGTTCACATGACCTTGTTCAAATAAATAGACATTGGGGACATGTTAAGAATAAGAGTGATATAAGATTTTACAAAATCAATAATCTCTTATTGAAGGTGGCATTACTTGAGACCTACAAGTTCTGTCTTTACAAATTTAATTTGAGCATATATTATTTTATCACATGTAGGTACTGATATTAAACCTGATAGCAATTCTATATTTGCTAAAGTTTCCATATCATTTTGAATGTAAATTCTTACAGTACAATTTTAAACTCTATCCTTGTTATTCTTTCCAACCCAATGGAATATTGGGAAGAAATCTAAAGGGTGTATCAGAACTCTCTTCATCTGTCTGTCTGTCTTGGGTGTCTGTCAGAATGATAACTCTGAAAACTGAACAGAACAGAACCAAATTTAGTGAGGAGAGAAAAGCTGGAAACACAAAATCTCTTCACTCCAATTGTTGGTTTCTGCAAAATAAATAGAAAAATGGAAGCCTAAATAATATAGCTATGCAAATTCTTTAGAAAAAGTGTTATACAGCATGTAGAAGTGTGTACCTCTCTTTGAATCAAGAAGCAGCCACATTTTTTCCCGGCTTTCACAACTACTTCAATAACTCCCAATGAAATTGTGTAAAGACACCTACATATGCAGATAGCTGGAATCAGTATACAAAGTAACTGGGTGAGCCTGGAGAAAGAGATGTTGAGCACCCCAAGTGGGGTGCTTTGAATGTGCTGCCATGTGTTATAAAGTGCCTCTCTCAAAAATTTTTGCAATCCTACCAAGTAACAGATTAATCTTAGTAGTTTTCAGCAATGACTATACTTGGATCACAGTTATAGTATAATTACAATCCTATGCCTTCCGGTCTATAGGAACTTAAAAATTGCAGCAAAAACAGGAGCCACCACCAGAAAACCAACTATCATTAACAAATGATAGTCATTGTCAAATGCCAAACTATATAACCAATATGTGTCCAAGTCCTCCCCTGATCTTACAGGTATAAATGTGTGTAAATCCACTGTGGGAACCATGATAGTCAGATAAAATCTGTCATATGTGTTAGATATTCACCAGAGTTTCAACAATTGTGTTCAATATTATCCTTTTTTGCATACAGCCTACCTTGGCATTCTTAGCCCACCTATAGCCTTCTGTAGAATATGGCGGATGAATAAGGCAGATGGTTTAGTAAATGTTTATAGTGGGTGCTATCCTCCGAAGTGGTTTAGAGACTAATAAAGAAAGGATAAACATTTGGATGCAAATATTTTGAGCTTTTTATTGTGCCCAGTGACAGTTATTTTATTTATATTATTTCTTTTGTTGGCACAATATTTGCCAATCTCAGGGAACAGAACTGACCTCTGACCCTTTTAACCATTTAACCGTTATTTTTCCATGTCTCTGTTTCTTATCTATTTTTCATCTCTGTTGGCAGTATCATGTTCACATAGCTGTTATACTAATGATTGTATAATTTGCCAGCTGAATGGTAAATACATGTTGCCAGTATAGTGCTCTGTGCTCCACTAGCAGGTATAATCAAGCTTAGAGTTGCAATTGTGCTATAAATCAACTGTTTGCCTGGGTAAATGAATAGTTCATATGTTTTAAAGTTATTCAAAATACTTTTCAGAACTGCACAAAGAGTTTTCATTTGTAATTGACACTATAAATAAGTGCTTGAGGATTCCATTACGTCTGGTTAAATGAGGTGTTATTGCTATATTCATTTCTTTTATAGGGCTGAAAATTGCCTTGAATGCCTATTTTACAGAGGAGTCTTGAAAAGGAAGTTAAGGGGAAAAAAGTCATTCCAAAATTGCATACTTTTGGTGAATTAATTCAAGTAGTGCAGTCTTTTATAAACCCTCTTAAAAATTAGCCTCACTGAATTTCAGTGGGTCTTATTTTCAGGTTATTGTGCCTAAGACTGCATCCTCAAACAGCATTAATCACCCCACGTCTAAGGCTTAGATATGTCCTCTCAGGAATGTTATCTAATGTTTAATGAGCTATTGGCATTTAATGAGCTGATGAATATTAATGCATATCAACAAAATAGTTTCTCAAATTCTTAAATAGTTTCTAAGTATAATTTCCAATACCAGACTTGATATTTTGTAGTTACTTTTTATTACCATGTGCAAGTGAAAATCAGAAAAATCTTCCAGTGAAAAGGATTGGATTAGAGAAATATTCCATATTCATTCTAAATCCATGGGGTCTTTTCATTTAACAACTCTTTATTTATTTGTGATCCTATTGCCTTAATTCTAGATGAATGTAATTATCAGAGAAGGCTTATATTTATTCAACTAAATGAAGAAAGATATTTAAACTGAAAATGTTATTAGTCTGAATTGGGATGAGGCTTTTTTTTCTTAAAACGTGTACACATACCCACAAAGCTACATGCGCACATTTGGACCCATGTGAAGAGTACCATAACTCTTGGAAATACTGTTACAAAAAGATGACTTCCATCTTTGGCTGATGGGGGCAGATATCATAGTTTTATCAATGATTTCATTCAGATTGAAACTCCATAACAGAGAAGCTTCATTCTTACTAAACAAATTTGAAACAGAAACCCAAGTACCTCCACCCAATTTCAAAAAAGACATATGATCCTGAGAAACTGGAAAAAAATACAAATGGGCTGTTCACTGTCTCATAAAAAATGTGAACTACAAGTTTTGATTCCTGATGATTTCACAGGCATGGTTTGGCATTCCTTTCATCCTGGATGTTTTCAGCTTCCCACGTATTAATTGGGATAGAAAAGCTTGGATAATTATATTATCAGTTATTCTGGCCATGAAGAGTGGACTTATTTTTTATGTTAACTGATGCAATGAACTGTCACAAAGTACGCTTTATGTGCTTCATACTCACTTAAATCCATTATTAGCAACCATATAATTTAAACAGTAATTTCATCTGCTTCTCAAAAGAAAGCAGGAAGGGACTTCTGTTGGAAAAATGGATTCACTGAATCAGTTTAATCAATTTTTTTTTCACTTTTGCTTGTATACATCTGCCAGTAAGGGATAATGCTTCATGCCTTTGAAGCAGTAGACATTGGCCCATGAAATCATCTATTGTAATCAATTGTTGTAATAAATATTTTAAGTCTTTGGAATGTCACCGGACCCTTTGTTGCTTTTTTCCATTCACTTCCAGAAAACAGTAGAGAGAAAGAGAATATAGATAAGGAGATAGAGAGAGAGAGATTGAGAGGGAGAGAGAGAGAGAGAGAGAGAGATACATACATACACAAACACAATCACCCCATCCTTACTATGATGTCTAGGGGAAGGCCTGGTATCTACTTTTTCCAGCTACTCACACCTAAGAAAGATTCCTAACACCACTTCATCCTATAGAACACTGACAAACTAACAAAACCAAAAGACAAAAGCAGTACAAACTATCTTTCCAAGTAGATGTGTTGCTGAAGCAAGGACAAGAAACTATGGTACTTCCAAGACTACAAATAGAAATTATTCAAAGCTACGTTATGCTACTAATATTTTATGTTTTTTTAAATTACAGTTCATATTACCACACTAGATGAAAATATGCAGTAATGTATGCAGACATTTCATTTAGATTTATTTGCTGGGAGGAAAGGTTTGGTAAATTGTAACAACACTTTGGAAAAAGTGACCATTCCACTTACTACTAGCATCCAAGTCACTAGCTGCCAGAGCCAAAAGATTAATGTTGCCACATTTCTGAATGTAAAGAGAAAATACGTGCTTTGCATTATTTCAAGTTTGGTTTTAGATCGTTGAACTATTGTATGAATCTTGTATGGCTGACACATAGGGTTTTCACTAGACTTTAATTAACTGGATGCCTCTCCTTTCTTTTCTGATCAAGGTGATTAAAATATATTCTTTCACTTCTTTTCTTCATGTCCATTTTGCCACTCTTTCCACTAAAAGAAAAAAAAAAACATTCAGAACCTCATCACCATTGTATCCTTTACTAAACCTGTAAATATTTCATAATAAAGAATCAGTTCAATTGTGCTTTTAGGTTTATACTCATCCTTTTACCTTGTGTACATATGAATTGACATATGCCTAAACCATGTACTGTAGACACTCAGACCCACACACTATTCATAATTATTGATGGGTCTCCAAATGGCCCAATCGCTTTTTCTGTACTCTCTCATCTCATACCCACTCATTCAATCATACCACCTAACAGAATTTTTTCCCTCTGGATCATATTAATTCAGAATGTTGCACAATTTTTCCCCAAAGTTCACATCTGGTTCTTTGATTACCACCTTTCACGTGAGTGTAACATGCATTTATTACCAAACTATTCCTGTTTTCATAAGGATGCACAACAGTCAAGATGATACCAATTCCTATCATTCAAAAATGATACATTTTTTCTTTATCATTCATAATTAAACCAACACCTTCATTTTCTAGCATGTATCCATGAGGTCCAGGGATCAGAACCACCATTATTCAATTCTATTGTATCCTTGTCCTTCCCATTAGTTTCACAGACACACAACTTACCTATTCTTCTTTTGTTCATTTTGTTCATTAATTCATACTATTTACCATTTATTCTTCTAACATTCAAAGCTGTAACTTTTCATATGTCATGATCATCATCATCATATGGGCCCACAAATATTGACTGCCAAAGGGGTGGCCCTTATGGCTTTAATCAATCAAAGCTTTCACATAATACTTTCTAGTAAGATATAAGGAGAGTAGACTAGGTTAGGTTATCGTGCCTATGCGACCTCTCTTGCCACATCGGCCCCGACACTCTCCGTGGTTTACGGAGGAGTTGAGGGTGCTGAAGAGGGTTAAGAGACATCTAGAGCACCGCTGGAGAAAGACAAAGACTGAATCCAATCAAACACAGTGTAGAGCCATTGTTAAGGCCTTTTTTTTTTTTGTCTGCGCTCAGTCATTACTGACCCTGCAGTGCCTGCCTGGACGAGTCCTTGCAGTTTTCAAGGCAAGTGTTTCGGAAGTGGTTTGCCAGAGCCTCCTTCCTAGAGCAGAGCCCAGCTGGCGAGCGAAGGGGGCGGGGTTTCCGTTGCTTCGTGCCCTTTTTGGGCGAGCACGGTTTCGCGCTTACTGGCAGCTGATCCCATCTCTCTGTGCAAGGCGCTGCCAGCATTTTTCCTCCCACCAGAGTGAGAGTACCCATTTATCTACTCACATAAGTTTTCGAGCTGTTGGGTTGACAGGAGCTGGGGAGGAAACAAGAGCTCACCTTGTTAACAGCGAAGGCTGGACTCGAACCGCCGAAGCCGTCAGCCATTTCTGGCCGGCAACTTTCAGCGTCATTAAGCCGCTGCGCCACCGCGTCCCCCTGTTAAGGCCTACATTGTGGCAATAAGGGGGGCAAAGTGCCAATACTTTTCCGTCCTTATTGCGTCTGCAAAATGCCACCTGGCGGTCCTGTTTAGGATCACTAGGTCCCTCCTTGGCAAGGGGGATGTGGGGGTTCATTTGCAGGGCCATGTGGAGGAATTTTCAGGGCATCTGCAGGACAAAGTCGCTTAGATTCATTCCAAGTTAGACTCCAAGCATGGGGCAGGGTCTGGGGAGATACTGGGGGACCGTTCTTACCCAGTTATCTGGGAACAGTTTGACCCTGCTGCTCCTGAGGAAGTGGACAGGGTCCTGGGTACTGTGCAGGCCACCACTTGCCATCTTGACCCATGCCCCTCCTGGCTGGTGAAAGCAGCTCGGGAGGTGACATATGGTTGGATCCAGGCGATGGTTACTACATCCTTGCAGGAGGGAGTGTTTCCGGCTGCCTTCAAGGAGGCGTTGGTGCACCCCCTCCTCAAGAAACCCTCCCTGGATCCCACCGTACTGGACAATTTTCGTCCAGTCTCCCACCTCCCCTTTTTGGGGAAGGTGTTTGAGAAAGTGGTAGCTTCACAGCTCCAAAGGGTCCTGGAGGAAACGGATTATCTGGACCCTTTCCAGTCAGGTTTCAGGCCCGGTTATGGAATGGAAACGGCATTGGTTGCACTTATGGATGATCTCTGGTGGGAGCGGGATGGTGGAACTGCGACCATCCTTGCTCTCCTTGATCTCTCAGCGGCTTTCGATACTGTCAACCACAGTATCCTGTTGGGACGGCTCAGGGAATTGGGGGTGGGTGGCACAGTATTGTGCTGGTTCGCCTTCTTTCTTCAGGGCCGATCCCAGTAGGGAGCAAGAGGTCCCATCCTCAGCCCCTCCTGTGTGGGGTACTGCAGGGTTCGATTCTCTCCCCACTCCTTTTCAACATCTACATGAAGCCGCTGGGTGAGATCATCTGTCACCATGGGATGAGGTATCATCAGTACACTGATGATACACAATTATACATCTCCATCCCTGGTGAAGTAAGTGATGCCGTGGCCGCCCTTTCTCGGTGCCTGGAGGCTGTAAGGGTCTGGATCGGGAGCAACAGGCTTTGGCTGAACCCCGGTAAGACGGAGTGGCTGTGGGTTAATGGCTCCTCTGTATCCGGGACTTTGTCATCTTTGGTGCTCGATGGGGTGGCACTACCCCAGACAGACCCAGTGCGTAATCTGGGGGTCCTCCTAGACTCACGGCTCCTGCTTGAAGAGCAGGTGGCAGCCATGGCAAGGAGGGCCTTTGCACAACTTCGGGTTATGCATCAGTTATGCCCTTTCCTGGATCGGGAAACCCTTTGAACAGTCACGCCCTTGTTATCTCCCAGATAGAGTACTGCAATGCGCTGTACATGGGGCTACCCTTGAAGAGTATCCGGAAGCTACAGCTGGTCCAGAATGCGGCCATGCGGGCTATTTTTGGAGCCCCGAGAAATGCCCATGTAACACCATTGCTCCGCGAGCTGCATTGGGTACCAGTTTGCTTTCGGGTCCAATTCAAGGTGTTGGTTATTACCTTTAAAGCCCTACATGGCATGGGACCAGGTTACCTAAGGGACCGCCTCTCCCCTATGACTTCAACCCATCCCACCTGGTCACACAGAGAGGGCATGCTTCGGACCCCCTCAGTAAAAGAACTCCATCTAGGGGGGTCCAGAAGGCGGGCCTTCTCTGTGGTAGCCCCCGCTCTTTGGAACATTCTGCCCCTGGAGGTGTGATTGGCCCCCTCACTCCTGACCTTCCGAAGGACCTTGAAGACCTGGTTCTGCCACTTGGCCTGGGGTGGGGAGGGAACAGCTCAAGCAGGGAGATGGCTAGCCCCATAGTGGCTGCCTGCCCCCGCCCTGATTCTTCACCTTCTTGGATTTTTTGTTTCTAGTATTATTTTAATTGTATATATGGTATACATTTTATATATATTTATAGTTTTAATGTCTTTGTAACCTGCCCAGAGTCCCCTATTGTAGGGGAGATGGGCGGAAGAGAAATCCAATAAATAAATAAATAAATAAATAAATAAATAAATAAATAAATTTTATTAAACTTGTCCCCACCCATCTCCCCCCAATGGGGGACTCTGGGCGGCTCACAACATATTAAATATTAAACATATTAAAACAATAAATAGTTACCAACCTTCGTTGTACCTGTGCCACATGCAGTATTCCTTTCTAATGGTAACAATAGTATTTGTGAATTTTGGCACATTTTGTTCAGTATGCCATAAATGCAAACATAGCTCATAATCCTATGCAACTAGGATCTCTTGCAAGCTCTCAAGGAACCAGTGTGGCAGATAGCTGCACTAATGTTTCTAATGGTATCCTAGGGTATTGTTCTAGAGTAACAGCGAAGGGTATTCCCTTGATGACCAACCTAGAAGATTTGATTCTGGTGAGGCATCAAATATATGCAAGCATCATAAAAGTATACTAGCCTTCCTTAAGCTTTTTAAAAATTATTATTATTATTATTATTATTATTATTATTATTATTATTATTATTATATTAGTCTAAATGGGAGGGAAGCTTAAGAAGTGGTGAGTGATCCTCAGCAGAATCAACCTGTTGTGTTAATCTTTTGGGTCAATAAAAATGATTGAATAACAATATTTTGGAATTAATGAATACATAATAAATTTACTAATTCATTTAAATATTTGTACATTTTAATAATTTTATTTTGTGTAACTGTGTTTTCTTATTTTCTTATTCATTTATTAATACACAAAAAACCCCATAAAATTATATTTGGCAATTTTGACATTTTTCTAGTTTTTCATAAAACTCTGAAATTGGGACTGGGACTGGGTAGTTAGGGAGTAGATCAATTAAGATCTAGTGTTATATTTACTGAATGTCTCTATGTCTTATTTGGTTCCAAATACTGTGATGAATAATATATGGGAATAGAATGGGAATCATAGTAAAATGCAGATTTTTCCACATTGCTTCTCCAGATAATGATTTATTGGCTATCAATTTGCTGCATGTAATTTGAATGTGTTCCATTGAAATTATGCTTTCCTTAGAGATACACTATACTTTTTTCCAGAGCTTTTAAGATCATATTTGGGGCCTATCTTTTTTCTTAAAGTAACGTATGTATGACTATTGTTACTGCTTATGGAATCATGGGAATCTATTGTATAAAGTTGGTGATATAAATAATGATATAATGTGACTTTCTCCAAAGTCAGATAAATGTTATTATTGCTACATAGTCTAATTATGATAGAAACTAGAAGGAACCTTCATTCAGTTAAAGATTAGAAATATTTGACATTAGAATAGACGTATGCTTGGAAACTTATCAAATGAAAGTACCAAAAGTATATTTATTATCAATTATAAATGATATATTTATGACAGTCCTACATTAATTGTGAGTCTTGACTAATTGGCCTTCCAAGCTCCTAAAATTCTACCTCTTTATTATTCTTTCCTCTTCAAAGTAATAATTCCACTGATTTCTTTTAAATGGGTACTTTCATAGTTACTATGCATGGTGTTACACAATGACTTACTATCTCATAAACCTAATTCTCTATATGAGACATTCAAGACAATAAATTTCACCACTCTAATTTGCCTCGGATTAAGTTCAGAGTAAGAAAGCTGTTCCACTGTTGATAACTCTCATGGTCAGGAAATTCATCCTTATTTTGAGTTTGGTTATCCCTCTGCAAAGCTTCCACCCATGGTTCTTGTACTACCCTTGGGAACTATGGAGAATAAATCTTTGCTCAACATACCTGATTCTGTATCGACATATTTGGCTACGCAGGTACAAATAATACATGAGTAGATCTTATATTATCCCATTTACTTCAGCAATACTCTTTGGGAATATATAAATCAAATAAATAAATAAAAATAATGGTTACCTGCCTGTGTTGTTAAAAAAATTGTTATTTGGGTTAACTTTGTATTAGATTTTTAAGCCACCTACAGTCTGTTAGAGTTGGCAGCCATAACAAATTCAATGAGATCGGTAGATAGATATAGATGATAGATAGAAATCTTGTTCACATTAAAAATGTCTCTATGCTATTTGCTGCAAAGTATTATAGATAAATAATTCCATTTAATAATACATAGCATTATTACATGAATGTATATGCACATGGTATGTGATATACCATACCAACTTGGTTATGAAATGCTTCATAAGATGGTATAATATCTATGCCTTAAAAACACACTTCTTGAAATTCTATCTGCATAGTGGCCTTATAATTTTTAAAATGTTGCCACCATATTTGTCCTTTGATGTCACAGCAAGTGGCAGTAACAACTAAGCTAGCTACTGAACACAATTGTGAACAATACTTTCTAGGTCCTTTCATTTGTAATGTTGTCTTGTTACTTTAGTAATCACTGTAGCAAATCAGTTTATTTTCAGTGGGAGTTACTACATTTATGTGCTGTATCTCACAGCAGATTGTGATTTTCATAGATTTTTTGAATAGCAGGAACACACAGTGCTGCTTACAAGAACTGCTGTACACTTCTCATATTAATCTCACTTTGGTCATAATGATTGCCCCAATGATTGACCTTCCTGAGTCTACTCTGTTATCTAGTCAACAGCAAAAAAGATATAGCACTCAAGAGGATGCATTTCATAATACCTTAGTGAATTTAGTGAATGCAGTTTGAAATATGCAGATGATTCAAATGTGCTAGTAGTAAAGACAGTGTTTTATATACCTTTGCCTTTGCAGTGAATATATAGAGTATATAACGAGCTGTGACATTTTTACAGCTGCAAAGTCATTCTGTGCTAGCTAAAAGCTTTTAATGAACAGTTCTATGGCTGGCCCAAAGAAGCTGTTTTTACCTTACTATGGAAAAGCCACAGGAATGAGAGCTTGGATAATATAGTGGCTAAGATCGTATCTTGCCTTGCCATAAAGGCATTATGCAGTCTACCAAACTTCATTTACATTTTCAGTATGCAAGTGAAGCAAAGAATAATGCAAGTAATGGTCATTCTTGCTGCCTGCCTTACAAAAGTCTTATAAGGCAGAGAGCAAGTATAACCATGTCGAATTATTTGAATAATCAGGTATGTTGAATACTTTGAACATATCACATTTTTGACATTATTATAGTACAAATGCATAATGTTACCTTTCCAGTGAAACTGATTTCAAGGCACTCATTTGTGCACATTGCAATCATACACTTCCACTAGCAAGAGACTGTCATAACATGACAGCTTTGGTTGAAGCCTACTGTATTATCTGCAGCATTTTGTCATTGACACACGTGACCTTTCGATACACAATTTATACATGAGCTGTATCAGAATGTTCTGCTGCCCCACTTGATTTTTCATAGCAACAACAATGTGTATCTCTTCTGCAGGTATAAACTGTTTGCCATTGTGTGTAACCATTCTTAATCCCTCTTTTTGATGCTGGACTAAAATTCCTTCCCATATTTGGAGGACTATTTTCTCAAAATAGGGAAAAGGAAATGTTGCCTCTTTGAGGAACAGAAGTATAATATATGTATGTATGTAGTGTATGCATGTATGTGTATATCTATATAGAGAGAAATAATTTTAAAATGGGTGAAAAATTTGAGGAAATTTTAAACTTTGCTGCTTTTAAACTTTAAAAACTTTAAAATTTTACAAAAAGACTTACCCAACTTGCCCAGAGCAGGTATAAAACACATATAACTCTCCTTCAATTCCTGCTGAAGCCAGACCAGATCAAAATATTCGCAGCCCTCAAAGAAAACACTGCAGAATAGGGATGTTATTTTTTTCAATGTTTAAACTTAAGCTTCTAATCCAAATTTCTAACTTAACTAAATTTCTGTACTCCAACTACACACAGTTTTCCAAAACCCTTTTTATCAAATTGCTGAAAAAGTTTGCTACAGGAATTCATGAACCAAAAAGAATAGATAATTCATACATTCACATATGAATTGGTGGAAATAAAATATGGCCAGTTAGGAATTGGTAGTATTAATCAGTATAAAATTGAGATATGATAAAATATGTGTGCATATAAAAGCAACAAAATATGAAAGATACAAGGGATCCAGGAGTCTAAACTCAGAACTGCTCACCCATTGCCATCTTGGCTCTGCCCTCTGACAAGTTAGGGTGTTATGTGCCACTGATAATGAGTCATGTCTGCTCAGTCTGAATCTCTGAGATTACATGTATCAGGTTCTGAGATAATATCATTTGATTCTAGCAGAGGTTGAAAGGAAAGGTTCTATATGAATAGCTATGCCCAGTGTGAATACTGTTCCCTAATTCTTAATCTACTTTGAAATGTTATTTCCTATTTCATTCTCAATTCCGTAAAGTTCACTACGAATAAAGGGCTCCTCCGAGTTGCTTTAAATAAGCATATATTCTACCCAATAGTGCTTAGAATTATAAGTTTGCATTATATAGTCTTCTGTATTTTTAAATTTGGTTAGTGCTTATATTTAAAAACAGTGCAAGGCTTACCTTCACACCCTACCCAACAACCCTATGGAGATGGTTGGGTTGAAAGTGAGTGACTGACTCAAAGTCAACCATTAAGCTTTCATGGCTGTGGATAGACTACAACATGGGTCATTCTTTTTGTACTACAACACCTTTACCGCTCTACCACACTGGTTCTCTATTATTATACACAATGAGTTTGTAGCAGAGAGAGAAAGAGAGAGGAACCATTTAATTTCACACTGAATAGACAGCATTTGAGCAAGTGATTCTACTCTTCTTAGATGTAATTACCTATAGACTTTCTAGAGATTATTTAAAGGTTCTTAGAAGACTGAGATTGTCAGAAGTTCTATGTGTGCCTGATGAGGAATTCCCAACATAGAAGTACTAAATTCTGCCCAGTTTTAATGAACTAGATACCTTCCATTTTGGGAACTTCTGCACAAGATCTTCCCTTCATGGATCACTGCCTTGTCGTGGCGAAGGGGCTTGTGTAACTCAGTGAAGCCATGAGCTATATCGTGCAGGGCCACCCAAGACGGACAGGTCATGACAGAGAGTTCTGACAAAATGTGGTCCACTGGAGAAGGAAATGGCAACCCACTCCAGTATCCTTGCCAAGAAAACCCCATGGACAATGTTAAAAGGCTAAAAGATATGACGCCGGAAGATGAGCCCCTCAGGTCGGAAGGTGTCCAATATGCTACTGGGGAAGAGCGGAGGGCAATTCCAAGTAGCTCCAGAAAGAGTGAAGCGGCTGGGCCAAAGCCAAAAGGACGTTCAGCTGTGGATGTATCTGGAAGCGAAAAGAAGGTCCGATGCTGTAAAGAACAATATTGTATAGGTACGTGGAATGTAAGATCCATGAACCAAGGCAAGCTGGATGTGGTCAAACATGAGATGACAAGATTGAACGTCGACATCTTGGGAATCAGCGAATTGAAATGGATGGGAATGGGTGAATTTAATTCAGGTGACCATTATATCTACTACTGTGGGCAAGAAACCCTTAGAAGAAATGGAGTTGCACTCATAGTCAATAAGAGGGTGGGAAAGGCAGTAATGGGGTACAACCTCAAAAACGACAGAATGATCTCAGTGCGTATCCAAGGAAAGCCATTCAACATCTCGGTAATCCAAGTCTATGCCCCAACCACTGATGCCGAAGAAGCTGAAGTTGACCGGTTCTATGAAGACCTACAAGACCTTCTAGAACTAGCACCAAAAAAAGATGTCCTTTTCATCATAGGGGATTGGAATGCTAAAGTAGGAAGTCAAGGAGTAATCGGAATAACAGGCAAGTTTGGCCTTGGAGTACAAAATGAAGCAGGGCAAAAGCTAATAGAGTTCTGTCAAGAGAACAAGCTAGTCATAGCAAACACTCTTTTCCAACAACACAAGAGACGACTCTACACATGGACATCACCAGATGGTCAATACCGAAACCAGATAGATTACATAGTTTGCAGCCAAAGATGGAGAAGCTCTATACAGACGGCAAAAACAAGACCAGGAGCTGGTCAGATCATGAGCTTCTTACTGCAAAATTTAGGCTTAAATTGAAGAATGTAGGGAAAACCACTAGACCACTCAGGTATAACTTAGATAATATTCCATGTGAGTACACAGTGAAGGTGATGAATAGATTTAGAGGATTAGATTTGGTAGACAGAGTGCCTGAAGAACTATGGACGGAGGTCTGTAACATTGTACAAGAGGCAGCAACTAAAACCACCCCAAGGAAAAAGAAATGCAAGAAGGCAAAATGGCTGTCTGATGAGGCTTTACAAATAGCTGTGGAAAGAAGGAATGCGAAAAGCAAGGGTGAAAGGGAAAGATATAAGCAACTGAATGCAGATTTCCAGAGAATAGCAAGGAGAGATAAGAAGGCCTTCTTAAATGAACAATGCAAAGAAATTGAAGAAAACAATAGAATGGGGAAGACTAGAGATCTCTTCAAGAAAATTGGAGATATCAAAGGAGCGTTTAGTGCAAAGATGGGCATGATAAAGGACAAAAAAGGCAGGGACCTAACAGAAGCAGAAGAGATTAAGAAGAGGTGGCAAGAATACACAGAAGAACTATACAAGAAAGATCTTAATGTCCCTGATGTCCATGCTGGTGTGGTCACTCACCCTGAGCCAGATATCCTAGAGAGTGAAGTCAAGTGGGCCTTAGGAAGCATTGCTAACAACAAAGCTAGTGGAGATGACAGTATTCCAGCTGAGTTATTTAAAATACTAAAAGACGATGCTGTTAAAGTGCTGCACTCAATATGCCAGCAAGTTTGGAAAACGCAACAGTGGCCATGGGATTGGAAAAGGTCAGTTTACGTTCCAATTCCAAAGAAGGGCAATGCCAAAGAATGCTCAAACTATCGCACAATTGCACTCATTTCACATGCTAGCAAGGTTATGCTCAAAATCCTACAAGCTAGGCTTCAGCAGTACGTGAACCGAGAACTACCGGATGTACAAGCTGGGTTTCGAAGAGGCAGAGGAACTAGAGATCAAATTGCCAACATTCGCTGGATCATGGAGAAAGCACGAGAGTTCCAGAAAAGCATCTACTTCTGCTTCATTGACTATGCAAAAGCCTTTGATTGTGTGGATCACAACAAACTGTGGCAAATTCTTAAAGAGATGGGGATACCAGACCACCTTACCTGTCTCCTGAGAAATCTGTATGCGGGCCAAGAAGCAACAGTTAGAACCGGTCATGGAACAACTGATTGGTTCAAAATAGGGAAAGGAGTACGACAAGGCTGTATCCTGTCACCCTGCTTATTTAACCTATATGCAGAGTACATCATGAGAAATGCCAGGCTGGAAGAATCACAAGCCGGAATTAAGATTGCAGGGAGAAACATCAATAACCTCAGATATGCAGACGATACCACCCTAATGGCAGAAAGTGAAGAAGAACTAAAGAGCCTCTTGATGAGGGTGAAAGAGGAGAGTGCAAAAGCTGGCTTGAAACTCAACATTAAAAAAACTAAGATCATGGCATCTGGACTCATCAATCCCTGGCAAATAGAAGGGGTAGAAATGGAAGCAGTAACAGACTTCATTTATTTGGGCTCCAAGATCACCGCAGACGGAGACTGCAGCCATGAAATTAAAAGACGCTTGCTCCTTGGGAGGAAAGCTATGGCAAACCTAGATAGCATATTAAAAAGCAGAGACGTCACCTTGCCGACAAAGATCCGCATAGTCAAAGCTATGGTTTTTCCAGTAGTAATGTATGGCTGTGAGAGCTGGACCATAAAGAAGGCTGAACGAATTGATGCCTTTGAACTGTGGTGCTGGAGAAGACTCTTAAGAGTCCCCTGGACTGCTAGGAGGTCAAACCAGTCAATCTTAAAGGAAATCAACTCTGATTGCTCATTGGAAGGATTGATAATGAAGCTCAAGCTCAGATACTTTGGTCACCTAATGCGAAGAGAGGAGTCTTTGGAAAAGACCCTGATGCTGGGAAAGATGGAAGGCAAAAGGAGAAGAGGACGGCAGAGGATGAGATGGCTAGATAGCATCACTGAAGCAATGAGCATGAAATTGAGCAAACTCAGGGAGGCAGTGAAAGATAGGAAGGCCTGGCGCAATATGGTTCATGGGGTCACGAAGAGTCGGACACGACTTAATGACTGAACAGCACAACAACAACAAGCACAAGATCTTCTATTGTCTGAAAAGGAAGAAATTGCTGTGAAACAAATTCAGGCGAGGAGGAATAAATACCTACAGAAACAATCCATAGGTTACAAAGTAAATCATTTGCAAAATATCAGAGTGAGCAGTCATGGGTTAAAGATGGATAGAAGTATCCATATTTTCTGGAGAGGGGTGTGTATGTGTGTTTGTAGCTTTTAAAAGAATCAGCTCCTTCAATTTACCTTGCCCATGAGCTCTTGTAAAAGACTATATTAATCACATCATTGTGCTTCATACTGCCAAACTTAAATACTGTTGGGACTTCAGATCTCTGTACAATTATTCCTCAAGAAATATTCATTAACTTAGTGGCAATAACTAATACACTGGAAGGCTAGGTCTTTGCACTTGTGAACAGCTAAATAATCTGACAGTTCAACACTGTGATATTATAATGCTTCCCTGACATTATGGGAGTAGTCTTCAGCATATGAAGGATGCAGACACATTTGGCAACAATTTCTGGGAAAATGCTTGATAAGCTTTTCATTACAGTCAGGATTTCGGAATCTAATTTTAAATTACAATTCCTATGCAACAAAGTCGAAATCTGTTGCTTGTTATATAAAAAGTTGAACTACATGTCATGAAAGTACAATCAAGTATTAATTTATTTCTTTTTTTCAGTACTTTAAACGTGAAGACATAGTGCATCTATGACAAATTATTTTAACCTCCAGCTATTTTAACCTCCAGCTAGTGCTGCAAGGTTTTTAAAGTACTAGAATACCTGAAATTAGTATTTTTGTGGAACAAACGCTTGGCCTAATTTTCACAGTTTTTTCCCCATCCATGATAAGAAATATGTACAAAAACGATATGAATACCATTAACCCTTTACTTCTTCAAATTAACGTCCATGTCCAGAAAATTATAAAAATCAGCATTAAATTGTCAAGAACCATATTTTATTTTTGGGTCCGATAACTTCATCTGCAGATTTTGAAAATACAGTAGTTATGGTGTATTTTGATTTCAAAACAACACTGGCCAAATCCCACGATTTGTAATTAGCTTGTGAAATTTGTTCTGAGAAACATGATAATTAAACAGATAAAGAGTTGGTTCCAAAACTGTATTCAGAGAATACCCATTAGGAGTTTCTCATTAAACCAATGGGAAGTATTTGCCTAGTTAATTATAGGGAAACATTTCTACTGAATGCAGAGTTAAAAAATACTTGGACTAGCAATGGTACTTGTAAAAACCTCTTGGAGTATGAGTCAGCAATATGATGTGGTTGCAAAAAAATGCAAATGCAGGTTTAGGCTGTATCAACAAAAGTAGTTTCATGGAATAATAATTCCACTTTATTTTGCATTAATGATAGCCTCCATGGAATATTGGGTTCAGTTTTGGCTACTGGCCTTTAAGAAGAATTCAGAGAAGCTGAATGAGGGTGTATGAAGACTGAGAGAACTAATATGTTTAGCTCTGAGTAAAGATAATGAATGGGAAGTTATGACTGCAGTCTGTAGGAATGTCACATAGAAGAAAACCAAGACTTGTATTATTTTGTACCAGAGTACAGTACAATATGTGAGTAATGGATTACTGTTACAGGAAGATACGTTCCAGCTGAATGTTAGGAAAAGCTTCCTAACAATAAGAACAATGTGATAATAGAACCAGCTACTCAGAAAAGTAGTTGGAGTCTCCTTCACTGGATGAATATTAGGATAGGATGCTTTATTAAACCACAGTTCTGCACTCAGTGTCTCATAGCTTATTTTTCACAATCTCCCAGAAGATCTGAAATAAGGAAGCCAAAAGGAGTTGTTTGTGAGAACTGTAGGAGTAGGCTGAGTTCAGCACTCCTGCTATAGGTTCCCCTTTCAAAGGCTCTCTCTCTTTCTTACCTGTATTGCTGAAATAGAGTATTCTTCCATTCTAGTAAATGTATTTTACAGGGAAAAAAAAATACTTTTTATATGTCCTGGGGAAAGTATAAGCTTTCTAAAAGGAAATGTATTTAACCACCTCTTCAGGTAACAGATGTTTGCTCTTTCACTGATTGAATGAAGAAATGCTGCACAGATTTATGCAGTGAAGGCCTTCTGTTAGCTAACTGAATCTGTTCAGTTAATTGTTACTAAATGATTAGCAAGAAGGATCACTTCCCTATTAAAATCATTCCTTATTGAAAGTGCTGCAGAAAGTGCTACTGTTGATCTCAGAGGGTTAGTGTTGAAGTCTCCTGAGAGACCAATAGATAACATCTGAACATTTGTTTGGAGTAGAAACAAACTGAGGTCACTCTTCAAGACAACAAACCGTCTGCTGCATTCTCTGACCCTGAAAGGTTAGAGTTGAGGAATTTCCTGATGGGATTCTGTTTTGGTCTAACATTTTTTTTACAAACGTATCTGGGGAATAACCAGGGAAAACGTAGGGCTATTTCAAGAGTTGTGAAACTCTTGTTATCTTTCCAAGGTATTTACAGAGCTGAAGTTCAGTGAGGGCTTCATAAATGGAATGATTATTTTATTTTTCTATTTCTTTGAAAATTAACAATATTATTTTTATCTAATAAAATTCAAATCTTAGTGCATTCAGTAAATGTAACAGAACTAGAAACTCTTGCTTCTGATGAGCTACAAATGTACAGTAGCTAACTGCATATTGCAGTGATTTCTTGGAATTGAAGTAGGTACTTTATGGCTCAAACACATGCTTCTTTTCTATTATATACATAATTAGGAAAAGACAAATATATGTGCACACATGTGATAATAAAACAATTATTGATATAGTTGCTTCATAAGAACACAAATAAGGAGGCATAGAAGAATAGCTATTTTCACACACTCTCTGCTGTAGCTGGAAAAACTTTTTTTGGGAGGATATATACCCATTGCACTATACAAAGTACAGAAAAGCAATAAGAAATAGTATCCCAATAGTAAGTTAAGTATAGACTGTTTCAGATTAGCTATACATTATTGTTAATTCTTATTATTTTAGTTGTTATTGTTGACGTCTGATCTGATTCTAGTATTAGTTTTTGAAGTGCTAAACTCTCCATGATTATATCTGGTCCAGTCTAATGTGACTTGTAAGAATATCCTTTAATTTTTGAATTTTTATATTTTGTAAATCTTTAGTATTGCCTTTCCTTCTAGTTCCCTTTTTCACTCTTCAAGTAACTTTAAAAATAAACTGAAAATAATTACAAAAAATAAATAGCCAAAGAAATGAAAGATGTGAAATAAAACTTTTAAGAAATGAGAAAATAGAGTTAAACATAGTTTATGCCCATACCACTTACTATACCTCTCTATAACTTTTGTCCTTGCAAACAATCCTTGCTTCTACATGTCCATCCACCATTTCGTACACTGTTAAACTTTGTAAGTTGCTTTCACCCCCATCCAACCATTATCTTCTTAGGCTTCCCCTTCATGTAAATTCACACCAAATCTTAATAATGCCAAAGTGATGGAACATGTATCACTGTTATGTGTTTGTTTTTTTTTTTTGTTTTATTTTATACATGCACAATTAACAAGACAATCTTTAATCTTAAAGAAAGCGAACATTTTAAATAAATAAAAAATGCAAATTAAAAATCCAAACTAAGAAAGAAAACCCTACCTTATATTTTATACTTATCAATAGTCATTGGTTTACCAATAAATTCACTACTATAATAGACTCATATTATATTGTGTGTCACCATTATATATTTGCATCTCAGTGGCCCATGCAATTATGTAAATTGTAGATTTGCATAGTGATACCATTAACCATACGTCGTCATTTCTCCCCCCTTGCCCTACTGCACAGACAACTAAATTTCCTTTTCTTCTGAACTGTTCTGTCTTATTCCCTTCTAAATATATTTATAAGCTGAATTTCATTCATTTTCTATATTTGTTTATTTATTTTCAAATACTTTTATACTACTTCAGTTTTAAAAAATAAATCTAAGCAGTTTACAAATGCAATAACCCATAAAAGCTATACAATATACAATATTAATTTAAAAAGTAATAATAACAGCAACAACATTAACAGCACCTCAATATACCCCTAGACACATACTAATACATTATTAATATTATGTAGGAATAAAATAATGTTATTATATAATAATATAAAATATTATTAATAATATAATATATTAAACTTGTATGCCTTCCAACTCTCATAGATCCTCCACATTCCCTCCCTTAATGCCTCCTTAAATAACCATGTTTTCACTAATTTTTTAAACAGTGACAGTGAGGATGCTGATCTTACATATCAGGGAACTGATTCCACTGGAGGTCGGCTCTGGCCAAATGACCAAACATCTGAAAGTACATCTTTCATATCATTCAGTTACTAACAATACATGTTAACTCAGCACTCATTCATTCTTGATCCTATCCCACTCTTGATTTATCATATACACTTCTTTAGTACCATTTCCACTGTATGCAGTTTAATTTTATAGTTCCCCTGATAGACCCAACTCTTATTTATACATATAAAGTAAATAGAAATACATTCTTATAGATATCCACTTTGCTCCTTTGGACGAATAATAATTCCTCACAACAGCATTTCTGCATTTTAAATTTTCACCATACATTCCCACATATTTAGTAAACAAATCTGTCTTTTTGTTCTAGTTTTTCATCTTTTGTATATTATGCAATGGTTGACACCATTTCCTTTGTCCAACACGACCATCTTGATCTTCTATACATTACTTTATATTTCTTGTTACTTCATACAATATATTTAATATTTGCTGTGTATCATTTGAGTTCTCAACCAACAATGTGGCATCATTTTCAAAAGTACACACACTTTCAACTAGCAGACCTAGTGAACTAAATTTCTACAAGGATTTCTTATCTTTTATCCAGAAACACAGTAAACAACCAAGGGGCCTCACACATACTTGTATTAGTCCATTATTCCCAAGAACCCTTCACTTCCATCTTATATTGCTGTTATTGCCTTTGGCAACTAACCGATTCCATACTCACACCAAATTTTCCAGAACTCATATGGTTCCTCTAAATCAACAGGAAAATGCTGTCTCAGTTCACATATTCTTCAGTGACGTGTTTAAGAATAAAGCCCTGCCTGACATAAAGCCAGTCTTACCATTTTCAACATTCTCGCTTCCTTTTCATGGTGTTTTTTTTTTCTTGGACTTGGATACATTTTACAGCATCCATTTCAATTCCATTCATCAACATTTCAGTATCATATGATCCAATCCATATCTCTAAAATGCTTCACCCAGATTTACATCTCTTCAGTTTCTGTAGTGAATATAGAGAATTACCTTGAAGGACAGAGAAAAGGCAACAATCAGGTAAACAAGGCTTGAACCCAAGCCAAGAAAGTGGCTTATGAAGATGCCTCAGACATTCCCCAGCCCCCATAATTCACATAAAGATAAAAGAGGGATAAAGGGAAGCACATTAAAAGACTATGTTACTATAGCTTTTTAAAATAAAAATAGCATTAGGTCTACACAATGTCTGTTTCTTAGACAGGTCTGTCTTGCAAGTTTATAATCTATCGGGACTCCAGAAGCATGTCTTCTTTGTTACAGCACCTGTCCTAGGAATGCGGTTCCCCTTGAGATCTGAATGGGTCCCACCCTGCTGGTGTTTCAAAGAGGGCTGAAGATCTGACTCTACCCAGGCCTTTGATGGGGATGACTGAAGCCTCCTTTTAACTTAGGTTCTTTTCTTTTGTTTCCATAATGTTTGTTATTCTGACATCTCTAACCTTTTGTGTTTCTTATTGTTTTTATTGTCATGTTTTTCATGTTTTAAATCATCTGTAAACCATGCAGAGTTGCTGGAAGTTGGGTGGCATATAAATTTAATAAAGAAATAAATAATTTATAATATTCGTTCTAGAGAGGCAGAAGATCGCACTTTTGTTATTGGAAATGGCCTACAATCCTATAGCTTTAGGTCTGCACGATGTCCATTTCTTAGACTGTTCTACCTTATATGGCTGACAGTTTCATCTGAGAACATTCCATCTTTTATTCTGAATTCGATTCACTCTGCTGGAGACTTCTTATTTAGCCCTTTTCACTACTTGTTAAAATTATTTCCATCAACATTGCTCTGTAATTTTTCTGCCTCTTTTAATCCTAACCCATCTCTTGCTCTCTTTGATTACATTCCTTGCATGTATTTTTTTTCTATATATAAACAAGATATTTTGCTTAGCTTCATTTTATTGTGGTTTGTCATCTGTTACATTCATTTCCTTTTGATACAAAGACACCACTCGAGGTGACTATTCCTATTTTAAAAATGTAATTTTTGTAAGAACTAATTATTAAGTAATCCACAAAGAAATAATTTAAGGAGACTTAAAAATATCTCCCTCTAAAGCAGAAGCCTTCTACTGGGAAACAGTAATTAAGAGTACTAAGTACAGTCAAAGAATTTGTCTTCTTTCCCATACACCTAGGGTATATTGTAATAACAGAATACAGTAATAGTTGATCTTGACCACTCCTATACTTGCTCAGTTTTTTTTAATACTCCTGTTTGCAGCTTATACAGCCATATAAGATATGTGTATGACAGTGAATAAATTAAAGGCACATGGAGACAAATTAGCAATATACTTCTAGTTTGGTGAAATACATTTTTTGTATCAGTAAAATATATATTGCCAGTTAATGTATAAGAGATATTGTGACTATAAAAATAGTGCTACTTTCTCATTAAATTACTTATTCATTTTTATTCTTTTATTTATTTGTTCTGTATAGCTCCAGAATCAGCAGGGATTCTGTTAGTTAGCATCAACAGGAACATTATAAACATGCTCATAATTAACACATCAGCTTCTACCAGCTATCCAGAAGAGTTAGGCTAGAAAGTCATTGGAACATATACTAACCTGGCTGCAAAGGAGAATCTATTCCATAAACAAAGACTGCAACCAAGAAATACCGTTTGTAAGCCGCACTTCCAAATCTCCCACAATGGGGAACCACTAATCATTTCTGTTCAGAAATAATTGGTCAGTTCCACCCACTTTAAAAAGTAAATGCTTTGGGTCTAATTACTTTCTGGAAGCAAGCGATATGCAAGTTGTATTCTGGCAGATCTGATACCACCTAAATTCCATTTAAAGGCAGTGAATATACTGTGGGATCACTGAAATAATGTTTTTAAATGGCCTGATGAGCTACCATTTAAGCAACCTTAAAGATCTCTATATTTGTATAGGTGAGTTTCCTGGCTAATGCATATGATTGAATATATGAAATAATTTAAAGAGTCTGTGACTATACCAGTAAAACGCCCTCTGTTTAGCTTTGTTATAGGGATATTGCAGTATCCCTATGGCTTTTTCCCCATATGGTATACAAGAGGTAGAATCAATTACACATGTTGTTTTACACTAGATTTTATATGATGGTGCACCAAAAATTTATTTCTTCCCTTTTATCAGCAATCCCAGATCAGGTACCTACTACTCTGATGTTCTGCTTGCTGATAAAGTTTCTCATTCAATGTATACTGATAATGTTTCTTATTTAACATATACTGGGGTGGGGGTGGGGAGACAAAATAAACCTTGATTGCCAATCATATTGTTAAGACAAAGGATAAACCCTAAAGCAGCTTCCTAAACAGCCTTTGAAATATAGAGGCTGATTACTATTATCATGAATAATGTGATTGACACATTTTGGTTTGTTGATTTACTTATTCCACAAGCCGAGAAGCTAATAAATATTAAAACTTTGGGAAAAGTCCTCCAAGTAGTTATAATAAAGTACAGTAAAATATGTATGAAATGGTAATCCACTAAGATTCAACCTGAAACAATATATAACAGTTTAATGTTTTGGAGATGTTTTTAGCCCAAGCAATGCAAGGTCACACATGCCCAAACTGTGAAGAAACTGTGATTTTGACATTTAATGTGATCTTGCAGCTCCCAGTCTTGGCCCATTCATTCAATTCAGCTCTGAAAAATAATTTACATATTGTTTTTTCCTGCAATTATGTAGAGTTGGAAGAAGGCTTGCATGTGCATTTTTATTCACAAACCCAGTTTTAAAAAGCTTTTCAAAACTCAGGGCAGATATCTAGATCAAGAGGAGACACCTGCATTATCTCAGCACAACAGAACATTCCATGTTCAAAGTGTATAGGTTTTATTTGCCTTTTTAGCACACTTGGAGCAGGTACTACATTTACATACAAATAAGGTAACATTAATGAACTTGTCATACAAAGGTTGAAAAGGTCTTTTCTTTGTATAACAGATTCATTTCCTGTAAACTCAATCTCATGGAGTTCTGGTTCATTAAGTGAAAGTTATGATATGCTGCATGATTTCACTGTTCCCACCATAGAAGCACAACAAAAACACTTTGGAGTGAAAGAAAGCATGAATTAAAATCTCAAGTTCTTAAGCATAGATGGACTTAAGTTTTGTGGGGTGTAAGAATATAAAAACAAAAACACTGTGAGGAGGAGGAGGAGGAGGAGGCATCTATTGCAGAGAAAATTTAAAATGGGATTGTTCACTAAAAGCTGGTTTTTGTAACTCTGTACTCCCAAAATATGTAATGGGAACTGATCCTAAAAGCATTTCTGGAATGTGTGAAACGATCAAGTCTAACTAAATGCTTCAAACCAGCTACAGTTATCCATCTTGTTCTTTAGCTGCAGTAATTAAGACATGATCAGGTCCCAAATATCACCTTCTGAACTTTTAAATCCCAAGAATTTCATATCTTTTTTTTTTCCTGTAAACCAGCAGATTCCACACTTTCTATGATAAAAATTATAAAAAGAAATCTCTCAGAATTAAGTATGAAATAACATAGAAAGACTACTACTGAATGTAAGCTTCTGTTTCTCTGACATATTTTCCTACTTCTTTCTAAAACATGGTTGTATACACAGGCAACAGAAAAAGCAATTAATGAATGAAGGGATTAAATGTCAAGATTTCAGAATCAGATAATTCCTTCTTTTTTCAGTTAGAATGTGACCTTTGGCAATTCATTTACAACAGGGTTTTAGCATGACCTCCAACTGACTTCCAGTCCATAAACAAAACAATATCCCCCCACACGTATAGTTCTGAAGGTGCAAACCATATGCTGATCCTGTAAAAGTGTAAAGATTTACATGCAAATATTAGATCTATTCACACATTTCCAAATAAGTAACACTTGCCAGTTCCACATGTTTCCATAGATGAACAAAATAAGCTTTGACGGGAAGGAATAAATTCATCCCTGCTGTAGGAATGAACATCCTATACTTCTAGAATAGATACATACTTAATAAGATGAATCTAAAATATTGAAATACTCACAGTGACAAATTAGGTCTCAATGACTACCTGATATTTCATGTTATTTATTAGGGAAATCAAATCCTTGTCTTCTCAGGTAGTGTATCTTTCATAACTGTTATTTTCTACTTTGTTTGTAGGACAGCAGTATTCAGCTTGTTATGTACTGTACTGCTTTTCATATAACCTTTTTGCAACCTAAACTCATTTCCAATTAGTTTAATGTTTCTATTTTAGTAAGCATGAGTAAGTTTTCAGCCTGAGACTTTAATTTAGATATGGAATCAACAGAAAGGAATGTGTTGATCTGCTTTGAGTTTGTGATCTCACATCATACTGTAGTATCTGCTAGTCAAACTCCTATAACTCTGTAACAAGAAGCTGGCACATAGTCTTACATATTGTGAAACTGGGGGTGGTGCTAAATTGTGGCCCTATGAGACTGCTCATTTTAAGTGGGCAACATACGTAGCGAAGCATTGTGTTAAATAGTTTTTAATAATGTCTAGCAGATTTGCCTTGCATATTATATTCTGCCCTGGATCATGAAAAAAATCATGTTGTTTTTATTACTACCAACATTGCTCATTAAGTTAAAAGCCAAGAGACAAGTCTTCTGCAGTATGCTGAGGTCATGTAAAAAAAAGATAGGAGGGGCAGATAAATAAAAAAAGGAGGGAAGGATTTGGTCAAAAGGTTTTTAAGGATTATATTGAATTGCTGCGTGTTTTCATGCTCCAAAGCTTAGTCAAGTTCACAATAAATTTACAACAAAGTACACCAACATGTTCAGATCAACTCTAGCTCAGTGCAGCATCTGCCAAAGATCTTGACAGTTTTATAAAAGTAGCTAAGGAATTATGTGAAGTGCCAATCTCAAGGTTATGTACTAGGTGTTCTAGCTTGCAAATAGCTGTAAGATGTTGCACAGATTCAACAACTGAAACCATATGTGTTTTTCCTATATGTGACTTTGTATTTCCCTCAAACCATTCATTTATCAAAAGGCTATATTCAGGCAGCCTTGACACAGTTAAATGTTTGCCTCTTTACAAGTAAAGTCATGCTATCAACGATGCTTGTCTCAAATTACCATTATAGTATGGGTGCTGCTGGGTGGCATGGCTCTTTCCCAAGTCACACAGATGCAAAAGATGTCAGATGCCTGAAATAAATGGGATGGAACCTCCATGAGGGCCCTTCCCATATAGTACTCCAGAAACTATATGAGAGAGACCCCACAATGACATTAATGTTGATGCTTGGTAAGATGCCTACAAAATAAAACAAAAACAAAAAAGAACAAGATTTGGATCAAAAGCTTGACTAACAAAGTCTGTTAGACCCCTTCTGTTTTCATTTGCATCATTCTTTGTTCTTGGAACACTGAGAAATATTATTTTGCTTATATTGTATATGCAATTGACCTGCAAAGAGGCAATGCAAGAATGAGTATTTCTGAGGCACAGGAGCCAAGAACAGATTTTGAGCAGTACTTGAGAGAAAAGAATGCACTTCTAAAATATCTTTAAAAAGGTATCAGACAATTTCAGTTGTCTCTCATGCCATTATCCATAAAATGTTGGTATTTCTTATTTAAAGAATTTAGGTATGCTTGCACTAAAAGTTAAAGCAAACTATCCAAGTTTTCTCCAGAGTGATTTTTGGCTTCATTTTCTCTGTTTTATATCCTCTTCTCTTCTACAAAAGAATGCTGCACCTTTACAGCATTTGATTCCATCATAAACTTAGATATTAAATGTAAAAGTAAATATTTTTACTCTGAATTTCAACCTATAAATATGTTACCATTCATAATTCCTTGAAATAGTAAACTAGTTAATAAGAATGTTTCAGCTATTTTTTCCAAGTTTCTCAATTTTTTCCATAGATTAATATAGACTTCTAATATGTTAACAAGAATCACATACTGATGGCCAATGTTTTTTGTACCAATCTGTGTAAAGCTATACTAATAAAATCACAGGAGACTGATTTCAGCTTTCTATTTCATGAGCTGTCCAGATTTTATATAGTGTTACATATTTTTATGCATAACCATATATAAAATATACGGAAAAGTTTGATAGCCTTCCCTTAGAATGTCTAGACTAAAAAAAATAAGAAAAGTCACTTAAGTATAGTGGGATAGACAGAACAACTCTGCTACTCCTAAATAAAATAAGAGGAATACATTCCATTCAGAATAGCTTTCAGCATCTTGAACTGATTCCACATATATAGAGATATATAGATATATGTAGAGTCTAACAGTATATGAAATGCAGCAACATTGCTACCTTTTAAAGTGCTGTAGAATTTGTTTCAAGACTTTCAGTATAGCAAGTGGGAAAAAGTGGTGTTCTGAATTTTGCACTGGGTCCAAAACAGTGATAGTGATGGCTTATGGCCAAGAGAGAAGGAATTAACATGACAGGCATTTTAAATTAGAAGGATTACTTTGGTTGTTTCAGCTGCTTGGATTAGTGATGGTGTTTGCTTTTCATGGAAACAAAATTGATAAAGTGGGGATTGGATATTTTCTTCAGTTAATGAATTATCATGAAAAATGCTTGGCTAAACATGTATGGTGAGATACTTGTACATCAGTTCAGTTTACCTTTCCAGCTTATTTCACCTTAGGCGTGAAAGCTGGCTGAGTACCTTGGGCTAGTCACTCTTTCCCAGCCCAACCCATCTCGCAGGGTTGTTATTGTGGGGCAGAAGTCTTAGGTATGTTTGCCACCTTGAGAGAGAGAGAGAGAGAGAGAGAGAGAGAGAGAGAGAGAGAGAGAGAGAGATACACACATACATACAGAATACAAATCTAATCATCATCATCATTGCTGTTCTATAGAATCACAATATTTCAAAAATTATTTAAGTATTTTAAAGGGTTGTATTAGTACATCAGAAAAATTGTGTACATCAGTCATTTTTGATACCTTAAATGGAATATAAAATGAAATGCATATTTGCTCCAATAACAGATAAAGAACATAGGTTTCCTTTCCTTTTTTTTACACACAAGCAAGAAATATATATAAAAATGGATTATATTAAATTCAGCAGTGTTTCCCAAAGTTATCCAAGCTCATGGGATTAATTTAACAAGGTGGTTTTTTTTTTTGCTACGTATGATTCCTTTTGTACTTTATAAAAGCGAAAAGTAAACAATACACAGACCTGTTCTAAAGCTCTTTCACACAGTGGCTTTCTGTTCTGTGATGAAGACCATTGTTCGTGTGCATGGAGATTCACTAGTGTGTGTTAGCATGTACAGCATTCTGCTCCATCAGTATGTGTGAATAGGAAGTTCCTGATAACTTCAAAGCTATGAGATTGTAATAGTAATAGAAAATGAATAACACTAATATTCATTACAATAGTTATAAAAAGACTTCATGTATCATGCCAATCACTCTGTTGGACTGTAGATAGGCAATATATATTTTAAAGAAATTTTATTCAATTCAAGGTAGATGTAGCTCTTCCACGTTTCAGTGTTGGCTTAGGATACATATGTATGTGTATTTGTCTTGTTTCAAATGTGACATCTTGGTTACTTCTGAATACAATTTGCCAAATAAACAGTGTACAGCCACTATGGTAATGGCAAAGGGCCAGGCCAGGATATTCTATTTTGAATTGAACTCAAGTAGATCTGGCTTGAAGCCAACATTCAGCACAGGAAGATACTGGATATCCTTGGCTGTGCCATTCTGTCTCAGCATAATCCACCTCAGAATTGTTGCAAGAATGACATGGGAATGAAATAAATTTATAATGGGTCCTAAAGGAAAGTCACCATAAAAATGTAATTACATTTTTTCCCTGCAGTGACTGCCTGTTTTCTATAAAAATTGACTACAATTTCAGTTAAATGAATTTTTGCCCAGTGAATTCAGTGGGCTTAAGCCTGCTTCATTTTTTGTTGAATTATGGCCAATAACCACAGCCAAGAAACAACAGCACATTTTCTTCTAAATTGAGTTCTATTGTATTTAGGAATGACCAGTTTAAAAAAAAAAAAAAAAGGATGGTGGTCTTGTGTTAAATTCAACATAAACCTCATTATATTTTTGCAGGTAACAGAATGGGAAAGCAATTTCTTCATCTATGCTCTGAATTGTTTGTCTTTTCCAGTCTTAATCCAAACAGTAAATAGCTCTACTGGCTGTAACTATTGCAAACTTTTCATGCCAATCAGAGCTGATTCTTTGGGGCTATACACTCATGCTTATTTCGGTATGATTTTCAGTAACTCCATTGCTGACCAGTATTTCTGAGGTGTACATATGCTTTCTAAGATGACTAGAAAATATGAATATGCTTTAAAGATAATTTCATATAATTAGTCACTTTGCTGGCAGGTCTCTGAATCATGTTAACATATAATTATTATCTCAAATGGAGGATGCCAGGTGGAGTAGCAATGACAACTTCCAAGTTGTTCGTCATGAGCCTCCATCATATTTATTCCTCTAATATGTTTTACATTTGGTCTAGTGGTTAAGGCACCAAGCTAGAAACCAGGAGACTGTGAGTTCTAGTCCTGTCTTAGGCACAAAGCCAACTGGGTGACCTTGGGCCAGTCCCTCTCTCTCAGCCCTAGAAAGGAGGCAATGGCAACCCACTTCTAAAAATATTGCCAAGAAAACTACAGGGACTAGTCCAGGCAGTCGCCAGGGGCCAAAAACTGACTCAAAGGCACCCCAACCCTAAAAAATACTTATATACATATATCATTCCAAATATGAGCCCACTCCCATTTCTGTGTTGCCTTTCTTAGGATATATAAGATAATTAAATCTATGACTTGATGTGAGCAAATATAGATTCTATAAATATATTTCTTTGGCTTAGAAGCCACCTTTCCTACTCTGACCTGTGGCATATCCCAGCATAAAGTAGATGTCTCTTCTCTTAACAATGATGATATAACAGCTATTTTTGTTGTATCCATTCAGTAGTGATTTTATAAAAGACAAATAGGCAGCGCTCTTTCATATCCATTTTTCCATAAACTGAATTATTTTTATTTGCTTTATTTTTATTTTGTATTTGTATTTATTCAATATATTTAGCTACCTATCTCAAATTTGTGACTCTGGGCAGCTCACATTATACTAATAAATTATATTAGTAGCATATTTCAAATTTAGATGGAAACACTTGGTGTATAGATACTGATTATCAAAATGAATATGTCAGTGTAACCTAGAATGTCTACATTCATGGCTAGTCATCTTTGGTTATTCATTCTATGCAATTTTTAATCACGTTATGCAGGTCATGGATTTCTTGCAAGATTGCAGTGCAGTATGGGTCAAACCCCTTTCTAAAAATACACAAAAAATTGGCCAGTTAGACTGCTCTTCTCACCCTTGTACAGAGAAGACAGTTTTATAGTTTCAGGAGAGCTGGCAGGTGAAAAAGGACATGAAACACTCTCAGTTTTGGCTGATGAATTATTCCTACAGTTTAAGAACCAGAAAACAAAGGAAACTATGAAATAAAATCTTTGTTGCCCTTACATGTGCCTTTAATACACTGTGAAGAGTTGCCAAAGCACATACCCAAACTAACACATGAGAATACTAACCAAAACTTTAAATTATTGTGACTCAATTCCAGTTACTGAGAGAAATCTCCTAAAAGAGGTTGTAAGGATAACTGTATCAAGGACTTGCCACATATTTTATCCAAGAATTCCAAATGAATTTTATACATTGTAGTGATCTGTGATAACAGCATCAATATTGTAATTTTCCAGCCCCATGTAATAGATGTAGGGCAGTCTTCTTAGAAGCAAAATAGCAATGCTATTAATCACAACCCTTTCTGGGAATGAACAATTAAAAAATTTATTTACACAGGACAGGACAGAGCTAAGATTCCTAGCTTTGAAACTGAAATGAGCAGCTCCTGCCTTTAAAGTAACCTCCACTATTTTTGATGGAATCTGTGAGAAAAGACTGCATCTAAGCTAGTGAAATGCATGAGGGTTTTGCTGCAACTATGGCTTGTCCATAGTTGCAGCAAATCACCATGGTGATTTCCTCTCCTCCTTGAGACAGAATGAACTGATGTTGTTTTAAAAAATGCTGCACCAATAGCCTTTACTTTGTCTGGGGAATGAGGCCAGTAGTTTTGCTCCCCTCCCTACCAGACTTGCTCCTGAGGATGGGTAAGTTTTGGAGGAGTGAGTAGTGCAGGGCTGGATGGCAGTGACCTTTTCAACAGCAACTATGTTGGGCATTCAGTGCCTCCTCCCTTTCCTATATTACTTTGGCACTAGTAAAGCTATTGCTGCTGCTGCTGCCTGCACTTCCTCTGCTCATCACTCCAATGTGCCATTTAGTATCCTTCACCACCTTGCCCAGTACCCTCTTCCTTTTGTCCTGGTGTCCCTGACCAAGAAAGCGTCCAACAGCCACTCAAATAACAGGCCCAGCAAGACTGGGTCATGCATGGGTCATGGTCCTGAAGGAGTTCCTGCAAAAGCAAGGCAGGCCCTGCACAGGAATCAACTTCACTTTCACAATTTTCTGGTCCCTTGGGTTAGCTGGGATATGATAGACAGCTCTGCCTTTGTGGATGGGATGGCTGCTTGAAGAAGAGGCAGCCTCCTTGCCTCCATTCCTGGCTGCCGATGTTTGGATAGAGCTCAGCCCTGCTTGGATGCAGCACCTGATAGTGGTGGTGGTGACACCTACACCTGACTTGGCAAACAGCTTATCAAAGTGACTATCAACCTAATGGAAGATCCACATTTGGCCTTTCACAAATTGATATTCCCTTGATTTATTCCAGTTTTTCATTATTGTTACAGAACATTCTTAATAATGTTATGAATTTTTTTCAACACAGTATATTTTTACAAGATTTTCACAAGACCATGTAAAAATATAATGCATATTTCCATACAAATCACTGCTTTAGGAATAAGAGAAAAAGTTGTTAATAAACATGTTAATATTACTAAATAGTATTTGATTTTTCCTGTGATAGTATAAAAATAAAGTTATCCCCTTCAAAACAGGTTCCAGAACTGGATCAAGGGAAAGAAACTGTGTACTGAAGTGACAGTTGGTAACTGGAGGGGGAAAAAAAAACCGAATAGAGAAATCAAAGTGAAAGAGATTAAAAGAAATCAGATCTTCCTGTGAAAAAGTTCTTTCTCCTTCAACAACATGATTTTTAGAAAGTTTTTCTTTCCTTAAACTTGAGCACTGTTCTTGATCATTCAGCTTTTACATCATCATCTTACAGTTCTTATCAAATCTCTTGTAGTGAATAACACATAAGAAATCACTGGGTTGAGTCACAGGTAACACAAAGCAATGTAAATGAATGAGCCTTGAACTTGCCTATTCCCTTCTCTCCTCACATGTTATTTTTAATCAGCATCCTCTGCTTTTAAAGAAACTATTATTTGCTGTTACTTCTGAGCTGTCAGATTAAGATTCCTGTAAATTTTGTATTACATGTCATCTAGCTGTTGTCCTAAATCAAGTGTAAATATGCAAATAGAGTTTAGTGTTGGATGAAATGGTGACCTATTTGGTAGCAAAAAGTTTTTACTATTTATGGAAACATTTTTGTGCAAATGTCAACTTCTTATTCTACTTGTGCCAGTTCTCTAAGCTGTTCTCTGAACTGCTCAACATTGATTACTCAAGCAGTTGCACAAGATATTTCATAAAGAATGATAAAGTATTGCACAAACTCTTGCAAAAAGCACAGTTGCAAAAATGTGTCACAAATCACTTTATAAGTCATTTCATAACTAATGACTTTAGTAGATTAGATGAGGCTTATAGACTAATTTATGAGGCTAAATGTTGTAAAAGTTGATTATCTACCATTTGTGCAACTGCCAGTTGAACACAACACCTGTTCAGTTTAACTAATATTAGATGCAACTCAACAAGCTCTTAAGAAATGTTAGATTTTACATTTTATTATATTTTATTATAGTTATTGTAGCATAATACTATTCAGAGTCTAGTCCTTCATCAGACAAAATGACACAATGTACAAGTAAGAGAATATGTGTTTGCAATATTCTTGTAGAACAGAGCCAGTTTGGTGTAGTTGTTAAGGTTGGACTAGAAACAGGGAGACTGAGTTCTAGTCCATCCTTAAGCATGAAAGGTGGCTTCATTTTTGAAGCTAACAGGTTATGAATATCTCTAAGCAAATGCTTCCTCATTTGCATAGAGATAGGTCATAAATGCAAAGTCCCCAGCTGTCACAATCTTAGAAATTCTTGAAAACAGAAATAAACAGCAAATTATAAGTCAGCTGAATACCAGGCAATCAAGATGTCAAACGTCAAAGGTCCATTTAAAATACTTATATAAATTCACCAACAATTCTATAATCAGCAACAGATTTATGAAATTATAGGAAAAGGAATTTCTGCTAAAATGCCAGAATATTTACCCACTGAGAGAGAAAAAAAACTTGCTAGAAGTTGTAAAATATATTTTGCATAGCCTTACACGTGCCATAGAAAGAAAACTTCAGTTGTTCTCTAGATGAAAACAAAACGAATCATTTATTCTCTGAAAGAAAGGAAGAAATGAACAGAGAAAAGCTATGTTCTGCTACTTCAGGTTCAATGCAGCAATAATTATACCACTTTAAAGTAAGGGATGGTTCAGCAATACTAGCAGATCATACTCCAGCATTAGGTGCACCACAATTTCCATGCCATAGTTCCGTGTAGCAGCTGTTAACATATGGTGAGCCATTCCTATGCAACAAATGTCATTCTGACATTCTGCTACTATAAAAGGACATAAGAACAATTAAAAAGTAATACTTGGATGGCCACAATAGAGATTATAAGAAATGTGTATTGACTGCATTTAGACATGAATTTCCATAATGTGAAATTTAGGAAGGAAGGAAGACACTGGTGTGGAGAACCATAAGACTGGGCACATAGTGTTTTAAAAGGTGTTCATTTTATGTAAAACTCTTATTTCATTAGCAGCTCTGCTTTCTGTTAGTATGTGCCAACAAACTTGATTGAGTTGGTGCTCAGGTAGCCCAGAGTGTCTCACAATATCCATTTCCCCCCATTTTTCTAACATATGTCTTTCTATATGTGTTTGTGTGTGTGTGTGTATACACACATTCAGTTAATATGTAAATTGTGAATAAGAATTTTAAACAGGAAGAAGAAAAACACTCTTCCTGTTTAATTTTTTTTTTTCATTTTACAACGTTCTTAATGAATCATATGACTGGGACTTGACATAACATAACAAACTATAACTCTTATTTCCATCTCTACTTTTAGAATAGTATTAGTGTGCTTTAACACATACTCTTTAACCCTTACCTGTTCTCTCCATTTATTAAGGAAATTCATAAAATAGGTCATATTCAATATTTTAAAAATATTACCCTAAATTAATATTAAATGGCACTAAAATATGAATAATAATTGCCCTTACAAGCTAAGAATTAATCATTACAATGTTATGCCTATCTATGTTATTTGACAATAATATTTGACAATATTTTTCCTTTGCGTGGCTAAATTTTCTAGGAGTAATCCTACATGGTTGTATGGCTATGAATAAAAATGAAGTTGCCTCAGAAACAAATAAGAAAGATGGCCTCAAGATGCACGTTCACTGCTGTAAGGACAAATTTTTCACAACACTGGAAATAAGACATTGTACTGACAAGACCCGACTGGGAACTTAAGCTTGAAGAATATGCAGCAATGGTGAAACTAACAGTACATAACAGAAGTTTAACTAATTTAAACAAGAATGGCTTCCCTATATGTTATATATTATGCAACAAGATGAATACAGACACTTAGAGTATGCTTTCAAAAGTTTCGGCCAATAGGTACTGCAAATCAGTTGGAGAACAAATAAGGAGAAAGTCAGAAATTAAATATATTTCTATTTTTTTTTAGGTGTGTTTTTCTTCTTTTCTTCTTTTTTCTTCTTTTTCAACGTTTATATAATAATAATAATAATAATAATAATAATAATAATAATAATGTGGAGATTTTGGCAGTAAGTTCAAACATTTATACTTCTTTTTTATTTCATGAAAACAATGTACTCTGCTTGGTATCTTTTACAAGTGTTATATTGAGCACTAATTGTATAACTTCCATTTAATATCCATTTATAGACATTATCTTTTTTGAAAATACACCTTTGTTTTAAATAAAAATTAAATAAAAGAAAAAAAGAAAGACCATCTTTTTAGTTACCTCAGATTAAAAGAATGTAAACATAGGGATGAGTAAATTTCTGGCCTGTATCACTTTCATACATTTTACATATAATCCTTTCTGGTTTCTGTATTTATAGATGAGGGCTTTTTTTAAAAAAAATATCATCTCAAAATATGTGTTTAATATACTTCATAAAAAAAAAATAGGGTACATGGGAATCCACGTATCCAACACTAGTTTCTGCACTTCCTCCTAAGAGTTCTATGGAAGTTTTCTAGCCACTGAAATAAAATTGCAGGACAGAGAGAGAATTTAATCTGCCATTGGTTAATTATTATGCCATAGAACAGAAAAAATGAATGCAATCCAATGTATAAAAATTCTTTCAAAATGTTTAAAGTGAAGAAAACTGTGTTACAACATCTTAGAAGTGTGAAATCTGGTAGACATTTGTTGCTGAACCAAGTGTTGTCTTATCTGCATAAAATTCTGGAAGCATCCCTGGTTTAAAATGGCATTGACATACCTAATGCATGAAAGTGAATTCTATGGAAATGGATAGAATTTTTAAAAATTTGTTGTAGATTTATTTTTAATTCTTTTTTTATTTAAAAGTTTAAGCAGTTTTAGATTTCAATTATTTCAGTTGAAGAAGTGTTTATTTTTTGAATAAATTGAATTTACTACTACTAATAATAATGAAGAAGTTCTGTTTTTTGTCATTCTGTGTGTTTTATTGATGGATCGTGTTGGCTAGAAATCACCTAAGGTAAAACAATTTAACTTGTCACAGACAGTGCTCCAAGATTCAGTATATTTGACTGGGGAATGTTTAACATTTTTAACATTATATGTCTTAACTACTTTCTAGATGTAAAAATACAACAATAATCCTCTAAATTTATCCATTGTTTTATATATATGCAAAATAATCAGTAGATATTTGATTTATTAATTATCAGGAGTTCTCAGTCTTCCTAACTGTTTACAACAGTAAGAAAATGGGATTCATTACTCTGTGCTATGCTTTTTAGTTGGTTGAAATAAGCAAACAAGCTATTCAACCAAGTTGCTTTACAAGGGCAATGCACTGTCAGAAGTAGAGCCATTTGACCACAACACTGGGTTAATTTCCTCCTGTCTTCAACATTAAAACTCTCAAGAATGTATTCTTGTAGTCCTTTCTGTCCCATTTACCAAGTAATTATAGTTTTTAAAAGCACTTGGTCTGCTTTATTTCTCTGTAATGACTACCAATAGCCAGCCTCTTCCATATAATAAATCACTGTTCCCAATGACTCTGCCACTTGGTGATATATTTTATGGCTAAAGGAGATGGCAAAAAACAGATGGGGGATGAAAACAGGTGATTATATTGAAAGGAGAGACAGTGCTAAAAATGTGGAAAAAAGTAGAGGTAAAAGAATGATAGTGACATTCCTAACTTTACACTTTTGTCTTATTTAGAAAGGAAATAAGGTCTACATGCCTGATGTAAGTTTAATGTGAGACATCTATCAGGTATGATATTTGAGCAGGGAAATAATAAAGAATGTACTATTTTGGAAAAAAGTAAGCTACTATTGCACGTTTATACTCTTGAACATTCATCTCCCTCTTTGTGAAAACTTTTAAAAATGTGGATACAAAAACAAATTAGGATATGGAAAATAGAGAGCTGCTGCACAAAACAGTTTATTACTTCCAATCAAAGAAAGCCTCTCATGTCAAGGGATGGGTGAAGTTGATAAGGACATCTTATATGTGCTATAGCATTTGCCAATGCAGCTGTATGAAAACAGACTTTACTGCAGCTCAGACAAAGCAATGAAGAGTATCTGCTTCTCTTTCAGTGTCTAAACTAGAATATTTTGAGAAAAAAAATACATTCAGAATAGGTAACTTAAAAAAGAGATCGTGGGCAAAACATATTAGGGTTCCAAATATCAGCTACAAAACTCCAGAGATAAAGAGAGGTAGAAACGGTCATCAGGAATTTTGCAGCTCCGATGTGGAAGTCCTACGTCATCATAAAAAAAGGTGTTAATGCTTTTCAGCAAACATACAACTGTGCTTTTGTCTGGTGGACCTGCAGTGGGGGATCTTGTAGTCTTCCTCTGAATTTCATACTGTTTTCAAGTAGGCATTTGTTCATATATTCAGAAAATGTTCTTCAAAATACTTGTGCCTATCTCTAATTAAGGATATTAGCTCCAAGGTCACCACTCAGGCATTATTTAAAAGGTTTAATTTGTCTTCTGAGGAGGCTTATTTCAGTTCCAATGAGACTCTGTGCAAGCTGGACTGGGCCTTATTTGTAATGCTGGTGGGGCACTTAAAAGCTGCTATTGTTTATGAAGCAGCCCAGTGTAAGTAATTTGCTTGAGTAAGAGATCTATGGCATGTAGGTTAAAGGTCCTGCTAGCCTGTGACCCAGAAACAAGAAATGCTCATCTTTTGTCTGTACATAAAGTTTGGCCACTTCAACTTTTCTTGAATATCATTCACATCATTCACTGCCTTGACAGCTTTGGGCATCTCAGTCATAATTGTTCCCCAACATTTCATTATAAGCAACCTTCACAGAGGATGTTGCACCTTTCAAGATGCAGTTGTGCAGAAATAAATGTCATGTTTAGCTTAGCGGTGGGTTTCTGAGGGAAATGATATGCTGATTAATTTTGGCAGGGGCCCCAATGGGTTTAAATAATCAAGCAGTAGTCCAGACCATTCTCTGATCACATGCAGCATTTCTTTGGAAAACATACAAAAAACAAAGCAGGAGAAAAATGTGCTGCATATTATGCTGGGGAAGATAATTTAAAAGAAGCAGTAAAATAAAAAAAACTGATTGGAGCAATAGTAGAAAACTGCATGCAAGACTGGCTGGCTATCATCTAGAAATTACCTTTCATAATTGAATACAAGAGAGGCCTCATTGAAAAGTCTGAAACTCTCACTTTTATACTTAGAGAAATAGGCTATAACTTCACTATAGATTTAGAAGTCTTTGAAGTTTCTAGCACACTTTATTGTTTGTTAATAGAATAAGTTAATTAACCTTCTGTAACTTTCTGTAACTTTTGGGAATTCAGAGTAATTGTTTGTACATTTACTTGAAAGAAAGGCCTATGATGTAAAATAGTATTTAGTTCTACGTACATTTACATCAGATTACAGCCTTATATCTTGTAGTCTGTTCAGTGTGACACCAAAAGGCCTTTTGAGGGTGGAGAATTCTCCCTCCACCAAGTTTTTTGGGTATAGCCTCGACATTCACAAGATTGCTTCCTGAAGGCATAGAGGGAACCACTATTTGCAGAATCCTTGTTAGCTGTCATCTATTTCCATCTCATTCACATGTGTCAACTTTCTCTTGCTGATGGCAACCCAAATATGTTAAGGCTGATATTTCTCAGTCTTACTTTTATCTCCAATAGGTTTTATTAATTATCTGGAATCTAAAAGAATATATATAAGATACAAAAAAAGATAGAAAAGATAGAAGGAAGATAAATAGAATGAAAAACATTGTCCTATAATATATTGTTCCAATAAACATCTATCTTAATAAACTAAATATGTTTTTGGCTTCTTGATTGAAATCTCTCAAACAATGCTATTCAGGGCATTTGGTTTTTTTTTTTAAAAAAAAAAGCTCTTAATTAATTTGCAGTCAAGCTCAACATCTATAGATTGATAAATCAGCACAAATCACATTTCATATCATCTGCTGTTCACCAAATGTTCTTGTCTTTCATTTTCATTTCATTTACCCTCCAAATCAGAAAGTTAAACCTAAATCCTTTATGGGCATTTCTTATGTTGGTATTTTCTCTAGTTATATTTGAGAAGGCATATCACTTGCATATAAGGAACATCACCTGCATATCACTTGCATATGAGGAAGAATGATACCAGCATGGTCATGGTGACCACTCCATGAAGACCTTCTCATGCATTCAAAAGTACTTTTATGAATGGGTTTTCTCAGTTTTCTCTTCTCTCCCTTAGCACAGATTGGTAGCATTAATACTATTGACAGGTAAAATCACTATTTTATAGTTTGTAAAATATATTTTATATTGTTATATTTATATTTATAAAGAATATAAGGAGGACTTCTATGTTTTCAGGGTAAAGGAATGCTTTTTATAAAGTGATGCTAGAAAAAAACTGAATTATGAGGAAAAATAGTAAGCTGTGTAATCCTTACTTCAACTAGTCTTAACATTACTGATCCTGTAGTCCTTAAAGATATCACATTCTCACTCAAGCTTAGAAAATTGACTGACCAGCTTGTTGCCTGAACCTGATGTTGTGGGCTGAGAGAAAGTGACTGACCCAAAGTCACCCAGCCGGCTTTCATGCCTAAGGCGGGACTAGAACTAACAGTCTCTTGATTTGTAGCCTGGTGCTTTAATCTTTAGACCAAACTGGCTCTATATTACAATAATTATTTTTATTTCTTATTTCATTCTTTCTTATTGCAACGTCATGCTAGATTTTCAAAACTATTCAAGTACCCCAGGATATTTATCAAGACTTCAGTTCAAAGTGCAGTCATTAAGTTGCTATGAATTGTTGTATACTAAATAATCTGTCATGAATATCTATTTTTATTAACTGATAATATAAACATTCTTATTAATTTGGAATATCCTGTTCTCATTATTCTGAAAGCAAGTGGTCTGGATCTATAACGTAGAAGACAGTTTAGTTCCTTGATCAAAGAACAATTATAAATGCAAAGCAAGGAAAGGCCAGTTGAGATTCCCATATTCATTATGAGAATTAAAATAGGAGTTAAAATAAGAAATAAAAAAGTAGTTTGGGTTGATCTTAATTCCTTACAACACTAATAGGATAAATTTGTAAATCCTAGAATTTCAAGGAACCTTATACCGTACAGTTCATCTTTCCACTGATTTCATTGAGAATTAAATGCAGTTCTTAAAGAGAAAGTGCTGAAACTGTGTTGCTGGACCAATGAAAATGAAACAAATTCTATTTAAATACAAATGTCCTCTGAAAATATCCATATTTTAAAATGTCTATAAAAAGTCAGCTGTTTGCTTATTACTGACTGATTACTGTGGGTTAGATTATGGAAAGGCTCAATCTCACTGGTTTGCAACAATATTCCAGAGATTTCTCATAGAATAAATTGCAATTTAAATGTCATTACACTTTTTTTTCTGTCTAAAGAATATTGTAAAATTGTTCTGAAGCCATTTTCTAAAATATGATTATAGAACATATAACTGAGACAATTGCTGGATATTGTTAAAGGAGATACTGCTCGTTGTTCTAATCCTATCTCTTAAAAGAAGCTGATCTTCAAAGAAATATTCTAGCTGTACACTGAAATCCCATTAAAGAATAATTCAGATTAATAAAATCAGATTTGACCCATTTGTTCAAAAGCAAGCCTGTTGACTTAAATGTGACAGCACTAGAATAAATGGTTCAATATGGATGAATAATGTGACTAATTTTATTTTCAAGCCTCCATCAATGGCACTTCAGTCACTGCACCTTACTGCTTCACGGTATTAGTAATTAAAACTGAAATATGTATCTTGTAAACGAGCTTAGGAATAAAATACTTTGAAATGGAACTAATATAATATGTATACTTTTATACTTTTAACTTAGATAGTTGTTGCAAATGAGGTCTGTAGGAATCTCTTGGCATATTTTCATATATAAATCTCATATATATGAATCTCTTGGTATATTTTTGCAAAGGTTTTCACTGCCTGCCAGTAGTGAAAGGAATTATGTGTGAAAAGTATGTCATACCTACAATTTCAATTTAAACAAACAAGCAAACAAAGCAGAAAATGGTTCATAACTGTTGAAAGGAAATAGTGTGTGTACACTGAACATATCTATCAGTCACTGTGACCCTGCCATATTGGCCTCTGTCATATTTCCTGATGTCTTCAAGAATGTAGTGTATCAGCAAATCTTTTCAGTTATTCGATGTCTGGCACAGAAAGTTGTTCTAAGACACCACAGAATGTTCTGGGGAATGTAAAACTTTGGAAACCAAAGGTATGCTCCATTTTGAACTCTAGTCTGGTTGACTGTGCATTAAATATTTCAGTAATACAACATTATTTTAATTTTAAGGCAAAGCCACAAAAGCACAGATCCTATTAACTGTGGCTTTTCCTGAAGCAATTGTGATCCATCTACACAGCTGATTCATGTTATGATTAAGAACATTACCTTAAGTTTAAATGTACTTGTGAGAGTCTTCTGAATTTTGTGAAACAGATGCTAAAAATATCACATCTGTTGTTTTTATTTTTCTGTGAAGTTCATCAGGCACATTGGGGGCCAAATGACAAACTTAATTGTTATTGACATGAAAGAATCTGCTTACCTTGGGGGAAAAAAGGGAGAAAAGAATTTAATACATTTTTAAGGTTCAAATAGCAATGGGCTCAAAAGTCAGTAGAGATCATAGTGATTGTTCTGCATCTGATAGATTATTATGCAGATTCAAATGCATAATTCCTACTTTTACCAGCTTTTTATTGATTCTGGAATTGTCATTCTTCATTAGACAGATCAAAATAAAACATGCATAGTGAGTTCCTTTGAATATAAGACCAAAACGTGATGTTTCTGTCTACTGCATCCTTTACAATGGTTTTAGACATTACATGGAATATACTACCATGCAGATAAATAGTTTAGGATTGTGCTAATGACTATTTTGACTTTGTGATCAGAAGTGCAAGTACTAGATCTGAAGACTGTTGAATGTATGGTCGCAAAACATTACATTTTGCTTGAAGATTCCAAGAGGCACTACCCAACTTAGTATTAATATAACCAAGTTACATTAAATGTAAGATTAATGCCATTCCAAGGAATGGGAAACCAACAGTTTTCTCTAAATATTATATTCCTATCTAATATAGCATTAGCAGCACTTACAAAGGTCTTAATTTATCAGTTAAAAATATTAAACCAATAAACTACTAATATATTATTTTCCTTAACCTGTTGTTATTGTTGTTGTTGTTATTATTATTATTTTGTGAAACATTTTTCTGTTACAATTGGAGTATTGTAGATTTTTCGTGGATAGTTGGGCAAATAGTAACACAATTTTGGCAGGCGACTGGACAACATATCTTCAATGAGCAATGTTTTCTACGTGGCCCCATCTTGTTCGACTGCTAATTCACTTTCTTTCTCAGCACTCTCACTCAGGAACAGGGAATGATAGAAAGGATAAATTGCAATTTCTTCATCTTATTCTTCCTAGTGTGTATATTATACTCATTAGTAGAGGATTAGAGTTGGCAGCTGAACAGGTAGCAATAGCAATGAAGAAAAGCTGATGAGGAGCTATCATGATTTGTAGCACCATAGGTTTCATTAGCCTATGTTTATGTATTACAAAAGAAAAGAAGAAATGCATGTCCAAAAGAAGACAAAAGACAAAAGACAAAATTAGATAAATATGCATTTGTTTATTTATAAATAGATACACATTTAGAAATAATTCCTATAGTAAATAAAAATACTAAATAGTTTTGTATAACATTGTGACCTATGTAGCTGCTGAGTAGTAGCCTTGAGGTTAGCTATCAGTGATTTGCACTAAACACTATATTCAATAGCGCTGTGAATGTTTTGCCAATGATTGAAAGGTTCCTTAGATTTTGACCAAGAACTTGACCAAGAATTGCTTCAGGTCATACACAAATACAGCATCTCTTCTCTTCATGCTCAATTCATGCTCAAAAACCTGAAAAAAGATGAGTTGCTTTAATAATGAGTAGAGGTGCTTTACTTGTGCATGATCTGAAACAATTCTTCCATTATTGAGTGTTAATTGTGGATAGCAATCTCAGGGCTCTTATATTATGTATTTTTTTATATTTAAACCATATGTAAACCAAACTGAACCAACATTAAATCAATTAATGTATTGCAGTTCAGACTGCACTCAGACAGACTTTCCAATCAAGAACTTCCCTCTGTAACTTAAGACAGACCATCCTAATTTCTGGTAGGTGCTCACCTGTGTTAACCTGCCACCTGTGCTGTCCATGACTGGAGACAGACTTCTTAAAATATAATTCAGAGAATCCAAAATTATTCCACAAGTCTAAGTCTTAGGTTACCCCCTTATAGAACCAAAATATTCAGCGAAGCCATCATCAGAGGTTTTCCAAAAGTCTACAAGAAGAGGTAAAATCTCATCATAATTGGTGGGAAGGAAACAAGAAAATACAGAAGGCACTTCTAGAGTTACAAGGGTCTAGACATTTTCTACCAGCTATAAGAAACATTCATCCAGGATCTAAGTAGCATCAGTTTAAGCTTTTTTAACCAGACATTGATAAGCATCCATCTAAGCTTCAGCTAGTATGAATGCTTATTCAATTATGTCACTCAACAATGCAGGATTACATTTACTTCTGAATAAGTCCATTTTCCCAGGAAGCCTTATCCCAGTTATGTTTATTTTTGTGACTTCCTGGCTTTGTTCATATACCTGGTGCTGATAACATTCCCAGGGATTTGGCAATGTGAAAGTGGTTCAGGATCAAAGCTCTCTTCAGAAGGAATAAGTTTTGCCTTTTTGATGCATAGTTGCCTATCCAAAACTGAGCCAAAAAGTTCATTTTCCCTCTCATCTCTCTATCCATCTTGTCCTCAAAAGATGGCATGACTCCATGATGTAAGTGCTGACTCTTTATCATAGGTCAAAGAATATTTCTTCAAACTGTTTCCTTCCAGATATGTGGGCTTCAATTTGTTGGACGTGTAATCCATCACATAGAAAAGGGTTAGAATACTGAAAGCATTTTATTAGATTCTTGGCTTAGTTCCCCCTATCCAAATTCCTCATGAAATGGGAAGTTGCTTTGGTAACAATAGAACAAACTCCAATGTGCCTCAGCATGTGTAGTCTTCACTTAATAAATGACTACTTCTGTAGTAGGAAGAAATAGACAGTTTAGGTGTAAAACAGCACTATTTCCTGGGCTATACAGGATTGAACTTGATCAGCAATCAAGCATAATAACATGTCAGCACCAAGGATTGGCATTTCACTATTACAGTTTTCATTACATAATGCAAATTGAATAAAATATCTTTATCTAAATCCACATCTTGGTAAAGGAAAATGCTCCAATGTATGTCATCCTTTGGTGAAGAAATAATTTAAGCTAAACATGCATTTAACTTTCTCAAATGGTTGAAGCATAATTGCCTTCCGGGCGGCATATTCTCCCCAGCCCAGATTTCATGACTTGTGTGCCATTACTTCCTAAATTCAGTAGCTTACTTGACATGTCTTCAATATTTCTGACAGTGAAGCAAGGACTAGAAAAGAAGCCTTTAGACCATCACAGGCCATTTTTCAATGAACAATTATTGCTGCTGAATAAACCTATAATTCATTATACTAATCAAATTACACATTGCAATCAACCTAGAAACCGGACAAAATCATTCTTTTTTAAGGATTTCTGTTTGTACTATCGTAATAGGTTCTTTAATCCCTGGACTGCACAGAACTAAAAACAAAAACCAGAAAAACTCAAAGAGTAGGTGCACTATTATCAAGAAGGTGTATGCACAGGTCCATCTGATGCATCCTTCCTGGATCAGGAGGCACTTCAGACTGTCACTCATGCCCTCATCACCTCACAGCTTGACTATTGCAATGTGCTCTTCATGAGGCTGCCCCTAAAGACCACTCAGAAGTTTCAACTGATCCAAAATGCAGCAGTGAGGGCAGTGATGGGCATGCCTCTGCATGCCCACCTGACAGCAATGTTTTGTGAGCTGCAGTGGTTGCTAGTATGTTTCCATGTGTGATTTGAGGTGCTGGTTATCAAAGCCCTAAAAGGCATAGGGGCAGGTTATTTGATGCACCACTTATATCCCATGGTTTCTCCCTGGCCAGTAAGAGCCAAAAGAGTGGGCATGCTCCAGGTCCCCTCAATCAAAAAGTGCCATCTATCAGGACCACAGAAGTGTGCCTTCTCTGTCACAGCACTTGCCCTCTAGAATGAGGTCCCCCTTTAGATCTGGGTGGCTCCCATCCTGATGGCATTGCAGACAGTTTTAGAGAGATGGCTTTTCTCCCAGGCCTTAGGTTAGGTGGATGGAACCCCTTGCTAGTGTGTTGTAGATGTTTTACGTATATTTCTTGGTATTGTGTGGCTGGATTCCCATTACTTGTTTTTTAATTGCATTTTTCTCTTGTTTCCATTGTGAACCACCATGAATTGGTCTAGAGTTGGGTGGTGCTGAAATTGAATTAAATAAATAAATATCTTCATAGAGCCAGCCTGTTTTCTATACAAGATTGAAACCCTGTAAGAAATAAATAAATAAATAATTCTGTTAAACAACCTTTACACACACACACACACACACACACACACACACACACGAATGTGGTTAAACAGAGCCACTAAGTATTATTTCAAAAGTAAGTCCCACAGAATTAAACGGGAGTTTCAAGTATATGCATTAAAAGTACTGATACCATCTAAAGTGACATTGTATTCTATGAAGGCGAATTGTACCTTCCATAATTTTAAATAAGCAGGACAATTTTGCTAGCAAATCTATTGGCAGATCTCTGTGCCCCACTGACAGAAATACATTCTGCTGGCAGAAGATTTCTGTTAGCAAAAGTAACTTGTTCATATCTAATATTACTCCTTTCCAAGTGCATTTTGAATTACAGCTATCTCCTTTGAATGCAGCATAGGACTGGATTTAAATATGTTTTTGTATTGGCATATGCAAGTATTTTCCTTGATAAATGAAGCTACTCTCCAATAGATAAAAAGGTATAAAATGATAAATACTATAGCTTAAAATGAAAAAAAAAATGTTTTGCTTTCAAAGGTACTTTCCTCATTACACAACGTATGGTAATACCGTAATTGTTAATAGTCCTACCGGTTGAAGACATGGATCAGTTAATGGCTTTGCTCCTGACTGAGTCAAAATCAGACAAAACTATGAATGGATTTTTTTTTTCTTTTAAAAAAAGCATGTTTAGTACAAAATACAGAAGCAAATACAAGGACAGAAATTTCAGCAGATCGTCATCAACTTGATTTGATGTGTACAGAGTTCTGGGGTTGTTTCAGCAGTGCTGTTCATTCCCACCACCATTCCTGTACTAAACTAGACTATTGAAATTTTAATGAATCAGTGTAATAGCTTTTTTGAAGTGTAACAATATAAAGAACCAGCAATTAGAAACTACAAAGGACATTAAACTTTCCTATGTCCAGAGAAGAGGACAGAATCAATAGGCACACAAAGGAAGATTTATCATGAACTTGGAGTCACAGGATGATCTTTTTATCTTCTGGAGTCAGTTTCTTGCGTTAGTGCTTAACTAATTTCCTATGGCTACATACTTTAAGGCAGAAAGTGGACACAGAGCAGAGTATAGAAATAGTAAAGAACACTGTTATTACTGAACTGTTTGCTCTATTTCAGATAAAGTGCATTTATTACTCTCTGTCTTTTAATCCACATGCCTGTCTTCTGATATGAGTAGCAATCAGTTCTTAGTATGGGAACAGAAGATATGAGAAACTAATGACATTTGTTATTTCAGTTTCTCTAATACACTGATGGAAGCGAATTAAAATATCAAAAGAACACTAATTAGTTTTCAACTGCTTGAAAAGCTAAATATTGCTCATTACAATGGATGCAGTACTCTGTTTACAGTTAAAGATATTTCTATCCCTCTTAATTTTCCTTATGAATGTATAATTAAGAAACTTAATGAGAAGCAGTAGTTGATAATTTTTCAAAATACAAAATTGGGTTATTTTAGTTGTTAGATGCTGGTAAACAGCAGTAGAGGAGAAGGCAGGTGACTAGAAAGAAATTAAATTTAAATTTAAAAGTCCTAATTTTTTAAAATTTCTTTCTAGTCATCTGCTCTCTTCTCAACTTTATAAACATGAACATATGTATGTTTTGTAGAGTCTAATAAAGCACTGGGATTTACCGTATTTTTCCGACAATAAGACGCCCCCATGTACAAGACGACCCCCATTTTTCCAACCCCAAATTAAGAAATCAATATTTTAAAGATAGTGCAGAACACATTTTTATTTAGTAATTAGTTAACATTTATCTGATACACTCGGTGGGAGGAGGTCCAAACCGTCTCTCTGCAGCTCTATTTCCAGGCTCTTTTGCATAACTGATTACATTCAAGCACGAGTGAAACTGCCGATAGCTTCTCTCTGCAGACAGCCTTCCTCTAATTGGTTTGTTCAGCATCAGCTGACATCAGTTACATCAGGCTCGTGATTGGAGGAAGCCTGTTTGGGAGACAAGCTATTTCACTCGTGATTGGAGGCTAGCAATAGGAGGAAGCCTGCCTGCCTGCAGAGACAAAGTATGGGCAGTTTTGCCACCGCGCGGTTCTCTCCTCGGCTGACTTCCTTGAATAAGACGCCCTTCAATTTTTAGGGTAAGGATTTTAGAAAAAAGTATCGTCTTATAGTCGGAAAAATACGGTAATCTACATAATTATACAAATACCTATTTAACTCTGATTTATTTTTGTGTTAAAGTAATTTGACAGTCCCATTTTGAAATGGGAATACTTGAATTAGAGGAAAAATAGGTCTAATGGCTTAATGGGTCTAAACAGATATTCAGTGGGAGAATGGTACAAGGATAATGATAGATCTTTGCAACAAATTGCAGGAAATCATTACCATTTTTTTTAATATTGCAATATTAGAATATTACAAATATTATATTTTCAGTATAGCCTTGATTAAGAACTAGGAAATGAAAATCTCATGTCTTACTTTACTGCTGTCTGTAAAGAAGTAAACTTGATTAAAAGACGATGTCCTTTGTAATGTCTGAATTACATTTATATGAAATAGTAACATTTTTATTTTGAATCAACATTTAACTTTTACTTCATAGTGAAACACTATAAGCCTCAAGTCCTAATAGGATTTTCTCAAGATAGATATGCTTCAGATAAAAGGCTGAAATGGAGTACATATTTAAAGGATTTCTCCACTATGATCTTGTATATGTTTTTTTTCTCCTCTGAAGTTAAAATAAAGTCCAAATGTCACATGCTATTAATCTTAAGGGACTTGAGTCTAACCAATAACAAGAAGGAGTCTACAGGATTGGCAGAGGGCCATTATCAACTGCAAAACGATTAGTGAGGCCTAGGCTTTTTGATAGTCATACGTCATAGAAATTCTCACATAAGGCTCAGCTCAGCGGAACCGCACAACAATAAAAAGGGTATAGGGCCCATGGCCTCTGCTCCCTGATTCAGTAATGCAGAGCTAAAATGGAATTCACTACAACCTGTCACCTGGGAAATATCTCAGCTCAACTTGATTTCACCATAGATAAAATGGAAAAATGTAATCTAGTTTTCTAGATGTATAAATCTCTCTTTCTAGAGATTTGTTTACATGTGCTTTAAATATAATCTGTTTCTAAAAAGTAGATGTTAGAATATATACTAAATGAAATGGAACCCAATATGTCAGGTTCCTAATTATTATAAACCCAAATAAGCAGTGAAACAATTTATAAATAGTTAAAGTGCATAGCAAGAGCTAAACATTCAAAATTATTTAATTCTCTTATTTAAAAATGATAATTGACTCATTAGTTTTGCTAACTATTTGTGACAATTTCCTTTTTTTTCAAACAATAAATATTAAGTTTCTCTCTATCCATATATCTACTTAGCAAAACAGATCTGTGGAAGTCACAATTTCAAATGTGATTAATAACTTATATACAATTGGCAATTGCAATTTTGTTTAACTGCTACGTAGTATGAATACTATTATGCTATTTAATCATTTATGAACATGATACCTCCCAAAATTAACAATAAAATAGCCCAGCAAGAGGGTTAAAAACCAAAAGAACACAAAAGAACAAGATGGAAGAACAAATTGCAATGGAAATAAACGTTATGTGAAAGGAACAAATATCAATATACGCTATACTAGGAGGCCTCGCTCTTCCCAACAGTTCTTCATCCGAAGTCTTTTGGAATACCCAGGTCTTAATAACTATTATTATTAAATGTTAAAATGATTAGACATTATTATACTCTATAGTTCTATCTTAACGAGCAAATCAGATTATGCATTCTATTCCATCCTCAAAACAAAATCTAGAGCACCTGATTTATTGATGTCATTTTTTCTATACTGGATTTGCATACAACCAACTTAAGCTGGTGTTTCCATGTTTAATAAGCATCAAGCATCAGTTTATATATTAATCATAACATATTTCTATTTTTATTGCTTATTTCAAGATGGTTTAAAACTATAATTCAAACTACAATAAATACATTGAAAACAGCTACTGGATTCCACTTTCCCTGGAATTAAACACCACTCAAGTCAAGAAGATTTATACTGAATAGACCTGAAATCATTGCATTGTTAGGCTCTTCTGGTGGCTTCATAGAAATGTTAAAGAAGATAAGATGTCTCCTTGTGGAACTCCATAATGCAAGGTATGAAGCAGAAGATCATTAGATCAAATGGAAATAAATGTAAAGAAATCTTCCAGCCACACTGATTTTTAATTTATATTTAAAGTATGCAACCATGCATGTAAAGAAAGAGCCATTTGTGTATGAATCTACACAAAAGGGGTTCCAGTTTGGCTAGAGTTTAATTCATTGCATATTTAACCTAATGATTAAACCAGTCATTTATTTAACAGGAAAAAATTATCTTACAGAGTTGTTCATGCTAACTGAATAATACAGTCAAACATGGGCAAATGATTTTGGAAAATATTACATGGGGTTAATTTTTTTGTTCTAAAAATAAATATGTGTAAAAGTTTTATTAACCAATATGTTACACTGAGGATATTCATTCAGGTTATGACATAATCTATTCAGTGGTTTTGGCACATGCTGTATAAGATCTAATATTTTTGCTTGTAGAAGGGTTAGCCTATTTCCTGCCATTCTTTTTGTATTTTGTTCATGATTTGCAGCACAAAATCAGAATTTCAGTTCATTAATTCTTAATTGAAGTGTAAGGTGTAGCAACCACAGTAGTGATCTGTACAGACTTGCTTCTTTTAAAGCTAAATCCCTGGTAGGAATTCTGAAACTGCCTCAGAAATGTGGGGAGGGGGGAGCAGGGGGGGAGTGTGAGCCTGACCATGAACTGGCTCTTGCCATCTGCTTGTGTGCAGCCTGTGGCATTTTCCTCTTTGCCATGCTGCCCAGAAAGTTTCTGTTTTCTAGAAAGTCCTGAAGACAGTGATCCAGTATTTTGGCCAGCAGCAATAAATACAACAATCCATCACTGAGACTGAGACTATAAAAGTATTGCTGCCCTGAGTTGATGGAGTCAATATCTGAAGTATATCATTAAAGGAGAAATCTCTTTCATATCCCTTTCATACCCCTTCTATCATACGAGGATGATAGAAACTGCATTGAGTCTTCTTGGAGTTAATTAGCCTAAAAAAATCCAATAAACAAATTAAATAAATAAAAATTCCTTACCTTGTGAGACAGGGAGTTTGATTCTTAGGAAGTGATTCCACTGTAAGTTTCATGAACCTTTTAAGATGCATATTGGAGTGTGAGAAATGAAAAGGGCTTGGGAACAATTTTCTGTCATTATCTGTGGGGGTGGTAAATTCCAATCTGTCCATTCTCAGAAAGGAGTGGGTGCCCTTCCTTCCTTCCTTCCTTCCTTCCTAACTAACTAACCAACCAACCAAACAACCAACCAACCAACCAACCAAGCCAGGGTTAATGCAAAGATGGACCTTGCAAGAAAAAGATCAGTTGCTGGAAATGTTTTATTTAGTCAGGATTTGATTTGGCGGATAAAAATTAAGATCAGTATCTATCATGCACATTTGGCTGTGAGAAGGTGAGCCTATCTCACTCAGTTCTTCTCATCAAAATATTATGTACAGCAGATGGGGACTGCAGAACAGGAAGAGATGTACCAACAGATCATAGGAATTTTGTATCATTGACAAGAAATTCCATGCAACAGATGAACAATCAAGAGTGTGTTGGGTTTCTGTTGATCTGCTGGTTGTAGATTCTGTTTCTGTCTTACTATGACTTTGATATGCTGTTGTATTGAACAAATTTTATTCTGACGGATTTCAGTATTCAGACAATGAAATCATTCAGGTGTAGTTCAGGAATTCATCTATGTAAAAGAAACCATTGAGGTGTCCCAATTAATACTTACCTCATATCAAATAGGGCACACGTTTGATTGAATGTTCTAAATCAACATCTACTCCACTGTAGGAGTTGGTTTTCTGAAGATGGGTGGAGTTACATTTGACTATTTCTTCCCAGGAGACCCCACTGCTGAAGAGACAAACCTCTTTGTCATATTTTTTGTCTTTTGGGAAACTGCAGCAAAGAAACCAGAAGCAAAACTCCCAAGTATGTAGTTATTTTTCATGCAAGGATATATCTCCTGTGCACGTTATTATTATTTTCATTATCAGAGGCAAGACAATACCCAATTTTTAAAATAGCATGGATTTGGAAACAGCTGTAAAGAAAATAGAGATCAAAGATCCAGTTGTACTCATGGTTCTCTTCTATGCTAGCATATTCCAGCTCTGGATTATTGTCTAAACAATTCCCTTTATGTTTTATTCATGTAGCCTAAAAATTGTATTTGCCTTTTTAGTAGTCATGTCCCACTTATGACCTGACTACACTCAGTTTGTGTTCAACTACTACTTCAATTTTTTTTCACGTGTACTATTACCAAACCATTCTACAACTGTGCATTTTATTTCTTTTTCCTAAGTAAAACATGTTGCACTTATCACTATTAAATTTCATTTTTTTTTATTTTCAGCCCACTTCTCTAACCTATTAAAACAATTCTGAATTCTTTTTTTTTTACTTTTTATTACATGAGTAAAATATACAATTACATAAAGCAATACAAAACATAAAAATCAGACAGACATCTAAAAGCCTTTTACAAAAGACAGACCTTAAACAAAACAAAACAAACAAACAGAAAAAAAAAACCACATAAGCAAACAAACAAAGGACTTCCTACTTTCCTTTTGAGGAAATTATTTCTAATGATATAAACATTTTCTGTATCTGTTATCAACTATACTACTTCTATATCTATATTTCATTCTTATTATTTCAATATTATAATATATCCATTTGTATATTCTGTGTTTTCTCAATATAATCCAGGAAGGGTTTCCAATTAGTTTTGAAATTTGTCCATATTGTTGTCCTTTAATTGTTCTGTAAGTTTTGCCATCTGAACCAAATCAAGAACTTTCATAGTCCATTCTTCTATTGTGGGTATATAATCTTCTTTCCAATGTTGTGCATATACAATTCTGGCTGCAATAATTAGATGTAATAATATTTTCCCATGTTTGTGATGAAGTTGATTGTCCATAAATCCTAATAGATAAAATTCCGGCTTTTTCTCAATATTTATCTTTAACATAATACCAATAATCTTATGAATTCCATCCCAATATTTTTTTGCTCTTCTACAGGTCCACCACATATGGAAAAATGTTCCTGTTTCCGTTTTACATTTCCAACAAACATTTGTTATATTCTTATTCATTTTACATAATTTTTCTGGGGTAATATACCACCTAAACATCATTTTATAGAAGTTTTCTTTTAAGTTATAACTAAGTAAGTGTAATTTTTAAGTCTTTTGTCCACATCTTTACCCATTCCTCATATTTAATTTCATAACCAAAATTTTCTTCCCACTTAATCATACAATCCTTAATTTTGAATTTGTCTGTTTTAATTTGTAACAATTTTTTATAGATTTTTGATATAAGATGGTCTTCCTCCTTCAGTAGTATTTTATCCCATTTGTCGAATTTTTTGGAAAATGTAAAACTTTTTGTATCTTTTTTGAATTGTACTACTAGCTGGGCATATGAAAACCAATTGCAATCGTGTCCCTCCCTCGTTAATTCTTCCCTTGATTTCATTGAGTATTTTAATTCTTTGAATTTTAATAAATCTTCATATTTAAGCCAATTCATATTTTTCCAATTATCATTTCGTGAAATAGCCTCTTGAGGCGAGGTCCATAGCGGTAAACTAGGTAACAAAATTTGTTTATATTTGTCCCAAATTTTAAGTAGTGATTTTCTTATGACATGATTTGTAAATGATTTATTAGCTTCAATCTTGTTGTACCATAAAAATAATTCTGAATTCTGATTTCTTTTTTTTTTCAAGTATTAGCTATCCCAGACAGTTTTGTGTCATCTGAAAATTTGGTGTTTCTCCACCTCTTCATCCAAGTCATTAGTGAAAACTGTCTGGCCCAGGACCAAACTGCACTTGATACCTCACTCCAGTTTGATGAGGAACTGTTGATAAACATTCTTTATGATTTTCAAGATATGCCATCATGCTACTTGTTACAGTTGAATAGACTAGTATAAGTAACTTCATACCGAGATACTCAAGTTTCTCCCAATTAAGCACATGTTTGCTGAATATACAACATTCTCTATTAAGATTATGCACATTAATTCACATTAATCAGCAGACAACATGGGTGACGTGATACTCAAAACATGGGTGCACTAATAAAAATTGCTAGATTGTGGTATGATAAAATAAACATATAAAATGTTGCTCTTCTGCCTGCCAAGCTCCTAATCAGGGTGTAATCAAAATCACTTGGATATCTCTATAAAAGAGACAGTATAGGAGGTTTCTATCATCTATTTCCATTCCAAAAATATTGGGCAAAAGCAATATTTTGGTTTCTTGCTACTGCTCAAGGTCAGACATCAAACAGGACCAAAATAAATATGCTTCATTACTGTAGCATTAAGTATGCTTAGTGAGCACTGTTTAGTTGTTCATGCAGCTCTAGAACATCCCCAAATATTTTTGTCAAATCTACCGGCCTGTAGTTCCCCGTCTTCTCCTTTTTAAAGGCAGGAACATTTGACCTTGGCAAGTAATCTTGTCCTTTCTCCAGGATTTCTTTAAGACAGTGGATAGAGGTTTGGCCATACAATCAGAACGTCCCTTTAGTAGGATGTAATCCATTTGCATCTTGACATTTGAATTCTTTCAATTTCAGTAAATATTGGTATCAAGCCTGAGATGGATCCCTGCTTCACAACTGCCTAGTGGAATATATATTCTTTTTTTCAAGACTGCATGTTCTTTTCTCAGAGAAAGCTGAGTCATAGGAATTCAGACTTAATCCTTCCCTATTGGTTAGGACAAGTCAAGGACATCTGATCCCATGTGGTTTTTTCTCTCTTATTCCACTGCAAGAGGAGACAAACCAGAATTAGTTGACTCTATCTACCATTATCTACCATTGACCATCCTTTTTACTGACTTACTGGTACAAAGGCCACCGGCCACAACTAATGGTAATGTATCTAAGTAAAATGAAAACACTACCTTCTTAGCTACTAAGCAACATTACATACATGTTTTGTAAACTGAGAAGGGTATGACTAAAACAAAGAACAGCTCCTGGAATCTCCTAATCTCAGGTGTGGACTTTAAAGTAAGCATTTAAAACATTTGTTTTCAGCATCTGTTTTTCCCATATAATACACATACTGCCAGGAGGAAAATCTTTACATCAGTAATGTGTAGGCCTGAAGAACAGCATGGCAGATTTTACAGTGTTACAGGAGAATATGTTTTGCTATTGACTTCATGTATTTTCACTAAAAAATCTGGAGCTATTTATATCACAGTATGGTTCTCATTATGCACTACAGAGATTATACAGTATATGGGCTTTTAGCTTAAAAAAGCACACCTCAAGCTTTATTTTTATTGTGTTTATTTACTAGTTCTGATTCTGAACTACATCACTATATAAACATTTAACGGGTTTCCATGAAACTAATCCAACTTCTCCAGAAACTGTCTGAGATCTGTCTGTGTCTTATCTCAAAACAGAATGTCTTTCTTTGTGGTCATTTTCATATATCACAGGACTTCAGCTTATACAATATAAACGGAAAAATCCAAAATTGTACAACTAATTTCATACAGAGGTACTTTTTTTCCCATACCTAAGTTGGCATATACAGTTCTAATCACTTTGTACCTAATAATAACTAAAAAAAAAACCCCTGATGTTTATAGTTCTGTTGAACAGCACTTTGAAAATTAGGATCTTTTAGGACTATTTAACTTGCAATGTCATTTTTCTATTGAACAATGTCAGTTCATGGTTAACTATAAAATTGCAATACATGAATTAACTATACGTGATACAAACTTAATAATATTTATGGATTAATTAATTAATTATGTGATGTATTTTTTATGATTGGTTTTGGACCATAAGAAATTGCATATATTAAACAGTTGACCTTACTCAACATAACTGCACATGTAACTACAACCAAGGAACAAAAAAAGACTGACTTTGTCCTTATTTCATAAAAGCTCTAAAAATGGTTGACAAATATTTTTAAATCATTTCACTCTTGAATTCTAAACACCTTTCAAAAGGGAAAATTGAAATTTTAGCAATATAACGTGACTCATATAAAATTGTCCAAAGGGCTATATATTATTCCTTTTTTTTTTTCAGTAGAGTTCCTAAGCATCTTGACTTGTCCAGATACTTGATTTAGAAAACAAAAACCCTCTAAAATATTTTTTATCCATTTTCTTCCACTTAAACAACCTGTGTAGTAATTTTGTGAAAAGACCTATTATAAGTGACAAACAAAATAATAAGCGACAGTGATATCAGTAGAAATAGAATGATTAAAAAAATTATTATTATTGTTGGATTAAGGAACAGGAAGTTGGGCTGTTATTGATCTTAATATTTTGTCATTAGATTCAGGAATAATCAGCCTCAGAAACACAGAATCCACCTATAAAATTTAGATGGCAGAAGTTCTGAATTGTGTATCTTACATTCCCATACCTCATTCATTGCCCACTTTAAAAGCTAGAAATTTTTGGAATCTCGAAAAATCTTGGAAAATGCTTCAGGAACACCTAGGTACAAGGTAACCAGAATACCCTACACATTCTAGTACAATTCGAGCAATTTTCTGCTGAGTGTTCTTTAATTCTAGCAAAACCAAATCACTTTTTAAAGGGCCTTACAGCTTTAAGCATTTAGTCTCACATGTTTTGTATTCAGAAATAAAAGAGAAAAAAGAAGCAATATTTGTAGTGCTACTAGATTTAATACAGTATGTTTTCTCCTTTGCTCTTTCAGATTTTTTTTTTTTTTTTTTGCCCATCTGACATTTCTATTATTCATATATCCTGCTTCTGAAATGGCCATGTGTTTGAACAACCATTTTCTATCTTCATGCATTTAAACAAAAATGTGGTCATATCAGATGATATGTCTAGACAGTACAGAGGAATGTACATGTGTGTGTGTGTGTGTGTGTATAAAACATGATTAAAAAGTTTGGATTTTAACAGTAGTGCATAAATATTCCATTGAGAGGAACTCTTGAAAGTCTTATATTAAGCAAAGTGATACACTATATACAGTATTTTCAGAAATATGTTTATCTGGTTTAACAACCAGAGAGTGTGTGTGCTGCTGAATTCCACTGATCTTAAAAGGATCTTTAAATAAATGTAAGTAGACTGGATATTGACCTTACAAACTATGATAATAAGTTAACAATATTCCTTTTTGGACCATACTTGAATGATGAAACATTTGTTGTTTGAAACTTTCCCCCCCTTTTTGTGAATTACACTTTTGAGATATAGGTATGTTTGACTGATATAACTTCACCTTTGTGTACAATAATATATAATAATGTTTCTATTTGTTTCAATGCTAACAAACTTTATCTTAATAATGGATTTATTCATGACATCTATCTATATCAGAAATGCCAAAACAATATGAAATCTTTTCAAAAATTGTTTAAAAAAGAAAAATATCCAAGTAACAACATTCTAAAACCAGAAAGCATAGAAATAAATTATCCTGGCTTATAATCTACTTCTTTGGTGTAGTTTCTTTTCCCATTGTCACTTTTGTGAGATAGACGGCTATATAAATTTGATTAATAAATAAATAAATTCCAAACCTTCATAATTTCACCATTCTAGTTAGTATTAAAATGTGGAAATAACTGGTAATTTGTAAGAAAAGTTAAGCCTAGACCATTTATGGCTTTGTTTAGGCAAAACCAGCACATCAAATTGAATTTGAATGCAAATGGAGCAAAGCAGATAAAATTTATATGATGATTTTACTCCATCAGAGACAGGCAACAGGATTTTGTGCTAGCTGATCTTTCTCAACTAACAAGAACATTAGAGTACCAAATACCTGTGGTTATTTAAATCCAATCACTAAGGAAATGTGTGAACCCATGTATCAGTCTAACTGGTGATCTGCTTACGTAAGTCTTTGGATCTTGTACTGTTTCCTCTAAATGAAGTAACAAACACCGTATTTATTAAAGGAAAGAAAATATATCTACTGTGGTACATAAGTACTGGGCATTTTTTCCAGAATGAGCCAAGAAGACCTTGAGCTAGGCCAGCTAGATAAAAGCATTCATTGTTTATAAAACTGTGGTTCAACTTGATGCAAAATATGTGATTCTGACCCAGAATAGCACTAAAATGTAAATATTATCTTTGGCTGTAAAGCTGTGTCCAAGACCAGTGTTTCTGGTACACAGAAATAATACCAGAAGATACAACTCCTCTGTGCACACCAGAGAGGGTGCAGGGCTGGGCAGCAGAAAGGAAGGCATATTAGCCAGTCTCCATGCTGAGTGCATGGAAGGAAATTGAGCTCTGCATCCCAGCAATGGGCTTCCTAGAGTCCAGGACTGGAGCAGCCTCTGAAAGTGTAGACTTAGGACCCAAAATAAACATAAATGCTTGTACAAATTATTTGGATATATATTCCTGGTTTGAGCCTTCCCAGCAGCAACCATTATTTCACTCACCACAGTAGAAGAGTTTGTCGAAAGTTCTATTTATTATTTGCTTTTGAATACAGCAGACAAAAACATAAACAATACACCAAATAAATAAATCTGGAAACAAAGAAACAAAAACATATAGGGCTTGTATTCACAGTTATGCATATATGTATAAAAGTACTACCTAAGCATTTCAATAAATGGTAAGTCATATTTCATTATAATCCTTCATAGCTAGTCAACCTTAACACGTCGTTTGTCAACAGTTTTACTGCAATTTTGCAATATTGTTAAAACGCTCCATAATTTATCATTGTAAGAACAAACTGACTTTGAAAGTATAACATAATACATATTCTGTTGGAGAATGTTTATCTTTTTATCTATCTTGGTTGGACCCAGGTACTAATAATCTAAATGGTGATGCTCAGGATATTAAACATGACAATCTCTCTCCTATATTTGAACTGAGGACTTGAAATAGTCTTATTGCACAAGACATAGGGCTGTTTTTTGCCATGTTGTTTCTGTCTGATGTTCTGACCAACCATTTCAGGAGCTGACCTATTATGTTCCTCAATCAGAGAAGACAGGATAGTTCCTCCTGATTCGTCTGGTATGCATCTTTCTCAGTGGAGGAGGCCTTGCTCCAAACCAACTAATCCTCGCAGGGCAAGGTGGGAGAGTATCTATTTCTTTTTGCTTTGATGCAATCCTTACAGTTTAGAAAGAAAAAAAAAATGAGAAAGTGGAGATAATAGCATGACTTCCACTGACTCACTTATTCTGGACAGTCTAGTGGACCAAGCCTCCTATCTAAACAGAAAGCTTGCATCTCTACTGAGAAAGGGCAGAAAATCATTCATCAGGTGCCATTTATCTCCTGCCATTTTTCCAACCTATGGTCTTCGGTGTGAAGATAGTGAAGGTAAGTAAGGGGAACATGACTGGGTATCTAAAAAGGACTGAGCAAGTGACGTTTGCATACAGATTCCCTTTAGAATCTTCTACTTTCTGGGCAACAGGGGGTTTGGGCCTATTTGCATGAATACTGGGGTCCCTTAGAGGTTATTAGAGGTTGAGAATCACTGCCCATATGGTTCATTACTCCAGTCTTATTAAATGAACACGCAGAAGCTTCCACCATCTTTATTATCTGTCCCCTAATTTCTCTTGCCTGGCACAGCCAGAGTAAGCTGCACCACAGCCTTACTGTCGCACAACGCAGGCGGTTGTTCTTGCCTCAGACCAAGTGAGAAAATTCGTGTCCTGCAGGTTCAGACTAAAGACCGCTCAAAAACCCTGGAAAGACGCAGAGGGCATAAGCACTTCCTGAGATTGCCTCCCAGCTACAGCAGGCAGAAGCGCGCTACTCGGCTGAGTGCAAAGGCAATCCCAGGTATCGAGGCAAGCGGGCTCTGGCGGGGGCGGCGCCACGCGGTCCGAAGGAAGAAAGATATGCTGGATTCTGGGCCGCGGAGTGGTGCTGCCTGAAGGATGAGGCGCCTTCTTCCCTCCCCTTCCCCGCGGCACTCTACGGTCCCGATAACCTGAGACCGGCGCCTCCGAGCAGCAAGAGACGGAGCCCCGGCGGGGCAGCGGCTTCGAGGGAAGCGCGTGCACTCGGGCAGCGCGTGGCTCGGCTTTCCCGACCGCTTTCGCCCGGGCCCGGCGTGCGCGAGCCTCCCGTCTCACGTTTCCTCCCGTCTTTGGGGAAAGGTCTGCGAGGCGAGCGGCTACTTGTGGGAAAGCGCAGCGCAGACGAAGGAAGAGGAGGAGGGAGAGGCGGCGAGGCGGGGAGGGGTGAGAACTCAAGAAACGCACGACCCGGGCGCCTTCCGTCCTTTCTCTTTCCTTCCCTCCCTTTCCTTCCCTCGCCAGCCACTCGCTCTCAGGCAGAGGGCGCTTTAGCCATGCCCGCCCGCCCTTGCGGTTGCCGCCGCCGCACAGCTCCACGCGCTGGAGAGGCTCCCGCTGCCCGTCCCCTGCTGGCGCTGCTGCCACTGACAAGACCCCCGAAGAAGCGAGGCGGTAACTGAACCCGGCTGCTGCCCCTGCCCCTGCCCCTGCCCCTGCCCAGCTGGCTGGCTGGCAGAGAGCCCCCTGGCGGGGCTGGGGGCTGAAGAGGACACTTCCCACCTTTCTCCGGGCTCGGAAACTCCGCTGACCTCCCTTCGGATGTCCGGTTTCTTAAGGTCCCTTTTCTCCTAACCATCCCCACACAACTTGGGAAGAAGACCGGCGGGAGGAAAAAAGGACGCGCGGCCGCCAGCCAGCGGGCCAGCCAGCGCCTGGGCAGGCGGAGGGGCGGGAGGGGATTTCGTGGCCCCTTCCTTGGCTCCATCGCGAGGAACGTGCCGCTCAAACGGCTGCCAGGAGAGCGCCTCGACTGGAGGGGAGCCCCACAGCGTCAGCCACGCGCTGTCTTTACGGCTTCTGCGGTCGCGCTCGCCGCCTTCTGCACAATGCACTTGCTGGGATTAATCTCTCCGGGTTGCTGTCTGGCCGCTGCTGCTGTTGTGCTGCTAGTCGCTCGCGAGCCTGCGATAGCCGCTGCCTACGAATCCGGGCAGGGCTACTATGAGGAGGAGCCCGATTTGGGAGAGGCAAAGGTAAGCAAGGGCCCCCGGTTCCTGGCCTGCCCTGACCGAAGTGACTTCACTTCGCGCTAGCTCCCCGAGCATCATGTGATGCGATCACTTGATCTGGATTAAGTACCCCTTCGATACATATCCGCCCTGACAGCTGTTTTAAAACCAGAGTGATCTGTTGGTTGCTACTCCTGTTTCAATGTGGAATTAAGATGTCTAATCCTCTCTGTGTAGATGTTGAATGTGGCTCATAGGTCTGAGTCTGCTCGCATGGGGTTTATATGTGTAAATATTAGCCACATATTTCAATTTGATGATTCTTTGCTATGTTTTTGTTATGAGATTATAAAGATACTTCTTGGCACGCTCAGTGAAAGCAAACATTTCAGCCCCTGAGGATGTGGGGATCAGTAACCCTAGTTATTTTCCCCCTTATCTATTGTTTGCATAAGACTGTAAGTACTAGAGAGACAGATAAAGTCTTGGAAGTCCCATTACTTCTCAAAGTATGCCTCAGTTAGTTTACACTAGTAAAAGTCTGGGGAATGTACTAATAATACCTCTGTGCTAGAAGTAACTGGTTGATGATGACTTCCCAGCGCCTTTATCAAGGGCAAAGCTGTAAGATTACATGGGGGTCTGTGTCCTTGGAATGAAATCAGTGTATTCCAGTTGCAGAGTAGCTGCTGCTGACTTAAATCTGTAAAAAGGTTTTGGAAAGCTAGTGTGCAAAGCTAAATGATACAACTTCGATAACATTTCATAACAGCAATAAGAACACCAATACTATAGTGTGTTTTCACTTTTCTCAGTATCTATTGTAGTTTTACAGAGGGTAGTCAAAACTGTGTCCAGGTAATTAACTTGACCTCTGCATTTGACAGTGATAGTCAGCTAATTCTCATTTACCCTGGTTTATTGAAGTTAGATAAAGAGTTCTACTTCATTGAAAACGTAAGGATATAGAAATAAAAAGAAATAACATGATGTTTTCATACTTACATAATCATCCGATAAATCTATTACAGGATTTAAATGAATTTAAATGACATAATCCAAACACCTTTCATTTTCAAAAGGTATATATTATGCATATGAACTTCTGGTGTGTATAAGACAAGCATATGTTCTGTGTAGGCCTGATACAATTGTTAAGTGTTCATGAATACTGATTTTTAATCTTTGCTGTCAGTTTAAAGGTGATTGCTGATCATGAGATACTGTGATATTTTTATGCACCTTTAAATCATTTCAGTTCTAATGTTTGAACAGAGAACTAGTCCACATGGTTGATGATCAATCTAATTTATAAAGAGAGCTAGTTGAAAGTTAAAAATAAATCCCTTTTTCCTTCGTCTTACTTAATACAAATCAGTTGTCAGAGATTGTGTATTATTATATTAATTATTTAAAAGTTATATGGTTCATGTAATTTTTAAAATGCTTTGGAAGCTGAAAAGTGTGGAACTAAGAAGGTGTTGCATCATAAACTTCTGTCACTATTATAGGAACTCTCCACCACAATCTGCTTTCTAAAATTAAGTGACTATGAGATAAACCTAGGATAATCAGTGACACTGAAATAAAATGAATAGTACACTTAAAATAGCATACAGATTTTTTTGTGTTAGGGATGAGAATTAATGCTTAGAATCCAAAGAGAAGAGAAATGTGTTTGAGGAGTTAAATGCACATTCTTCAATTTGTTTTCTGGTAGAGCAATTTTTTTCACCTTCTAAGTGCCCATACTTCAGTAGAATGACTTCACTAGAATGACTTGAAATGAAAATAATTTGAAGGATTAGTCCCTATTGATTTTACATATTTGCCTCTGTAAGATGAGAGATGACTGAAGAGAAATTCTGAAGGAATTAGAAAAGATTAGATAAGTACACTGTAAGTAATCATTTCAAGGAAAGTTTGATTGTGCTGTCAACATTAGTCTTCTTTTTTTCAAGTTAATAAAAATGAGTGCTTTGGTCTTCATCTGTTTGTTGAATTTACGCTTTCCTTATCAGCTTTTTCTTCATATATGCCATTTTTAAAAATTTGAAATAGGAATGACTATGTTTAACCACACTGTGCCTTCCATAAATTAGTGTTATTTCTCTATTAGACAGGGTATAGGGTCTATGTTGTTTCTTAATATTTGTAACTACTGATCATCTTGAATGCTCATTGGACAGCACCTTTGCAATAGCTTCTATAGTACACTGAATGTAAACCATATCCAAAAGGGTGGGTGATAAATCACAATAGCCATATCATATCATTTAATCACTAACTCTTTTTTAGAATTTGAAATAAAAGTAAGAATCTCTTGTAGATGTCTATTTTGTATGGTACTTTGAATGCAGAAGCTACTAGCTCTTTCTGTGGAGTGTGTTATTTATTTTTTATACTTCCAGGCCATGCTTCCTTAAGAAAGCTCACAAAACATGCATCTCTAGTAATTTCTCATTCAGCAGCTAATATGATTCATGCTTCATAAGCTTCAACAATGCTGCTATATCAAGAATGTGACAGACCAATCACTGGGCCTTTTCTTTCTTATCTCCAGTTGTTTTGTAGCAGGATGCCTTCTGCTAATATTTGTGGATATGTGGATCTAGTGATTATATAGCATGAATTAAAAACATTTTTATCCTAGCAGAAAAGCTTTATTCTCTAGTAGGTTCAGTAAAGCAAACAAATAAACAAAAACCCTATAGCTCTTGAAGGGGCAAACCAAAGATATTTCAGATATATTTGACCAAACTTTCTCAGCATCCCTCACCATTGGTAATACCAGCCATATCTGCAGGGGGTTGACATTCAGTATAATCTAGACAGCAGGTTATATATTTGCGAGTCTTAATAGATGATTGTCTAGAGAATATCTATTGTTTGAATTGCTATCCATCAAAGGCCCAAGAAGCAAGTACTGACTTATATGTAACTTTGTGGTCTTATAAAACAAACAAACATCTAGCTAAAATCAGTTGTACTTGGTTTTATATAATTCCACTGAATTCTCCTTTTACTGAATTTAACATGATTTATATTTATAAAACATTAAGACATTTTTAAAAATAATTACAGAGATGTTCACCTACCTCTAGGTTTTTTTCCTCATCTGTCTGCCCAAGGACTTTTCATTTATCCAGACAATCTGGGAAAAAAAAAAAGGGAGAAGAATGGGCCTGTGAAGAGTAATGGATTAGGAATGATTCAGTATCACTCATATGTGTAGCCACTTTGCTTTTGAATGAGGTCTCGTCATCCTTTGCTTTATGTATTATAGGAGCTGATCTGATTTAATATTAAGGCTTGTTCTATCATACAGTATATATTTTTCACTTTAGTCTTCTGATAATTATTTTTTAACTGTTAGACTACATTTACAACCTAAATACTGTTTGAAAAAGAAGACCCCATTAACTTAACGGAATTTGCTTTTGGTTAAATAAGTACCTATACACTATGCCAGAGGTTAGAGTGAACTCATTGAAATCAATAGGTATCTTGGACTTAAAAGACATGCTGTAAATTAGAAATTTAAATATATATTAAAATATTAAAAACTTGGAAAATGAAAATGAATAACAATCTGCTAGGAATATTCTTGATCTTGATTTATTATGCATGATTCTACCTGTTCATTATTTAGGATTATAAATTTCACCTACAGAAAATTAAAGCTAGTAAACTATATGAGACAGGAGATGGGAACTCATGGTCTTTTATGTATGTTGAACTCAATATGACTTTCAGCCAGACAGAATATATTTCTTGGAGAGGGAAAATTCAGGAAAGGCAGCAGATATTGTTGTTTCTGTATTTCCATCCTGTCTAGTGGGACTTTGAATTTGAAATCATCAGAACATATTGATATTGGATCACTACAATTCTCTTAGCTTCTAATAATGGAGATATACAGCCTCAGACAAATAAAAGAAGACAGGTCATTTTTCTCTCTTTATATATTGTTATACATACTAAAAAGTAATTTTTGTAAGCAGTTGTTACACACACTGCTCCCAGGTTCGGCTTATGGTCACTCACTCACACACTCACAGCCTGTTGAGGCACGTGGAACTTGTCAGCCCCCCTTGCTTTCTACCTGGGTTTTCCAGATAGGTGCGGCTGGAGCAGACAGACACACAGCCCTGGTCAACAGTGGGGAAATAATTGGGGATACACACAAATCACTTCCAACCGAACACTGAGGCACAAGAGGTTCTTTGTAATACACGGAGACCCAGTGAATTTAAAATAACAGCAAAACTTTACTGGTTGCAAGGTACATTTGCTCTTTCTCATACACACACACATGCGCTCATCCACACTTACCCACATCCTTCCCAACTAGGCTGCCAGGCACTAGCTAGAGGGACGGAAGCCGCCAAGTCTGGATCCAAAGGTGACTCAGATGACTCAGCTCAGACAACTCAGACGACTCAGAGTGGGCGGGCCCTGGGACCCCTTTTATCCCCAAAAGTCCTTGCTTTGTTGATTCACAAGTCTGGCAGTTGTTGATGGGATTGGATTTCCATGTGCTCAGGCCCAACTTTTTTTTTCTGGTCCTTTGTTTTTTTCCTTAATGACTTGCTTCCTTCTTATCTACCTCCCCGAAGGGATCCCATAGATACGTTTCCTGGCTTTTGTCCTCTCTGCTTACGTGCCTGCTTCATCTTTAGGTTATGGCAGCTTCAGCCTAGTCGCACACAGTCTCTTATATAATATTAAAAAGCATGGAGACCTGGATTTGTTTATTTATTAATCATATTTGTAGGCCACTCACTCAGAACAACTCTGGGCAGCACATAAATTAAAAGCATAGAAAATCAGTACAATAAAAAACAAAAAGGAAAAATAATTGCCAAAAAGGAGGACAACAGACACAATAATAGCAAAACCAACCCACAGTCGGCCCATACATAACTTAGCCCAATGCCCAGAGAAAGAGGGAGGTCTTTAAGGCTTGTCTAAAAAATAGTAGGGCCAGAACTGTTTGGTTGTCTGGGGGATAATGTTTCAGAGGACAGTTGCCACAATAGAAAAGGCATTCCTCTTGGGTCCATTCAGGAAACACTGTTTAGTAGATGCATGCCAAAGCATGCCAGTTCTGTCAGACCTTACCAGACAGTCAGACACCAAGGAAGAAAGATTTATTTTTTATTGATTGATTGATTAAATTTGTATGCCGCCCATCTCCCCCAGAGGGTGACTCTGGACCACTCACAATTAAAGAAAGATGTTTGTAATATTCCTATAACTGCTTGCGCTGCTGCATTCTTGACTAGTTGAAACTTCCAAGTGATCTTCAAAGACAACCCCATATAGAGTATACGTCGCAGTAATCCAGATGAGAGATGATTAAGGCATGAATGACTGTGAGTAGGACCCACAAATCTAAGAACTGGTGCAATTGGTGCACAAGATGGATTTGTGCAAAAGCCTTCCTGGCCATAGCTGTTGCCTGCTCCTCAATCAGGGGCTGTGAGTTCACAGCAGCCTTCAAAATACACACCAGTTCTGTCTGGGTGTGTGTGACCATATTCAGAACTAAGGACAGAAAAGCCCCAGGAGCATGGGTGTCCATGAACACAAAGCTACTTGGTTTTGTCAAGGTTGAGCCTGAACCTGTTCTTCCCCATCCAGACACTCATTGTTCCAGGCACCAAGGCAAGACTTTGAGAGTATCACTTGGTCTACTAGGGTTGATATATACGATTGATATATCAGTATATTGACGATACTGACCTTGCACTGACAAATAACCTCACCCGATGTAAAGAGTAGGAAGTGTATGAGCCTGATACCACACATACCAAGAGGTTAGGGTCCAAATTCCTCCCCCCAGCCACTTTTTATCAAACATTTCCACTCTAAGTATCCATGTAAATGTTGTGAGCAGTTGAATGGAACATGCAAACAACTTCTATCTTTTGCAAGTAAAGGTATGGAATATTAACTAAAGATTGACAGATTTTGGGGTTATGCACAGAAATCAAGAGCAATCCTATTGTTATTTATGTAGGCTAGAATTGTACAGAACTTACATGAAAGTAAATCTATTAAATTTAGTGGTTGACTTATGAATATACTTGAATAGACTTAAATATTTCCTTTAAGTTCAGCTTGACTCCTAGTAACTTCACAGTCATGTTCATGTTGTTCTTGGCAACTTATGAAAATATTTTGCCATTGCCTTCTAGTAGGATGTACTCATCAAATTCCTAGCCCTGAGTTTTTCTGGTGGCCTCTCATCCGAGTAAAAACTGCCTTAGATTTTTGAGACTGATCAGCTCCTGCCACATGCTGTAGGCCTAACTTGCAAAGTTAGTTATTCTCAAGAGTTAATAGAAGCAGAAGGTTTGATTCTGTAACAATCCCTGCATCCTAGGATTAATTAATAACTAACATCAATCCCCAAATAAATCTTATTGTGATTATTTTGTTGTGCACTGAACTTACTTCTGATTATAAGTTTATAGCATAATTTATGATTTATAGATGTTTAAGCTGCCCTGAAATATACATATTTGAAGGAGATTATACATTTTTACATAAATAATATACAATGTTTAGGAGTTACCAGTCCTAACTGAAGGCCACTTTAATTCTCCATGGACTCTTTGTGTAGAGATTGATTATATCCTGATGTATTGCAATATGTGCAGTGCTATTTAAACAGTGAATGTTTTGTCAGTCTCTCTATATCAACCAATACATGCAAAAATGATAAACAATCTTATTATTATGCCAAAAAAATAATTATCTGGCTGAGCCTACTCAAATTATCACTTATTGTTTAATATTCCAGTAATAATTCTTCCCATTATGTTTTCCTAAAATTAAAAAAAAAAAAAGAACGTCTTCACTTTCACCTTATACCTTCAAATTTCTTTTGTTAATTTTTTTTAAAAATCAAGTTTTGTATTTGCAACATAATTATTTCCTTTCTGTCATTTTTGATACCTTGCTCACTTAAGGACTGAGTAATCTCAGGCAGCAATCACTCATTGAACAGAAATGTATTTTGTTTGTTTGAACAAGCCATATTGGCCTAATTCACAGCTATTGCTAAGCCAAACACTAAGTTTCATAAACTCCAGTAGTTTGTGTTGGCTGTCAATTGTATAACAAAGTTTATTGGGGGGGCGGAGGGGCACTATTATTTTAATATAGTAAGTAAAAGCTGAACCAATTATATTATGGCTAAGTACATTGTGAATCCAACCAATATCCATTTTAGTTTAAATATATTTTGCTTGCAGATGCTCAGCTTCTTTTCTTTGTGCTGGGTTTGATATATACTTCCATAGTACCTTCAGTGTACGTAGAATTTATGGAGTTCCATAAGTAAAGATAGATTTCTAATTACAAAAGTTTAAGAAACAGTAGAAAAGACCAAATCAGGTGTAACTGTCCTACTCCTTTGTCTGTGTTTCTGTCTTCCGGCTATCTCTATACACAGAAACATATGAAACTGAATTTCTTAAAAAGGTTTTTCAATTGAAACACATCTAGCTTGTTACATTTCTAACACTTTGACATCTGAAGCTTCTCTTATCCATATACTTTGATCCAAGAAGAAAATCTTCATGCGTGCAGAGATTTGTGAATGGATTTTAAAGAAGCTATACAATCCTGGAAAAAGACATGGCTACTTAAATTATTCAAAGAAAAGTGCTTTGTACATGCTGATGCTCCTGTAAAGCACCTCTTTGAAAGGATTTGCACAGCCTTATGCAACTTTATTTTTTCATAGATCTGAGGATCCACTGGCCCCTAGTGCAAAAGACATACATTTAAAATTAAAGATTCTAAGTCTAAGAATTTATTTTGAGAATTAGAACCTGAATGGAACTCATAGTTCTTTTCCATACAAATCTGCTCCAGTTGCCACAAATGTATTTATTTCAGCAGTATAATTTAAAGAGAGTAGATTCTTGTCAATCTGCCATAAATCATCAAGAAGTCTACTGGTTTCATTTTTCTAATCTTTTTTTTTTTTTAACTACCAGAGCACCCATGTGTTGTGGGTTAACCCATAATGGCTGCACTTGCTATGCAAGTTAATTGCTTTGGGAAATGCCAGCTATGTTTTGTAAAGTAGCTGTGTCCAGTAAGAATATATTTACATACATATGCATCTTTAAACTTTTGTATATAAGTGGATAAATTCACCATATGATGGTGGATAAATTTTGATTTAACAGAGTTCTTTTTGAATTCTTAAATCTTGGTGTTTCTTAGGATTATTTTTACTGAAATAGTGTTTTGTTATGTATTGTATTTATGATTGCATAAAAATATTGTAATCAGTACAAAAAATGGGATCATGCTTCCTAACTCCATATAACTCTGTACATATTTCAGAATGAAATCCACTGCAGCTTTTTAGCTAAAATATTCAGCAGATATTTTGGCTTTTATTTCTATCATGATAATTTCCCCCCTAATATCATTATTCTGGAATGTAACATACATAAGACAAGTTGCTGTTTTTGTTCAAAGAGAGGTAGAGGGAAGAAATAATATCCAGTATTATTGAAATAATTACTTTTACTGGAACAATTGTATTGTTAGATTAAGCTTAGGAACCTCTACTGCATTGTACTATGGTTTCCTGTCCAGGCTGATGGAATGCAGTGATGCAGTGATGGTTACCAATCTTGGCTTTCTCTAAAATTGCTAGCAAAATATGTCTTGTGGAGGAATGATGTTACAGGCATGACCATCATAGTGCTGGGCTCTGCTTATCCTAACAAAAAGGCTTAGCAAAATGCCATCTGCTAGTGGAGTTTTAAAAAGCCAAATTGAGTTCACAGATTAGTGCTTCAGCAATGGAAGTGATGGACACTCAGGATAATCATTTACTAGATAAAATGGGTAAATCAAACTGAAAGATTCACTAATAGCTGTAGCCTACAAAGTTATATGGGCCATTGTTCCCATTTTATTGTCTTGAAAGGTTGCCTCTCCTATGCTGGAGTAGGAGATTTATTAAATTACTAAAATCAAATAATATTTCTCATATAAATAAGAACTTTTGCAAACACAAGTATATACAATATTTAATTAATTCAATTTGTATGTGTTGTTTAATGCTAGTAAGTGTTTTTAAAAAGGAGTTCCTATGTGGCCTATTTTCTATCAAGACAAACTTTGATGGGCTATTTTGTCATTCTTCTTGCCCCAGTTATATATATTACATAGGAATATTTATATTACTATGACAGAATTCTCTAATTGACAAGCCAGCAAGCCAATCTTATTGTGTCAGTTGCAAATCATACAGCTATTGCAGGAGGTAGCAAGATCATAAAGTGAATTCTGTTTCTGAATGAGTGAATTTTGTTTGTGAATAAATAAAATATTAAAGATAATATGTGATGATTTGGTTTATGCAGCCTCTTGCAGTGTACTTCTCTTACTTCCTTTGCAACAAAGAAGCTGACTTTCCCCTTTCCTACTCATGTCATCACCACCTCTTCTTCTCCTGCAACCATTGAGCTATGCCATCTCTCCTCGTCTCTTTCTTAATCACAGCTTTGCCTTTTCTATTGCTGCAGCTACTCCCCTGCTTCCTCACCAGCAAAAGAAAGGGCATTACTGGGCTATTGGAAGCTGCAGGCATGGATTTTCAGTTTGATTGGTTGATCTTAGTGGGGATGTTTTTTGGGACTCTCTTACTGGCACCACTGAGGGTGTCCATTGGCATTAGGGCATTTATAACATACCTAAATGGTGTCTATGGACCCCAAAATTAAACAGCAGTGAAAGAATTAAAAAATGCCAGAAATTAAGATCACCAATCTTGCTGAGATTTGTTCTTGCATGATTTTGTGCAACATTTTAAGTTTTTAAAGTAAGTTTAGAATGTTTAGAAATTTGACTGAAAGTCATGGACTTTATGTCTTTCATTGTTTGATTTGAAGATGATTGTTGTGAAATAGGTTTTTTTTAATACATAAATTACAACATCACCTTTCACACAGAGTGTACAAATAATTATCAATATTCTCATTCTCTAAAGTTTCATTCTACTATAGCAATGCAAATCATATCTACCATGGATTATCTGGATACAGTGGATACACTAATTGTATCCCTCAACTACAAGTGCGAGTTGGTGCAGTTGTTAAGATATTTGACTAAAACTGTGAAGATCCAGGTACATGTCCACCCTCAGCTACAGAAGCTCACTTGGTAACTTTGGGCTAGTCACTCTCTCTCAGCCCAACATACCTGGGGGGTTGTTGTGGGAGAAAACAGGAGGAAGGTCACTGTATATATCTGTAATGGTATATAGGAATGACCTTAGGAGACAGGAGAAGAGCCACAAACTGGACAATTGGCCATATCTCAGTCCACAGAAGGGGGTATGGAACAGAAAGTGTTTCAGAAGGGGCCTTCTCTAGATTTCCGGAGAGTAAAAGGAGAGGAGGGGAGAAATACTTTCAGTCTTGCAAGATTCTGTTAATGTAACCTACAAGAAAGATAGAGTTAATATTCAAGGTTGTGCTTCTTGTCTGGACTACCTCGAAGCGCTAACAATGCCATATTGAATGCTCACTTCAGCAGAACATGTACTAAAATTGGAACAATACAGAGAAGATTAGCGTGGTCTCCGCACATCGTTATATCACACTGACCTTCTGAACAAAAGCTGGGATTGAAATCTAATGCATAAACAAACAAACAAACAAACAAACAAACTTTTCTACTAGGGTTGTCTGAACTAAATAACGTTACTTCTTTTAGACTAAATAGTCAATATAAATACTGGTTATCTTAAAATATTACTATTTCAAGGTCCTCTGTATATGTTTTTGTCAGCTGACATTTATGGTATTGAAAGTTTTAAAAATAGCTTTCTTTGTTCTTTGCATTTTTGAGAAGTACCTTCTTTCATAAAAGAAGTTTCTAAACAAAGTAAAGCCAATACCAGTTTTTCCCCAAAACTGTTTTTGTAACAGTGCCCTTTTCAATGAAATGTTCCTGAAATGTGAACAAAATGTATAAAATAGATTATTCCACAATAAATTATTTGCTTTGTGTCAACCAAGGATTTCAATCTTAAATATTTTAAGTGTTTAAAATAACAATTTTTTCACATTTGATTCTCATCTTCTCTTTATCTCTTATTTGAGGTAGCCAGTGAAGTAGAATAATATTTTATAAATATTTCTTTTTTCCCTTGAAGAAAAAAAACTGGTTAGAGGACTTCTTGAATATTCCAAATGTTGACATTTTCAGGAATGAAATTATAGAAAGAAAATTGGTTAAGAAAATAGAATTGTTTTGAGAAAAACTGTGGATGTTGACACTGTCATTTTCACCCCTGAAATAACATTTCATTAAATATATAACTAATTTTACCATACAGTGTATCATCTTTGCAAACCTATAAGACTGTCTTTCACATTCAAAATTTGTAATACTTCCATATGAGTTCTTTAAGGATGTTTTAATTATCATGAACCTCTTACTAATGCAGTGTGTTTCATGTAATTAAATAGTACAGCAAATAATGACGCTGAAAGTGCCGGCCAGAAATGGCTGAAAGCTTCAGCGGTTCGAGTCCAGCCTCGCGTTAACAAGGTGAGCTCTTGTTTCTATACCCGCAGCTTCTGCCAACTCAGCAGATCGAAAACGTACGTGAGTAGATAAATGAGGACTCTCACCCCGGTGGGAGGAAAAATGCTGGCAGCGGCTCAACAGAGAGACGGGACAAGTTGCCGGTAAAAGCGCGAAAAACCGCGCTCGTCCGAAAAAGGGGCGTGAAGCAACGGAAATCCCGCCTCCTGTGCTGCCAGCTGGGCTGACGCTCTAGGAATTAGGCTCTGGCAAAGTCTAATTCCGAAACTAGAAAGATGCAATTGCCTTGAAAACCGCAAGGGGGCGGTCACTGCAGGGTCAGTAATGACTGTTAAGCAGATAAAAAAAAAAAAAAAAGATGTTTACGTGCGTTAATTTTTAAAAATGAGAAGTCTTTCATATTTTTAGAGTAGATGAACATGGAACCTAAAGACTTCTATATCCTTTTTTGGTTTCCTTTCAGCCCCTATAAATAATTGGGGATATTGAAATCCAGTTGAACAGCCTTAAAATAGAGTCAACTAATTGTTTCCAGATACAGGATGAAATGCCTGGTATTTTAAAGTAGATTTCGGTTTTTCTGTGGAATTCAGCTTTGTCACAGAGAAGATAAGTAGAGAAACTGAGAGATAACATTTGTTTTTGATGCTCATTGTTTTTGACTAAATATAATTATCCATATATCTTTCTATCTATCTTTATGAAACTGCACAGGTAATGTATCCATCCTCAGCTATCTTAAATCGATAGCAGCTGACTTAATTATTTCATGGGCATTTAAGGTCTTTATATGAAATGGTACTTCCTATCTTGTTTCCTTAAGATTGCAGGAAAAGACACAAATGCTATTGAAATGAAATTTTCTCACTCTTCTATTTATCCAGGACATTTTTAATACCATCCTTTTTTCCCATCATTATTATATGGAGCACTCTCAACTCCTTCCACAAAGTGAATCTTGTCTCTCTTTCAAAGAACATTGCTACAGCGTGGACAGCCTGCGTGGTTCCCTCTCCATGCACATTGGAAATGCATTTTTTGGACCTGTAGGCCTAGTACTTCCCTCTTCCCTCTTTCATCTTTAAATTTAAGGAATACAGGTAGCCTTCATTTAACAACCACAATTGGGAGCAGCAACTTGGTCATTAATCAAAGTGGTTGCTAAGTAAAACCATGACTGTGCTTATGATCTTACTTCAGTTTTTTACTTTGCTTTATAGACTTGTGAAAATCATAAATGTAAGGATTGGTCATAAAGATACTTTTTCATCTCTATTGTATCTGCAAACTGTCACAGAACGAGGCAGTCACTTAATGAGGACTACCTGCTTAGAAAGGCTAATAGCCTAACTACTTTAATCACTCAATGCGGTCTTTTATCTAAAAAGGAATCCCTTTATTCCTTAGATATTTCTATTCTTGTCTCTTCCCCATTCCTCTGTAATAATGTTTAGAAATCTTTCCTTTCTCCTGAAGGACATTTACACTACTGATTAATTTAAGAGCTCAAATCCAGTGCCAGACCACTATTACTTCTATTAAAATAGAATGGAATGTTTCATAAAGACATCTAACTTTCCTTTCAGTAGTGTAAATTGCCTTATAACATTACTACAGGAAGACACATTGCAGATTACCATAAAAACAAACAGCAACCCTTTATGATTATAAGTGATGATTTCTATATTTTACATTTAAAAAAAACCTTTTAAATATACACTATCCCTATCTTAAATGTCATTCTGTAGGTTGTTTCAGAATTCACTAAATAGAAGTTGTTTTTAAAAATGCAAGGCTATAGTATAGTGTAGTGTAGTGTAGTGTAGTGTAGTGTAGTATATATAGTATAGTAATATGTCAAGGCCAATACTTTGTTCATTTCCCTTTTTTCTCTGCAATATATGAATTATTCACAATCTGGAGATAAAGGACTGATTGGGCCTGTGATATCAATAAATGTTCCATTCCCGGCTTCTTACACTTGTTATTTTGTAGCTAATGCTTGGGACAGAGCACTATTGAACCCCACTACACTGCTTTTTATTATAAATAATTATATAGCATTTTTCTACAAATGTTCAAAATATATCACAGGAGTATTGCAATTATTTTACAACTGTCCAGTAGGGTGGGTTACATTTCTAGGAGCTTCCATTTCATACTTCAGTGCGTTAATCACTAAACTACACCAGCTCTCATTTAACACGAAGCCCAAAAGATTTGAGGTGCAAATTCAAATAAAGCTTCATAAGAAATAAAAACAGCAAGTACTATGTAATCTTTAGGAATTATTTTTTGGCATCTGTCATAATATATAATGTCACTCCATAATTGCTAAGAGCCATAAGCACATTATATAAAGCAAGCCAATATTTATTGATTAAATAAAATCTGCTTTCTTCATAATAGTAATGTAGTTTTGGCTCTATGGCTGTGTTTCTATCAAACTGGGGGAAGGAAAAAGAAATTGTTATTGGATTCCAGCAGCATTTCTTGATTTTAATTCTTATCCCCACTCTGGCAGTCCAGCAACATGGACACTAAATAAATTGCAAGAAGTTATATATTAATGCATTACTTTTGTATAATATATTCATACATAACTTTAATATCTTAATAGGAATAATATCTGTGCAGAATAAAACAGAATATAATACTATCACTAAAACAAAGTGATATCATTGTAGACATTTTGAACTGATTTTTTTCCAGAATTTGTTCTTACGTTTTTCCCAGTTTACATTTTGAAGATATTTTGTAAAATTTATTATCTAAAGAATATACAATTTGAAACTGTCAAACTTGTGTATATTGTATTTGCTATCGGTGTCCTTGTTATGCACTAATGAATTTATAAAAAACTTTCTGTAAAAATATTTTGCATTTCAATATTTTCAGGAACATTTTCTGTTCTAGAAAACTTTTCATGCCAGAGGAGAGGTTGGATATTTTGGCATTTTGGCAATACATAACTATTGAAATTAGTACATTAGGGGGAAAGCAGAAAGTTTATTGAGATTATTGAGTTTATTGAGATATAGTGTCTTATACCAAGAAAAGTGACATAGAAGTATTGATGATAGAAATTTTTAGAGCTATGAATTTGCTTCTTTTACTGAAGACAAGGATGAGAAGCAAAATTTATTTCCAAGTGTTTCATCTCTACCAATTTAGGCGTTAGTTGAAATTCTTCATGTTATTCACATTAAATGATTCCATATATTAATTAGGAAGATGGTATGAAATCATGTTCAGAATTCAGAATAAGGTACCCAGTACTAGAGAACAAATACTACAGTCAGCTGTTTGATCCTAGTCAGTATACCGAATCTTATTTATGAAACCAATATGTGTAGGTGGATTCATCCAATAACACCATTAGTTTCCACCTTAAATCACCCACAAATTTGTCATTTAATTTTATTTTAAGCAGATTGACAAAGTAAAGCAAATTACTGTGCATTCAAATATACATGTCTGTCTATCTACAGTATCTATTCTAAATAGATAGATCCATAGGCACAAAATAGAAATATCCACAGAAAATGCCTTGGAGTTGAGAGGCTTGTAAAATTGCTGCTGTCTTACTCACTCCTTAAACACCTTAAAATAATCTGGTTTAGAGGCAATCTCATATCCTGCTAATAGTAATAGAATTTCATCATGAAAATTACATCTTCTTCTCAGAGAAGTGAAGGATAGTAATCTTCTCCATCAAAAGCAGCAAAAGGAGTAAAATCAACTGAAAACACATCAGACAAGAAGAATTCCCAGCAACTGAAATAATTGTGGAAGGCTTCTTTTGTAGAAGACTGGACCACAAGCTTAAAAATGAAGTGGTATGTGTGAAATGTGAAACTAACTCATTGTGGATGGACTGCAAGAAAAAAAAATAAAATGAATCTAAGTGACATGGAAAAATTAATGTGTGATTATATGTGCATAAATATACTTGTAGAAGGTGTAATATAAAAGCAAGCAAGCCATTGCTTCTGGAACAGTAGTGATTGTTTTGATGAATTAGATTATGGGCTGTGAGTTTTACGTATTTACAATTTTTTTTTAATATGCTTTTAGGTTTTCTTTTTCTTGTTTTTAAATTGCGGTGTTCTTTTGTGTTGTTTTTATATTTGTTTCAATTGATTGTAAGCTGCCCAGAATCATATGTATGAGATGGGTGGCTATATACATTTGATAAATAAATAAAAAATGATAAGCCTAAATTAAATGACATCTGAGCCAACAGATCTTAGCTTAAGCAGGAATAGACAATTGGAAAAAGAAACAAAATCTATACTGGGGTAATATCTTTATCAAGCCAACTAAAGATATACAAAATAGATACATTCCTGGACAGGTCAAACTGTGGGATTTTGTGTCCAATGTTACATATATGGTGTAGCAATCACATTCTTATATGATTAAAAGTTTACAAACATGAAAACTGGATTAGAGATGGTGTTACAATTGTACTGATATTTTCCCAAAGCCTGTTAAAAAGAAGAAAAAAGCCAATAAAATCAAATAGTTTATTTCAGTCAGTGAACTGATTTTACACTTATATATCCAAGTTAATTATAATTAACATAAAATAAGCCAACTCTAATGATCACAAAACATATTTACACCAGAAATGAGAGAGAGTATCTAAATTAATCAAGGAACAAAGGTACATTTTTCTTCTCTAATACTATAAGCCATTGTATCATTATATGTACATATCTCAGCTGGAAAGCAAAAAAGTAGATAGTGACACATTAATACTGGAAGGCCTGTAAAATCACAGCAATAATGGAGCACAATTTATCCTTATAGACTACATGCTTTAGAGGACATGCTTTGTTAATTCAATCACCTCAACCAGCTGCAAGGAATTTTACAATAAGGTGTTTCCCTAAATGTTCCAATAGTACTATCTTAGGGAAGACATTACAACGTGATAGTGTAGGAGATGTTCTGTAGTTAGGTGTTATGTTGGAAAAATAATCAATTGACTTTAGGAAACAGTTAATTCTATCCAGGTTAAAATAACTTGGAACTGGGGATAAATACAACTGATCTCTCTTATTCTTTAATTAATGGAGGCTATGGTCTTCTTTAACCCTTATGCCAGAGGGCCTGTGGAATTGTGCAGTTGAGCCATAGCATCCAGAAGACAATTCAAATCGATTTGATAAAAAAAAATCTGTAAATATAAAAAGGGGCAGTCCCAAGGAAATAATGTTTGGAATCTAAATGTTCTCCATGTTTGGAATCTAAAATACTGTATAGCAGTTTGCATCAAATACATTTCCATTCCTTTCCTTTCCTTCTACTATGCATATTCTATGATTGATTATAATTTAATTGCAGTGTTATTGCTTACAGCAACTGAAAAGTTGGAGTGATATTAATTTCATGCTACAGTTCTGATTTTCCTGAAAGAGGCTGACCATAGCCCATGTTCATTGATTTAGCAGCTATATCCTTGCAGGATCACCTCTTTCAATCCAAACTGACCCACGGAACACATGTATTCCAGGGGAAGCTGCTAGTGATGCTCCACTTCTGTGAAGTCTATAGTATGGAGACCCATAGGTCCTGTTTTTTGGTGGCACTGTCTATGCTGTGAAATGGTCTCCTGGAAGGGATCAAGTTGATCCCCATGGTTTCAGCCTTCTGGAACGGTTGAAAACTGAGTTATTCCAGAGAGTTTACAATGAATGACAGACATCTACTACATCTATTGCTTGATTTACTTATATTTTAGGATTTATGGTTTTAATTATAATTTTAGCCTTATTTTGGATGTTTTAATATACAGACAGTCCTCTACTTATGAACTTTCAAGTTCTTTCAAACTTGAAAGAACTTTCGCTGATATGAACAAACCTGTATGCAACTCCAACAGTGAAGGTCATCTGGAAGTTTACTGTGCACCAGAAGTTTATGCCTGGAAGTTTATGGCATGCCGTAGCCATAATATGTTTGCCTGGAAATTTATGGCATGCCGAAAGTTTACAATGTGCCAGAAGTTTATACCCGGAGCTTTACGGCATGCAGCATACATATGCTTGGTTGGACTTACAAACGAAATGTATTTACAAACAGCCTCTTGGAATGTAACTTGTTCATAAGTGGACGATTGTCTGTATACACTATTGTATTTTGCGTTTAATTACTGTAACTGTTAAAAGCCTCATCAGTTATGGCAGGTATAAATGTAATAAATAAAATCCTAAGTTATTAATGAAATGTGGAGTTGAGAAGGTAAAGGAGTTTCGTAATATTAGCCAAATCTTCAGGGAACAACATTTCAATAAAATTCCTGGAAGGAAGAAAAGCTAGACTTAGTTTTTGAATAAAAGGAACTGAACTCATATTTCTAGATAGAGATAACATGCAGTCATCTTTAATAGATTTGAACTACCAATTTATTGAGTTTGGCAATGAAAACTCTATAATTTTAGCAAAGGCTTTTAAAAGAAAGGTGGGATTACTTTTGTGGCCATTAGAAACAGGACTGGAGTTTGTTAACATAGCCTTCTGAAATAAATCTGGCTTTTCCAGAATTAGGCTTGAACCAGATCCCAATTTGATAGATTCTTTCCTGTCTTCATTTGGAACATAGACAGACACTTAATTCCTTTAAATGAAGCCACAGGTGATTAAAACCAGGCAAATATCCTGGCACACGGACAGAAGCTTTAGAGAGAAAAGTCTCTTTTTAGTAATATTCTTGAAGGTAGTACATGGAAATAATCCAGAATAATTGTTATCCCAAAACTTAATAAATATCCTCTAAATCTGAAGTTCTGCTGTCTAGTTGCCTTGTTAAATCAAGATGCTAAGCTTCTGACCACAGCTCTGACTAGGTAAATTAATCTGTACATTTCAGTTAGCTCCTCTGCTAAAACAACACACAAATGTCACTGAAGCCTCTATTAATTAAACAAACAAACAGTTTATTACCTTATAATTACTCGAAGGATTGCAGATCAAGAGACTTTAGCATACATGCAGCTGTTTTGTCCAATGGTAGCAGATTTGTAGAATCTGATTTTTTCATAAAATTTCTGAGATGAATGGGTGATTTATTGCAAAATGTAGAACTTCAGTTTTCTATCTTTTCAGTGATACAAATGAGACAGTAAGAATGTAATAAGATTTCTGCTAGCAACTCCATGGGTTTCATGTTCAGAAAATAATCTATCATCATTTGCAAATACTTGGTATTTGTTTATTATTTATAATAATAAAGACTCATCACCTCATGGACTACCAACAATCCAATTTAAATTCTGGGTAAGTGCCAATGAATAACTGGAAGACTAATAATAACAGAGTTATTATATAAAATATTCTCTATGTCATTCTTAAACAAAGAGAACACTACCATATTTTATGAAAGCTGAAACTTATCCAGAGCAAAGAAAAGAGTATTTCTGACAGCTGGTTATATGCTATTCATATCTATTATGTTAGCCCTGGGCTCTTTCTCAAGGGAGGATGTGGTGATATCAGGAGATGAGACTAAGGGGTTTGTGGAGTCTTGGGTGCTCTCTGAGCTTGGTTGTTTGCTTGCAGACGTTTCATTACCCGACTGGGTAACATCATCAGTGCTTCATAAGGACTTCATAATTCAGCCCTGAGCTACATATATTCTCTTCTATTGGAATAAGGAGTCTAGATGCCTGTTGCGGCTCACAGCTCATCACAGGGAGTAAAAGCTGAAGCAGAACCAGACCTTGCAATGTTCTCACACTCTGAAGTTCCTATCTCAGATCTACAGCCCCCAAGCCTGAAGTAGTGCCACCACTACTGAGTGGACGAACAGAGGGCTACTTGTCAGGTGACTGAGACAAGTAGTCCCCTTGGGAGACAACACCATGATGAACTCCAGCTAAGCATGGAGGAGGCAGGTTGTAATAGACCAGTATGAAAGACTGAAATGGTTATTGAAGTCAGTGTTTATTTCAGCCCACTTTGAACTCCCATGTTCAAAACATATGAATGTGAACTAGTTTTTGGATATATCAACCTTTGCCTGAACTACAATGACTCATAGCCTGACCCTTCTTATATCCAGTATAGTACCGTTTGGATTTGGATCCACAAACTGACTGAAATAATTCTGTGGCTCTAGTGTATATATTCACTTAATATTTAATTGTAATGTAATATTTAATTTTTATTTATTAATATTTTATTTAATTTAATGTAATTTAAGTGTAATATTCACTTAATATTTAACTATTCTCTCTCTTACGGTCCCTGCACTTCCATGGGCCTAAACAGTAAATAGGAAACATATGTAAGTTTTGATATATAAGTTGAGATATTAGTACATCCAGTAGTACTTTTATTCTCTCTGTGTTTGTGTACTTCCTCTTTTACTTTTTTACATATCCTCAATTCATATACACACAATTCCAATGAGATTACACATATTTGTCATTCACATAATATTTTTGTATGTAAAACATAAATAGTACTGCAGTGGCAATGCCTACACCTATCCTGTTATGTCTCAGTTGATGAACTTTTGTTAATAAACGTTAATTTTATTCAGAGGTTCAGAACACATGGATCCTGCCCTGAGTTGTATGCTGAAAGGGTCACCATATAAATTGAATAAAAATAAATCAATCAGTAAATTCCAAAGACATGATGATGCTGGCATGTGGACTAAAATCATGTCTCAAAAGTGGATCAGACCAATTTAAAACAGATTGGTTATCACAGCAATTCTACCACAAGATATTACCTTGTACAACAAGGAAGTATTATGTTTAAAGGTGGTTGCTTCAGAATGATGTCTTGTGGGTTGGTTTACAATAGTTCAGTTGCAGTGTGAATCATCTGGAAAAAGATATTGCTTAAAATTCACAGGAGATTGCCTTCTAATTAGGAAAGTAGAAAAAGATAGGATTGAGTGGATGATAATCTTTGGCAGATGGAGAACCTGAGGTCTTTTGGGAATAAGATGTTAAGCTAGAGGGAGAAAGACATTAGCACTGAAGGACCACTGTGATAGGCATAAATTTGACTATCCTGTTCCAAGAGTTGGGAAAACAGTCTAGGGTGTAGTCTATTTGATGTAGGTTTAAAAAAGAGAAAGTGAATAGAATCCTTTAATGGAAAGAATTAGTACTCAGTCTACTGGTGGCAACATCATTTTAGAGATGCTGGAGAAAGTAAATTACGATCAAAATGGGCAGTTTTTAATGTAGTTGAGGACATTTGCAAGGAAGATAAAGGGTATGATTTTAGAAGTACTTGGGCTAGGTCAAAGGAGTCAACAGTTCAGGAGTGATTTAATACTGCATTTATGTGGGTTAACATATTGTTATGTTTTTGACGGCTCCACCAGTGGAAAAAAGCACCTAAATTGGGGTCTTGCTTTTGTCATTTTCTTTCACACTATCATTCCGAAAACAATCTCTCAGCTAGAAACTTTTAAAAACCTTATGTTAGTAAGCAGTACATTTGGACTGCTTGTTTAATATGATGCAGATATTTGAATTTAAGAGGCACAATTCCTGCAGAATTAGTCCGAAGAATTTCCATGCATTCTCAGAGGTCTCTTGTATTAATTATATTATGTCTTCATTGCTACTTCAGACAAAATTGGCTACTCAGTAGAAGTAGAAGGGTACCAAAGTTCACACCTGTATTTCTTTCAGGTAGTTAGAATAAGATTGATAAAATGTAGCACAAATTATCTTCTCAAAAGTCTGTTCATACTTGTTTTATAAAGCTGTATAAAAATATGCTTATTAAAACTTTTCATAAAATTGTAACTTTGCTGGTTTGTGAATGTCTGATTACATTTGGATTCCTTTTCTAAATAGTGAAATAATTATAATCTTTTCCTAGGATCTTGGAAAATTACACTTGACCAAGCAAAGTCTGTTTCATAATGTGATAACTTCATTGAATTTTGAGATTTATGAGACCTAATAGGTACATATGTAAGAATGCAATTTTAGTTTTCACAATTCAATCTTTACAATGTTTATGAACTGAAAGTCAAATATATAATGTTACCGTATGTAAATAAGATCATTTATTCCTTATCTCTAATCATAATTTATATATGTTTAACTTATCATAAATCTTATTTGTGTGCTTATTAATTAATTAATTAATTCCATACTTAAATAGCAGTACCAAAAATCTATTTCGATATTGTTGTAGTGCACAGATATTTAAATTAGAAAATTAAAGTGGAAGAGTATTTAAAAGGAACTGAAGGTCTTGCTCAGTTTGCATGGTCATTACATGCAGAAAACATATTTTCTTAATATATTCAATACAAGTATTATGGTGTTATTTTGGTAGCTGCAAATAGACAGCTAATGTATAGTGACTTTTGAGAAAACTCTGAGTATCCAGCTAGAATTTCCTCTGATGTAATGCTAGTTATTATCATGGAAATGATGCTTCTAAAACTTATGCATAGATAAATATTACACAGGGAACATTTAACTGGTCCCTACTAGAGATCAGACTACTGTAGTCTGTTTATGCAGTGGATTTGATAAATCATTCAGTTTATATCTTATTTAAGTGGAACACTTAAGCAATATTACTTGTAAACTAAAACTTCTCACCCATATATAATACATTTAAGTCTGCATTGTCGAAATGACAGTGCTGAGTGTTGGGCTGAATTTCAGGGACATGAAAATGTAGAACAAATCAAACTATTATATAATTTTTATTATTATTTTTTTCTAAGTACTTCAGATAATTTGTAGATGTTAAAAATAGTTATTCAAATGGACTGCTGCTTTTAAATAAGTTTTTTTAACATAAATATTGGAAGTCAATAAATTTCTGAAATTATAACATTTAAATGCTGGCTAGTTACAAGTGCAGAATTTGTAGTACTTTATAGAACAGGGTCCAACTATGAGCTTCTCAGTGAGGCACAGTTTAGTCAGTCAGTGGATAGTCTATGGCAGGAAATGTCATCCAGGGACTACTGGATTTTGCAGTAAGCTACATGCTAGCAAAGTACACATTACAGTATTCTTCTGCTACTTTATTCTATGTATCAGATAGGGGCATCACTTTTAATTGGATGTTCCCTAATTGGAGCACCTTCTTTATTCTTCTCATCCTGGTGTCTTCAGATAGTTTATTGATTAGTCATATGACCATATCAAAAAAATAAAAAGGTGAAATGCAAGGTCTTTTTCCATATGTGTGTGTGTGTGTATTATAATAGTAAAATCAAATACAAACTAAACTTAAAAGAGAATAGAAAGGAGTAAAAAGTACAAGAAAAAAGGGAAAAAAGGAGAAAAAAAGGATATAATAAAGAGAAAAGGAATACATAAAGAAGTGATTTTCAACCTTCATCACAAGAAGTATAAACAAATTTAGTGATTCTGTACCTCTAAGGTTACAATTATCTCTTCATCCCATATCCCATCCCTTATCTATAGACAAATCCATGAAGTCTTGTAAAAACCAAAACAGAATCTATTTCCCACAAGAAGCGGTTTGTTCTTTATAATTAATTCCAAATTCTTATTGTAAAAGTTTCAATGTTCCAATTTTATCTGGACCCTTAGTCTGTTCATAACTTTCCAAGATCAAAATCTTATTTAGCTTTTTGCTGTTTATTTTAGATTCTTTAAATTCTTAAGCTTATGATTAAAATTTTCTTTTGTTCAGGACTGAAGGCACATTCACCCGACATTTTCAAACTTGTCATTCCAAAGTTCTCTAATAGCTTAGAAGTAGTTAATGAGCCATTTCCAAAAGTGATTACAAAGTGAGGTTTGCAAATTTTGTGCTTTTTTGTGTAAAAGTCTCTACCAGGTTGAGAGCAAGATGGCTAATCTTATCGTCTTCCAGCACTCAGACCTGCAGAAAACTGCTGTCCTGTTGTCTCCTCTCAAGGAGCAGCAATCTGGAGCACATGTGGGCAATCTCCTGTCCCCTCCTTTTCCAGAGAGGTTCCAAGGAACCGGTCTACTTACCAGTTCCCTGGTCTTTGCCGTGGTCTTTCACAGAGCCATCTTCAGTTCGCCATACCTCCCCCAGTAGTCAAATATAAGGTCTTTTTCCAAAACAACATACGTAACAGAAAATACATACCATAATACATTACATATATTACATTATATATTATATTAAATATAATAATAAAATACATATGTGCTAAATACAAAGAATCAGATAAATACATCACCTGTATATGATACCCCGATCTGTTCAATATAAGGGGTCCTTAGCTGAACTGCCTTGTCTATAAACTTAGCAGTTCTGCTAAAAAGGTATATATTAAAGCCCAGGAGGAAATAGGATAATTTGCAATTCAGGTCCCAGTAGGCTGTTCTTTCACATAAGGATTTTTAAATATCTGAGTCTGGATGGGGTATTGTGAGGCCTAGCCCAAGGAACTCCAGGAGGCCATGCAAATTCTGTTCAGCAATGTTTATTAGCTACAACCTCTATCAAGAATCTTCCCAGACTGAAACTCTGTTCCCACAGTAGCTATGAAAACAGAGTGAATTCCTCAGGGAGGTGCCAGCCTCATCCTCTTATCTCTTCCCCGCCCTTCTGGAGATGAAAGAGGATGTTTGCCTCCCTGAGTGTGGCCTTCATAATTCCATTCCATCACAGGTATACAGTTGACTATCAAATAAAACATGAGCAATATCTCTGATGGCTAAGGTACCACAGATACACGTCATCTCATGATTTGGCAAGTGATGGACGTGCCCATATTGGCAATGGGATCCAACATCTCAAATCTTCCCCTAGAATAGGCCCTTCTTATGAATTGCATAAAACTCATTGACGGGTATTTTTTGCTTTGGAAAGTGGTTTTGTTCTTAGCCAACCAGTTTAAAGATCTATATCAATTGGACATTGATATCTAGGATGATCTATTTAAAAATTTCCTTTGCAGTTGTGTAAATATTGGGTGGAAAACCCATGCTGTAAAATCAACTTTAGTAAGTCGACTGACCTAGGAGGTGAGCTGATCATGGTGTCTTTAATTTACACATATGAACTAATGTTTTTCGTAGAAACCCCATCCACTTTACATGGGCCTTTAAAGCTGGGCCTGTTGCCAGATGCAGATTCTTTCCACTCTGTATAAAAGTATATATTTAGTATTTTTAATCTTTCAGTCTTTTATGCTCTATATTAAATATGTATATACTTATTTGTTGCATTGTGCTGGTTTATGCAGTACCTATAATAAACTTTAACTAAACCCTGAAAATATCAGCTGTTGTTTAAGAATAGAATCTCTAGATCTTTCAATGGTATATTTGATAAACTGAGAAGTATGCCAAATAATTTTAATAATTTATGTGATCATTATTTTATGAAGCAATGCAATGTTATTAATTGAAAGTTTTCTTTGGAAAGTATGATGGCAGACCATTTTTGATTCCAGAATTTTTTTGGTTCCAGAAATTTTCTGTTCCATACATCTGTCTTAACTCTAATGAGTTATAAGTGACTTATAAGCTTTTTGTCCATTGCTACATTTTCTAAATACTTTGAAGAGTTGATATGGAACACTTTCAAGTACTTGATTATGGCATTATAATACATTAATCTTTATATAGTGGTTTGGTGTGAAATGGGATCCTCTATTTTTGTCAGTTAACATTACTAGGTAGCATATACGAGTCACCCGTTGGGGGAGATGGGCGGCATACAAATTGAATAAATAAATAAATAAATACAGTGGTATCTCGGGTCACGAATGCTTCTGTTCATGAACAATTTGGTTCATGAACAGCACCGTTCACAAAATTTGCTTCCGTTCGCTAACTCGGCATTGGGTGATGAACAGGATCCGCAGCTATTTTCCCTGCTGTGACACATGGTCGTGGCTTCCTGTAGGGAGGGGGACTCTCCCTCCAAACAATAACCGCCTCCCCACCCGCCTTCCTGTCCTCCACGCCAGAAGTCGCCTCGAGCAAGGTTAGCTTTCTCTCTCTTCGTACTGTACTGTACTGTACTTTGTTTCATATTTTTGTGGTTTAAAAAAAAATACATATGGTTCAGAACAGATTAACCGTATTTACATTGAACCTTATGGGAAAATTTGATTCGGGTCGTGACCAAAATCGGTTGGTGACCAAATTCGTAGGGGTCAGAACGGATTAACCATATTTACATTGAACCTTATGGGAAATTTTGATTCGGGTCGCAACCAATTCGGGTTGCGACCAGAGTCACGGAACGAATTAAGTTCGTGACCCAAGGTACCACTGTACTAGTATTTTGTTTTTACTATATAAACATTCACTATGAAATACTTTTATAAGATTTTACCATAAATGTTGATCATGTGGAATCCCCTGAATTATTATTGTTTAATAATAATTTTATGTTCTTATCAGTGTTTAAGTTCTCTCTGTTAACTGATTTTGACAACATTGGATGTTTTTATGAAGAAATCAGTCATGAAAGCTTATTTCTTACTATGTTTATGATATCCTACAGTTATGCTCTGTTTCTGACAAGAGTTTAAACATTATTAATTAGAACTTTGATTAAAATTATGTAACTTAACCCTATTCCAAAACAAATGGCATAATGTCATAGGACATGAATTTAGAACTGTTAAACAATTTCTGAACAGTTTACACATCCAAGCAATAATATTAACTGGAAGACCACCTACCTTGTCAACTTTTTGATTCTAATAAATATTGCAATATTAAATACACTGACAAATGATTAAATAGTGAGATGATGAATAATTCATAACAACACAGTTCCTGAACAGTCAGTAATAATGACTCAACAAATATTAAGCAGAGGTATGAATACAAGTAGTGAAAATCCACTCATTGTACATTTCTTTAAAAAAGCAGTCTGTTTTGTACATGAAACATCCATCCTTCTAGAAGAATATGGTCTTCAAAAGCCTGAAGAATATACTTTAAATGGTAAAAATTAGTTGCAATTTGCAGCCAGAGTTGGCTTCATGTGGAGAATGGCAGTAGGATCCTTGTGATGAGCAAGATGAGTCATCTGAGGCATTGACTTTCCAGAATAACTTGCTGCTCTGCTCTACGCAACACATTGTGAGATGCCTGCAGCTGCTGTGAGCAATTCATGCTTCAGTAGACAAATGCATAGGGGAAAGCATGTGATGGGAAGTTGTGATGAGGGTAGCAGCAAGTCCCCCTTCTGCTACAAGCAGTTGATCTTCATCAGCTACCTATTATCACAATCCATTTGAACTACAACTATATTTTAGTGTCAAAGATTCCCATATGAAGTCCACTGTTATGTCAATGGATATGGCTATTAACAGAAGTTTTGTCAGTAATGCAATAAAACAAACTTACGATACAATATTTTTTATTCCTCTCTTAGATTTTGATTCTAACAATGTATGTTTGGAAATCAATTCCTTTTTGTTCAGAGGATTTATTTGAAGAGGAGGGAGGGCAGGGAAGATTAAAATGAAAGGTAATTCTAGGAAATGAACTCATTTTTTTCCTCTAATCCTAACAAGGCAGAAGGGGTGACTAAAGCTAAAAAATTAGTATTACATGATGCTTCTCTTCGAGTCTAATTGTATGCTAAATTGAAAATTATGTTTCTAAATGTGTGAAAACTGATCAGTTATTCAGATTAATATAGAAATACATATTTTAATCTTAAAACCGACTCTTTAGTAAAGCATTAACTTAAAATACAAATGTCAAATACTTATAAGGCAATACAAGGGAATTATATGGATTTTTTCTAATTGGCATACATTTTATTCAAAATGTTGAGTGTATTTTAGATAATTAAAATACAGCATATAGATTTATTTTACTGCAGAATGCTCAGTATGAGTGGTATAGTATTAATAGATTGATGTCTATTTCTATCTATCAGATCTTGTATCAAATACATGGAAAAGGACTAAATACCATAAGTTTAGCTTTTTGGATGGGCAGGAGGAGTGCAAAAACCTAGTAGAAAGCCACATCAAATCCCCCATTACAATCTTGGCTAGGCACATCTGCTGCACAGTGGTACACAGCCTTGGCCAAATCTCATTGTTCCTTTAAGATGGAGCTGTATGGCCTTTTCTCTTGGCAAAAATCAGAGGGTCAAGGAACGGTGGAGGCAGGACCTTCGAAGGGCAGGTGGCATGGGTGATAGCCATAGAATGCTTGAAAGGGAGACATGCTGTTGGAGGAGTACAGCAAGTTGTTATAAGAAAATTCTGCAAGAAGCAATACATTAGTCTAATTGTCAGAAGAGACATAGCAATGCAAATACTATTTGAGTAATGCATTTATGTTCCTCATCTGTCTGTTCAATTCTGGATAGTGAGAGAATGATAAATCAATAAGAATGTCCAGCAAGCAGAAGAGGGCTTTCAGAAATAAAGAGCCATGATCCAAGAAGACATGATTGACTAAGCCCTATACTAAAAAACATGGTCTAGAAAGAGTTGATTTTGCTGAGCAGGTAGTAGACCCTTACATGGAATAAAATGAGCCAACTTGGTAAAGAAGTCTGCTATCACCAAATGTTTATGTAACCTTGCACATCTGAAAGACTGGTAATAAATCCAGGAAAACTGTGTCCCTTGGTCTAGAATGGGAAGGGAGTGGTTGGAGTAGACCATCTGATTTAGCAGTGACAGTCTTGACCAGGTGACATATGATGAAACATAGTCTTTGACATCTACTCTCACCCTTGGCCACCAGAACCCTCTAACCACTAAATGCAATATTTTGAACACTCCCCCATGTCCTACAGTTTTATTGTCATGGCAAAGATGCAAAAGTTCTCTGAGAGGAAGAGGAATGACTGTAGTTGAAAAATAGAAAAGAAAAGAATCAATCTAGAGGTAATCCATTGAAGTCCTGACATATGAGTCCTGGTGTTGTAAGTGAATCCAATCTACCTAATCTACTGCCTGCTTTTCCACCCCTAGCTTCTCTGTCTGTACGACTGTAGTAAATATAATAATAAAGAGTGTACCTTTGGGGATAAAATTGTTTAACTTCAATATTGTGATGTGTGAGGAGTATCATATTCAGGCTTGTGTGAAAATGCATCTGGCAGTTGTTCTGTGAGCTAGAAACATAGGATATATAAAATAAATAAATAAATGGGAGGAAAACTGAGCCCAAGTGATCTGGTGTTGAGTCAGGGTGTGCGCCTTTTATAGATGCTCCAAATTCTTATGATCTGTTTGTACCTGTACGGGGTGGATTGTGTCTTCCAAGAAATGCCTCTATTGTTAAAATGCTGTTTTTATGGACAGCAAGTCTTTATTGAAAATATCATGCTTCCTTGGTAGCAACTGGAATGAAAAAAAACTTTCCAGTTCACTCAGAATAAGTAACTTTAGCAGGACAAGCCAAGGCTAGGTATCCAAAAGCTCCACAGTAAAAACACAAACCAGAGTCCCTCCTTCATTGATTTTCTGCTGCAGACAAAGACTTTCACCATGTCTATTTGTATGGGTTCTATGAGGAGGCAACAGAGAGGGTAGGAGTAGGGGTGACAAAAGGCTGTAAAATCTCCTACCTCTTATTTCCTCCATGCCTCAACTTTTCCAATTGCCCATCAATTCACATGGAATGCTGCAACAGTTCTTCCAAATGTTCTTATGTGCCCTGACTTACTAATTTAGTAAGTTCCTCATTTCATCAGAAAGGCCTTCCCAATATTGGTTGATCAAGACAAGATCATTATAGTCTGGAATGTCTAGCATACAACTGGAAATCAACTCACAAAGAAGATGATTTCCTGACCTCAGCTTATGAAACTGCTGGTTTGTGCTCAGTCTCCTGGTCAGACATGAAAAGCAGTTCTGAATCTTTGCATGAAATGTTGATAGTTGTATACAATGGCATTGTTGCTCTCAATGGGTACAACTGCCATCTGGCTGCTGCTCCTTTTAGCAGATTAAGGGCTAAGGTCCTTAATTTGTAGAGCTGCTCCTGGATGAGGTAAACTCTGTCCTACAATCTACCTACTGTTGATGCTGCAATAATGCCTTAGCCATTGTTCTGCAGAGAATGGAGTACCTCGAGGATATGTCATGAAAGACAAAAGACCAATGCCTCTCTGTTGAGATAGGAAGGCTTTCAAGATTTAGGTCAGTCTTTTGGTTCATCCACCAAAAACTAAGAACAATTGGACTTGCCTTGTATTTGTATAGTATTTTCCCAGTGGGAAATACCAAGACACTAGCTAAAATGGTTTTAAAAAAAATCCTGAAAGCACTTAGTGGCAGGTCCATCAAGACCCCAGGAGTTGAGCTCAAGGGAGTCTTTATCTTTACCTCCATTTGTTCATGTGTTGCATTTTTATTCTAAAACATGTAAAGAAAACAAAAAGCACTTTAGACTTTGGACTTGAGCCATATTACCTGTTCCAGGCCCAACCTAATTTCTGCTATACAACTTGTAGCACATTTTTGTATTATATTTTTGGAGTTGTCTTGCAATTGCAAATGTGACAGGAAAAACAATTTGGCCAGGATCACCAGACACCCACATTTCTGCAAAAATATCACAGTGAAAGAAAAACCAACAGCCTCAACAAGATCATTTGTTTTCTAAATAAACAATAAACAACATTATTCCAATAATCAGTTGGCTTCTGACTCAATTAGGAACGGAAAGGTCATTCATTATCATTGATCAGAGCACTAAGGATCTCCAATGTCCATTCTTGCAAGAAAAGAAGAAAGTTAAAAAAAAATGGCTAATTTGGGATGTGAATTTGTTCATTTAATAAGATTATGGTATATAATTTCTCCAGAACTCCATCTTTGAAATATAAGATTATATAGTGTGTCAAATTGCTTCATAGTGGTATGCTGGTCTTTGGACAAGAATTGTCCATCATGGAGAGTTCTAATTCAAGTAGATGTTTGACAGTCAACTTTGGAGAAAGAGCCACAGAAATAGTGGCTAATGGTGCCTCCCCTTCAAATAAATACTGAATTCTTATGAGACAAAATCAACTGCTGAGTACAAGAATTCATACAAATTCATTAACAACACATTTTACCAGAAAGAATGCTAAATTATTGTTTTGAACTGCATGATCAGACCACTCAAGGAAGTAGCCTTTTTGTTTGGTTAATATCTTAGCTGTTAGCTGTAATTTAAGATAGATGATAGATAGATAGATAGATAGATAGATAGATAGATAGATAGATAGATAGATAGATGATAGACTTGAATCTGTTGCTGTGATCAGAGAAGTGACTAGCTGTAAATATATATATTAGTCAGGAACTAATTTTGCACACTGAAAGGCTATCTTTGAAACACAGTACAAAACTACTAAATCCTTGCCTCTGACTCTTTGTCATAATCCTTATCATCCTTGTGTTATTGCCAACAATCTATTAATACAAACCTGAAAACTGAATTTCACATTGATGCTCTTTAAAGCACTACTGTTCCCAGTTATGAGTCTTGCTATCTTTAAAGTGTTCACAGAAAAAAAAAATGATTGCTATGCACAGGTACTCTCTCTCACTCTCTCTAGCTATATTTAGTTTTATTTGTATATGGGATTACTGTTGAACATAGTAAATTCTGGGCCAAATGGTTTTACAACATATGGGATCAAGGAGAAAATGTCAAACTTCATAGCTGCTAAGAAGCCCATCTTATGCAAGTATGTAGAAGAATAAACTGTCATTAGCAAGAAACTTGGCTTTCTGCATGCTGCTGCCTTGCTTGTATTAGGCATATAAATTCAGCTTTATAATCCAAGTTTTCCTTAATCTGCTTGTTATCATTGTTAATACTGCAGATAATAACTCTTTAGATGTACAGTATAATTGTACAAAATAAATAAACCATTCTGACCAGCACAGATTACTCTGACTAAAGTGTTAGAGTGTTGTAAGCTTATCTAGCTGTCTTCATTGACTAAGTTGTTTTGTGCTTTATTTAATAGTTTCTTTTTCATTTCTCTTGCCCCTTTGAATACAGATAGTCCCCAGTTTAAGAAGTTCCATTCCCAAAGTCTGTCCTTAAGTCGAATTTGTATGTAAGCCAGAACAGTATTATTGTATAATACTGTATAAGTAGTATTGTGTATTTAACTCGAATCATTGTGTATTTAACTCAAATTTTGCTACAACAGGCTCTGTTCTTAACTATGGGTTGTCTGTAACCCAGGCGTTCTTAACCCAGTGACTCCCTGTACTTGTCTATACTTGGCACCAGGATTTGCCATCTGGTTTCATATTTATACTTTAAATTACTTCCAAATTTTAAAAAGTAACCTGTATTTTGGATTTAATGTAACTGTATGCTTCTACCTTCAACATTTTATTTTCTGAATAGATCTACATTGAAATAAATACAGCTTTGTTTTGCTTTGTTCGATTTACTAGCAAAGCAAATGGAATGTAATGGTGTCATAGTACATGAAAAGCTACTTCTAAATTTCTGTAATTTTTAAAATATATATATATATAGTATTATGATAACTGTTACAATTAAAATTGTGTTACAGATTGCTACTGCTCAGTTTAGTTCCAGCCAGCATGCTTGCTTCCAAAATGTAATTATATCTGTTTAGGCAGAAACAAATAAAAAAGGTTGTCAGACATTTTTAAATTAGCAATAATAAATAAATTATTTTAATTTAATAAATTAGCAAGTGAAATTGGGGGGGAAAATCAACAGAGCCAGGCTATTCCTGGCGGAATAAGACATACCCAGAAAGGAAACAACAGAAAAGATCAAATCAACAAGCCAGCTAAATCCTGTCAAATATAACAACCCACTCTGAACAACAGCACTATTTTTACTGAGCTTGAATAGTAAACCTGTACCAACCACCAGCAAATATTAAACCATGCCACAGTAATACAAGCATAAGGAACCCAATCCTTCACCAACCCAACTGGCAATTCTTCCCTCCTCCCCTATCTTTTCTAATAATTCTATTACATATCTAATAAAGTTGCCAACAACATCAGAAGAATGTACACTTGCTTATTCTTCAGTGTGATATATGTTAATCAGCTATCAACAGTGTGTACTTGACACTGGGCAAACTGGCTGTGAGAACATTTCACTTTCAAGTATCCCTAAACAAAAAATTGCAGTCTCATTTCATTACAGAAGGGCTGAATTAAAATCCATTAATTCAACAAAGACCATGGGTTGTTACAAAATTACATATCTTAATCTGCACTGCAGAATGGGAGTATTATCGTCAATTAGTTAATTCAAAGCATGATTGTTCCTAATTGAAAACTTTTCCATTACCCTGTCTTGTTGACTTGTATTATGATCAACAGTGGCAAATTTTGACAGCTTCAAATGTTAATCTGTTCAATTAATGGTTAATCATACACTGCACTACCATATCATACTGAACAATTGTTTAATAAGTTATCTTTAGGTATATCTTCTCATCATTTCATTTTCTTCTGACTTATATTTACTGTCCCTCCCTTATGTCAGTTATGGGATAATATATATCACTATTCTCAGGACACCAAATCAGGCAATTTGGACCACACTATGCCCTCTGGAATCTTATGCTACTATAATTTAATAATTTGTCTTTAACTGATTGAAAGACAAGGCACAGTGAGTGAGTAATTTGTTTCCTTTTCCCCCCAACTGATCCCTTGTTTCTCCCTTCCTTATCAAGATGTGCTAGAGCAAATAAGCTCCTGAGATCCTTGAGAAGGCAGCTGTTATATCTTTCTGCACATATGTACCACCCAGGCACAGCGGGAAGCTGTTATTTCAGCACTCAGTGTTATTTTAGTGGCCGGTTTCAATTAGTTCCTTACCTTATTCTACAGTGGGCATTGAAATAATTAATTTCCCTTTTACTTTTTTGCTTTCGTATAGTCCCAAATCAAAATATTAATGACTTTGACCTAGATAGCATATATCAGTGCAGGTAGTCTTCATCATTAAATATATTGTGTACCTGCAGTCTTCCTTCTATATTGATGGAAAAATATCATGTCAACAGGACTTCTGAGCATGCATAAATAACATATGATGTATATGGGAGAAGCAACCAAGACTCAGAGGGTAGCATTGTTAGCAGTTGAAAAAAAAATAAAAGCCGTGTGCATTTTATTGCAGTGAGTGTTATTTCTTCCACTGCTAGTGGAGAAGCAGTAATGATAACAGCCAAATAAACCTAGTTGACCTGGCTGAAGCTTTCCTTTTCTGTTAACAGAGCTACAAGCATTTATTCCAGTCTAACTGGAGTTCTGAACAGGAGCAAGGTCTGAGAATGCAAGACAGACAGACAGATAGATAGATAGAACAATGGTTCAGATTTGACTAGGAAGAAGTGCTTGTCACATCTTTTTCCTGGATCGCATAGCTCCTACAGGGTGGAGTCCAGCTGTGCAATCCTGGAATGAGATGTATTATTTTAATTAGTTGCAGACATATGCTGCATTCATGCTGCTGCGCATTCCAAAGCACCTCTTTCCAATCAAATCTGAGCATTGCTTAGACCTAATAATTCTTAATAAATTATACAACGTTAATCATGGAAGACTTACTAAAAGGAAAGTTTCACAGTTCACAGCATTCTTAAATAAGTGATGTGGTTTTCTGGAAAAAAATTATATTTTCCTAACTGAAGAAGGTCTCAATATGATATAATTTTTTATACATGACAGTGTTGATACAGAATATTGGGGAAATGTTGGTTGCTTTAAGTTAGGGAAGGTCTGGTTGAAGATATAGTTTTATCCATAGTAGATGTATAAACCATAGTAGATTTTTGACTGATGATGAATTATACTATTGGTAAGCAAAATTAAATTTATTATCATAATAACATAATGCCATTAATTGGATTTAATTCTATAATTTATTAGCCATCTTAGAGTTTATAGCTATCATGATGAGATACAATAAAATACAAAATCTGATTCAATCAAATCATAATAAATTTCTGAATAAATAACTGGACAGTCAAACAGCTAACCTGAAATATTTCCTTAGAGGAACAAATTAATTTAAAATTCACAGTATGACAAACATAATTAAGCTTTATTCATGAATAATTCAAGTAAATAGGACACTTGATCTATATTACTTATTTTTTAAAAAAATAAAGGAAAATAATTTTTGCATGCTTGAAGAACTGTGTTTATAATGTGTGCTTCCTATAAACATCCATTTACAAAATTACCGCTTGGGTATTCTATTTGACATATGTATTTGTTGTTATATTTAATTCATCCATTATGATACTGATTAATTTATGAAATAAATGAACATTTTCCCAAGGAAATAAGCAAAATATTTCTGTTCACGGCAGAAGTGTATAACCCATGAATCAAGGGCCACATCTGATCGTAAAACTTTTGCCCTTGGAAACCCTCAAAAGTTGCTGCTGAATTTCAGCGGTGAGCTGAAATCTTTACTTATCTTTATTTAATCTTCAGTGATCTCCTTGCCCTCCATAACATCACCCATCCTATTAATTAGCTTTCCCTACCTCTGATGGCATTTTTCAGTGGCTAGAGAGGCTGCCACAAGGAAGTTTATAATTTTTTATCTAACTGATTTTTATCTAAACCAATGATTTTTCCTCCAATGAAGTTGCAATAGCTTTGTTAAGTACTAAATTTTTGTAGTATGCCTTCATAAGATGAGATATAAAATTGTCTTTTCTAAGGTTAACCAAGAGAGCCTTTTTTTTCTTACGTCAGGAGCAAACAGATTAAAAGAAGCATAAACAACGAATAAGAAATTTAAGAAGTTAAATAATTTTTTTCATCCATTGATATCCCAGAACAAACCTAAGAAATAAGGCAAGTGGTGAAATATAAGAATCATACTGTAGCTTAGTATGGTTGGTAAAGGGAGGGACCAATCATTAAGATGAGTTTCTTCATCTCTGCCAATACTTATGCAGTGATTTTTGGACCAATTACTCTTTGTCCACCTGAATTATATTAAGGATTAATTGTGTGGATATAAAAAACAAACAAAACCACTATACCTGAAAATGGAATTTTAGGTTTATTCCTATCTTAGTTTTGATGAAACTGATCATTGAGGGATTTTCTGCCAGCCACTATTTTATAAACTAACAATATTTTTGTGATGAAAATAATTCCATAAATGCCTTCCTAATTACTCAAAGGATTCATTTTTAATTCATTTTTCTATTTTAGGATGTCATACAAAATAAATAACACAAACTTTCAACATCAGAGGAAAACGTTTTATAAGTTTATTTGGAAATAAAAGTCCATTGCAGCCTGAAAGGCACAGGAAGAAAACTGTTATTAATTTTTATCTAAAACTAACTTTTATGTGTTTGTATTCTCTGTTTTGTGTTCATATCTCAGAGGGCTGTTAATTTATAGCATTAATAACATAAATTTATCTTTTCTCCCTTGAACGTGTAACCTTAGTGGAATGATTTTATTTTATGTAAATTCAGCCATTAATTTGATTAATATGTATCAACATTCACCTAAAAAGAAAAGTAATTAACTTGGCTTTTTTCTTAATTTTATTTTTTTAGCAGAATTATGCAAATAAAGAGTTGGAAGAGCAGCTGCGGTCAGTATCAAGTGTGGATGAACTCATGACTGTTCTTTATCCAGAATACTGGAAAATGTTCAAGTGCCAGTTGAGAAAAGGGAGTTGGCCACACAGTAGGGAACAATCAAACTTTGATGGAAGATCAGGGGATTCAAATCCAATAAAATTTGCTGCAGCACATTATAATACAGAGATCTTAAAAAGTAAGTAATGTAATGTCTACCAAGTATTTTAAATCTATATATAAGAATATATGTGTTCTTTCAAATATGTTTTAAATTCTAAGCACTGGGGGGAAAAAAAGATATATTAATATACGATTTAACATGCTCCAGAACAGCAAGTCTGCCTTAACGCTTTAAATGCTAATAGGTTTTTGAACTTCATTTACTATGATAAAAGAGGTATATTATGAATGTCAAACATAGTCTTCTATAGGTCAAGAATAATCAAGGTAGGTAAGGACAAGAAAGTTAGGTATAGAGCATCTAAACTAGGACAAATAGAGTCAGAACTAAAAAGAAGGGTATCCCAATTTCTTTTGTAAGCAATTGACAGATTGTATAGCTATGAGAAATGGGAAGAATTAAGGCCAGTGTCAACAAGCAATTTCCTTTATTCATGTTTAATAATCTTTGATCCAAGAGATTTAACAGCTCCAGTTTCTAGTGAAGCTACCAAAAGGAACAAATTAGGAATTGCATACCACGTTTATAGGGACACCCCTGATTTGGGGATAGACTAGTTTTAGGCTTGCAAAAAGTAACAAACAAGAAATTTTTATCTGAAAATAAGCATGTCTCTAGCTACTTTCATTGTGGTCCTGTTTCTGTTAACTTGTTTGATTTGGGTTGGGTTTTTGTTTTTTCTGTTTTCCTATTTTCAGTCTCTGTGCAAGTACATTTACATGGGGTTTTACACTTCTGCAGAACACTATTTGGAAACTTTCTAGAGCTCAAGCTGAGGAGATATGGTCAGTGCCCAACTTGGCTTCCTTCATACTTGCCTTGAAAAACAGTATGTACCTTCCCATTTAGATTTGGTTGACACCATGGAAAATATTATTTGGGAAAGTTCTACATTAATGAATTTAGGATTTGTCCTCCTGATATTTTCGTTCAGATAAGAGTTTTACTTATCTAGTACTTTTACTTCTTTATTCCAGTTTTTGTTAGATAATATAATTGCATTTTTATTATATTTGCACTTTAAAAAATGTATTCAAAAAGCAAACTCACAGTAATCACTGATCTTATCTATGTGCTTTCTACGAGCAATTTTAGAAATCACAGAAATTAAAACTGCTAAGATTTCTTCCTACATGAAAACAGCACTTTTCCATTATCTCAGTTGGTTTATCTAAAATAGGCTTCACAAACTATTCCTAGGCTTCATTATTTAAAAATCCGTGGCCTGCCAAAACACCTAAGGATAAAGTCTGAAAAAAAATCAAGTTCAAAGTAGTAATTACTTGCTTTACTTAGTAGCATACTATATCTTGTTAATGAAAAAAGATCATGATGATGATCATGATGACAATAGTAGCATCACCTCCTGGCTCAGCAGCAATCTCTACTATTCCAAGCTCAATGCTGCTGAAACTCATAAGATATCTGATAATCCTACTGAAATTCCTATATGGAACCCACTCTCTTAATTTCATTTCTTCAGGATGTTTTAAAAAAACGTTTAATCAAAAAGATAAAAGAAGTTCCAGTTTCTTATAAAGAAAATTGAGGATCATGCGTTATATAATATGGAAAGCAAATATTGCTTTAGTATTAATTATGTTTGCTGGAACAATGTTTTAATTTGATTCAAATTTTGATCAGCATGGTTAATTTAGTAGCATCAGTCTTTTTTTGCTATCAGTATCAAACCCAACAGCCGCCCTGCATTGAGCATTCATTTCCTCCCTCCCTCCCTCCCTCCCTCCCTCCCTCTCTACAACACAAAGTATAATTTCAGTTAGCCTGATTCAGATATGTCAGTTACATCTTTAGGATCAGTATCACAGTAATATTTTATCTCCTGGAAATATAAGACTCTACTTGGAGCAACTTCCTAACTCTGATGATATGAACTAAAACTATTGGATAGTGTGAACCTAGTTATCAATACAGCTGGGTCACAATGGAATAAATACCCTCAAGGTATTGCAAGAATACCCAAAGCAGTTTACAAAACAAAGTATAACAAAACCTATGTAAACAGAATCAAAATAGAATTATTAAGTTAAAGGAAAAGAGATTTAAAACCTTCAATCTCATTTTTTTTTTTCCTGTCTTCCTAAAAGTCTCAAGGGATAACTCTTAATTTCATAAGTAGGTTGCTTCCACCAAAACACACACACACAATTCCCTACTAAACAAATACCTTTTTGGTGATACTGCACCCAACTTGTATGGTAGAAAACAGTTTTCAGATAGTCTGGCTTTAAAGTATGTTGGGTTGATAGATAAATATCAACACCTTAATAAAGCCTGGAACAAATAGTAACGCAAAATATTATCTGCACATTTATTTAAACCAATGATCAAGTTGGGCAGCAATTTGGGAAAAGTAGATTTAAAATAGTCATTCAGAACTTATATCTACATTAGCATTTGGCTCGTAGTTTGTCAACTTAACTTTCAGTCTCCCAAATGTGTGCCTGCACAGAGACTATGAAGAAGAAAAACAGGTTGCTTACCTGTAACTGAAATTCTTCAGATGATCATCTATGAAGTCACATAGTTCATCCTCCTTCCCCACTTCAGGTATTTTCTTTCTTCCTTTCTCATAAGATCCATGAAGGAGCTGAGTAGGAAATACACATACTGTCTTTGCAAAAGAAAATTATATCCCTTTGAGATTAATGGCATGAGCACCAGTTTTGGTTTGAGTTCTAGAAAGTTGCAGAATGCTGCTCTGCACAGGCATAATCCTCATATATGTAACTACATATATGATGATTCTAAGAATATCTGTTAAAGGTAAGCAACATCTATTTTCTCATCTGAAATTGTAACTTCAACTATTTTGAAACTCCATTAAGGAGTAATTTAATTGCAGGTAGTCCTTGACTTATAACCATTCATTCAGCAACCATTCAAAGTTATGATGGTGCTGAAAGCAGGGACTTACAACTGGTCCCCAAAGTTACAGCCATTGCAGAGTCCCTGAAGTCACATGATCAAAATTCGGGTGGTTGGCAGCCTGCCCACATTTATGACCACAGGGGTGCTTCAACTCCTCCCACCCACCTATCTCTCCACCATCTATGCCCTTTTGGCCCTGTGCACTTTGTGGCATTGCTACCCTAGCTGACCTTTGCCATCTTCTGGCTCCCACTGCTGATGAGGCATGCCCACCCTGGTCCTTCATGAGGCAGCTGCTGACCACATGAGGTTTTCTTCCCAAGGTCACACATGGCAGTTTCCTTGTGAGACTTGGGGAAGATGGCCTCATGTGACCAGCATCTGCCTCGTGAAGGCCCAGGGCAGGCATGCCTCATCAGCAGCGGAAGCAAGAAGACGGCGAAGGTCAGCTATAGTGGCAGAACACAGGGTGACGGGGACCTCAGAGTGCAGGGTGGCAAGAGTGACAGCGGCTGGGACTGGGTTAGGGATGCCCAGGGTGCAGCGGCTTTGCACCACACTGTTGGGCTGGGGCTGGGCTGGGCTTTGTGCACGCAAAGGGACTTTCTGGCATGCCGCAGCTCTGGGGCTTTTTGCTTTTTAGAGCCCCAGAGCCACAGCGTGCCAGGAAGGCCCTTTGCGCTGGGTGAAACCCAGCCTCAGCCCTACCTGGCAGCACAGTGCAAAGAGGCTTCCTGGTGCGCCACAGCTCTGGGGCTGCAAAAAGCTTGCAACTCCAAAGCCACGGCGCGCCAAGAAGCCCCTGAGATGCAGTGTATTTTTTCCCTGGCCTTCCTGAGTTTGCACTGCATCACTGCACCCCCTCCCTGAACTCATGTGTGGCCTGCACCGGCCTTCCTAGGCCTCACCCTCCCACCCCCATGGCATCTCCCAGACTCCTTACCTGGAACTTCTGCCTCTTCCCGCTTAACAACCCATGTGTTAAGTTACTACAGAAACGGGACTGCTCGGGATTGCTGTTGCTAAGCGATGTGATCATGTGACATTGCACTTTACGACTGCATCACTTAGCAGCAGAAATTCCAGTCCCAATTGTGGTCATAAGTCGAGGACTACTTGTATAATGTAAATGTGTCACACAATAAAACATTTACAGTAGTTGGCCATTCCAGATCAATTTGTGAATCCTCACTGCTAAGCTCCAATGAATGCATGCCTCTCTGTCATATCTACTTTTAGGTTTCTGGCCTTCCCAGACATATATCTATTTTCTTTGTTAAGCATATTTAATTCACTCAAATGGTGCTAAACCTTGAGGCTGCAGTCTAGGGTCCTGCAGCTCTGGCGTCCCAACCATTCATATGGTCCAGGTTCTAAAATTAGTTGGTGCATGAAGCAGTCTATCCGAATGCTTTTATCTTTCTTAGAACACCACATGGTAACTTCACTTAAAGAATATTCTGTCCCGCTTATGGGAGATTTACATCAGTGACCCAAAAGTGCTATTTGGGAATTGTTATGAGCAGAAATTTGCATTTTTAATTTAATGGATATAAATAATTAGATGAAACCCAGACTCTGTCCTGCAGATACTGTCACTGGAATCTTGCTTAATTTGTTCCATTATTTGAAATAGATCTACTTAAATAGGACTAAGTCCGGATTTCACCATGAATTATTATATAATCAAAGATTAACTATTTTAGTTCAGTCTGATTTCAATGATTAAAAAAAAACTATTTTATAAACTGTAAGCTTCTAACTTGGCAGGTATTGATAATGAGTGGAGAAAAACTCAATGCATGCCACGTGAGGTATGTGTAGATGTGGGAAAAGAATCTGGAGCAACAACAAACATCTTCTTTAAACCTCCATGTGTGTCCATCTACAGATGTGGAGGTTGCTGCAATAGTGAAGGGCTGCAGTGTATGAATGTCAGTACAAGCTACGTCAGCAAAACGGTAGGTTGTTTCCACTGCGTATTATTTAGATCCCTGTTGTTACTTGGATACATTTTAAAGTAAATGCAATATCATTATAAAATATAATACAAATAAAGTTGCTCTGGAACACAAATTGCATTGTATTAACAGCACAGTAGGCCATAATCAGCTGCATAAACGGTAGAACTGGGAAAATATAAATAAGTATAGCATTTGAAAGGATAGGATGGGCATCCTGTGGCCCTGGAGTCTCATGGAGCTTCTGATCTCATTTTTGCGGCTCTAGAGCTTAGCAGGGATCAATTGCTGACAGTATAATAGCTGTTTAAATCCTAGGATGATTTAACATCTTTTATAAAAGAACACACAAGCAAAAATACCCCATTAGTGATGGGTGGGGGAGAAATAATGTTCCTTCCCATTGTGTTAATAACTTGATGGCTCTGTGGCCATTATTTCCCCCTCCAAAAAGAAAAAAAAGAAGAAATCAAGTGTTACCTCCTGCCACCAGAAGCTTGGTCATTTAGCATGTGTATGATTCTAGAAAGTGTTTGAGTTAGGACATATATATAGTGTTTCACAAACAATGCCTGAAAGGTTTTAGTGGGTCCCAGAGCATCTCATCTCCCTCTGTGGCATAAAGAAGCTGGACGAAAAACATCACGATGCAGGTCTTTTCATCTGATCAGCAGCGCTCTTTTTGGGGTTCTTACCCAACAAGGACCTAGTGGAGCTTAATGCAGACTGCTTGTATATACAGTGGAACCTCGAGTTACGAATTTAATCCGTTCTGTGACTCTGATCGCAACTCGAATTGGTCGCAACATGAAGCATGTTTTCCCATAGGGTTCAATGTAAATACGGTTAATCCGTTCCGCCCTCCGAATTTGGTCATGCCGCGAGGCAAATTTCCCCATAAGGTTCAATGTAAATACGGCTAATCTGCCCTCCGAATTTGGTCGCTCCGCGAGGCACATTTTCCCATAAGGTTCAATGTGTCAGCCGGCTTGCACGGCTAGGAAATTCCCCAGGCGTGCTTTAGTCAGTTTCACTGCTCGAGCCCTAGCGCAGAAAGAGGAAGTGCTAATGAAATCTGAGCGGGGGGGGGAGGCTTTTGTCGCGCGCGCACAAAGCCGGGAGCGGGAGCTTCCCCCCCTCCTCAAATCTTTCCTTTGTCCATAGCCCTTGGCGTGGTGCGCGTGGCAAAAGCCCAGTGAAATCAATCAGCGCGCAGCCCCCCCACTGATTCCTCTTAATTCCGCTCTTCCTTTGACAAAAGTGCAGTGAAAGCAATCAAATCAGCGCGGGGGTGGGGGGTGGGGGAAAGGCCTTTCTTGCGCCCGCACAGCCGGGAGCGGGAGCTTCCCCCCCCCCCACTGATTCCTCTTAATTCCGCTCTTTCCTTTGTCCATAGCCCTTGGCGTAGTCATTGCTTTCCTTGGGCTTTTGTCCTGCACACAGCTGGGAGTGGGAGCTTTCCCGCGTGTGCGCACGGATTGCTCTTCAATTCCCAGCTCTTTTCTTTGTCCATAGCCCTTGGCGTAGTCATTGCTTTCCTTGGGCTTTTGTACTCGCACTCAGATTTCATTAGCACTTCCTCTTTCTGCGCTAGGGCTGATTTGATTGCTTTCACTGCGCTTTTGTCAAAGGAAAGAGCGGAATTAAGAGGAATCAGTGGGGGGGGGAAGCTCCCGCTCCCGGCTGTGCACGCTACAAAAGCCTTTCCCCCCGCACGCTGATTGATTTCACTGCGCTTTTGCCACGCGCACCACGCCAAGGGCTATGGACAAAGGAAAGATTTGAGGAAGGGGGGGGAAGCTCCCGCTCCCGGCTGTGTGCGCGCGCGACAAAAGCCTTCCCCCCCACCCGCGCGCTCAGATTTCATTAGCACTTCCTCTTTCTGCGCTAGGGCTCGAGCGGTGAAATTGACTAAAGCACGCCTGGGGAATTTCCTAGCCGTGCAAGCCGGCTGACACATTGAACCTTATGGGGAAATTTGCTTCGTGGAGCAAGCTTCTTTGCTACCGCGATCTCGCCCACAGGAAGCCGCGACCACGTGGCAGCAGGGCAAATGGCCACGGATCCGGTTTGTATCGCAAGGCGGAGGTCGCACAGCGAGGCAAATTTTTGTGGCCGGAGCTGGTCGTATCGCGAAATTTTCGTAAGGAGGGGCGTTCGTAACTCGAGGTTCCACTGTACTCTACACTGCATTGTTTTTGAACAGTGGTGGTAAGCCTAGTTAGTATAGAACACTATTTACTTTACAGAAAGATAAAGGGTCCCTGATGGTTTTACTGAATTGAGTGACTTACAGATACTTTGATCAAATTTTCCATAACTATCCTGAATGCCAGGAAAAATCGACCAAGCATGATGTCCTACTCTGGCTGTTGTTCAAATGGTTTATTATTTTGTTAGACTTAACCAATGAAGTACATGCTAAATATTTTAAATATATTCAATATATTGAAAAGAATAACAGCATTAAACTAGTAACCAATAAAAGTACCTCCACTTAACTCTCCAAATATTGCCACAGATCACTGCATCAGTATAATGAATATTCTATGCAAGTCAGTATATCAGAAACTTCAGTAAATTCAAGCAGATCTTTAATTATCTTTAATTTTATTAGACCCATTTCAGTCTTATTTATACCATAGTGATTATTATAAAAAAAGAAAGAAAAACTAAGAATTTTCAAATTCAGATAAACATTCACATACCATGTAATACATGAGGGACAGTGACCCCTGAACTCAGCATGTGGCATTTTGCCTACTGAGATGTTCATATTTTTTGCATCATTCAATTCATTATAAAGGCAGTTCTTTTTCCATGGTTTCGATCAGACTGTGGGGAAAACATTTCTCGAAATAGTTTTAAAAGACATTGTAAGTCACTTTCTCAGAGTTTTAAATGTCTTGTAGTGTTTGACGTATACTTTATGTTCACCCACAGAGTTTGGAAATATATGCATTAGTGGAATGCTTGAAGTCATTTTTGAAATATGGAACTATTTTTCCCAAGCATTTTTGTTCATTTGATACAACATTGATGATTTAGTAAATGTTATCACCAATGGCATGCATATTAAACATTTCCTTTTATAGCATTTGAATTTCTTTCCATATTTTATGATGCCTTTTGATTTCATTGACAGAAAGCAGGAGAATATACTAGCAGAACTTAGTTGATTCTGTCATAATTTCAGTTTAGGTCTGTCATCTCTCATATATATTCACAATTCTATTTTAAAAAAAATCCAAAAATTAGACATTTTTTTTCTCTTTCACTTAAGTATTATCATTGATCACAGGTTTAAGTCTTTCCCATACATAGATTTAGTAGAAGATGTATATTAAACTGTTATTTTCTTATATTTGGAATTAACAGGAACCTTTTAAATAATGTATATTAATCTGCACAAATTTAATATTAAGGTACTTTATATTAGGGTAATTCAAAACAAAGTATTTTTACTTTTAAGATCACTTTAAGAAGATATAAGGAATGTGTAAGAAACAGTGCAGTTCAAAAATATATAAATAATAAATACATCAGTATGTTGATATGGATAGTAATATATTAAAATAGCCTTTTCCCTTTAGTAACAAGATCCCTGATATAGTGAATTACATAGAACAATTAATTTCATTCTGTTGCTGTCTCAGTCATGTAAACAGTTTACTGCACCACCTGTTAATTTACCTGGGATGTATTATTGTCTGCAGACAGTGTTTGAGAGATTGGTACCTACTTTCGTGCTTGCTTTCCTGTACCTCTAGCTCAGTTGATTCCGTACGTTTTGATTGGCTTAGTCTTTTTCAGTGGCTTCCAGTGATTTCCTGGAAACTGTGTGGAAGACAGAGATGTAGAAATGTCCTTTTTGTTTAAGTATAATTTGAGTTGCACAAGATTCCTACACTAATCACAGTCCTTCAGATGTGCTGTTGTTGAATCTTCAAGCAAATACAGGATTTGTCTTTTGTTGCCGTTTACTTTCTTTTGTCATAAATAATTTGGTCGTGCAAAAAAAATCAGCACTCTTTCTGTCAGGATGCACCATTCTGTTGCTCCTGGAATTCCATTTCTCCCTGCAGCAGACAGCATTACATCATAACATCTCCTTCAGAAGGCTTTCTCCCTCTTTTCCAAAAGACTTATTGTGATTCTACAAACCTCAGAATTTCCTTAAGCATACTGATCTCTACCTCATGAGGAGGCAATGCCAGATTATCAGATGGGGAATATTTTCATTGTTGTACAGATAATAAGAAGGCAGGAAGGCATATATAAAGCACTCATTCCACAGAAACATATATAACTAGAAATTTGAGATCATACTATGGTTTAGGTATCAGAGCATTTATTTATCACTAAACTATTCTGACATGATTTGGAGAATAATCTAGGCAAGGCAGGTAGCTTTATTACAGCATATTATATCAGGAAAGAGTATCTTCAGTTTTTAAAACTTTGCCCATGTTTTACTACTTACCAAACAAAGAAAGGAAATATATATCTAAGTATTTGTATGTAACAGTACACCCACAATCTGTTGTATTTAAATAGCCACCTTTATTTATCTGCTTGATTTGGATCTTGTTTTCTTTTTACAATTTTGGAATGATTTACATGCAGCTTCCCCACAATGTTTTATTTAGGCACTGACTCATATGCTAAACTATCAGTGATGTAATAGTATCGGGTGCTTTAAGATTAATTTAATTAGTTAAATTTCAAATGCCTTAAAACACTCTGCCTCTAGAATTATGTCTTATATATTCCTTGCTGGTATTTCATGTCAATGAACTGTATTATTTAATCAGGCATTTGATGGGTGATTTTTATAGTAATAACATTCTTTACCAAGAGCATAAACCTTTACCCTGATTTGGGAGTCAGGAACAGTGTGTCAAAATAACTGATTTACAGACTACTGGCTACTAAGACCATTAATCTGAAAGCATTCTCTCTCTCTGTCTGTCTGTCTCTGTCTCTCTCTCTTTTTCTCTGTCTCTGTCTCTCTCACCACACACACACACATTATTCAGCTTAATATTTGTATATATGAAATACAGATATTGTATTTGTATGTGTGTTTGGTAGCTTTTGCTGGAATTTAAAGGTTTTATTCTTTATCAAGTGATAGTTTACATGTATGAATGAGCTGTCATAGATAGGTTTTTATGATCAATTCCAGCAAAAAACCTTTCATTGTAGTCAGTTTACATATTCATCTGTCAGGCATTTTTTTTTCTATCCGTTCAATAGTGTCTGATTCTCAGAGACTGCCTGAACAAGTCCCTGCAGTTTTCTTGGCAAGGTTTTTCAGAAGTGGTTTGCCATTGCCTACTTCCTATTGCTGAGAGAGAGTGAGCGGCCCAAGGTCACCCAGCTGGCTTTGTGCCTAAGGCAGGATTAGAACTCCCGGTCTCCCGGTTTCTAGCTGATGCCTTAACCACTACACCGAACTGGCTCTCAGGCATTACAAGCACAATAATTATCCATGGTAATGAAATAATAGCATTTTTCACATGAGTATTGTATCTCATGTACTTGTAGCAGTATCTTATGACGTCTTCATCAGTTGCACAGACCTGCTGTAAATTAGCATTGACTAACATATTGGCTGCTCTGGAACCTCTCATAACCAGCACCTTCTTTTCCATTTCCTGCATCATGTTAGATAGTACAAGCATTCCAATGCCTTTTTTTCTGTGCTTCCTTTTTTCAATGGGGACATCAACTACCTGCCATAACCCGTGCTCACGTGTCATCATTAGATGTAGTATTGATGTCCTGAAAGTGTTTCTGATTTGCAAAGGATCAGGACAATGTAAAGAATACACAGAATGGGTTTATGGTTAATACCTTGCAAATGGAATAGGTTGCAGTGTGGCATAACTCAGTGTATGAACTAGCTCTACATTTTCCAGCAATACATTTAAAATATTAGACATATCTACATAAACATCAATATAAATACAGCCATCTAATGTCAACCTACAGATACTAGAAAGTGGCTGTGCCATTGAAAGCTCTGCTTTAATTGAGGCCCCATTTATTTTATAGGAGAAACTGAAGAAAGGTTTTCCTGCCCCTCTTCCAGATAGCTGTGTTGAGGAAAGGGAACAGTTGTGACATGCATAGCACTCATATTTCTAAGTCAGAGATGGGCAATAATCTATTTGAAAGGAACTGTGTTGACTGATGCAAGCTGGTAGAAGTATTGCTTTACAACAGAAATGAACTTTGAATAGATATATATTTCATCATGTGCCAATTATCAGACCAAATGTAAGAAAGATGGCTGATAATATGCTAGACAGACCACACTTCATTCTCTATTAATGATTTTATCTGTAGTATATTTTCATAGTAGTTATGTATGGAACACACAGTATTCCACATGCACTGTGCATTTGTCAGTGTTGCTCCCCAAAATTATTTCAATGTATATGCAGGTTCTTTTTTTCCAGTCAAGTTGAGACCCCTTGAGCCCTAACTGGATAAAGGAATAGAACTTATACTCCTAACTCATTGCATCTTTTTGAATCTAATAGCTAATGATATTTTAAGGTCAAAGCATATCTGATAAATTCTACCTCATTTATTTATTTATCTAGAAATACTGATCACCTCATTTTTAGATACTTGTTGCATGAATAAAAATAAAAATGTGAGGACTAAATGTATTAATCATTGATCATGTACCTACTATTTATATGAAACCATCTTTTGGGGACTCTGTTGATAAGACTGACTCTTTGTTATAAAGTGTTTATAAAGAAATTTTATAAGTACTTTAAATACGCATATTCATGTACAGTACATCAGTTAACACTAAAGTATTTCTGCCCATTTTCAAAGCCTGTAATCACTCACAGTCTTGTGTTATCTTGACCATAGAATGTATACCTCTCATTCAGAATGCATTGAGTTAACTGCTAAGAAGAAAAAAGTATAACTTGTGGGGGAGGGGAAGAGATTTTAATTGATGAAGACATTTAGCTTTGAACATTTTAATTCATGAAAAAGCTCTGTGGAGGAAAAAAAGAGGATAATAACGCATAACTAGTATAGTCTTGACTATTTTTTTTTCTTTTTTCTTTTTCTTCTGCTCTTTGTAGTTGTTTGAAATAACTGTGCCCCTCTCTCATGGTCCCAAACCTGTAACAATCAGTTTTGCCAATCACACTTCCTGCCGATGCATGTCCAAACTAGATGTCTACAGACAAGTTCATTCAATTATTCGACGCTCCTTGCCAGTGATACAAGCACAGTAAGAAATTGCATATTTCTTCCTACATTGCTAAAAAAACCCCTCTAAAATCAGTTTAAACTTATTGTGTGTTGAAGATCAGGACCAAGATGTGTAAATATGTGTTCTGCTTTAAAATAAACTGGGTCCCATGACCTAGTAAGTATTAATGAAGTTTTTGTTGTCTTGGAAAATACCATTTTCAACGGAACGTACTGATATAAATATAATAAAAAATGTTATTTGTCTTCTGAAACATCTGTGTTCCATGTATAGTACCACTTGTCTTAAATTTGCTTTGAAATACATCAATATGTTTTACCCTTAGGTGTCAAATAACAAATAAAACTTGTCCAAAAAGTCATATTTGGAATAATCACTTATGCAGATGTCTGGCACAACATGACTTCAGTTTCTCCTCCTATCCTCCAGATACTGGTAAGCAAATATGGGGCAGAAGATTACTGTCACTTATTTAGTTTCATTTATAGAAAATAAAATAAAATGCACCCAAGAGCTTTTTATTCCTTTATAGTGTTCAACTTATAGAATATGGCATAATTTATTCATATTCATACAACTCCATACAATTGTGTAGTTACAAGTGCAATGATATAGAAATGAATAGGATGTAATTCACTAGTTGTAAAATTAGCAGAGGTGTGTTCTACTCTTTTGCAATGCCTGAAGCATATTATTTTTATTTCAAATGCTTAGATACTGCTGAAGGATACCATGATATCTGTGGGTCTAATAAGGAACTTGATGAAGAAACCTGTCAGTGTGTCTGCAAAGGAGGAGTGAGGCCTTCTAGCTGTGGAATTCACAAAGAACTAGACAGAACATCATGCCAATGTACATGTAAAAATAAACTGCTTCCTAGCTCTTGTGGACTCAACAAAGATTTTGATGAAGAAAAGTGCCAGTGTGTTTGTAAAAGAACATGCCCTAAACATCAGCCATTAAATCCTACAAAGTGTATTTGTGAATGCGTAGAATCACCAAACAAATGCTTCTTGAAAGGAAAAAGATTTCATCACCAAACATGCAGGTAAGCAAAATAACTGGAAAAACAACAGATTTTCATAACCTTGTAACTTTCATTAGATATTCTTCTATAGTTTATAAATGACAGTGGGTATAGTTTCTTGTATTTTCTTAACTTTACTAAGCTTGCTACTCTTTTAATTTATGACTGATAACTCATGCGTGAGAGTCAGTTTGGTGTAGTGGTTAAGGCATCAGGCTAGAAACTGGGAGAGTGTGAGTTCTAGTCCTGCCTTAGGCACAAAGCCAGCTGAGTGACCTTGGGCCAGTCACTTTCTCATAGCCCTAGGAAGCAAGCAATGGCAAACCACAAGAAAACTGCAGTCACCAAGAGTCAACACGGACTCAAAGGGACCAAAAAAAAAAAAAAACAAAACCCTGATGCTTATCATAGTGAAAAGCAAGCAAACAGGGTCACTAATCTGGAATGAAGCATGTCATATGTAAATGGTGAAACAGAAAACAGATGTTGTATTCAGTAGTTGTATATGATTAACATGCCTATTATTTGTGAATATTTATGATAATATTGTGAATATTGTACCAGAAGGTGGACTTGGAAGTAAATGTGCATAATAGGATAAATTCTATGTGGATTTTCAATATGATGATATATTTACAATGCATAGCTATTATCAAGCAATATGCAGGTATGGCTGAATCATGTCAGTTGACAAGTACAGTGGAAATTACATACTTGTTAAATAATTAATAACAAAAAATAACTTATCTGAAAATAAGTTTAAAAATGAAGAAAGCTTAAGGGCAGGACAGCAATCCTTATATGGTGCCTGTGGATAGGCTGAAACTGCAGGATAAAAAGCCCTAGCTGAAGCATTAATCTATCATGTTTTATTTTTTTTCCATTTAACCTGACCTTTAATATACACTCCATGATTCTATCTATGCCAGATAGTTTGGTATGTATTTCCAACAGGCATGATGTAACTTGAGATTCAGAATTGTGTATAAAATATAAATTCGTCAAGCTAGTGTGACAGGTTATACAGAAAACTTTGCACAAGATGTGGCAGGCAGGCCAGGCCAGGCCAGGCCAGGATGATTACAGCTCAAGTGTCTTTCCCATTCTTTGGTGATTTCCTCATAGCTCTGTTGATTTGTTGAAAACAAATTGGCTCTAATGTAACCTTAATCCTGTTGCAAACATGGAACACCAATGTGTTTTTGCAGAACACAGTTTTCTTTGGTAGGAGAGTCATATGTCTTGTCTGCCATCATTAAATATTATGAAAATCTTAGCAAACATACCAGTGTTTGTGAATACTAGGACATTTCAAATCTAACTCATTTGGGTAGCTCCTAAAGAGTGTCTGCTGCTTCAAGAGTGTTTGCTTTACATATAGTTACTTCTGTTTAAAAAAAAATACTGCTTGTGAGCTTGACACTGTTTTATATACTTCCATGCTGAGAAAAGTTCCAAACACTGAAGCAAAATGACTCTTTAAAGAAGAGCAACACCTCAAGTCTTGCAGAACCTTTTCCTATAACCATTATATTAGCATTGTCCATAAGGTATGGCTATATATATTTTCGAGAGCTAAAAACAACACCAGAATATTCCATAAACATTTAATGAATCTGATAATTCATGAGGAAAATAATAATAATATAATGTAGTTCCACATGCTGTATCTGTAGTGGGGCTGTGCAGGATTCCAAAAGATTCAGAAGTTCTTCAAATCCCAGCCAAGCCCAGCACCTCCCTGCTATTAATTAATTTTCCAAAGCAATCTTTAAAAAGGTCAGGCTCCTTTCATGAATACAGAGAGGCACTGTGCTCGCACAAGGTCCAAAACAGTTCTTCTGAATTATTTTCCACATATGTTCAGCTCCAATACATATCAACTCTGCAAATCCTCATGAACAGCACCTGCAGAGGTAAGTGATGCTGTACACTGTTTCCATGTTATAAACTTGCTACTCATGATATTGAAGGTTGATTACAAGAGTGCCTGTTCTATAGGTACGTATTCATAATTCCCTTCATTTATTAAGAAGCAATCTGTGCTGGCATTCTTTCTTCTGCAACTGCTTTGGCTTATAATTTAGAATATACAGTAGATTCTGCCAAGTTTCTGTTGCAGATTATAAACTGTAGAAGTTATCTCTTTATTATGAAGCCTGGATTAGTTTTCTTCATTTTTGCTGGGGTTTATTTCCATGGCTCCAATTACTCATTATATTTGGATATGCAAAGTTCTATGATAGATAATTTTGCAGCTGTACGTGCTCTTTACAAATAGTCAAGGGAAATGCAGTAAGAGTTTAGAATTCTTGTTGATTAGGTCAGAATTGGAAAAAAAAAAAATTGTAATGACTAGTTTAAATTTATGGATTGCTATGTTAAAGACATTTTTCATACGTGAATTACTGTATTAACTCACATGGTAACCCTGCAAACATTTGACCAGTTGAATGCTCCCATGTAGTTAGAGATTACCATTGCTTCCTAGGAAATGTTTTATACATTTGTGGGAGCTACATTAAAAATGCCATTTGAAAGGAATTTTGTAAGCTGCATGAATTAAGAACACATTGTAGTATATCATATAATCCTATAAATTTGACCCGTGAAAAATATATTAAAAATGCCTTAGAAAATGGAGGAGGGAGGGGGAAGCACATATTTGCCAGTAGAAATTAATGCACAAGTACTGTAGAGGTATGTATAATGGAATCTGAACCATTTGAAATGTGAAAGATCCCCTTTTGATGCAAAACACCCCATTACATGTGCAAAACAGTTGTTTTGAACACAAAAAGTAGCGTTTCAATCATTTCAGAAGTGCTTCAAGCTTAAAACAAGCGATTTGCCCTTGAAATAGTGTTTTAAATTCAAAGTGGGGTATTTCAAATGTGAAATAGTTAAAATTCACCATGTTTTACAATATATATGCACAAGTAAAAATAACTAGCCAGAAGGAAAGCATGTGGTTTGAGATTCAAGAGAAGGACAAAGGAACTGGACTTGAGAAACATAGCTCAGAAAAATTCCCAATCCTCCATTGGGTCTTTTATGCTGAGAATAAGATTTTCTTCTGGAGTATCCTTCTTGTTTGAGAGGTGGATTATAGTATCTGCTACTGGAGCCCGGCCCCAATTCTGTTGACAAGCTCCAGAAGCAACTTGAATTAAGCTTAATGAGGCAGGAAAATGCAGGTGAGGTTGGAAACAGAAGGAGGAATATCAACTTCTTTTTCTGGTCCACCACAAAATGAAAGTAATATTTTTATTTCAAACTGGAAGATGTAAATGAGTTATTCATTATGACCCATGCTAATTCAGCATTATAATACTATGTTGTATAAAAATAGAAAGAAATTAAAAGAATTTAAACTATAGTTGTGTTGAAACTTGAAGCATATACGTCTCGCTCTTGGTTCACTGCCAGTGTTTAAAACACCCAACGACTAATACTTTGTCTACATTATATGCCAGAGGTTTTTTGGCATTGTCAGTGTGAGGTTATATTAGGTCAACCTGGTTTAAAAACAGCCTTAAGAAATTATGCTATGACATACTTGTTTATAGCTTTTATTTTGCAATCATTGTAGAAACAAATTATCTACTGATGCAAAATATTTATCTTGTAAGCATGAATTATTGGCTGGTAAAATATCTGATTACTTTCTGGACCAAAAGTAATAAATGTCTAGGAATAACACTATAAATTACTACTATCTTTTCATCACCATTTCAGATGATGTTTAAGCTTTGAACCTGCACACTGTTCTCCTAATGTAACAAAATTTTTGTGTGAGCAAATTATGTATACTTAGCGTTGGCTTCAGGCCAGGTTTTATAATTAGATATTTCCATGAAAAGAAAATAATTCAGATTGGTAGGATAGCTCATTCTCCTTAGGGGTGAAATCTTTGGACTAGTAGATCCTGAAAGTAAAAGCTCACTGAGGTGAAAACAAGCATGATTATGGCTAGCTGTATACATTTATTTTAAAAAAATATATTTATTAATATTCATTTTGCATAACCTGTTATAGATATTTTATTTATGATGGGTTGGTAGTATTAACCCGTTGTAGGGGAGATGGGCGGGGACAAATCAAATAAATAAATAAAAATTAATTAATTAATTAATTAATTAATTAATGGCATACACTAATTTCAGTTTTGAAAGATCTAATATGGCACAGTTATGAGGCATAGTGTCTTACATATGGCCTCTGGTTTTGTCCCCAAACGTACAGCATGTAATATTTCCGTGGCATTGGTCAGCACTCAGCAATGTTCCCATCTTCTGCTCCTTGGGGCTGTCAGTGGGGATGGAGATGTTAGCAGTTCTTTTTAGCCACTTCCAAAGGGGGAGTGATGAAAACCATAGCTACCTATGCCCCAGCTCCTTTCTTATACCCTCACTACTTCTGCTTTTTATGGCTAGGGGGAAAGTTTTTAAAAATGAATGATTGAATTATTAATATATTTTATACAGTATTGTTTTAAAAAAGCAAGTACCTGTCATATAGTCTCTACTTGGACATTGCTGAATTAGATTCCTTCATTTTGTCTTATATAGTTTACAGTACAATTGAATGCACGAGGATTTGGATTGATTTTTCAACTTTTCATAGGTTATAGTAAAAATAAAGTAAGAGATTATGTATATTACTGTGCTCCTAAAGGAAACTCATATGTGTAACATATTAATAAATATTAATAAATTACTTCCCAGATAACATAATGTGTACTGTGATTATCAGCCAAAAACTCATTGGCTGGATTTTCACAACATGCTTAACTTGGTTGCTGAATTAATATATTTGCACAATACATTGAATCATATACTGACCAAATGCTCTGGATTTGTGTAACACACTAAGCCATGAAAAACTAACCAGATTAAAACTGAGTTTGTCTGTAGGTCCTAAGCATTTAACTGCCTTGGTTAAGCATTTGTGTGACTCCAGCCACCAGATGACTTAATTGGTCCTTTCCTTTCAGCTAGCTTAATTTATAGGATTGCTGTGAATATAAAAATGAAGAGAAGCTACTGTATACTGCCTTGGAAAAAAGCCAAGATATAAATGAAATATCTATAAAAATAACATAATTTGCTAGAGTATTAGGATCTGTTTTACAAATATTTACTCAGATTAAAGCTACAGATATAAATAATTATGGAATGCAGTAAGAGTAATATTAGTTTCATTGGGACTGATGGTCCAATTACTGGTTCTAACTCTCTCTCTCTCTCTCTCTCTCTCTCTCTCTCTCTCTCTCTCTCCCCCTCCCTCCTTCCCTCCCTCTCTCTCTCTCTCTCTCTCTCTTTCTATATATATATATATATATAGAAATGTGCAAGTATGTATAACAGAAATTATAAAAGTATCCATAACAGAAATATGCATTTCTGCACATTTTATTTAACTTTCATTATGGTTTATTTACATACTGTATCAGAAATGTTCCCTGTCAATAGAATCTATATTGGTTTTGTTGCATTGTATTAAGAAGAATCCTGCTTGTGAGAAGGAAGTAGAAGGGAGAATCTGGAGAACTAGATAAAAAAATCCATTGAATATAGCATCCTGTTTCCTGCAGTGGCCAGTCAAGTAGCACAAGCAAGCATGAAAGCAATGTCTCCATCCAGCACAGTTGCCAGAGCAACTGGTATTCAGTGACATGCTGCCACTGAGCATGGGTTTGTTACAGTTCACTGTTTAGTCTCTGTTTTCTAACTCCCACAGCAAAAATGCTGATCGAGGCAGATCACTGAACCTCCTGATGGCTACTATTGCAGTTATGACATAATGGAGGCCCTATTGCTCACTAATCCAGAGTCAAAACAGCTAATAACCTAGGGTTGTATGCAAAAATGCAACGGCCAGGGTGTACTTCCAAGTACCAAGAAAATAAAACATATCCCTGAAAACAAAATGAATTAAAACCTACAACTCACCGTACCTTACCTTATATAGTTCTATCCGTTTTGTTTTTTTTAAGTGCTTGTAACATGTATTACACCTTTTTTCAATGTATTTTTTTCCCATTTACTCTCAGTTGCTACAGACCACCCTGTACAGTTCGAACGAAACGCTGTGATTCTGGATTTTATTATAGTGAAGAAGTTTGCCGCTGTGTACCCACATACTGGAAAAGACCACTTATCAATTAGAAAAGACAATGTTATTTGATGTACATTTTTTCCTGTTTTTACTTTTTTAAAAAACTGGACTGCTAACGTTTGGATTTACTGTGCAGAAGAGACATTATAATATTATTGGAAACAGACACATTTGTACTCTGAGACACATGGGAAGTAAATTTTTTAAAAACCTGGGATTTTCTTCATTATGGAGAATTTAATTTGCCAATGATGAAGCAGCCTAAATTTTCTTCATTGTGATTTTTTTAAAAAAAAGATAATGATTACATAATTTATTTCTTTTAAAGATACTGTATGCAAACCTTTTTTTATACCAGAAACAATTTTTAAATTTCACTGTGATCAATATTTTTATATCTTGCAAAACATGTTTTAAATAAAATTGAAGTGTATTGTATACTGTTTGAGTAAATGCAGTATTCTGTCCTGTTTATTTTTTTATTTATTTATATTTATTTAGATGTAATTGATGTAAATGATTGGATGACACTAAGTTCTTTTCTAAGATCCTGGTCTAGATTTCCTACGCAGTAAAGTGAGTGATAACTAAGATTGGAAAAGTGGTGGCCCAAGAATGCACTTCAGCTAGATTACCAATATGGCTATGAAATGAGGCCAGACACAGAAAGAATTTTGCGTACTCAAGGAACTCTCCAGGTATGCAGCAAAAGTTTGTGTTAAAAAATATATTTCTACCAATGAGTTTGCAGATGATCATTATTAATGGTCAAAGACCGAATGAAATAGTTTCCAATTCATAAATACATATCCAACAAAAGGATGGAACGCTCGGAAAACAGAGTTGAAAAACCAAACAAAAACCAATTTAGTTTGACTTTCAGAGACTACAGTGTTGGTCATGTGATGATATCACTTGATGGGCAGGACCAAAATTTTTCTGCCTGCTTTTGAGACAGTTTGGAGGGTTATAAGGGACAAAAATAATATAGTAGGTTATTTATTTTAATAAATAACATCTAAACATTAAAATTTGGCTTGCCCTTGAAATTTTAGGGGTGCTCTCAATAGATGTTTTGAAAGCTGTGTCTTGGTCCTAAACAGTGCAGCATAGCGAGATGTGCTTGACTTCTCCAGAGTTCAGTCAACTAGGTTTTCTCCCTCAGTGTTTTCCCTGTTCTGCACCACAACTGAACAAGTAGACCCCTGTCACAGATGTAACCTTAGAAAAAGAGGGTAAAATATAAACGTATCTACAGCCTCTGTTAAGAAGATTGGAAGCTGCTTCTTTATAATTTTTTTTTTCATTTTCCTTTTTTCCTTTTCTATTTCCTTTTCTATTGCTGCTTCTATTTTCTTTTCTCACTACTATTTTTCTTTATTTTTATTTTTTCTTATGGCTTTTATTCTGTTAAAAAATTCTAAAAACTATATATAGTTATATCGTTTTGTATAGTTATATGTAAAAACTTTACATATATATAAAGAATCCTGTCACAGGAATGCATTCTTCCTAGATTCTGGCAACAGAGTACTTCAGTAATGAGCACTTCAGTAATTAAATACCTAACATTATTTCAGTTATAATGTCTAAAACGTCTGCATTATAGTTTAGTCTTGCCAAACCTTTCTGTTCCATGTCAATCTTGCACACGAGCCTTTGAAATATTGAGGTTTTATAATGCATTTGCACACATGACTGAAATTATGTATGAAATCTTGCAGTAGATAGGACTATGAATAAAAATTGCTATCCCCCCCCCCCCCACACACACACACCCATGAAACATCTGACATTCTAATGTTTTGGCACTCAATTATATACAACTTGTAAACTTTTGATAGAAGTGCTTTTGATGCAGCTGTCGCTGTAATGCTTGAATTCTAATTGTAAGTGACATGGCTTCTATGAGTCTCAATCTATACCAGTCGCTGATTTTTAAAAAGTAACTGCCTGTATTTGTAATTTTTTATGCAGATACACATATGTTTGATACATTATTTTGAAATTTTAAAACTGCTGTTTAAAAACACACCATTATTTGGGCGTGGATTACTTTGAGATAAAAAAAAATCCCATAAAAATGATGGGAAACCAGGCACAGACCGCTTCCAAAAAAAGGACACTTTCCATATGAAATCAGAAAGAGAATGAAGCTGAATATGGAACAAAATAATCTATAGAACAATAATTAAATGGAACTAGGGAAATGCATAGGTCAGTTTGTTATGCCAATAATTTATTTGCTAAATGCCAACTTTTATGAGGCTTATTATTTTAGAACACAGTCACATGAAATATTTTTACTTCTTCCATAGTTGAAATTTCATGTACTGGGATTTACAAATCTTTGAAAATAGGAAGCCCTTTGGTACTATAACTCGGACTATTCCTTTGTATTGGCTTCATGTGATTTTGGAAAATGTAAGAATCTGAGCTTACACACTGTTTTTTACCCTTTGTCATAACTTCAGAAAAATATTCTATATCTAGTCAAAAAGCAGCAATTTAAGCATCTGATTCCTTCTTCCAGAATTCAAGACCTGAGGCCTGAAGCTTCCTGGATACTTATTTGTTTTCCTAATCAATTTTTAATCAATACATCAATTTTTATGGATTTTTGTTTTAAAAATTTTTTCTGATAATATGGCAATTATAACAAACCAACAACTCAGGTCAATAATAGTATGAATTTTTTACAAGCAAACAAGTAGATGCAGATATTTTAAAAAATATACCCTTTAAATTGAACAAGTGACTGAAAATTACTAAAGCAATTGTATTTCATTTAATATTTCATTAATCTCTTATTTAAGAATATCTGAATATATTCTCACAGCCAGCTTGCTACAGTACAAAAATGCCATCTGCTGAGGACATGTCCTCACAACAAAGGGTTCATCTTATGACCAGCCAGCTGCAAAAGCAAGCTGAAGTTGGGCTAAGGCGTTTTCCATGATATGCTGCCACTAGGCCTACCGTATGGACAATACGGAGGAGAAGTGTTCAGAGTTCAGCAATTTTCTGGGCTCCAGCTGGCCTACTGCAGTACCACCTCCCATCCAATATGGTCTCTTGGCTCTGTACTTCCATGGTCATTTGTGCTGTGATTGCCAGAGAGACCAGAAGCTTCTCATGCACAGCTGCTGTGTGTATGTGTGTTTGTGTAGATTGCGCAGAGGAACATTAGCCTTGTGGATAACCAAATGCTCAAGGTTGCTATTTCCAATGGTAAGCAGAAAACAGACCCTCACCCAGCAATGTTTTTCCCTGTGAAGAGTGGGAAGAAGTATCTGCAAAGCGCACATCCATTTCAAGCATTTTATTGTTTTACTGCATATATTATATACATGTACTAAAAAGCTGTAGCCAGTTACAATTTACCATAACATATATGTGAATAAAAATGAGCACCAGAGCGTTATTCAAGATGATGTTCTACATGCAAGATTCATTTCATTTTTGATACTTCATTATAGGGACTATGAGTTCTATCCATTCCCTTTAATGGACAAAAAATGTTGAGATATCTGATTGTTTACATGGTAAGTTGTCCTGGGATAATAGCCATCCATTCATGTATGTTTACACATTTAGGGGGAAAACTAAAGATTGGTGAGTGGAAAAGTTCCTTATAAAAACAGTTCCTGACTCATCTCGTATCTAGATGGTTTGCCATAAAAATTATCAATGTCATTAATTCTGGTCTATAGAGGTGGGTGAAATATAGTTTTTCTGACAACAAAACTGATCTGTGAATGAAGTTGGAGTACATGCGAGTAATATCCTTAGTTTCTGTGTTCTGGCTAGAAAGTTGTGAATCTTTCAGCACAATCAGATGGTGCTAATTCTGTCCATGTGATTAATACTGTATACACAGTCAAATCAAGACTCATAAGTGTAATTCAAGGACAGCAATAGTCTAGCCATTTCCAGAAAATAGCAGCTGTACTAATCCAGTTAAGATAACAAATAACTAAACATTTTACATATTGCCAAGTATATAATAAAAAGTGCTTCTATTTATGAATATAGGCCCTTTACATAAAAGGTCACAGACTTCCATCTAGCTCTTTTCACTTGATACTCATTTATTCATCTAAACCCTGTTTTCAGATTAAAAATCATCACAGAAAGTTTGGATGCTACTGAAATGGTACCAGGTTAATGCAGATTATATAAACAATTCATATCATTTTCTCTGATCTATTCTGTCTATTTTTAATGATTTCCATTTAGTTAAGTATCTGCCAATATTATGTAAATACCTAATCTTCCCCTGTCAATGTAAATAACTGAAAATAAGTTTAGGTTTACTCTTGAGCAATCACTTGCTTGAACATGTTTCAAGATTTGGGGGTCAGTATAAAAAATATAGACCTAATGAAATTCATCCTGTTTTAACAAAAGGAAATTAATAGTGGTTTGAGTTGATTGCACAAAGAGGAAAAAATGATATTAAAGATCATCACCTTGCATTTGCTAACGCTTTTATAAATACAACATAGCTTCTTAACCCTTTAACTTCCTAAGCATTTTACAAATTAAAATTGCAAATGAGATGCAAATCAGATACAATCTGAATTTGTAATGTCGGGTGCAACTCCAGCCCTTTTTAACCACATACTTTTATCCTTTTCTGTATACCCATATAGGCTTTCTCTCTCTTTCTCCTTCATTTGTTTTCTTTTCACACAAGAATACAGATGTCTTGTACAGTAATTATTCCAGTTTAACAAGGGATGGAGATGTTTGGATGTGGAAGGAAGAAAATTGTCAGACGTGGAAAGGAAAAACACATAGGCTTGGAAAAAAGGACATCTGTATGAGAGTTATAAGAAGAAAAAAGATTAGGAAAACATACTGAAGAAAGATGATGAGAACAGAGTAGTATAAATCTGCCTGCACTTTAAAGAAGGCATGAGAGACATGTGAAAAACCACAGTACTAGATACAGTATATTTGTGACAAATGTACTTCACAGTAGAACAACAAGGATCGAATTGATGGTCACATTAATCTTGCAGAATTAAAGTGGATCCAGAAAATAGGAGTGTAGGAATAGATTAGGATTTACCATAGTTAAATCAGTTTTGTTACAAACAGCCACATATATTAACAGAACTGAAAGAGACTTGACAGAATCCAATTCAGAAACTCTACAATAAAGGATGTTACTATAGCATCCCAAACTCTGCTAACTGAGGAGAAACCATCATTTCCTGAGACAATGTTTTAATGTTGAACAACTCTTATCATTGGGAATACTTAAGATTTAATTGAAATGTAATATTTTATTTCAGTCAGACGAAGAAGCTTACTCCATCTTCTGTTTGTGAGGTACAGTATTTGAAGATTGCTACTATGGGTCTTATTAATCTCTTCATTAAGCAAAATTCATCTAGCTCTTTTAACTAATCATCAAAGAATATTGTTTTTAGGCTATTTTCCATCCTAGTTTCCTTCCTCTAAAGGAAATATTTTTTTTTTTAATGTAATAGTGAACACTGCACACAGTACATAAGAGGTGGTATGATGAAATTATATTCCTAATATGGATAGTCACACAATGCCAGTTTGTTGGTTTGTTGGTTTACCTATCTATCTAATCTCCCAGAATTTCATGCAAGAATGCAAAGATCTCCTGAAGTTTGGTTTATCTTGTAAGATTTTGGCAATTTCATTGTAATTTTGGATATCAGTGGTCTGTATCTAATGCCTCCAATCTAAAAGTTCCAAGTCCCTGATTGGACTGTATGATTCTTTTAATGTATCAGAAAATTTCATTCACCTTTTTAACAGGTGTACTATTAATTGTGGTATCCATTAATATATGTTAGCTCACTGATTCAAATCCTATGAAGAAGATTTTGGGGATTATGCCTGTCAATCTTAAAAAAAATGTGTAGGTGTATGTGGGTGTGTTACACTATTACTGGTATAACTTGCCTTATATGAAGTCATAGACCAGTTTTCAGCTTATCAACCAAAACCAAATGGAATAGTCTAGGTAGAAGTCATTCAGTGTACAATCTCTCTTCTCTCTCCTCAGTGTTTATATGACATGAAGCAGTAATCAATTAATAAACAGTCATTGGGAGAATGGCACAGGAAGGTTCAGGAAACAACTGGTGCTAGACATTCTGTTTTTATTCATTTGAGGTTATGAACAACATTCCACCCATATTTTAATTATGAGAGTCAAGATGCAGACCGTTAAAAAGGAGTTACAACTAGTGAATATTTTGAAAGCAGTTTTTAAAAAGTACAATCTTGTGCCCAGTTCTGTATCCTTGCATTCTATAGAAATCAGTTCAATTAATCATAGTATTCTTCAAGGGCATCTTGCAGAGACAGTAAAAGGAACACCATTTTATAGTTGTTCTAGTTTACCTAGCTACTTCATATCAGTATGTTGTGTTAAAGGCTTCTGCCCATCCTCAATTTCTTAAGTATATGTGGTACTCTGGGATACAATCAATTATTTCAACTATTTAGCATCTATATGAAATCAGTGGAGTAGCTATCTTTAAACTGGAGTTCAGTCATTAACATAAAGGACAGTAATGCCTAGATTTTACTCTATGTATCTTTTAATGATAAAGAAGTTTTAGGTGTGCTGTACTGATGTCTGAGTTCATTCAGGATTGACTGAAAGTGGTGTTACAAATTGAGATTTAGTCCAGGCAAGACAGAAGTAATTTCAGTCAATAATAAAAATGATCCAGTCTAAGAAATATAGTTTCTGTGAGACAGGTTTGGATGTTTAATGAATTATTATATTTGCTGTCTCAGAAGACCAGGAAAAACTGATCAGAATTGCTTTTGCTGAGTTAGGATTGCAAAATAGCTGTGCCATTCCTAATCATATACATCTGGCCATTGCCCTTCTTATTTCCTGAATGGATTGCAATGCATTCTTGAAGAGTATTTTTGAAGAATATTCTGAAACTCAGACAACACAAAATAGAAGGAATCTTCATAATTTCTATTTCCCATATTACTCCAGTTAGTTTTCAGTTTACAATTCAGGTGCTGATTATTGCCTATAAAGTTCTAAATCAAGGGCAACTTCTCCTGTAGCATAATGCTTGTACCCTGCATTCAGCATTGAATACCTACAGCATGTAATTACAGGTAATGGTTGTGGGACCATTCTATAATGAGTGACTTGTAGTGCTAAAGTAATGGGTAGAGGTACCTTAATTGCCATACCACCTATAAACTCAAGTCTATTAAACATGTTTATCAGAAACCTGCTTCTTTTTTGGTTCCTTTCTTCTGTTGTTTCTTCTGCGTTAATTTACAACCCTAAATTCCTCAGCATAGGGATATGCGCCCTTTTCTTCTGTAAAGCAACATTGGCACTGATACATCTATATAAACAATTAGAAATCTTCAGATTCTGCAGGTATTCATCAAGTGAAAATTAACATCCTTAGCTGTAGAATCAATAATAAGGTGCAAAGTCAGCTGATCATCAATGAAGGCTCCAAGGCTGCGGGAGAAAATCCAGGAGATTTAAAGACAAATGGGGAGAAGACAGAATAAACTCAGAATTCAAGAAAATGTCATCTCAGTTGAGAGGCTTTCTAGAATTCTTGCTTGAGATAGATTGAGATGGCTATCAGAAGACATGTGAAGCCCCAATTGCCACAAAAGAAGACATGTGAAGCCCCAGTTGCCCAAAAAGAGCAACTCTTTCAAGAACTATAAGAAAAACTATAAGGAAGCAGACACACATGGTGGTAGCCTGAGTACAAGGAGGGCTCTAGGAAGGTTTCTTCAGCAAGAGATGAAAAAGAGCATTGTTAAAAGGGTCTGGAAGATTACCAGTAGTTACAGAACATTTCACCATGCAGCCAATATAGGATAGGAAAAGGAAGAGAAAAGGAGGATAACAACAGGAGGAAAAAGAGTAAGCAAGGGAACTAGTATAAGGAAATTCCTCTAAAATGTGTCAAACATCATCCTCCAAGACAAGGAAAAATTTCAGAGCAAGATAGGATGGCAAAAGAGGGCTAGTAAAAGGAAAACAAGAAACAATATCCATTCCTTTATTAGAAACAAATTATTCCAAACTTTCTGAAAGAGAAGGGCTGGAAGACAATATATTTCCCGATGATAAATGGTGCTAATAAAGAATGAAAAATGGAGAAAATCTGGCTAGGAGTCCATAACAGGGACTGAATGATATCCTGAAAGAAAACCTGATTTGCTCCTTGCAGTTACTGAAATTATCCATACATTTTCAGTGCATGTCCACCCCAGGTTCCTTCTGGCTGGCTAACAAGGATTCTCTTCCTCTTGGGCAGTACAGATATCCATGGTCATAGAGACCTGACTCTCAGTGCACATTTGTGGCCAAGAGCAACTAAAGACAAATGCAAAACCTGAAGAAAATAATATTGATATGTAGAGTGAAAGTAAAGAACTATCTATAACAGCTTAACTATCTCCAAAGAAAACTAGTAATTCCTACAATGTTGCTACAATGGTAGCAGAAGAACTAAATAGGAAAGATGGAAACATGGTCTTTAAAGATGCCCAGTGCGATGGGGATTAGTTTCTAACAAAAAGCCTTATCAGTTTTCGACTGTTGCACATCTGCTGTCCTAAGATTGTAAATGACAAAAGATATACACCTTTTTTTCTGACAGAGGATTTAACATGAGAAAGCCTTCTCTGCCCCTTTTAAGTATCGCTAATAGCCAACTTAATAAACTGTGCCAGGCTTTTCTATATACAGGTAGGCCCCAGTTTAAGAACAAGTTCCATTCCCAAGGTCTGTCCTTAAGTCAAATTTGTATGTAAGTCAGAACAGTATTATCATGTAATTAACTCGAACCATTGTGTATTTAACTCAAATTTTGCTACAATAGGCTCCATTCTTAACTATAGCTCGTCCTTAAACCAGGTGTTCTTAACCAGACATTACCTCTACCTCTAAAAGACATGAAATCTTATCCACACTCAGAGATAGGAAATTATTATGATGTCTCAGATGTGCCTTTGTGGGAGTTACTAGCAAAAGCTGGATTCTTACTATTATAAACCCACATTGATGCTTTCATTGGCTGCTCTCAATTAAGAAAACCAAGTCCCAATCTCAGTAAACCAGATCAAAATGGATTTTTAGTTAAAAATTATGTCCATGTGTGCAGATATTATCATATCTTCATTTTCTCATGCCTTCTGATGCTGTATGAAGACTAACTGCATTTGCCAACTTCACATTCATTTTGTAGTTCATCCAGACAATTCGCCAGCTTTTATTACTTTTTTGTATTGTTTTTCTGAAAAAAGTGATTCATCCACTTGCTTCTGCATTCTCTGCTTTAAAAAAAAATATCCTAAGCCTTCAGATATGAGGAAACATGCATGTTTTCCCATATGGAGAGGTATCTTACATTCTTAAAGTGTGCTTTGTTTAAGTGCTGAGATCAATGTGTGGACTGTAGAGCTGAATTCCAAAAGCAGAGCAATAAAAAAGGCTGAGTGTCAAAACAGTACTAAACAAGGTCTCCAGATCTCTTCCGCTATTCACCGCATAATTTTTTGACATGAATTCAACTATTGCTGTACTTAAAATTGGAATGGTATGGCTGGTTATTGTCAGACACAAATTAAAAGGAGCAACTCAAAAGATTTTTGGAAGGAGGTCAAAATAATATTTATAACACTTTGATTTAAGACAAAGTTTTGATTGCTTCATAGTATGGTACCTCTTCTTTTAGAAAGAAATCCAAACCTTTTGTATACTATAGACCAGTGTTTCTCAAACTTGGCAACTTTAAGTTGTGTGGACTTCAACTCCCAGAATCTCCCAGCCAGAATGTTGGCTGGGGAATTCTGGGAGTTGAAGTCCACACATCTTAAAGTCACCAATTTAAGAAACATTGCTATAGACAGAATCTCTTCAGCTAGTGCTTGACAGTTCTGACCATCACTCTTGTTTCTGAACCACAATTACAATATATTTGCAAACACTGTCTCTACACTATTAGTTAAGCACAATTTTTTCTTGTGCTGCATTATTTCTCTCCTAGCACCTTTTATATAGAACTGTGGTTATGCATTTTTTCTTTGCATTTGAAGTGGTTTTCATGCCTGAATTCCAACTCATTTTCATAATGAAAATTTTGTTGTTGTTGTTTCTGTTCTTTGATTGCAAATCATCCTTCATATGCTCCTATTTTACCTCCCCACCTATAGAAATATAATGCCACATTTCTGCAAGTATCAGTAATGAAAGATAAATATATAACTAATACAACGGATTTGAATCCAGCAACAAAAATGTCAGAAGGACAATCACCAGTTACATGAATCCGTTTCAGAGCAATCAGTAATTAGACAAACTATGCTTTGCCTCCATTCCTTCTGGAAGAATGCTTTCTATTTGCTCCCAAACCGTAGCTTCCCATCCTGGATGAGTATCTCCTTCCCTGAAGCAGGAGCATGAAGCAGGAAGATCAAGCAAGATTGGCTGATAAGGATTTCAGCCATTCTTAAATCTGATTTTTTAATAATGAACATTAAATACTGAACATTTTTTTAAAAACATGTTGTTTACTGGGATCTGCATATTTCTGGCTGTTCTGCTCATTGTGTAGAAACATGGCAGGAAAACAGCACATCAAAAATGATTTATTCTGATACCTTATCTGTCCGTTGAGACTTATAACGGGTCATGCAGAGTAGCTACATATTGTTTCTCCTGAGTTTTCTACATCCATCCCAGCATTCTGTACGTTACACCACACAGCAAGAGAGCAGTGCAGAGCAAATTCTACTTGCTGTGAAACACACACATACCAGAAGTTGAGTTTGTCCACAGGTTTTAGAAGAACTGGATCATCTCAAGAAGCAGATGCATTTTATGTAACTCTTTCAACAGTGTATATGTTTGTACAATCAACTCACCTTTTGCAGGCAGCACTCAAGAATTTTTATGCCACTACTCTTTCTTAAGCAAAGATGCTTTCTGGCAACTCTGCTAATTGTTCTAACTGCCTAATGCAGTTATACATTTCAATCTGGCTGTTTGGTTATTTACTTTAGTAGAGCTTATATACTCAGAGCTCGATGTCACAATATTAATTTCAGCTTTCCTTAGTAAGTAAATAGCCAGCTTTTCTTTCTGTAACCCTAGCATATTTCTAAACTGACAGATAAAAAACAAACTCTAATCATCGACACACACACCCCGCCACCAAGATTGTCACAAAACTCACCCTACAACAAAATCTCATGTGTTAGAAGCTTTGTATATAACTGAGCCGAGAAATGCCAGGAGCTACTGTATTACAGTAAACCCCATTGTTAGTTATTACAGTATCTAATTAGTGCTAAGTGAATCAATTTTATTAGACCAAACCTACATGGAATATCATCCTTTGTTTTATAATTGAATAACAGTTCTAAGAGGCTGCAAACAGAGCAGAAAGGTTGCCTAACCAATGCCTTGCTGGCTTCATTCCACTCAAAATCTTTCTGGTTGCTTTCCCAGCTACCAACTCAACAAAGTAAGTATATTTATCTTTCCCCACATTACAAAAGCAGTTGGAGAGGGATTATGAACAAGAATACCAAAGAGTCAGAAATGGTGAAGCAGTCCCTCTTTTCACTTTCTCCAACCCATTACTTTCTTCACTCAAATTCATGTTATTTTTATTTTCTGATTTGAAAAAAAAGGTAACATACAACTGTACAATATTTAATATAATCCTCAGTGCCCAGTAATTGATCACCATTTGCCCTTTTATTTATTTTTGAAAACGTAAGAAGTTGACATTGTAATTTCTCTCTGTGTCTTCTCTTTCCAACAGAAATATGACATCAAGGCAGGACCTCCCTGTTCTAATCTCCATAAGACATAGATTGGCTGCTATTTGGTATGTAGCTTGATTATTCTAATATGGCCCTTTTCAGCATCAATGTGCCTAAAAGATACCTTCTGTGGTACCAGCCAGGTTCCTGTCCCACTTGGGTTAGAAATAATAAAATCTCCAGTGTCACTCAGAATCTATAAACACATTTTATCTATAAAATAGAAAAGGTAGATGTAGCATCTGAGTGCATTGATTGAAAATGTGCCCATTTACCAGAAAATGCCAACCTGAGTGTTACAGGAAGCATCCAGGAGAATGAAGATGCTACAGGGAGTTTTATCACTAGTTTGCTTTTTCTTTAATGATTCGTGTGACTTCAAAAGGCAGCCATTTTGTGGGAACACTTTGAACTTAATCCCAAAGTTCATACCATAGCCCTGTGCATACCAGTTCAAAAATAACAGTGATTCTAGCGTAGAGAACTATTGATACCTGCAACAAGGAACTACCTGTCTCCAGTAGTCTTTGCTTGTCCAGTATTATCCAGCAGGATGAGTGCACTCCTGGTGCCATCAATTACAGAATGTCATCTTTCAGGACCCAGGAAGTGCCTACTATGGGATGATCTCCCCCGCCCCAGGAGATTTGTTTGGCTCCCACTCTTAATGTTGTTCAGGAAACTATTGAAGGTCTGATTGTTCAGGCAAAGGGAGAGGGTGATTGTGGAACCTCCTTTTGAACTTTCACCTGTTTTGTTTTGTTTGGATTGCCTTGATTTATTTTGGTCTTGTTTTGAATACTTTGTTCTTCTTCTCCATTGTATCTTTCATATGTTTTTATATACAGGTGAAACTTGAAAAATTAGAATATCGTGCAAATGTTCATTTATGTCAGTATGGCAACTCAAAAGGTGAAACCAATATATGAGATAGACGCATTACATGCAAAGCGAGATATGTCAAGCCTTACTTTGGTATAATTGTGATGATGATGGCGTACAGCTTATGAAAACCCCAAATTCACAATCTCAGAAAATTAGAATAGTGTGAAAAGGTTCAATATTCTAGGCTCAAAGTGTCCCACTCTAATCAGCTAATGAATCCATAACACCTGCAAAGGGTTCCTGAGCCTTTCAATGGTCTCTCAGGCTGGTTCAGTAGGAATCACAAGCATGGGAAAGACTGCTGACCTGACAGTTGTGCAGAAAACCATCATTGACATCCTCCATAAGGAGGGAAAGCCCCAATAGGTAATTGCAAAAGAAGTTGGATGTTCCCAAAGTGCTGTATCAAAGCACATCAATAGAAGGTTATGTGGAAGGGAAAGGTGTGGTATAAAAAGGTGCACAAGCAGCAGGGATGACCACAGTCTGGAGAGGATTGTCAGGAAAAGGCCATTCAAAAGTGTTGGGGACTTTCACAAGGAGTGAACTGAGGCTGGAGTTAGTGCATCAAGAGCCACCACACACATACGGATCCTGGACATGGGCTTCAAATGTCGTATTCCTCTTGTCAAGCCGCTCCTGAACAACAAACAACGTCAGAAGCGTCTTACCTGGGCTACAGACAAAAAGAACTGGTCTGTTGCCCAGTGGTCCAAAGTCCTCTTTTCTGATGAGAGCAACTTTTGCATCTCATTTGGGAACCAAGGACCCAGAGTCTGGAGGAAGAATGGAGAGGCACACAATGGACGATGCTTGAAGTCCAGTGTGAAGTTTCCACAGTCTGTGTTGATTTGGGGAGCCATGTCATCTGCTGGTGTTGGTCCACTGTGCTTCATTAAGTCCAGGGTCAACGCAGCCGTCTACCAGGAGATTTTGGAGCACTTCATGCTTCCTTCCGCAGACGAGCTTTATGGGGATGCTGACTTCATTTTCCAGCAGGACTTGGCACCTGCCCACACTGCCAAAAGTACCAAAACCTGGTTCAATGACCATGGGATTACTGTGCTTGACTGGCCAGCAAACTCGTCTGACCTGAACCCCATAGAGAATCTATGGGACATTGCCAAGAGAAAGATGAGGGACATGAGACTGAACAATGCAGTGGAGCTGAAGGCCACTATTGAAGCATCCTGGTCTTCCATAACACCTCAGCAGTGCCACAGGTTGATAGCATCCATGCCATGCCACATTGCGGCAGTCATTGCTGCAAAAGGGGCCCAAAGCAAGTACTGAGTACATATGCATGCTTCTACTTTGCAGAGGTCCGATATTGTTCTATTTCCAATCCTTGTGTTATTGATGTCATGTAATATTCTAATTTTCTGAGATTGTGGATTTGGGGTTTTCATAAACTGTACGCCATAATCATCACAATTATACCAAAGTAAGGCTTGACATATCTTGCTTTGCATGTAATGCATCTATCTCATATATTGGTTTCACCTTTTGAGTTGCCATACTGACATAAATGAACATTTGCACGATATTCTAATTTTTCAAGTTTCACCTGTATATGTTGATTCTTAGTTGTAAGCCATGCAGAATCATTTGGGAGTTGGGTAGCCCATAAATTTAATAAAAATAAAACCAGTACTTGGGCATTCCAGATAGTTATCACTTGGTCCAGAGGGGGGTGGCAACCTGGCACCCTCAAAATGTCATTAACTACATCTGTCATAACCTGTGGTCCTTAGCTAGGGATTATGGTAACTGGAGTTTACAGCATCTGGAAATCACCAAGTTGTCTTCCCTAATCTACAGTAAATGGACTTGGTATGAAAAAGCAGCCGTAGTTTAGTGTACAAAATGGCAAAGGAAAAAAAAAAAAACTGGTCATATTCCCAGCTGCCAGGAATTACATAACAATGAAAACAGAACAGGAAGTGTAGAAATATATATACAATATTGTTGTATGGAATGGGAAGGACAGAACAAAAGAGTTGCTTATGATGTTCTCTGGAGAAAATCAGGTTCAAGGTACTGTATCTGAAACTGAGGGCTTTATAAATTCCAGCCCTTCCATGGAGGTACTACACATTCTTATTTTCTTAATTTTAGTGTTTCCTACAAAGATCTATGACTGGCATATATCTTTCTCAAGAGACTCATGAGAGTGTCTAGTGGTATACTCATAATTTTTCAGAAAAGCAGCAGTAGCAGCTATTACTTGTTTTCATTAATTCACAAGTTACTCCTAAGAGAATTAAAATGTATTCCACCTCTGCCTTCCTACACCTGAGAATGCATTTGACCACAGAGCTGTGTTGTAATTCTATTGTTTGACCGAACTGTCATTTGCTGGATTTTCTGTGTGAAAATGGCATGAGAACGCTGATCTTCTGACCATTTTAGTCATTCTGAGAAAACCCATAGAATCCCCAGAGAGTGCTGAAGAACAATCTGTCTTGCAACAAGGAAGCAAAAAAGGAAATGCCAACCCAGTGGAAATTTATTTATTACATGCTTAAGGCCTGCTGAAATAACAAAACGTCTGGCTTTACAGGCAAACATGGCATATGCCAAAGCAGTTGAACTAACCTAACTTTGAACTTGCAAACATTATTCAAGTAAGTTGCTTAAAAGATTTCATTTATCTCCCCCATACTTCAGTTATAATAAAATAAGTGGCTGAAAAATGCAACTTGAAACTAATATTCATTTGAAATGAAAGTTTTCTTGCTTGACTCAGAGTTTGCCTGAAATTCACTCAGTGCCATTTAAACATTCTGAAAAATTCAAAAGCACAAAGCACAAAAAGAAGATTTTAATCTGTTTGTTACAAAATGGTGATAATCTTACTCAGCAACCATATATATTTATTTTGTATTAACTGTTATTAACTGTTTTTAACTGTTTTATGTTTTTACGACTGCTCGCCACCCAAAGTCACTAGCTGAGATAGGCAGCTATAGAAATCAAAGAAAGAAAGAAAGAAAGAAAGAAAGAAAGAAAGAAAGAAAGAAAGAAAGAAAGAAAGAAAGAAAGAAAGAAAGAAAGAAAGAAAGAGCGAGCGAGCTACATCTAATAACACTTTGGTACACCAGATTGAATACTGACAGAATGAATAAATGAATGAAATCACAAGTGAATAGGAAACATGAAACACATCTATTGCCAAATTCCAATTTGCACATATTATCCATATAAAGCCAAAGGTTGCATCCAGCCTTCCAAAGCTATGCAGGTAGTCCTTGACTTATGACCAAAGTTGGGACCGGAATTTCCATTGCTAAATGATGTGGTCGTAAAGTGAGACATCATATGACCGTATCACTTAGCAACAGCAATCCTGGCACTCCCCATTGCAGTCGTTAAGTGAATTCTGCTGGTTGTTAGCCAAGGACCAACCTCAGTCTAAGCCATTCTGGGCTTGATCGCTCCTACCCCCAAGCCTTAATAAGGAAAGGGACTGCCTCCAGCTTCCCCCACCTGCCTGCCTCCCCCCCATCTCTGCCCTTTTGGCTACCCTGCACCCTGCCTTGCAGGGCAGCAAGCAGCCCTAGGACCGTGTGGCTGTAGGGCTGCTTGTCATACCCCAGGAAGCCCCAGCCACCCCAGCTCAGACCCAGCCACAGTTACCCTTGCCTACCTGCATTCCAAGACCCCTGGTACCCTGTGTTCAGCTGACCTTTGCTGTCTTCTTGCTTCTGCTGCTGACAAGGCATGCCTGGCCTGGCTGCTGGACTGGGCTGGGGCTGGGCTTTGCGCTGCGCTGTGGCTCTGGGGCTGCTTTTGCTGTTTTTTGCAGCTGCAGAGCATGAAGCCCAGGAGCGTGGCACAAAAAAAGCCCCACCTGCAGTCACCCTTGCCATCCTGCACTCGGAGGCCCCTGCCACCCTGCGCTCTGCCATCCCAGCTGATCTTCCCCATCTTCTTGCTCCTGCTGTTAACAAGGCATGCCTGGCCTGTCTTTTCATGAGGCAACTGCTGGCCATGTAAAGCCACCTTCCTGAGGTCTTGCAAGGAAACCTTCAGGCGCAACCTGAGGAAGAAAGCTTCATGTGGCCAGCAGCTGCCTCACAAAGGGCCAGGCCAGGCACGCCTCAGCAGCAGGAGCAAGAAGATGGCAAAGGTCAGCTGGGGCGGTGGAGCAGAGGGTGACAGGGGGCCAAAAGGGCATAGATGGGGTAGATAGGCGGGGGGGGGGGGCGGTTGAAGCATCCCTGCAGTTGTAAGTACGGGCGGGCTGCCAAGGGCCTGAATTTTGATCACATGATGGCAGGGGTGCTGCAACAGCTGTAACTTCAGGCACCAGTCATAGATCCCTTCATTCAGCACCACCATAACTTCAGTAGTCACTGAATGAATGGTCATAAGTTGAGGGCTACTTGTATATTCTGCTATTGAAACCTTGCTGCTGTGGCTGCTAGCATAACCCCCAAATGACCTCCTCCACCAAGTTGCTGCTGCTTTCATAAACAACTCTCCTCAAGCACCCTCCTTCCAGTATATGGTTTGACAGCTGTTGGTGGTTTGTAGGAAACTTGACTTAAGTGGAAAAGATAATGCATGGAAATATTGCCTTCAACCCTGGTCATCCATTTAAATTGTGCAGAGGTAAAAGATGCAAAGATGGTCTTGACAGGCACTGAAGTGAGGTTTAAACACTCATCCCAATCCTGCACAATGATATTGGGAAATGTGGGTACATAAGATACTTCCTTTATTTATTATCTTACAAGGTTTATAACCCTCCTTTCATTTATAAGTCTAGGTAATGTATCAAATGCTCCTTCCCCCTATTTTTCTCCACAATAAAAATCCAGTGAAGCAGGTTGAGCTGAAGGAAAGTAACTCCTCAAAGTCACCCAGGAAGTTTCCATGGGTGAAGGTAGACTTGAGGATGGGATCTCCTCCCTCCTAGTCTACACTTTAACCACTGCACCTTACTTGTTCTCAGTGTTTTGTTAGTTGAGAACAACTCACTCAGATAAGGACAATTCTATCCCACATGATTCAAACATTCTGCTAGTGACACATCTGGGCTTGGAAGACAGGCACACATTACTTCTGTTCTGTGATCACTGCATCAGTTGCCAGGAGCATAGTGCAAGTACTTAAAGCCAGTACTTAAAGCCATAAGAGCTTCCAGACTTGGATACCTGAGAAATCACCTCACCATTAGCAAACATATCATATTCTGAGATGTGCTGGAGAAAAGCTTGCTGACTGTTCCACCTATAAGAGAAGTTGTCCATCAGTGAGTCTTCTCCATAGCAGCACCAGATCTTTAGAATAAACTTCCAATGGACCTGAGGCAGGCCCCCTCCTTTTGGATTTTTGGAAAAAAAACTAAAATCCTATCCTGACATTCCCTGAAACTGTACCTCTAAGTAGCTCTCTTTAATTTCCCTTAAATAATTAATGGAATTATTATATTTTAATAATAATATTTTAAGGTTATTTGTTTTTTGGGACACGGTGGCACAGCGGCTTAATGACGCTGAAAGTTGCCGGCCAGAAATGGCTGACACTTCAGCGGTTTGAGTCCAGCCTTCACGTTAACAGGGTGAGCTCCTGTTTCCTCCCCAGCTCCTGTCAACCCAACAGGTCGAAAACTCACGTGAGTAGATAAATGGGTACTCTCACTCCGGTGGGAGGAAAAATGCTGGCAGCGCCTTGCACAGAGAGACGGGACCAGTTGCCGGTAAGCGCGAAACCGCGCTCGCCCGAAAAGGGCGCGAAGCAACAGAAACCCCGCCTCCTGCGCTTGCCAGCTGGGCTATGCTCTAGGAAGGAGGCTCTGGCAAACCACTTCCGAAAAACAATTGCCTTGAAAAACTGCAAGGATTCGTCCAAGCAGTCACTGCAGGGTCAGTAATGACTGAGCGCAGACAAAAAAAAAAAAAAGTTATTTTAATGTTTGAAATGTTGATGTTATTTTCACCCAGAGCCCATGAGGTAATAGGCTGGGTTGGGTTAAAAATCTAAATTAATAAATAGCCCTTCCTTCCTTCCTTCCTTCCTTCCTTCCTTCCTTCCTTCCTTCCTTCCTTCCTTCCTTCCTTCCTTGTCTTCTCTAATTAAAAGCAAAGAGATATTTATTCCAGGTTGAAGGCCATCAAAAATAATGCATTGTTTTGGGAAATAGCTGAATGTTTGCAGGTTTGGGACTCAGTAGCTGTGACCCACCCTTCAGTGCACCTGTTTTGGTGCTTTCGGAATGAATAAGACTGACTTCAGGAGATGCTCCCCAAAATCATAATGATTACATTTTTCATGACTGATTGCAAGGATAGAACAATTACATAGCTATTCCATAGGGATCACTCAAGTTTAATTTATTTTAAGGCTGCAGATTTAAGAAGGAAATACAGCAGAGGAAGTGTGATTGATGTACTTCCTTTTTTAAAAAAAGAAACATTTCCAATGAATTGGCAACAAAAGAAATAGTTCATCTTTCCAGTGGACATCTGTATATGCTTCAAACTGGGCATGGCTCACAGATCTCTATATAGACTTATACTTTCATATATTATGCCACAAGAGGGAGGAACTATAACTAATGTACATTTCTGCATGCATGCTTCTCTTTCTATAGCTGTAGAAGAGAACATGTTGACTGGGGATGATGGAAGTTATAGAACAATACATCTGTGGACCATGAGGTTGGGAATATATAAAATCTTGCATCCTGAACAAAATAGGGGTTTTCAGAATGGACTAGAATGAAGCCTCAAACAATTATGAAGAAACAATCTGTCTCTCATGTCAATTGAATATTTCCAGCTTTTTTAAAAATGCCATCCCATATAGACATTCATCACTGCAAGGTTATCTGCATTCTCTATTATACTTTTCACCTATACGAAACTGAATGAAAGCCAATAGAAAAAACAGAGCAGGCATTATTCACATGATCACAAATCCATATATGTCAGAGTTCTCAATATGACAAAGAAGTCTGTGATACAGAGCCCATCACAGAATGCACAAGTTGACAAAATGTTTCACTTCAAATGGGAATGTTTCCTTTAGATGCCAAATATATCAGGTGGGATAAGCAGAACATTCTCCAAAGGCACAGTACAAAATAACCATCATGCATAAGCAGCCTTGATTGAATTCTTTGCATAGAAATCCTGGTTTGCCTCCAACTTGCAAATTATTGCACATGGCAACATAAAATTTCCCTAGAATAATTTTCAAAATGCTTGACCAATCAAATTTGACAAATACCTCCAAGGGACATTTAGCCAACATGTCTCTCATGTCCAAATTTGCCGTGGTTCCTACTATCTCATGACTTTTAAAATTTTCCTTCTTTTTATAGTATACCATTACAAGTTTCTAAAACCAACAAGATTCTAAAATCTTGCTTATGTTGATATGCTGAAAAGGCAAATTCACTTAAGCCAGTGTTGTCCAAACTTGGCCACTTTAAGATGAGTGGACTTCAACTCCCAGAATTCTGGGATTGAAGTCCACTCATCTTAAAGTGGCCAAGTTTGGACAACACTGACTTAAGCCAATTACTGAAAATGTGACCACTGGAAAACAAATGTGTTACTCAGTATAACAGTTTCCAACAGAAACCATCCACATCTCTAAGGTCTATGTATAATGTAAATTATAATGTTGCTGTGTCTTCTCGGCAGTTAGTAGGCAGAAGAGCATCGCAAAGGTTCCATTTAGTTATAATTATCATATTAATTGGACATTTAATCTATCATTGATAGATCTAATAAAATGATCTATGCCTATTCATGCCATTTAGGGGGCCATCCCAATTGTTAAAGTTGTGAATTATTTTAGTTTGCTGAAAACTCCATATGCATTAAACTGCATCAGTACTGTTTACAGAAGAGATCTTTTCCTCATTTCAAAAGTTTACAAGAATTATGTCCTACTGAATTATGTGTGTCTTTTAAATAATTAACATTAGTTAATAGGCATTACTACTAAAGAAGAAACAAATTAACATGTATTTGTAGCTAATATTAATAGTAGTAATAATGCTTACTACCACAACTACAGTAGTATGAGTATTATTACAGGGGATACATCTTTTCCTCCAGTTTATAACTTGTACAACACTCTTTTTTACATCCTAAGTACATTAGGATGTCAAATATATTTTTTATTTAAAGCCAACCCTCCTCCAAATATCTCCTACGTTTAAAAGAATTCAGTGTATCCCTCACCATTACTGCAGATTGCAAAACTTCAATTAGGATTGCAGCACCACCTAGTGTGATCTATATTGTCCTCTGCTCTTAGTTTTAATACTTTTTCGTTTTCCATTTGATACTGACTTTGCTCTTATTACATACAAAATAATAATCCAAAAAATTACTGTTCTAGCTACCATATAGTCTGCCCTAAGGAAGCAATAGGTTCACACAATCAGTGTAATCTAACATTTTTATTCTTGAGAGCTTATAAAATATAGGCTACCAAGTTTTTGTTGCCAAAGGCTACAGTAAATATAGCTTTGTATTGCTTTGACTATGAATACCGCCATGTTAACTCTCCAAATTCTCCAAAGGTACTTGAAACCTACCAACAATGGTCTTCACTGCTGACAGCCTTGAGAACACCATGAACCAGTAAGTACTCCATCCAGCTGACCAACAGATAAGTCCCCCGAAAGGTTACCCAATCAGTGTCCTATCTGCTGAACTATTATGAGTCCTGGAATGGCTGACAAGCAGCTGCATAGCCAAGTGTGGCCTGTTTCCTGGGTACCCCATGACCAATCAAGCAGATAAAAGGCCCGGAGGTCCAAAAAATTTGCATTTGGTAGCTGTTCACTGGAACTCTCAATTTGAGGTTCAAAAAGGTGTCCATGCAAGTGAAGGAGGCTATCATTAGGCTGAGAAAACAAAATAAACCCATCAGAGAGATAGCAAGAACATTGGGAGTGGCCAATACAACAGTTTGGAACATCCTGAAAAAGAAGGAAAGCAACAGCAAAAGGCCTGGAAGACCACGGAAGACAATTCTGCTCATGGTGAAGAGGAACCCTTTCACAACATCTAGCCAGGTCAAGCATGCTCTTGAGGAGGTAGGCATGTCATTGTCAAGATCTGCAGTCAAGAGATGGCTTTATGAATGTAAATACAGAGGCTTCACAACAAACCACTGGTAATGCTCAAGAACAAAAAGGCCAGATTAGACTTTGCCAGCAAACACCTAAAAAAGCCTGCCAAGTTCTGGAATAAGATTCTTTGGACTGATGAAACCAAGATTAACTTGCACCAGAATGATGGGAAGAGAAAAGTATGGAGAAGGAAAGGAACAGCTCATGATCCAAAGCATACCACATCATCTGTCAAACATGGTGGAGGCAGTGTTATGGCATGGGCATGTATGGCTGCCAAAGGAACCAGGTCACTGGTGTTTATTGATGACCTGACTGCTGATAAAAGCAGCAGGATGAATTCTGAAGTGTATAGGGCTATACCTTCTGCTCAGATTCAGCCAAATGCTGCCAAACTGATAGGATGCCGCTTCATATTGCAGATGGATAATGACCCAAAACTTACAGCAAAAGCTACCCAAGAGTTTCTCAAGGCAAAGAAGTGGGATGTTCTTCAATGGCCAAGTCAGTCAGCTGATCTCAACCCAATAGAGCATGCTTTTCACTTACTGAAAACAAGACAAGGCAGAAAGACCCACAAACAAGCAGCAGCTGAAGGCAGCTGCAGTAAAGGCCTGGCAAAGCATCTCGAGGGAGGAAACTCAGCATTTGGTCATGTCCATGGGTTCCAGACTTCAGGCAAAGGATTTTCATCCAGGTATTAAAGCGATCCTTATGTTTGTCATGATGTTGGTTTGTTCCATTACTTATGAGCCACCAACGGGGGGTGGGGGGGGAATGCCACTGGCTGTACTTCCTGAATGGTTAGTGCCCCACTTTTGTCAAACCCCTTGAATTACAGCTAAAAGACCTGACTTCTCTTCCATCTGGGTGTGTTTCCTTTCAACTTCAGTGTGGTGGTGTACAGAGGTCAAATGCCAAAACAGTTATCCTTGTTCCAATATTTCTGGTCCTGACTGTAAATAATAAGAATAACTGCAATGTAAAACCATTTAATTTTGCTTTTGATTGAATCTTCTTATCTTAAATCTCACTTTAAATTATTTTCATTAGTTTGAGTGATTTTTTAATAGAAAAGAGAAATCAAGATATTTACATTAATAAACAGCAGATGAATAAAAGCCTCATTTTTGCAGCATTCTACAGTACATTTACATTTCCAATCATACTTTTCTGTATGTGCCTGACCCCTTCATCACATTCTTATTTAAGAAAGCAACCCCAAAACATGTTAAAAGATTGAATCTTGCAAATTTCACTCTATCTCTATTAATTTCCAGCTGCTATTTACCCAAGAAGGGGTAAACAAGGCAGGGAAAATATGCAAAGCATGGCTTATGGTCCTGTGATGGAGAGAAAAAGGAAGGCTTAGAATGTAGAGTCAGCAACATTCCAAGCAATTCCTCATCTGCATCTCCAACAGGAATACCTCCAGGAAACCTTCTCTACACCCAACAGCCCCCAGCCAGAACCAGCCCATTTTCAGACTCAAATATTCTTTTGATTAGATTTAGTTATATGTATATGTTGGCTTTTCTATTGCCACTTTCCTGTCAACACATAGATCTAATAATTCATGTAAGCACTTTACATCACACCTTGAAAATACTCTGCAATTATCTAAGTGAGGAACTCAGTGGAGTTTGTGTCTGAGAAGACACGTATAAAATGGAACCACAAATATGACTTTCTCCAAGCGTAAGTATCATACGTACATATTGTAAGCACTGAAGGAATGAGTCAATAAGGAGTGAAACATGCATATAATCAGATATTACCTGTATAACAGCTCTCAACTCTTTTTTGTAATATTTCAGTGTTCAGATCCACAAATGGAAAGAAAAGGATATTTTCATTTTGCATGTTATCTTGTAGCATGGCTTCAAAATTTGTCTACTGGGACAAAACGGCTGGCACTTCCTAATCTTGAGAATTTCCAAAGGCGCTGTACTATAGTAAAAGCTTCAGCAAAACCCTTATTTAAAAATATACTTATAGACTTAATTTACTTTGATGTGCCCTGATTGTCGTTTTATGGTAAATTTATCTTTGAACAATTTATTTACGACTCTATTTTCAGTTGATTTTATATGTGTGTATGTGTATATTGTGATCCTTAAGCCTTACAAAAATAAAACTTGAATGACCTTAAGAACTAGAAATAAAACCTCTCAAGCAGTGATATATTCTACAGCATAGACTTTTTTAAAATGAAGACTCAGCTTTTCCACATAAATTGTGTTTCAGTCACAAAAACAACAGCTTTGACTGCCAAATGTTGAATACTCTAAGGGATGTTCAAAACCTATTACATCCCTGCACTGAAGTTATGAAGAACATCCAAATTTTTGGAAGGGAAATATGGTGACTGGGATGAATTGGTATTTCAGTCAAATCCTGGCAGTTGGACTCTCATCATTAGTTCCATTTTATTTTCTTCAAAATGTCATGATGTCTAGTTGTCCTGGATACTGGGGATAAGGTCAAAGGCTGTGCAGCCTAAGGGACCTCAAATAACTCTTCAGAAAGTGCAGCAGTTGAGAGGAATGCTAGCATTTGAGCTAGCATAAGCATTCTTTGGGTGCTACCTGCATAATTGTGATATCTAGGATGACCTCATTTTATTTATTTTTATTATAATGCATAAATCAATCTAGGACTATCTAAGTAATGCAGATATAGTGTGGCTCTTCTCATGCAACGAATCCATGGTGTGTGCATAAACCTCAAGATTAAAACTGATAAGTTGCTTCAGGCCTGGTCTAAATCACTCCAGACCATAGATTGTCCGGTGTGTTCTGATGCTTATATTTGAAGCAAGACTGATTAAAATAGAACTTCATTCATACCACTGTTTAGCATAGAAATGCATATTCTAGCAGACTGGTTCAAATCTATCGGCAATATAAGATGAAAATTTCCGAAGTCAGGTTAGTGTAGATATCTTCAAACAGTACACATAGACAGACAGACAGACAGTGTAACTTAGATGCTTGGGACAGAATTTGATAAAATATGTGTTACAGTAATGTCTGTAAGGAACACTAATATCAAATTTTAGGCAGGTAGGTAGAATAGGGTTGTGCATAATGATGTCCCTTTCTTAATTCAGTGTTGCTGATTGTTAGGGATTGAATGCAACATAAGTGTAAGCACACAATGATCAAAATGTCTTTGGGTTCATCATCAAGCAAATCTTATTATGTTAGTTACAGAGGGAGAAAGGTAGATTAGTAGTCTGCAAGATAGACTGAATCACATTCAGTGTGAAATGCACATAGATATTATTGTGAGAATTGTAGAAGGATATTCAAGCAGTATTTTTAAAGGTCAACTGGCTGAATTGGTAATAAAATAAGTGCTAGTTATTGAAGAGGAAGAACCACTCATAGAATGCTGACTGTGAATGAGAAGAGCTGTGTGGACCCAGTCCTAGTAAAAAGAATGATACTCTACTATTATGATAAGGCTGATTAATTAAAAGAATAAAATGCTAGGCAGACTAAATTTGTTTAATATTTTCAATTATAATTCTAAAAGCACTGCCATGAGATGGGTAGCTATATAAATAGTATTTATGCATATATAAATGAATAAATAAACAGTCACTAGTAGACTAGTCTACCATTTCCTCATTCTAGTATTTCAGAACCTAACTCAGTGCTTCTTAGAGAAAAACCTCCTGCTGTTTTAATGGGATTTTTTACAAGTGAGAAAAGTGGTTCAGGGCTTATAACTGTAGGGGAAAGTATGATGAACAGGATATCCTGCCTCCTCCCTATCACGTAATTTCCTATCTAAACAAAGAACACAATATGATTTACACCCCTTAAGGTTAATTGGAATCATTTTCATATTTCCTTTCTAATTAGAAGAATCATTATAAATATTTTAAAAGAAACAGTTAAGGTGTATTCACTTTAAGATTGTAAAAGTAATCAGCATCCTTGTCAAATGCCATTCTACTAACAAAACTGTATTGGTTTATGCATACTTATGCCATTTAGGTTTTTTCAAGCTCCTAAAACAAATAACTATGTTATTTTCAATATAAATAGTTATGTTGCACAAACAATATAAGTTAATGATATATTAAACTTGAATGCCATTAAATGAATTATTCTAGTGTTAAGTGTTTATGGGGAAGGAGGAGGAGGAGGAGGAGAGGAGGAGAAGGAGGAGAAGGAGAAGAAGGAGAAGAAGGAGGAGAAGGAGGAGAAGGAGGAGAAGGAGGAGGAGAAGAAGAAGAAGAAGAAGAAGAAGAAGAAGAAGAAGAAGAAGAAGAAGAAGAAGAAGAAGAAGAAGAAGAAGAAGAAGAAGAAGAAGAAGAAGAAGAGGAATAATGCTAAGAAGCCTGTGGTATGCTGAGATAGGGAACTTAAGTATAAACATCCAGTTCCTGAAAAAGAAAAATTGTATTTTAATTTAAGTATGCTTGGCAGTTCTTAGCATACTTATGTCAATATGATAAAAATATTATTTGGCTGGGTGTTTGATCAGTGATCCCCACATTGGCTGTGTTGTTAGGAGTCTACCTCAAAAAGCCAAACAAAGACCTGTGAGACGTAGCTTTGGGGATGGGTGTTGATGAAAAGGTTTCCTTGTATTATTTTCCCTGTGTTTCCTGCTAGCCTCATCACTAAGGACTGTGCAGTGAGCCAAAAAATATTAAGTTGTGAACTTCTTTTGTTTCTTTTTAACTTATCTTAAAGAATTATTTCTTTTATAACTTGAAGCTTCTGGGTGGTAGTTTATAAAATGACGAGGAAAACCAGTATGATTTAGTGAGAGCCAAAGCTAGACATTCAGGCAAAAATTGGTAATTTGGTTAAATATCAATAAAAATAAATATGATACAAAAGGTCAATATAGATATTTTGAAATATTTGTAACAAAACAAAATATACAGTCAAACAGTATTATATTCAGCTGAATTGAATTTGCACATTCTCCTAGGCCTCAGTGTGTTTAGATAATAGGCTTTTGAATCAATTACAGTTGGCTGGTTGCACACAATACATTAAGTCTGGTGTCCCAAAGAGGTATGCAAGGGGGGAACCAATGCATCCATAGACAATACTTTTGACAGACTTTTGACAGCCAGGCTTTCTTCCACATTTGACATACATATACTTGTCTGCACGCACACACACATACACAAACACTGTGTGTGAATCTGGTTATCTAGAGTTGAAAGTATCTCAGAGGTCATCTAGTCCAGTCTCCTGATAATTTCAGGCTCTGGTAAAGCATTTCAGGTAGGTAGCTATCCAGTCTTTGTCTGAATACCTCCAAATAACATTTGCCTTTATAGCATCTGCATCACATTGTTGACTCATGTTCCACTTGTAATCTACTAGAACACCCAGATCATTTTCACAAGTACTACTGTCAAGTCTGGTCTCTTCCATCCCATATTTGTGTATTTAATTTTTTATTCACAGATACAGGACTTTATATTTCTCCCTGGTAAATTTCATCCCAGTTGAGTTTCCTCAAACCTGTCTAGATCCTTTTTAATGGTTCTGTTTTTCCTCTAGCATGTTAGGCAGTCCTCCTGGTTTTATGTCTTCTCCAAATGTCATCCTCTAAATCCCTTCATCCGGATAATTCATGTTGAAGTAAATGCTAAATAGCAAAGGATAGACCTCATGTCACTCCATTTGATGCTATTCTTCAAGCAGATATGGAGCCTTTTATGAACATTCTCTGGGTGTCATCATTCACCCAGTTATGAATCCATCTAAATAGTATGATCTAATGACATTATCATGAGAAACTTTGTCAAATGCTTTGCTAAGGTCAAGGTACACTATATCCATGATCTACTAAGCTAGCATCTGTCAAAAAATAAAAGAAGTAGGGGTAGTCTGGCATGACTTGTTTGCAGCACATTTCACTTGTGCTGGCTCTTGTTGATTGTTGCATTCCCATCTTAGTGCTAGCAAATTTATTGTTTCCTAATCTGCTCAAGGAACATGCCAACATAAACGGCAAGCTGACAGGCCTGCAATTTCTCAGATCCTCCTTTTCTTTTTTGAAGACAGGAACAAGACATGCTCTCCTCCAGTCTTCGAGGACCTTGCCAGTACTCCAGGAATTCTCAAAGATTGTAGTTAGTAGTTCTGCAATCACCTCCACTAGTATGTTCAGTGCCCTACAGTGTAATTCATCTGACCCTCAAAACTTCAATTAATTTAAATTAGCTAAATGTTCTTTTATCTTCTTCTTGTCTATCCTGAGCTGCAGCTCTTCTGTCCTCTAATGGTAAGATAATGGTTAGCTAGGACTTCATTTCCCTTCTGAGAGACATAAAATAAGAGTTAACACATTCTGCCTTTTCACCATCACATGTGCCCATCCATTTCTCCTCCCAACAGACTTGTAGCCTTTCCTTTTATTTCTCGTGTACCCAAAAGAGCCATTTTTACTGTTTTGTCAATGCATTTGCCACCTAAGGTCATTCTGTACTTTAGTCTTTCTAATACAGTCCTACAATTTCTGGTGACTGACTTGATTTTTCTTTGGTTACTTTCCTTCCATTTTCTAGATTTATTCTTGTTTGTGTTTTCAGCATTTTAGAAAGTTCAGAGAGAAAGAAAGCATGCTGCAAAGTCCCAGGGCAATTCTGCTTGTCTCCTGTGCTATTCCTTGCCATTTCTTAAACCACCTTGAGGATGTCCAGTCCAGGTTTGAGTTTACTGGCAAAAGGGGCTGGGCCAGTGATCAGTCCAGACCATGGCCAGTGCAAGACCCATTTGGTCATTGCCCTGCTTCTTGCCTTTCCTGTCTATGCAGGGAAGGCAAACCTCACTTGCTGGCTTCTGTGTGGATTGGTCTCCTTGTGCCTGCCTTTTCTTTTTAGGTGACTGTTCCCTTCTCACTAGTCTCCATGCCACTCCTTTGCTTTCACAGATGTTTGCACACATGAATGCCTTCATATTCCTCTCCCCTCCCATTATCTCCTTTGACACCAACACAGACTACTTCCATCCTTCCATCCTTCTATCCATCCAGTACCATCATAGTTCCAATAGTACTACAATCAAACTGGGAGATGGATCACAAGATTCTAGAGTTACAGATGGTTCATTGATTATTAACAAAAAATCAGCAACTGCTGACTATCAGAGAATATAACCAACTGGCAGGACTTCATGGGGCAGTGAACAGCCACTGGAGAAGAGGGGCGTGCCACGTATCACCTGTTCTCAAAATGTAACTGGTGACATGGCCCTTGCATTTTTATATATCCCAGTTATACTCAATAATTCTTCCTTACTCTTCACATTAAGACATATGCTTTCCAGCTCTCCCCACTTGCTTTGATCTGCAGCTTGTAAGCAGTTGAGATTAAGCAGCCTGAAATGGTTGGTGTACAGCCTTGGCAATGGAGGGATTTTATTCAGGGAACATGCACACGCTACTCCAGGAAAGATCTTCCCTAACCTTAACCTAGAATTCCAATTAAGAAGCTGCTAGGATCTTGCAACAAAGAGCAAGGACACTGAGTTCCTATAATAATAAGATAGGCACCCATCTATTCACTCATGCACACTCTCACTTATACTCACCTCTCTTGCTGCTAGAGCTGGCCAAGCACCAGTATAAGAAAAGGGGAAGCTCTCAACCAGATAAGAAGCAAATGGTCTAATTGATTAACTGCTGCTCACTTATTTATTTGTTCAACCAGCTTCCTCTGCTTTTCCTCCTCATTCCTCCTTGAAATGTGCAGATGGCATAAAACAAGGCCACAAGGTATTTTTGCCATGGGTTGGAGTGGGAGAAGGACAATACCATCCATTCCTGCACTCCGTAAGTAGTGAGGAGTCCACACTGGCAATAGGCCAAGTAGGAAATGTGGATGCTTCCCTAGACCCCAGCAACAGCTTTATTTCTAAGAATACTTCTGGTCCCCTCATGGACCCCATAAAATTGATGGGTGGTGCAGCCCAGTGCTTTAATCTGAAGTGTGCCCACCTCCTCAGAAAAAGAATAAAGCTAAGCAAAGGTTAAGTAAGGAGGAGTAGCAGAGACCATTCTGGTAAATCTAAGTTTTATAACTGGATTTGTCTATTATGACTGCTATTTTATAAATGCAACTTGCCCACATAGTTCTGCCTTCTAACAACTACTCCCAGCTTGTTGACCACTCAGGGAAGATTCCATAATGCAACAAAAGCACCAGCACCTACCATATGACTTAGTGGGAGCATAGTTGGGCAGATGGCCTACTTGACTGCACTGGATGGGCTGGCTTGGCCACTCTTCCATCTGATTTCCTTTCCCAGAGATGATCTGAGTGAGACAGCCAGCTAGCTTTGCTCAGTAACCTTGTTGCTGGCCTAAGATATTGGCTCAGCAATACAGGAGCAGCTTGAGCAGAATAAGATTAAGCCAGGCCTAAGGTGTGCCGTAATATTCTGTAATTACTGTAATGCAGTAATATTTAACACTGGTGAAATTCATGTGACTAGTTTTTACTGGGGATGTTAGCTCAAGTAGGTAAAGGGCCTTCGATGGCAAATACTGTGCCGCTAAACTGAAAAAAGAAAAAGCACATAAAAAGCACATAGCAATTAAGTTATTTCTGCTGACAGGGGTTTACACTATTACTTTTGTTAGATTACATTTGCATAATTTAACATAAAACTGTTCCACCCTGTTCTTTTAAATGATACTTAATATCAAATCTCCTTTTATGAAAGTTTTTTTTAAATAAAAGGTATATTGATTAAAAGATGAAGGAGGCTTTCTGAACTTTTAGGATATTGGATGTGGGACAGAATAAATCCTCTGTGTTTGATTTTTTAATTATATTTCAAAGTAGCCTTTTCTGGGAGTATCTGTATCTGACAAAACTCCACATGTTGCTTTAGACATAAGAGTAGTACTATATAATTTTGAAAGAACAAAGAAAGTTGAATCAGCTTTTGAAAAGTCCAGCAAACTTAGGGTTGTTCTTAACAATGAGGAACATTATTGACCTAGTAACAGTTGTTAGCAGAGATTATCAAGAAAGCATCCACATATTACCAGGAAAGAGAAATTTCAGTGATATTTCAGGCCAGCCTTCAAAACAATCATTGAAGTTATTCAGAGGCAAAAAGCCTATGAAAATGTCAGCACGTCTTTAATATGTTTGACAATTTCCATTTAACTGGCTTCATGATTTAAACAGTGCTTTGTTGACCAACAGTTGGCTCCATATAAAAAGATAAAAGTAATACACTTCTTTTTGAAAACATAGCTCTACCCCAATTTCATTATGCCAATGTCATCCCAAATCACCTTGCTTATGTGGTCTTTCAGGGGAATTTTTCAGGGAAACCATATTAAGGAAAAATCCATATCAGAATAATCTGAGTGAAATCACTTTTTCTCTGAAATCACATTTTCTCTGTGAATGTTCTGTTTAATATCCACTTTCTCAATTATCTACTTATATTAAAAGCTACAGCCATAACTAATAGAACAAAATATAAGGAGAAAAAAAAATCAGTGAAATTGAATACTTCTGCTAGAGAGGTGTGTTGGTCTGCTGTTGTCATTACTTTTAATTGTTATATTGGCTTCACTTCAAATGTCTAAGTTTTAGTAATGATCTTATTAAAAGGAAAAAAAAAACAGTGTTACACTGGGAAAGTGTTTAATTAGTGTTGATTATTTTGTGTTTTTCCACATCTGACAGTCATTAAATGGACATATCTTTTGTTGAATTCAATGCCAAAATAAACTTAACTGAAGCGGATGCTAATTCTCACCAGATTCAATTCATCTACTGAGACGATTGCATAGTAAATCTCTCATTGTAACTTTCAGTAAAGTACCATACACACTAGTTAAGTTCAAGAATTTTTAAATGGAGGATCACAAACACCAGTGTTTTGAACTAATATGTGACCAAAAATAGACAGTCAAGTGAATTTTAAGAAACTTTCTGAAAATGGTTAAAAAACAGGCAAAACAAAAATCAAAACAAACAGGCAAGGAGTATTTTAGCCATGTTTACACTTAGTTACAGACGTAGGCATGGCTTAGATGTGGGTTAAACATCCCAGTCGCTGCCAGTCCAGTCTGAGTCTTGCAATATTGCCTTTTTAAACTTTTTTTTTGTTCCTTATGTTTTTTTTCTTTCTTATTTCATATTGCAAAAGCTTACACATATAATAGATAGACAGATCGGATGAATAATTTCAATAGATATCCTCCCTTTCTACTCAGAGGGCCTGCTAGGTAAACTTGTGAATAGGATCCAGCAATGTTTACTCAGAGCAACCATAAAATAGCTATAACATCACTGTGGGTTTTGAAGGAGGCAAAACCTAAGTGGCTCCAAGTTAGTATGATGGTATCTAGAAATGTATAGGTCTGTGTATAAAGGAACAAATAAATAGTAATCAGGCTGAAGCAATGAAAAAGAAGCTTGCTCTGACCTCTGGAAGGCACATTTTTGGTGCCAGAACTGCCTCTCTGGAGAACTGATGTGGGTCCAAAGGTAGGCTAATGAGAATGATGTCTCATTATTTAGAAAAGTGATATATGCATAAGAATTCAAATATTTTTGCATGCTGGCTGGGGAATTCTGGGAACTGCAGGCCACTCATCTTGAAGTGGCCAAGTTTGGACAACACTGGGCTAGGCAATGAAGTAGTCCCCAAAGTCCAGACTGCTTATGCAGATGGCAGATGTATTTTGCAAACTAGCCTTCGGCATGAGAAAAATGAAAAAGCCAACCTTCTTTCATTGAAACTGAATCACACCAGTCTGATAATAGCAGTTATACATAAAATAAATCATAATTGCATGGGTACTTTGTTAAATAAGGAGTTATAAGGCAGAACCTTGTACCTTTATGAAGAATGAAGTATAACAGGACATGGACTATAGATTCTGGGGTGTTAGTGTGAGGAGCAAAATTGTACATCTTGCATCCTGTTACTTATTCAAAAACTCTTCCCTACTATGTATCTACCCACATTCTGGATCTGCTGGAACACTGTCAGAGCAGGAAAAGGCACATTGTACCTGCTGACCCTATCAAGCCAAAGAGTAGACTTGTTCAGAAGCATATTGTTAAAGGTCCAGAGTTGTATTATCCATGAAATGCTACACAATCCATAGCTTCTTAGTTTCTGCTGGCACTTCCTGTTCAAAAACAGGAAAAGAAACAGGATATGGCATCTGTTGGGAGAGTAATCATGGATGCTGAAAGTGCAAGGAGAGGGAAAGCAAGTGTTTTGCATCAGCTTTATAGGCCTTAGAACATATGTGAGGAAATAAATTTGCCCTCTAATTTCCACAGTTCCTAAGAGAACTGACACTGAATTTCTGGGCCTGGAATAGGGATTTGAGAGAATGTGCTATTTGGTGATAATTAATATACCTTATGGCAATATCCCATGTTTATCATAAATGAATAATGTGCTGCTTGACCAATTTGTTAAAGAAATCCAAGAAAGGCAAAAGACATACATCGACCGTCCATTTAAAAAGAAAAATAAAGTTCATAAGAGGAAACTGCATAGGTTTGGGTTATATGTAAATGTAAATTACATTTGAGCACCTTTAAGGAGTTCCTGACTTGGTTCTTAAAATTACTAGATTATTCCACAAAATTACTACATAATGTGCCATTCACTGTAGAACCTCTTTTTTGTTTGTTTGTTTAATGTGGGGAAGTGACTAAATGTTCTCTGTGCAATAAATGCTGATTTTAAAAATGCAAGAAATATAGTCCAGCGATATTTAATTGTTTTTTTTAAATGCCTAAGATATGCCAGTGTTAAGGCCTGGCATACTGCAAAAGACAGATCATGACAGGCTCACTTCAGAGAAGGCCAAGAAGCAACCTGCGTGTCCTATCCTATCTCATAGATCACAGGTGTCTGGAAGACTGATATATTTCAGCATATTGTCAGAAATGTCTTTTTGGAATTTGATCTCTTCTGAATCAAGTCAAAGTATGCACAGACATTTTTGCAGACTCAAAGACAGGTTCTTGTGATAAGTATTCCATACCATATTGATGATCATTGGGGCAAATCCAGATGTTGGTGAACCGTAGGAAGTTCACCAATGCCAGGAAGTTTGGCTAAAGTTGAGGGATTGTAATTCAGTTGATGTTTTCATGTAGAAGGCAGAGGGAATGGCCTTGAAAGACAGGATGAAGAACCACTATCAAGGCAATGGTCAGATAAAAGGGTCCTGAACCCAGCCCAAGAAAGTAATGTGAGTAAACCTCTCAGGCCTATCCCTAGTTGATAGTTCTTCCCCATGAAGATAAAGGGGAAGATAAAGGGAGAAGCCATTCAGACTTACAAGATTCTGTTACTATAGCTTTACAGTTAAAGTAGTGCTGACCTACATGGCATAGGTTTCCTAGTGTGTTCTACCTTGAAGGGCTGACAGTTCCACTGTTTGCCTATCCCTGTCCAGGGCACCCCTTCCAACATTGGTTGACAAGTAATGAGTCCTGGCTATCACTTCAGCTCAGATATTCTCATAAGCAACAATGTTCTGGATGATATGAATGCATTCAACAACAACAACAACACATCATCAAAGGCCTTAAGAAGACCCTACCTGGTTGCACCTTACCAATATTACTTATCTAATGTCTGCACATATGTAATGCATAGGCAACTATGCGTGGCATGTGGAGTCTTAAAACTTCTTTGCATCCCATCCACCAGAGATGAAAGGAAAAAAAAAATCTCTTCAGTGCCAAAGTTATAAATGACATTTTGTAAGACCCTGAAGACCTGGTTGTTTTCCCAGACCTTGGGTCAGGGTGGATACAGCCCCTTGTTGGATGTGTTTTTGTCGATGATTTTGTATCCAGCAACTGGATCCCATCTGGTTATGTTTTGTATTTTTATTTTTATTGTATTTTTCTTTTTGTTGCTTATTATATTGTGAGCACCCGGAGTTGGCTTGGAGTTGGGCGACACCTCAATATAAATCAACAAATAAATAAATGGTTAGCAAAACAAATATACAGTCATTGGGACAGTTGCCTAAACGTTGTTTCATTCCACCTTAAATATACCATGAAACCAAGTTATTTTTTTCCTAGTAGGAAAAACTTGACATCAAACTTGAAAAGCAAAAGCAAAAGCAATGCCATGTTTTGATAGCTCTAGGAAAGCACAGCCCAGGCTGTTAAGTAGAAAAGCTTATGCTTTAAAACTGGAGACTTTTCTTCATGTCATTCTAACCTTCTTATTTTAAAGGGTGTTTGTTCTTCGGGCAAGAGGTTGGTATGCAGCACATACTTCGTATACATGGCCTCCATAGTCATTGAAGACTTCCCATCTATAGAAAATAAGGCAAAATACTGTACTTAGAAGAGTTGATCAAATATTGTAGTTCTTCCCAGCAGGGCTGGCCTTCCCATCAGGAGAGTGAACTGATTAGCAAATTGAATCTTACGGTTGCAAAAGAAATGCTTGTGGGAGTTTCTGCTGAAGGTCCTGCAATAAATACCTTGGCCTCAGATGATACGCATTTTAACTCAAAATTGAGACAGCATTTTCTGTTCCAACTCAGGTAGGAATTATTCATGCACTTACAGTCTATGTATCATCTCTTTTTACCCTAAAGAACCTCTATTCTGTCTCTCCCACAGTTTGTCTACTGATGTTGACTGCACCCCTTACCTCGGAGATGAGCAACATTATTCAGCTAGAAGCTATGCTGTAACTTCCTGACAGCTGCAGGGATTATGGCCAGAAACTGTGTAACATCACCGTAGCGGGTGGGGATGGAGATAGATGATAGATAGATAGATAGATAGATAGATAGATAGATAGATAGATAGATAGATGATCAACCATTAAAAACAAATCTTAGAAAGACTTTGATCATAAACAAGTAAAAAAAATTGCTTACATCTTTCAGGAATTCTGCAAGTTTCACATCCTGCCAATCACTTCAGTTCCCTGTCTCTTAGCCTGTTGATTTCACAGGAATGTCTTAGTAGTGGCTGAATTGTGGAAGATTAAGTAGAATGTAACTTAATTTAATTACAAAGACCCCTGTTCTGCCTCCCCCACAATTTCTACCTTCCCATTCCCTTCTTAAAACAATCACTGGGGAATACTTGCTGCTCTACAGAAGACTGAATAAGCAATGGTACTGGTGAAGAGTTGATCTAGAACTCATTGCTGGAGCTTGATCTCTTGATTGAAGCCTTTGCTTACCTGGTGCTCTCTAAATGTGTTGGGATTAAAACTCCCATAATTTATTTGTCAGCCATGCTGCCTAACTTTCTAGAATTTTCCTAACACTTCTGGAGGATGCCATATGTCAGAGGGCTAGTCTAATGTCCTTACCTCTTAGATAATTTTGCTAAACCTGTTAATGACGCTATATATGTAGATCTGTGTTGGCAAGTTTGCCAAAACAACATATTGCTTCTTGACCCACAGTTTTTCTGTTACAATTTATGCTTATACAATTTATGTATCCCTAAGCATGAGGGATACAATCCTGCACTCTTCCATGTGTTCAGCTGACATAAAAATTATGTGCAGATAGGAGCATATTGTAAAGAATTATTTATTTAAGGTATAAGCAATATCTCAATAACCCATCTTATCCAAACCCTAGCAATCTCCAGACCCTAGGACAAGGTATTGATGGCACTATAGAACTGGACATCATCAGCATACTGAAGATGCTGTATCCCAAATGAACAGATGACTTCTTCCAGTGGCTTCCAGTAAATGTCAGGGGAGAGTAGATTGAATCCTGATTTACATCACAAGGGAGTAACCACATGGGTAATCTCTCCCCAATCTCCTCCATCTCTGAAGTGATTGGAGCAGCCTGCTAAGGGAGGAAGAGAACCATCTTAAAAGAGCACCTCCAGTCCCTAACCCTTGCAGACAGTCCAGAAGGATACTACATACCATGGTATCCAAGGCTGCCAAGGCATCTAAAAGGACCAGGAGAGACACACTACCCCCATCTAGGTCCAAACAAGAGCAACCAATGCTATAAATGATCTGTACCCAGCCCCCTGATTGAAAAGAGTCCAAATAATCTGCTTCCTTATGTAGGGTGCTATGTAGCTGCACATTAATCACAGTCTCAGAACTTCTCCCAAGAAGGAAAAGTTGTCAAGTATGCATGAATCTGGAGGGGTCTTTTCAGTAATGAATGCATCACAGCCTCCTTCAAACCATGGGTGTGTGAAGGATCCCACCCATAAATGACTGGGGACAACCCAGAGAACAACCTATCCACTTCCCAGGGTCTACAGGCCTAAAGGATTCCAGATAACATGACCATGAAATATGACTCTGCCCATGAAAAGTCAAATTGTTGGTAAATTTGAGTGACTTCTTGGCAAAATGTTTTGTAAACCAATCATAGCAGTTAGGTGGGAGATCTAACTACTGCCCTCTCCCCAGAAGGGAACTGGCACTCTGAACAAGGCTGCTGGCCAAAAGTTTGCTGACACAGTAAGGGAGAAGAAGTAACAGTGATTCACTTCCCTTTTCACCAAGATATAAGCTCAAACCTGAGCTCATACCCCCACTTGGTCAGAATCACATTTCATCTTCTTCTACTGGTTATCTAGGCTTCACTCCTGCAGCTTCATTTCTCAGAGCTCCTCAGTAAACAAGGAAAATTAATTCTTAGGAAAATATGAAAACACTCATGTCACCTCCTGTTGCTGGTGGCTAAACAGGAGCCCAAAAAACTTCCCAAAAGGCTGCTGCTTCCCAATCCCCAGCACCCACCAGAATCTATCCAGATCCATAAGGATCACCTTAATTAGCATGAGCATAGAGATCCTGTGTGATGATTAATGTAATCTAGATCAGGGAGTGTTCTGATCACAGCAAAAGACTTGTCTATGTCTAGAGCACTAAATAACTGTTCTTATTTAGTAGACAAGAGTAAGATTCAATAAATGTTTTTGTACTTCTCCAATATTTTTAATCCACAAAAAAGGGAACAGCAGCAACAACAAAAAAAGCAAACCTAATAAAGTACATAGTTAAAGGACAAGTTTTTTTTTTTAAATCAATACTTGTTTTTAGAAAAAAAAGTACAATTGTGTGCATCTAATTAATTACTTATTGGTGAAGGCTGTGGAAAGGTAGAGAAAAATGTTATTCATGCACTAAGTTTAAAAAAATTGAAAGCTGCATTTCAGGTCTTAAGGTGTAGACAAAGTAGTTGTAGCTTAATGGACAGATGATGAACATTTTCAGCAATAAATTACCAGGGACCTTTCATGAAATTCAGCAGCTGGCCAGAAACAGACTCATTGTTCCAATGTCTTCCTTGGATGCTTTGTCTTCCCCCAGAAATCCCATGCTAAAGCTTTATGAATCCGTATAGTCAAGATTGATTTCATACATTACCTCAAAAGGCAAAGATTATCACTCTTACATCCCAAGGCAAATAAACGTTCCAGAGATGTGGCAAATCTTACATATCTATAAAAGAAGATACATTCAGGTTATTCCCAGCACGATCCCTGTCAGAGCAAAGACGGAGCAAAGACAAAGGAATCAGTATTCCAGGCTAAGGAAACAATGGCTTTCCTAAGCAACTTCAAGGCACAGCAATAAGTTAGTGAACCCTAAACGCCACTCCTTGCTTCTATAGAATTGTTTTAATGTATAGGGGTAGATTGTATGAATGTTTGAAGAGATGCAAAGTGTATGTTAGTTAGTTTCCTCCTGTTCAGTGTATCAAGCCACTTCAACAACGACACGGTTCCACTGTTCTGGAAATGATGTACATAGCTGTTTTCTGTACATTGGCATTGCTATTTAATATCTAAAATTTAATGGGTAATGTTAAATGCAATGCTGGATACTGTATGGAACTTTTAAAAAATCCTAGAAGATAGATGGCAGAGAACATAGAGCAAGATAAATAACAATTAAATATTTAGGTTGCCTCCTTCCTTCCTTCCTCCCTCCCTCCCTGACAAGTGTTTGGTTATAATTCTGAATCTGTAAGGTGGAATCTGCAGACACCCATGCAACATGCCCATTGGTGCCTGTGAGGCTGCATGGTCCACCTGAATTTATTTTGTTTTTTAGATTCCTTTAGTTCAAAACCATGAATGGGAAGTAAGCATGATGCCAAGAAGAGCGTTGGCCTCTAGCATTACTTTTATTTTCAAGAATGCATCTGAGTTTCACATGAGCTGCATAGACATTCTTGGAAAATAAAGAAGGTGGCTAGTTCTCACTCAGTACTTTGTTTGGAAATAGGCTCAACTGGCCTGAAGAAAGATTGAGGTGTTAGAGAGCATCTTAGAGAGGTGCTGAACTCCTGAGGGAGTTGCAGGAAAGCCCAGTTGGCTTTCTGCTCAATAAATGTTCAGTGGTTAGTAGTCAAAGATCCAATGATTGGCTGTCAAAGATTGGTTGTTTATTGGTCCAAACGTTTGGCTTATGGAACCAAATTATTAACTGGTCTTTTATAGCTTTATGATTTTCTATTAAAGTTGTGATTATGTCTCTGTTAAATAGTATTCTGCTTGAGCTGACATGGCAAACATGTCGCTTGTAGTAAATATCTAACAGTCAACAGATGCTGAACCTGCAAACTGGCCTTAAAAGAATGTGCTTTAACATTCCGAGCATCTATTCGATAGATGTTTATATTCTGTACACAACAACTGCTCTTCTTGACTCTGCTATACGTAAACTGAAAAGTTTCAAGTTGTGCTCAGAAGACCAGCAGTCCTCTCTATAAAGGAAAACCTTTGTTTCATATTCATAGAGTCAGTGTATGTGTGTGCATTTTAACCTCAATAACCTCTTTGTCCACCTGGTCTAGGAAGGGTAGGCAGTGAAATAAAATTACTGGGAGTGATTATACTGTCCTCTGTACCTCTCACCACTACTCCTCTCCTGGTTCTTCTAGCTGCAGGTGCTGGCAAAGGAACTCCTATTTCCTCAGCCATTTCCCACTGTAAAGAATGGCTTATTGCTGTTCCAAAATCAACGACATAATATTTTGGAAAAAATTACTATAATTCTATGGTGTAAAACACATCCTTGGGAACAAGACAAATGATGAGACAGAAACCTTAGTTGCAGCCCATTGGTTCCTAGGATCAGTTGACATGTGTAGGAGGAGAGTTTCTATCCACTTCTCCCCCTGTAACCATCTTTCTTCCTTTGTCAAGGGAAATTCCGATCAGTGTTTAGGGGGTTGTCCTCAATTATGTGAGACAGGGTATGGGGAGGAGGAGGGGCTGGGAAACTTCCTTTCCATTACTTCTTTAGGGTTTTTTTAGCAAAAAGAATTCTTATTCTCTTTTCTTCCATTTCTGAGAGACATATTGTGCCTATATTGTTTTTTCCCTGCTGCTATTAGCAGCTGGAGGTTAAGGGACTGGATCAAGAAAATGCCATAAGGGAAAATTGTTAATCCCCTTCTCTCATGCTTGCATCCAAGTCCAAATAAAGCCCCACAACTGCTTTTTGATACACAGACAAAAGCTAGTCTACAAAGGCAATAGTTTCTTGTTGTTTTTAATCAGAACCGGCAATAGATTATACTTATGATTATAGGTAGAAATGCACTGTAATGATAACAAAAAACAAAAAACTGCACTTTATCATTACAGTTTTGCCAGCAAATGTGCTTGGCATGGTCTGCATTTAATCATAAGACCCTAAAGGCTGTATAGAAATTACCAAGAACTCATTTATCTTACCAAACTACAAAAAGAAAGTTTCAATAATTGCGGGACAAGGGAGGGGGGAGGGGAGGTTTCTTTGCTTGTATTGTAAATTACCATCCATATTATTATTCACTTTCTTTTGTACATAGCAGTCTTTCAAAGAGTTTATCTATGGAAACGTTTCTGGGGAGATGTCCAGTGTGCAATGAAATCCTCCAAAACCTTTTAAAGACATCTTTTACTTTCTCCATCAAACTCAATCTAATTTTTGAAAGCTATTTTGAAAGGAATGGATTGCATGTTTTGATATGTTTCAATTTTGCAGTCACCTATTACTTCTCTAAAATAGCCAGAATTAACAACTCCTTTAGGGCTTTCATCAGGTGGGATTCCTGCTGTTTTCCTTGGAATCAAATTCAAAAGATGTCATTTGGCATGCAACCCATGAAGAATATTTGCTAATCCATCAATATGACAACACAAATGAAACTGAAACCCTACTGTCTTCTCCATGGCTCAGTGGTACAATAGTATTTACAGATTAAAAACAGCTTATACTTCACTAGCTCTCCAAGTTTATTTATTCTTTTTTTTCTGAAAAGAAGAAATAGAGCCTTTCTCTCATTTGTCAAGAGCTAATGACTTGAAAAAAAACGCAGACAAACTGAGGACTTAATGAATACTGTTCAAGTTGCACCATGGCGAATATTGACAGAACTACACTGGATCTTTAAATGTAATTGAAACTTATTTAAACTTATTAAAAACTGGTAAAAATTATGTGCAAGTGATTTAGTGTGGAACCAATAGGCAATAGTGGCTATAATACCATTACATTTAGCATAAATGCAAGTTGGAAATTTCCGGCAGGTCCAACACAGTCTCCTTTGTCCACAAATGGAGAAACCCCTGAAAAAGGAAGGAACTGGTGGGAGAAGATTCGTAAAAGAAAAGTCAAGAGGGCTAATATGACTAGAAGTTATTTAAAGCCAGAATAATTGAGGCTTCACTGGAATATATTCCAAAATGTAGGAAAGGGTCAACCAAGTCCAGGAAGAGGCCAGCATGGCTGCCTAGTGGTGTTTGGAAACTGTAAAAGTAAAGAAGGCTTCCTTCAGGAAATGGAAAGCCTGTCCTAACAAGGAGAACAAAGGTGACAATTATAGATGCAAAAAAAGAATGTGAGGAGTGTATGGCAAAAAACAGTAAGGGAAACAGTAAAAACCTCTTTAAATATATTCAAAGCTGAAAACCAGCCAGGGAAGCAGATGGGCCTTTAGATGACAAAGGAATAAAAGGGATGCTAGAGAAAGATATGGAGATTGCTAAGAAGCTGAATAAATTCTTTCAAGCTGAGTTTAGGACAGAAGACTTAGAATAAATACGTGAGTCAGTATTGACTTTTTTGGGAAGGGCTGGCACAACTAAAGTGAGTTAGGGTAACAAGAGTATATTCTAGAACCTCATATGAAACAACATATCACTGGGTCCTGATGTCACCCAGGACTTATTTAAAAAACATCAAAGGTAACTTATCCCTCATACTAAGTTTAGTGCCCAAAGGCCGGAAGACAGCTACTGTGACACCAATTTTTAAGTAATAAATCAGAAGAGATTCAGGAAATAGGATCTAGGCTGGCCAGCTTAACTTTTGCTCTGAGCAAATTGATGAAAACAGTAATTTTTAAAAACTTAAGTATAAAGGAACAAACCTTGCTGAAAGAAAATCAGCATGCATTCTGCAAAGATAAATCATACTTCACCAAACTTCTGTAGTTCTTTGCGAGTGACAACAAGTACATCGATGGAGATGAATTGTATAGTTGGACTTTCAAAAAAACCTTTGTCAAAATTCCTCCTCAAAGGAATAAACTTAGTAGTCATGGGATGAGATCACCCATCCTTTTATGGACTGCAAACCGGTAAAAAAAGGGAAAGTAAGATGTAGCAATCAATGAGTAATTTTCTCAAGGAAGAGAAGTGAAGTCTCCCAAGGACTTGTGTTGGGACTGATTGCTTTGAACTTGTTCATAAATGATATTGAGAGGGATAAGCAGTAAGCTAGCCAGGTTTGCCAGTAAAACCAAACTATTCAGGTGACATAAACCAAAAGCGACTGTAAAGAGCTCTAGAAGGCTCTCTTTATGCTGGTGAATTGTCAAGCAATGGCAGATGTGATTCAGTTGAAGTCAGTGTAAAACAATGGGCACTGAGACAGAAAAGCCTCAGTCTGCTACAGCCTGAGCTGCCTGTGTGCATCATCAAGAAAACGTTGTTGGAGTCATACTGGATACTCAATGAGGACATCAGTTCAGCTTCTATCAGTTGTGAAAAATGCAAGATCCTTTCTCATTAGGAAACCATTAGGGATCATTCGGAAAGAGAAAAAGCTGCATTGTAATGCCTTAGTACAAATCTACGTTTGTCTGTATCTAGAATATTACATACAGTTCTGGTGACTTTTGAAAAGAATGTTAATCAAACTGAGAAAAGGTGTAGGACGGGGTATGTTGCTCTTTGTTAATAGTGCAAGAATGGGGTGCCAAAGCCTGTCTGTCTTGTGGATTTAGGGCATTCTTAGAACTTGGCTCCATTGGGGCTTCTTGATCTCACTCTTTGTGGTTCATTGGAAGTGATTTATTGTTCTGCCAAGATTGCCACCAACACTACGTAGGGCAAGCTGTATTTACAGCAAAGAGTCAAGGAGCACATAACTGCAGCAAAGAACCAAGACCAGAAAAATGTAACAGCCACCCATGACCTCAAATAAACCATCCACTTGACTGGGATAGTACAGATATAATCAGCCAGACAAACAGCAGAAAAGGCACAGAATTCCTGGAAGACTAGCACTCAAATAAAAGAACTATCAACAAAACAACAGAACTGGAAACAATTTACCACCCAATCAGATGCAAGATCCAAACCATTCACAACAGACTGACAAGGCAGACCAATCAGAACAGAACTAGCACCATATTCAATCACCAATCAATGGACACTTCCCAAGAAACACTCAATCACCAACCAACCCCATATAATTCAAACCCACACAGGTTATAACATAGCAAGGCAACTCCAACTTCTGTATCAATGTGCTGATGAAACCTTGCTGTAACATATAGAGAAATGTCTGCAGCAGTCTTGATCTACACTTGGGCACAGATATTACTGAGTCCAGAGAACTCCAAAGAAAGTATGTATTTTTTTTTCAAACAGCAAATAATTAGCCTGTGGAATCATAATCACAAGATGTGATTACCTGAATGGCTTACCAGAATGGCTTTAAAGCAAAATAAATTCCTGGAGGACAGATCTATGAAGAGATACCAGTTTTGAAGTTTTAGTTACACCTCCAAGTTGGAAGTGGTAGCATGACTACAAATAAGGAAACAGGAGTGGGAAAGGGTATGTCTCTCTCTCTCTCTCTCATATGCATATTAGCACAGCAGAACAGCAGAACTATTCCTATGTTCTTATGGAAGCAGCTGGTCCTATGATGGATTGATCAGTTGTTACTGAAGTGCTGATGAACAGCAATTCTCCATGAATTATTTATATCAGTCATTTGCATCATATGGCTTTTTAAGTGCCTTATCATACTTGGTTTTGTTCTGCCCTGGGTTAAAAAAATGAGAAAAAAATTAAAGATATGAATTAAATGGAAAATCAGGATGAGATATTATATCTCCCTGTCCTTCTGCTAAAATACCAAAATGTATTGCTTTAATTAGCTTGTCTCTTCTTAGTTATATTTAACACAATCCTATCTGTCCCTGAAAAATAAATTCAGGTCAGCTGTTCCTTTCACTTATATAACACACCCTTATGTTAAAGTACTACTAACCTAGTAGCCATAGGCATCAAAAACGTGCATGTAAATGCATTTATTTCTAGGAAAGGTAGCACGCAGACAGATAAAAGATAGGTTGAGTGATGGAGGAGAGGGCAAGCAGGCTCCAAGAGGAACTATCACTGCTTCTCTAATCTTCAACAAATTAGTCATCAAAATTTGCAGGTCTGTTGTTTTGTAAGCTTACATTAATTGATTGATTGATTGATTGATTGATTATGGGCCATCAAGTCAGTGTCATCTCTTAGTGACCCAACAGATAGATTTTCTCCATAATGATCTGTCCCTAACCTGGTCTTTCAGGTCCTCCAATGGTGCACCCATTGTCACTGTAACTTACAATACTAATATTTAGCAACTCTTCTCTTTTTACCAGTTGGACTGCCAGAGGTAGCTGGCCATTCAGTTGACAGAATGTATTTATCAATCATTTATTTGGTGCTGATAATACTTTATGAGAATCACCATCTCATTGTCTGAGTACTCTTCAGGACTCTTTGCAACTTGCCTTTAATAACACTGGAAGGTACAGATTCCAGGGGTTGTAACTCAAAGTAGATCAGTCACCTAGATCTTGCATAACTGCTGCTGAGTGATCACTTGGGATTCCTCTACCTATCTATTTCAGGAAAATGAGCATTTCCCCAGTGCCCAAAGGTACCAAAAGGTAACTTTATAAGCTCATTGTCTTCTTTCCAAGAAGATATTTGGATAGGAAAGAGCAGTTGCTTATAGCTTCTTTTTTGCTGATTCCATTAAACATATGAATCATAGAGACAAAATGCAGTAATAAGGTAATGGAATGTGTTCCACTTGGGCCTTCAGGCACATCATCAGTTAACAGACAATAAATGGTGTATTTATAGATATCTGAATTGTAACAATTAGCAGTGGACAGACAAAAAGATTAACAAAAAGTTCTGAAAAAAAACTAGGGTAGAAAAGAATTTTGTTTGGACAACATGGAAAGAACTTAAGCTTTAAAAAAATTGCAAGTAAAAGTGACAGACTTCTCCATCCAAGAAGAAGTCTACAAGTTATTACTGTAGCTCTTTGAAGATTGGATATGAACTGTGTGGATTCAGCCATTTTTGATGTACTAACTTCAGACTACCAACTTCCCCATCAAAATCAGCTCTTGTTTTAACAACTGCATGGCAGGTGGCGATAACATATTCTCCAAACTGGGAATAGATGCACCTATGGAATTTGGCTGCTGCAATTAGAGAAGAATTGTGTTTAGTTTGTTTTTCTTTGAGAACTTAAAAGATCCACAAGTTGCTCCATAAACTTGCTGGAAAGAATTTGGAATTTTAAAAAATGAATGTGAGGCAAACATTATTATATTCATCCATTCCATACAATCCTGGGCTGCAATAACTATGTAAAGAGAGTTGATGTATTATATTATGACTGGAAGACAAAAATTCTTGTTCTAGTCAGTGTAATATGCTGTCAAATCATTAAATGAAACACCTAGATTATTATCAAAATCCAAATATTGAAAAACTACAGGAGCATCAATCAGCTTCTAAGATGTCCAGGTTTCATTCCTATATTGCTAAGCATGTAAAATTTATTATAAATTGACCCATTAAATAGCGTGTATCCCCATAACATTATTTAATAGAATTGTTTCTTCAACTATTATTCTAGTCTTCCTATGATGAACTGAGTGATAATTCCAAATCTTTCTTGTCTAAACAGATATTGTTGTCATTGTTTGGCAAAAGTTAGGCATGGAAGATATTCACTTCCATTGCTATTATACTACCCAAGACCCAGTTCTTCATATGGCATGTAATGTAGATAATCAGAGTGAACTTTTTCTGTGGGTAACTAACAATGTTGTAGATAATTGTTTATTCATTGCTGAGTGAGTATTTTTGCATTGATCAATCAAAAGTGTACCGTAAAAGCAAAATGTCCACAGCGTCAAGGAAGCCCCGTGGTTATTCAGGGGATTCCTAGTTGCAAAGCTTCTTTATGAAAACAAACCAGTCTAACCATAGGATATGGATCCCCAAACAGACCAGTAAGGACTGAGTTTGCTTAATGGTGAGGAAATTGCCACTGCTGAGGGGGGAATAAAAAAGAGTACTGAAATAAAAAGCGGTGACACTCTCATGTACTAAATACAAACAATTTAAAGGTCCACGCTTTAGAACCTGACCTATGCTGATTTCATAAATAATACATTTAATACTGGGACAATGCCTATAACAATAGCAGAAATGAGAAATTGCTGTCTGATTTTATTTTATAAATACCATCCATTTGTACAAAGAAAGCTTTACAAAGCTCCAGTCTTGTTTCTGTAAGACTAGGTTTGTTAATGATAGAGGAAAGGCATGGCAGTAAGAGAAATCTTGACAAATTCTCCAGTCTCTGTCGATTGACTTATTTAGAAAAGGGTTTCTGACTCCAACATTTTGGCTATGTAATATAATAAATGAGGTTGTTTCTGGAGGAAAATTGATCATTCCAACTACTTTTAGATTACCATAAAATCAGTGGTTTGAAGAATAGAGTATTTTTAATTTTTTAAAAAATTCATTTCATTTGGGTTTTAATCTTCCTTTATCCTAATTGCTCACAGGGGATAGCTTGATTGTATTAAAATTCAAATAAACCTTCCAAAGAGTTTATGTAAAGCTGAATATGATTGACACTGTATTCTTAGATACATATAATATTATTAAGTTCCATGGAACACATTGCAATTTACTTCCAAGTAATCATTAATAAATGCCAGATTGAAACTTTTTATATCCCAGAAATGAAGCATAAATCCAGATGATAGAGTCCTTAGCTCTGGGACTGGAATTAATACATTTTACAATTGTGTATTGGGTATATAAGAAATAAATAACTTCTTGGCACTCTCTAAATTTAAATCAATATAAATTAATATCAGTAATACTGGATTTTGACATTCAGTTGTTAGTATTTTTACTTTTATTCTGAACCACAGCTGTTAGATTTTCCTCACTAAATAAGTTCATAAAATGCTTTGCCTGCAAAAACCTTCTGTATTGTTAATATATAGAGAGATTATTTAAACTTAAACAATTTGTCTTTATTTCTTTTTTAAGTTGTCTATTATTATGGTAAATCACTAAAAAGCAGAAAGGCATGATAAGGGTCAGGGTAATCAGTTGTGAATTACAGAAACATTATGGAAACCCACCTTATTTGGCAGGAAAACAATTGAACAGCTAATTTTGAGCTGTATCAGATCCCAGTAAAAACAATATATTCAATGATTTCATCCAGGAACCAATGCCTTCCTCTGTTCCTGCAGATCATAACCTTTTTCCAGCCTCTTCTCCAACAGAGGAGATGCCTCACCATATCACATTGTGCAGTGGGAGAGCTTTTGAAGATTGGCTCTTGGCAGTATAATGTCAGGCCTCACAGCTAGCTACTGAAAAAAGTTTTATTCTATAAACTAGGCAACATTTCTCTTAAAGAACAAAGCATACCCACTGTGAGTTAAAAAGAAAAGAACTCCATATTCAGTGTAAGGAAAACACAGCTGTACCTGTCAACCTTGGGGGCCTAAGCAAGCAGACTGGGTCTTCCTATAGATCCTTGAAGATGAAACAGGCATTTGAGAATCATAAACATCTTGATTCAGACACATTACGTGTATATACAGTATATGAAACTGCCTTATAAAGTTTGGTCTAGTTTAATATTACTATTGACAGGGATTGACAAGGTTTAAGGTGTTGTAGGGTTTGAGATCTAATCTACCTTCAACAACAGCAGCAGCTTTGGGCAGTTCTGATATATAATTTTATTAAGAATTGTTATTATAATAGTAAAATCTAATACAAACTGAACTGAAAGAGAGAAGAGAGAAGAGAAGAGAAGAGAAGAGAAGAGAAGAGAAGAGAAGAGAAGAGAAGAGAAGAGAAGAGAAAGAAAAAGGAAGGAAGGGAAGGAAGGGAAGGAAGGAAGGAAGGAAGGAAGGAAGGAAGGAAGGAAGGAAGGAAGGAAGGAAGGAAGGAGCAAGGAAAAGGAGAGAAAAAAGAAAGAAAGAAAAAAGTAAGAATATAATAAAGAGAAAAAATATATAAAGAGGTAACTTCCAACCTTCATCACAAGTATAAACAAATTTAGTGACTCTTCACCCCCTCTGAGGTTACAATCAATTATATCTACATCCCATATCCCATCTCTTATCTATAGACAAATCTATAAAGCACAATCTTTTTAGTCCTGGTGTCAGCAGAAAGTCCATAAAGGGTTGCCAGGAGTAACAACATATCTTGTTTTAAACTTGATCAAATAAACCAGCTTTATATTCCTTCCTTTTACTTCTTACAGTCTTAATCTTTTGTTCTTTCAAATGTTGTCATACGATTTCATTTCTTTTCATTTCTTCTTTGTCCCTTTGCACAGCAGAGTTCTTCAAGGCTTTAACAAGCTTCTTTTGTAAACCCAATAGGAAAAAATTGTCCTGGCCACTCTCTTGGTTTATCATTTGTATTTCCCTTTTGAATTTTAAAACATCAGTCAATTTCTTTTGTAGATCTGGTGAAACATCCTTTTCCAAGTCAATCTCTTGGTCTGTCGGTTGTAAATCTACTTTCAATACCATCTCTATCTTGTCAGATAAAATTTTTCTACATCTGTCATTTACCCAATAACATGCTTTGGACATAGTCTAATCATAGAAGCAGACATCATTACTGACATTGTTGATATTGTGGCTACTAATTTTTGACTCCATTCTTCAAAAGTCTTCTTCAGTATTTTCATTATTATAAGGTTTTGCATTTTGTAAGTTTGTATTTGTTTTCCTTTACCTAAAATCTTTAGTCTCCTCTAATGTCCAGTTTTTAAATCATGAAATTAATTACCTCTTTCAAAAAACCAAAACCAATCTATTTCCCATGAGAACCTGTCTGTTCTTTATAGTTAATTCCAAAATCTTATTGTAAAAGTTGCAATAGTGCAAACTTATTTGGACCCTTAATCCATTTATAATTTTATAAGATCAAAATCTTTTTTAGCTTTTTGCTGTTTATTTCAGATTCTTTAAAGTTCTTAAACTTATAATTAATTTTTCTTTTGTTCAGAGTTGAAGATAAAGTCACCCGATGAAGACTTTTCAAACTTGTCATTCTGAAGGTCTCTAATAGCTTTAAAATGATTAATAGACAATTTCTAAATTGATTAGAAAGTGAGGTGCGAAAACTTAGTGTCCTTTAAAAGGCTCCTCTGTGATTGCAAGCAAGATGACTAATCCCATTGTCTCCCAGCACTCAAACCCACAAAAGACCACTGTTCTGTGGTCTCCTTATGAGGAGCAGCTGTCTGGGGCACATGTAGGCAATCTCCCATCCACTCCTTATCTGGAGAGGTTCCAAGGGACCGGTCTACACATTGGTTCTTTGGTCTTTGCCATCATTGTCTTCAGTTCGCCATACCTCCGCTAGAAGTGATCTTTGGGCAGTTATCATAAAGATATTCTAGTGATCTTAGCTAATCAGCTGGAGAGGGCTGGACAGTGGGCACAATGCAATCAGGAAGCTGTAAACAGTAAAGTTTGCCCTGTTTTCAACCATGGGATGGACAGAAAACCATGGAATATAAACAAAAATAATCTGTAGTCAGTTTCAGCTCTGCATATATTGTATAGACACTACTAATCAATAGCAGTAGAGTACATTTATCACAGTGAGATTTTAGTTGTAAATTTTAGTTAAATTTAAGTTTTCAACATTCTACTATTGTTTTTCTTTAACAGGTTGGTACAGTGTATAAGCTGGTTTCTTGATGGTAAGAAATAAGAACTAACTAGAAAATCTCCAAGTATTAGAGATCCTTATTAACTGTAGGCATCATTTGCAAATATATCCCTGTCTTTATCCTAATTCTTTTAAAGAAACAAATCAACATCGTAACTTACATTGATGTATATAGGTACAGTATATAGTTAAATAATTATAATAAGAAATGGCACTATAAAGAGCATTAGCATAACAGAATAATGCCTTAAGAAATTCCTCAGCTGAGGACAGTGTTGATCAATGTTGTTTTCTGTGTTTTAGGTATATCAACAAAGCAGTTCCTAACAGATTACCTTGGCTGATATAGATGTCTTTCAAGGTCAATACTCTGAATATGGCTGGTTAAAATAATAATATTTTTTTGGTGTGTGTATTTATCACTATGTCCTTTTTTATGCCTGATGTTTTGTTTATACATTATTTGTAAAGTATGCATGAGGACTATGTGTTATAACTGCAAAGAAGAAGAAGAAGGAGGAGGAGGAGGAGGAGGAGGAGGAGGAGGAGGAGGAGGAGGAGGAGGAGGAGGAGGAGGATAAACAACTTTAAAAGGCCTTTTTGGTAACCAGTGGTGCTGCAATTGGACATTTCATCTGTGTTGTGTATGTTTTTTCCATCTGATTTCCAAATACACACAGATTCAAGCCACTGTTTCTTTTTTCTTGGGCATTTTATATAGCCTCTTTTCTGAACCACCAACCCTTGGCAGGAAGTAGATATTAGGGCTGACATGTTCCTCCTATCCTCATTTTGGTAACTTACCAAATTAGCCATTAACTCTATTTGGTAAATTATCACTCTGTCAATTGCACAAAACCAATTTTATCAGTGAATCCAGTCCAAATTGGAGAAGAAAGGCGTACTGGCATGTTTGCCCTTTTGAGTTGTATATGAAAAAAAAGGCGAGATAAAAATCTAAAAAAAAATCCACTCTAATTAACTTCAATCCCTGCTAATCAGCCACATAATGCTTAGTGAAAACTCCCCGGATTGCTTTTTCTGCTTGTATAAATTGATGGACTGATAATTAAATTTATAATACCGTAAAACACATTGGGCTTGACTGCATACCAAAGTGCAATTGTTCAAAATTGCAATCAAATAAGCAGTTGGGGGCAGTGGAATAATTCTGAGAGAAAGTAACATCGGGGGACCAGTTAAGGCATGTGCTATATATTTCATAAGCAAGGTAGTTGAAACACCAATAGGTTAGAACACCTCTGTAATTTTATCCTTTAATACTTGAATGGTTAACTTATTTTCTATCATGTGGGCCCTCAACGTGCTCTCCACACATTCCTTGGCACCAACCAACGTCTTTCATAAGTTCTTTTAGATTTTTTTAATTAAAAGAATGTTCAAGTTATTACAGATATTGATGAATGTTTTACACAAATCAAAAATTATAAAATACCAAGGATATTCCTCTGGAAAGATTCAGAGGAAAAGGTAAAATAAATACGTGAAGTGCACAAAAGAATGTAAGTGCTATCCTTAAGATATTAAAAAGAGAATGAAACAATATTAAAAATAAGATGTTAAGAATAACATATTAATAAAATATAATTACTTGCATCTTAAAAGCTAAATTAAGAACACCCCCCCATTTATTGATTTAAATTTATTTCATTTAAATACTTTATATGGCTACCCTTCCCATTACAGTGACTCTGGGCAGTGTACAAAGATTAAAAAACCAACAGTTAAATGCAACAGCCTATGACACCTGGGATAAATGATACGTTCCAATCCTAAAATCACATTAATTACAGAACTTGCCTGGCCTCCTGGCTCAAATGCCTGGGGAAACAGCCAGGCCTTCAGAGCCCTGAGGAAGGCTAACAGGGTTGGGGCCATTAGATCTTCCAGGGGATGCTGTTCCACAAGCACAGAGAAGGCATGACTCCCAGGCCCAACAAGATGATCTTCTTTAATAGAGGGGACCTGGGTATGCCCTCTCTGCTAGGTCTGGTGGAAGGACCAGAAACAAGAGAAGAAAGGCAGTCCTGGAAGTTGCCTGGCCCTATGCTATGCAGGGCTTTATAAGGACAATCAGCACCTTGAATTGTACCCAAAACCTACTGGGAGCCAGTGCAGCTTGTGGAGCAGCTGTGTTTTATGGGTGTAGCAAGAGACCCTCAAACGTCCCACACTGCTGCATTCTTGATCAGCTACAGCTTCCAAATGCTCTTCAAGGGTAGCTCCATGAACAATGTGTTACAGTAATCCAAACAAGAGGTGACTAAGACATGAATCACCATGAGCAAAGCCTCCTGGTTCAGAAATGGGTGCAATTGGTACACAAGCTGAACCTGTGCAAAGGCCACCCCTAGCCACCCTGTCACATTCTTTGAGCAGGAGCCATGAGTCCAAGAGGACCCCCAAGTTGTGTAGCAATTCTGATTGGGGAAGTGTACCCCCAGGCAGAGTTAGAGGTAGAATATTTCCAGAACTTGGGGAAGGGGCTTGAAACCCACAGCCACACAGTCTTGCCTTGACTGAACCAAAGCCTCAGTCTAGACCCTCATAGCCTCTAGGTGCTGGGAAAGGATCTTGGCAGCATCACTTGGTCGGCCAAGCATGGAGATGTACAACTGGGTATCATCAGCATGTTGATGATACCGTACCATATGCCAACAAATGACCTTGCTCAGCTGCGTCATGTAAATGTAGGAGTCGCAAGAGGGTAGAAGCAGGGGCCTCAGGCTCAACCTTTTGCCCCCTTCCAACACTGACTTGAACCAGCCTCAAAGAAAGGAGGAAAAACATAGTACCTCCTTCCTCCAATCCCCTAAGCTGGGCCAGAAGGATACCATGATGAATGGTATCAAAGGCTGCTGAGAGATCAAGGACAGCTAGAACGGATGCACTACCCCCTTCTGAAGCCCGCCAGAGGTCATCCACAAATGTTATCAACTGTTGTCTCAGTGCTATAACCAGGCTCGAATCCTTATAATCTGCTTCTTCCAGCGTACTCTGGAGCCATAGGCCAACTATCTTCCCTAAAAAGGGAAGGTTGGAGACTGGATGAAAATCGTCTAGCTATGCTGGGTCGTCTCTTAAGGAGGAGGCAGACAACTGCCTTCTTCAAGGTGGATAGAACCACTCCCTTCTGCAGAGAAGCATTCACCACTGACTGGACCCAACTACCTGTCACTTCCTGGGAGACCTATAGCCTATTCTAATGATGTACATGATTAGTTGTCTGTGCTAGATAAACTTGTATCTATCATTTGGAAAATTAGAAGGAAATTATACAATTTAGTGCTTCTATACCTAATAGAAAATCAGCTATATCCTGGTTAATTAGCCCCTTCTTTTTAATTAGTACTTTGCTTTCTATTAGCAATTTCAACTCCAAAAGATGTGTTCCTGTCCATGTTCAGACTCTTCAGATTCATGATATAGGTCAGGTGACTACCTCTGCCCAACCCTAGACCAGTTATAATTAACAGGAACTAGATTCCCTTAAGTCTTGTCACCTTACTCACTCTCTGAACATCCATAGGTACTGGACATTGTCTTTCATAAGTTGCCTCTTCCTGTAAGTCAAGTGAAGACAATTTCTGACCCACCAAGTGTTGTTTAACATCTCCTAGCACTTTTCACTATTGGCTGGTTGTCTGAGTGCTGAAATTCAGTATTATTTGGAGTGCCACAGGCTGCTATTTCCTGCTCTGCTTCGTGTAGATTAACAAATGTTTAATGTTTATTTTATTTTAAAAATAGCTGCTTATTTTCCTATTTCCTTTTTTCTATACTCCTTAATAGTTATCTTTTCTAGAGGGTCTTTTTTTTTTTTTGGTTTGAGTTTCTGGTAAAACCCAGAGGATAGTTCTATTTTTAATCTGCTTCTTAGTCCTTTTGAATCACATTATTGGGTACCAAGCTGTAAGGAAGTTGTTGTGGTTGTTGGTTTTTAAAAAGGAACAATCAATAGAAGCGAGTATGTGTAGCGCTGGGTTGAACTGTGGAGTCCTTGGGGTTCTCTGAGCTTGGTTGTTTTCTTGCAAACGTTTTGCTACCTGGCCAGGTAACAACTGAAGATGTTACCTAGCCAGGTAATGAAACGTTTGCAAGAGAACAACCAAGCTCAGAGAACCCCAAGGACTCCACAAGAGGAACAATTGCTGAGGCTTTACCAGTTGGACATCAGTAAGTTTGTTGGCACTCCTCCTTATTTTAAAGTTATTGCCCATTCCAAAGAAACATACTTTATACAACAGGCTTAAAAACATGTGAGCAATATTAATTTATTAATTTATTAATTTATTAGGACCAAAAGGACCAAAGCCAAACAAAAAATATTATACATAACCAAACACTATGAACTAAAATAATAAATTGAAAATACAAATCTGTTAATTAAAATGGCCAAAGTGATATAATTAAATGTTCAACAGTAATGTTGACATAAAAATTTGCTGACCCTTCTGGAGTTCTTGGATAATCAATCAGCAAAGGAAAAATGAAGATTCTCTTCCTCTAAGCTACAATCACTATGAACTAATAGAAGCATTTTTATATCAGCTTGAATATCTATGTCAAAAACAATATAGAGGTATTATAAAATTAATTTTATTTCCCCTGTGGATGGGGAAGATTCATTCTTGTGCAGGAATGTTGTTAAATCTTACTTCCAGCAGCAGAGACAATAAACTATTAAATTGAGTGAGTGTAGAGACTCTCCTGTGGGTTAAGTAAAGAATAGTTGACATGGGAAAAGGTTCTTTCAAAGAACTGCAACATACATTAAATCATACTGTCTATCACAGTCAAGCACCCATTGCCTCAGCTGTCACAAGCTTTCTCAGGCCAAGTGATTTCAGATGTTGAGCTGATAAGCCATTAAGATTTTAAATCTAGTTCAGTACCTGCCTTTCATGAAGATATGAAGTTATCCTGTAAAATCAAGGAAGTCAAGAAGCTGCAAATGAAAACTCACTTGAGCTAAAATTCAGGTAGCCAAGGGATGTGAGAATTTTTAAAGATCTGGACAGATTCATATCTCAACAGACAGTTAGATATACATTGGGGAACTCACAATATAATTTTTGATTCAACGTTCAACAGAACTTCCATTAGGATAATGCAAATATGCACACCGTATAACTGTAGAGGGAAACTAAGTAGATCAGACCATGAAATAAATTCCATAGGATACCTACAACTACTTTTATTGAGATGGGCTGTAATAATAGAATCTTGCAAGTCCGATTTTGCCATTCCTCCTCCTCCTTATAGTTCAGTGAATTAGGGAGGTGTCTGTCTGAGGTGCTTCTGCATGTTATCTGGACTTAAAAATGCTTTAGCCCTTGTGCCTTGGTAACAGAGTCTGCATATCTTCATCAAGGTCATATTCCTTACTCTGCAGTAAGGAAGATGACCTTGATGAACATAGGCAAGAACTGTTACCTAGGCAAAAGGTGTTGAAATTGATTTCCTGGTCTGGTCTACCTATTGGAGCTGACAACAGCTGATGATTATCATTCTAAATATTTTTGTTGCAGGTGTGACATAATTGTTGCCATTGCAATTGGCACAGCATGAAATAGCATTTAAGAGTTAGTGGGCCTGGGTGGTGACAGTCCTTTGTTATCCTTTCCAGATCGCAGAGATTGGGAAAGAAACATCCAGTGAAATCATTTAAACTGGCCAATACTAAAGATGTTGATTTTCCAGAGAGACAACAGATGAAGGTGTTTTGAAGAAAGTGAGCATTTTGATTGATGACCAGTCTCTCTTCTCAGCAGTCATGGGGAAAGGCTCAAAGACTCTATCTCCGGCCCACAGGCATTGTAGAGAGGATTGCTGCGTTATCAACATATAAAACAATTGAAAGAGATTAGCTTAAAAAGAAGTAATACTGTGGGATAATCTTGTAGATACTAAGGAAAAAAAAAGATATTATTGCCCTGTCTATTCCCATATGTAAATTTTCCATTAAAGTCCTCCTCAATAGATCCATTTAGGGTGAAGAGGTCAATTTTATTATTATTTAGGCCTTCACCCTTTCTGATTTACTCCTATGTCTGATGGTATCTCAAAGTAAGTGGGCTACAAAGCTGTCAGCTATCCATTTTTAAATTTCTTGTAGGAGAATAAAGTCAAATTTCCCAGTGAGACTTGGAAGAAGGATTGTTCCTTTCTATGAATCATTAATCAGATAAATTTCTAGGGATTTGTTAACATGCTGTTTGCTTCTGCTTCTCAAGGTCATGTTACCCTTCACAGAAATGATATATTACTTATGCTGAAGATGTTTGCTTCATTGCAGGATGAAAACTTGGTATTGGACCTGTACATCAAGTTGGTATCTTTAAAAAGTGACTTAGGTATAGTTTTAAAAAAGCCACAATATTTCATTAAAAAAAAAACATTAAAGAAATATTTGTATGGTTAAACTTTACTTGCTCCCATCTCTTTACTTTGGGAGCCAATCTGCCCGGTTAACGTCTGCTTGGGACATATGGTAACATAGAAATTTACTAAGAATATGTTACTGCTTTTCTTGAGGACCTTCTTACTTTATTCACATCTTTATGTTTGACATATAGCACTAGCTGTGCTGGTAATAAAACTCACGCTTTCCCTATTCTTTGAAACTCAGCAGAAGTGTGAATCCTCTCAGCAGCAATTTCTGTCTAGAGGCCCACAGATTTACTTGTTAACAACTTTTGTTTCTACTTTTATTGAAGATAACCCCATTCAGCAGTTCAGGGAAGAATGAAGCCTATCTTGCTTCTCAAGAACGTTAGATAATTTCTTATTAAAGGGTGGCCACTTGGATGTGGTGTTCCACAGCAAACCACATCACAAACCACATTTCCAGCAAACTAGAAATGTTTGTGTTAACGTTGTGGTGAATTGGAATAAGAATTTAGCCTGCATTAATTATATGATGTTATAATTATTTTGTCATACTTTTGCATATATGCTTTCAGTTGTATTTCTTTGAGGGCTCTTCAGTATGGAATTCTTGTTACAATGCCAATTTGTTATTAAATGCCTTTAGAATTAATGCCTAGAACCAAGGCAATAGATTCAAGGATGTACAGAGCTTATGTCTACTTCCTTCCACAATAAAGTGCGGGGTCAGAATAATGAGAGCCTTGATGCTTCTTGTATATCAAAGCTGCCATGTTGCATTTCAAAGCATGCATTTGTAACATTTTTGCAACATGAATGACACCGTGTCTGCCTTGGAATTATCTTGTTTCCTTATCAGGAATAAAGTAATTATCTCTATAGGGTCTCCTAGTAGTGTGTATGCAGACTCAAAAATCCTTTTCAGTTTCACTTACTTTATTACAAGCCACAGACCCAACATACATATCAGAACATATGGATTAAATACAGTACAATAAGATAGATAAAAGAGGAAAAAATACTGTTCAATAAAATAGAATAAAAATAATATAACGTTCTAGGGCTTTATGCAGTTCTCTATACAATAGAACCAAAAAAATCAGCATAAAATTAATCTGCCATTAATAATACACAGGTTCTACAAGTTACAAATGCAAACTTTGCAACAGAAGAATTAAAGGAATCCTGTTGAACTCTGGGCATTAGCAAAAATCTAGACATTATGGGTGTTTGGCTTCCCTGAATATTGCATTATGAAACCAAGTATGAGAAGCAGGGTACTTGTTCAAAACATTTTCCATCAAATTTCCAGGGCAGTTTTAAAAAACTCTTTGCAAAGTGCATGCTCTTAGTTTTCTCATAGTTAATTTGCAATAAATGCTCTTTGCAAAAATGTGATACCTTCATGGCCCTTCTCAACACAAGTGGTGATTGTGATAGAATTAACACATCATAATTATGGTCTCATAAAGCAGTATAGATATGAGCTTGTTTACCAGTTTGGGGGATGATGTTCTTTATTTAAAGACCAGGTGATTGTATTAATATAATAATTAAATAATAATGGGGCTACAATACACCTTTGCTTAACTCCCTTGCTAATTGGCAGTACAGCTGAGAGATGGCCTGTTATATTACATCTCACACTCACTTTGGTGTTTATATGAAAACTGTGTAAGATGGTGAGATGCTGTCTGCAAATTGTGTAAGATTTTAATTATATTCTTATTTGTTACATTTATATAACCGCCCATCTCATGAATGTGGTTCTGGGTTGTGTACAATAAAAAACAAACCATAAAAAGAGACAAACATTAAAAACTATTCCATATTTAAAAACATCAATATTATTTTAAAAGATTTAGAAGAAAGCATCTACGGTGTTACATACAATGTAGTCATCTCATCAGTTCTCTATTTCCCTGAGAGCCCCAAGCCTGCTAACATAGTCACATTTTGAGGGACTTCCAGAAGGTTAGCAAAGATGGGACCAGTCTCAAGTCAGGGGAAACAATGTTCTACAGAGCAGGCGCCATAGCAGAAAAGGCCCATCTCCTGAGTCCCACCAGATATAACTCCGTAATAGATGGGACCTGCCACATAACTCTTCTGCATTCTGACAAATGCCAGATAATTTGTCTGGAGTTTGATACAAAGGCCTACTTAAGGTCCACAAAAAGAGCAAACAAAGCTGTCTTGGGAGATTGAGTATATTTTTCAATCAGGTGGGAGAGTCTCAATCCATAGCCAAACTCAGAGGATCCGCTCTAAATTCTGTTTGAATATGATAATCTAATCAAGATGATTGATAATTCAGACTACCCGTAACTGTCCTCCAGAATTTGGCAGAATCTCACCCACATGCTGCCACTATCAGCTGAGCCCAGGCTAAATGAGCAGCTTTTCCACTTTGGTGGCAACCAAACATGCATAGTGCTTCTTTTGAAGCAGAACCGTTGAGTACAGAATATATAGATGGTTCTGTCGATAAACACTAAATAAATGGTTGTTTCTTTCTTAGTGTTTTGACATTCCTTATCAAACTAAAACTTTAAGATATATTACTTATTTGGCCTCTTGTTAGACCTGGGCAAGAATGTTTTTCATTTACAGGATTGGATCACAGACTTATAAAGTGTTGATTCACCAGTGGATTTGAGATAAACTTCTTATTGATCTGCCCTACTTGGATGGAATTCAAAAGCCAATGGCTGGAAAAGGCTGGACTAAAAGACAGCACTGAGGCACTGATCATAGCAGCACAAGAACAGGCACTAAGCAGCAGATCCATAGAAGCAGGGTCTACCCACACTAGACAGGACCCAAGGTGAAGACTGTACAGAGATGTCTCAGACACAGTCCAACACATAGTTGCAGGGTGTAAGATGCAGGCAGGAACAGCATACACTGAACTGCACAATGAAGTAGCTGGCATTGTGTACAGGAACATCTGCATAGTATATGGGCTAGTCCCTCCCAAGTCCAGATGGGAGATTCCACAGAAGATTGTGGAGAATAACAGGACTAAGATCCTGTGGGACTTCCAGATCCAGACAGACAGGCAGGTACTGGCCAATCAACCAGACATTATGGTAGTAGACAAGGACCAGAAGACAGCAGTGGTGATAGATGTAGCAGTGCCAAGTGGCAGCAACTTCAAGAAGGAGTATGAGAAGATGGAGAAATACCAGTGCCTGAAGGAAGAACTAGAGAGGATGTGGAAAGTAAAAGCCAAAGTGGTCTCAGTGGTGGTAGGAGCACTCGGGGCTGTGACTCCTAAGCTGGAAGAGAGGCTCCAACAGATCCCAGGAACAACATCAGAGCTCTCTGTTTAGAAATATGCAGTGCTAGGAACAGCTAAGATACTGCGCAGAACCCTCAAACTCCGAGGCTTCTGGTAGAGGACCTGAGATTGAGGAAGACACATACCACCATAGGGATGAGAGGATAAATATATAGGAAAAGTACATTAAAAAAAATATGTAGGATAACTGATTTTAATAAATAAAATTAAGGGAAGTTGCATACAAAATTCCAGTTTTTATGGAATGATGCATATGAATATAGAGGTAGATTTTCCAGTCACTTTCTTTTAAATCACAAAGCAATAACACATCAATATCTGTGACACTCAGATGGACAGGGTTTATATAAATCCATATATCCCAAATCATACTGTTCAATTCTCAAATAATGTTAATGTATTAAGGTCACAGACGTTTGCCAGGCATTTGAAACAGAACTTAAAAAAAAAAAAGATGTGAGTTGTTACTAGCTTTGTTGTTAAGTTCTGGAGAGATACTGCAGTTCAGATGAATTCCTAACCTAAAAGAAATATTCACCACACTTGTCTTCTGCATGGGTGGCCCTCTTTATCATCAGGTTGGTCTGCAAAGCTAACATTTGTTAGCTTGTGTGACTTCTCATGTTTTTCAATCAGAGACTTCCTGCTGTAAATATCACACATTTCAGCATACACTACGTTTCAGCCTCTGCATTTCAGGACATCCATTTCCAGGAGCCAAAGAAACAGCTGAATTTTAAAACAAAAACATCTGCACTTGTATACTGGACAAGATTCAACAGCAAGATATAGCAACAAAGCCAAATGCCAATTTTTGTTATACCAGAGAATGAACTGACATTTCATAACTTCTCCACCAGCAACATGTATTTAAGAAAATCCCAGTATATTATTTGTCATTTGAAGAAATTGGGAATTGGGAGGAAGAAGTGAAAAGAAAAGGTTATAGAATCCAAAACATCTCTCCATGGCACATTCAATGAGTATTAATATGTTATTGTTTGTTACTTGTCAAAGTCTTAATCTTAAATAAATGGAAAAAATTATAAATCTTTCTCCACACTACCCTTTCCAAAGCACAATAATAGTATTTACAAGTTAAAAGAATAGCAGGAAATATCTAATAGACTTACCACTTGGTCTCTAGGAAACAAAAACAAAAAAAAATACCATGCTAATCTTAAGGCTATTCCACTGCTCTTTAAACAACATTAGCTTTCCCATACATGTTATGCACAGATTAAATGCAAACATTTTGAGAAAATACAATCTCATGTTTGTTCAATAATTGATGTATATAATGAACAACAAGAGTGAATTTATGCAAAAAAAAAAAGTCAAATTAGCATTATGAGGCTAAATGCATGTCATCGCATTATTTATCGTAGGTTTCAAATCATCATCATCATCATCATCATCATCATCATCATCATCTGATTTAAGAGTTTAAGCCATTATAAGTTCACTTATGAACCAAAAATTTTAATCAAGGGTTTTCCATATTTGCTCATTTACAATTTAATGTTCATGTCCCATATTTTACCCTGGTTCTTCAATCCTAATTGATAATTTTTCTTTACATGAATAAGAAAATGTCTTGGTTTTTTACATTTTTTCAAGTGAATGTAAGAAGACAGCATACATTAATATTAAAAATATAGAGTATATCAATATCCATCCATCCATCCATCCATTCTTTGGTAAATATATTCAAAGCTTGTATGACTGACAACATCAGAATACTTATCCATTTTTATTTTATTTAAAATGTTTCTACCCATAAATACTAAATAGTGCTCATAAGTCACGTAGTCATCTGGGGGTTGGTCAGCTTTCAAATCCAATAAAATAAATAAAGTTTAAAACTCATAAAATAAAATTAAGCATGAACAATTTAGTAAGTACCGAAAGCAGCAAGGAAAAGCTTATCAGAAATAAACAAGAGCCAGATAAATGATGGTGATAATGATGATGATGATGGTGATGATGGTGATGATGGTCATTTTAAAACTGTGCAATCAGGAAGCTTTCTTTTAAGTTTTTAAAATTAACCCAGTGTAAAATGATCCTGTTAGCAACATCAGCCCCAAAACAGCATCATACAACCAACACAGAAACCAGCATAAAATCAATATAAAAGGAACATTAACATTCAGCACCAAGAAGAACAATTAACAGTTACCTCCCTCCTCTTCATAAACATAGTGACATTAACAATCTATGGGACCTTCTTAACAACTATTTAATTAATTTAGCATATTCATATCCAGATGTTACAGTACTAATTGCCAGTAACCTGCACACATTGGGGTAATGACACCTCCTTAGAAGCTCATTTTTATTGGCCTCTTCTCCCCCAAAGAGAGAACTTATTATTTTCACGTCTGACAATCTATAGACAAACATTGTAACATGGCAAGTTTTTATTTGGGCCAGTTGGCAGACGGTTGGACCTTTTCATTCTTAATGGAAACAGCAAAGGAGATTCCAATGGGGAACATACGGCATTTTTCAGTCTTCAAAGGGGGCAGTGTGATAAATTGGATACCTGTGTTCACTTAATAACACATTTTTGTATTGGAAATCACCTGGACAGTGATCACTTCCTTTTAGTTTCCCTACTCAACCCTAAAGCAAGTACCAAACTTCTTTAAAAAGCCCCCTGTTGTCTTAGCACCCTACAAAAAAAGTGTGTTCAGAATAAATGATCTTCTGGAGTGGCAAAAGACCAGCTTGGTCTCTTGAATTCAGATCTCTTCCTTCAGATTCATTCTCAGAACTGCCTAACAGATTACCCCAAGTGGGTGTTAATATATTATCTGTCTTTTACCCTTATTGTTCAAGCTCCTTTGTCAACAATACCCTCAGAATAGCATAGCCTCCTTCATATTATAGGTAAAGCCTCATTCAACAGTATCAAAGCAAAAAAGTCCTTACTCATGGCAGGAAATACTTTTTGTGTTTACAACTCTCAAGGTATGTTCTAGTCATTCTTAAAGCAAAAGATCCATCTTAGTTCTGGTACTTAGTTAATAGCAATCTTAATGATAAAGGGTTTGGTCCAATCTGCCTAATACCTGCAGAATCCTGGAAAAAGTATTTCCAGATAATTTTCACAATAGAATTAATGAGCAATTGAGTTGTGACTTACTCTTGAAATGTTCTTCCTGACTAACTTCCCATTTCCACACTTGAGGTCAAAGACTTCATTTCACAACTAAAACCTGGAAAAGCCATGGGAGGAGATTTTATACCTCCAGAATTTTTAAGGGAGAACAAGGACTGGTAGGGTCCAGTGCCAGCTTTCCTATTCATCCACATTGACAGCTACTGACTAGAGCCACAATAATGTTATCCCAATCTATAACAAAGGCAATGAATAGATCCTGCCAGTTTTAGACTCATCGGCATGCTTAACATAATTAGTAAGCAGCATGCTACATAACTCTACTCAAAACTATTGGACTGGGTTGAAAATGAAAACATTCTCATTGAGGAGCAAGCTGATTTCAGAGAGATCAATCAGCTCTAGATTACTATCTGGTTCTTCACCATTTAGTTGAGAAATAGTCCTCCTTTTCACAGGCTTTGTCATTCTAAAATGAGCCTTTGATTTAATTCTAAGGAAAAGGTTGTGGGAAAAATTAAGGTTACTTCTGCTCATTCAATCCTGCCACCCCAACACCACTTTGACAGTCAGATGGTCTTCCTGGGAATGTTGCTTTGGAGTTCTCACTATTCAGAGAGGCATAAGACAGGGATATATTTTATTCCCTCTAGTTTTTAAACTTCCAAGTCAAACTAAAGTGGAAGAACAAAGCCAGTTCCCATGATATGATTTTGAATATATATCTACCATTTTGAAGGAGAATATCATGAATTGCTTTGAAGTCCTATACCTCATTGAAAGGGAATCAGAGGAACCGTGGAATGAAATCAAAGAACTTGTTAAGGATGAATATGAAAGAAAAGACTGCCAAAAACTATGAAACAGAAGAAAAAAATTGGATTTCAGAACAGAAAGTGGAAATTGCTAAGAAAAAGAGAAGCAAAGCCAAGAAAGGTAACAATCACAGGAAGGAACAAAGAATTTCAGAGAGACAAGAAGCAGTATTACAACAACATCTGTAAAGCCATTGAAGATGGAAATGGACATGGAAAACCAAGGAAAGTTTTCCAAAGGATCTCTGAACTCAGAAGGAGGTTCCAACCTTGATGTATGCTGAAGTACGCCAATGGACAGAAACTAATTCAAGGAAAATCAAATGAAGATGAAAGAAATATACTAAAATTCTATACAGTAGGAATTAACATCCAAGATATCTTAGAAGATGTTCCCTACTTACAAGAGCCTCTAGTACTAAAAGATGAAGTTAGATCAGCACTCTATTCATTACCAATTTGGAATTGATGGAATGTCAAAAGAAATATGGTAAGTAACAAAAGAAAAATTAGTAAAGATTCTTGGCAAACTATGCCAACAAACTGGCTTAGTAAAGTGTTTGAGCCATATGCTCTTTCACTCTTTCACCTTATGGTGATAATAAATACATTTTGTTGTTGTTGATACAGCTGAGAACTAGGTACAGTACCTCTGTCTTGTCTGGGGTGAGTCTCTAACCAAGCACTATTTTCAGTTTTTTTTCCTGTTCCTTGATAGGAATTGAAGTAAGTGACAATGCAAATGATTATTTGAATAAAGTACTCTTTTAGGAGTTGACAGCGTGTTCATTCCTGTAAAGTGCCTTGTATTTTTAGGACTTAGAGCATTTCAAAATGAATGACTGATCTTGTGTGACTTACTACATTTATCCTATTGAATGTTTCATGTGTCTCACACGGAGGCATTCTCAGAAAGTAGAGATAGTAAGCAGGTGGTATTATGTGCATTTCTAACTATCAGTCCTAGGTTATAAGAGTACATAGCCTTCCTTTTGAGTTAAGTGGAAAATGGGACATGTAGTTGAAAATATCTGGAAAGACTGTACCATTACTAATCCCAAGTTGTCTGCTCCAAGATTCCTTTTGCACTGATGTATTTTAGATGGTTCCCAGCTGTTGGACATGGGAAAACATCCCATTAAAAAATCCACTAGCACATTAGGGTTAAATGTTAAGGAAAGAAAAAAAAGTTACTAAAACTTCTGTACCTTTTCCTGGAAAGGACCAGTTAACGCTTAATAGTTATTAACTGATCCCATACAGCAGCAAATCTGTAAATTATTAATGAATATGTATGTGCAAAGAAATAAAGCCTATTATTGTACATTCTATGAGTCTTATTCCTGGACCAAGAATGTCCTTTTCTGGTGACAGAATGCAGCATAAGTACCTCTATAAGCTTCCCATAGAAAAAGCAACACTTTTCCCTTTTCTAGAGAAGGGTTATGTCCTTTTCAGTTCTATATTAATCCCTCTCGGGCTGCATAGACCAGCATAGCTGATATGCTTTTACTTGCTTTGATGAAGAAAGGTGCAGATGTTTTCCAGGTCCCATCTCCAAGGCCTCCAAGTGAACACCTACTGTAGAAACACAAGCAATTACTTACATTGTTGCAAGCAAATTATTCACAAGATCAGGTGCCAGTGTAACTTTAACAACTCAAATTCTAACACATAATATTGATTTTAAAAAAAATTCATCCTACCCTTTAAAAATAGTAGTAAAAAGAATAAACCATTTTAAAAACCTGGAGTATGAGAACCTGGAGTACAAAACCTGGAGTACAAGATTAGACATTCTCTGATTAAGCATACACATTAATAACACAATAAAAAAAACCAATAACCGAAAAGAAAAAGCCTCAGAACAATTGCCCTTAATCTTTACTATAGTATCCCAATAGGCAATTGGGGGGGGGGGGGGGGGGAGATAGCATTTAATGGCCCATAGCCCAAAAGCATTCCCCATAGATCTGGGTCTGATGCTGCTGAGGCCGTACCATAGATAGCTATCCAATAGACTGGAGAGAATCCAGAGCAGGATCCCTGAAAAATCTCTATGAGGATTAATTTCACTTGTGATAACTGATATAAAACCATTAAATGCATATGCTTCCTCCTCCTCCACCTCCTCCTCCACCTCCTCCTCCTCCTCCTCCTCCTCCTCCTCCTCCTCTTCTTCTTCTTCTTCTTCTTCTTCTTCTTCTTCTTCTTCTTCTTCTTCTTCTTCTTCTTCTTCTTCTTCTTCGCCTTGTAAAACCAATTAAGTGCTTTAGATGTAACATATCACACAAGGAATTAAGATATTTCAAATTGATAAAGTTGATCTTAACAACCTTCTCTCTATTTAAATTTAAGGAATAAAAATGAAACCCGAAATAAAACATTCCAGAAAGAAAAATCAAGAATACTCTTGAAAGCTACTTGAAAGTCACTTTAGACTGGCTGGGTTAAAGATCCACAAAAGAATAACAGAACATTAGGTACCAATAGAAGAGAATATACGTAGCTCAGGGTTGAACTGTGGAGTCTTTAGGGTTTTCTGAGCTTGGTTGTTTCCTTGGACACATTTTGTTACCTGGCTAGAAGATGCTACCTAGCCGGGTAATGAAACAACTGCAAGAAAACAACGAAGCTCAGAGAACCCCAAGGACGCCAGAGAACATTAGGTTTATGAACATATGAAGTTGTCTTTATTGGAAAAATCTAAAGAGCAAAGTGACAGCTGGGGATGCGGTGGCGCAGCGGCTTAATGATGCTGAAAGTTGCGGGCCAGAAATGGCTGACGGCTTCGGCAGTTCGAGTCCAGCCTTCACCATTAACAAGGTGAGCTCTTGTTTCCTCCCCAGCTCCTGTCAACCCAACAGCTTGAAAACTCACGTGAGTAGATAAATGGGGACTCTCACTCCAGTGGGAGGAAAAATGCTGGCAGCGCCTTGCACAGAGAGACGGGACCAGTTGCCGGTAAGCGCGAAACCGCGCTCACCCGAAAAGGGCGCAAAGCAACAGAAACCCCGCCTCCTGCACTCGCCAGCTGGGCTCTGCTCTAGGAAGGAGGCTCTGGCAAACCACTTCCGAAAAACAATTCCCTTGAAAACTGCAAGGACTCATCCAGGCAGGCACTACAGGGTCAGTAATGACTGAGTGCAGACACACACACAAAAAAAAGTGACAGCTGAACCTTCTGGTCTTGCGTTTACAAGAACATTGAATAGTCTGTTCAGTAGGAATCTGGTGGATACTTTTGTACAAATATTGTACTGTTTTCTACAAGCTTCTAACAACTGGATATCAATTGTCCAAGTTATTTCAGTTATTAACTGCTGGGACACTACCATCTGTTTCCTACATGATATATAGCAATATTGTCCACGTATTCCAAATAAAAAGCCTCCAAAACCACAGAGTGTCTTCCAAAGTGTCCTAAAATTGGCTAATAATAATTCTAAATCGGGCATTTAATGAATTATCAGGGATTTTGGCACTGACATTAGAAATAAATCAGTAGAGACTAAACATTTGTTCCATTTATAGTCAGAAAACTTACTCAAAGAAGAAAAAAAGAAGTAACGTAGATGCAAAACTCAGTCCCCTTGCCCCAAACTTCTTTGGCAGTCATTACCCTAAAGACTCCGTAATACTGTTGTATTTATTTTATGTACATTGAAGTTATTATGTATCTGGCTTAACTTTAAAGGAAAATTCCACACTGCAAACTTACATACGTTAATACCAATGAGTTTACTTAATCAGTCAAAACCAGATGCTGGTCCAAATTTCATCCACAATATGTATCTATTTCAGACCAGGAAAGAACTGCTTTATACTTTATAGTTTGTCATAAATATGTATCATAAAACAAGGGATTATAAGGTGCTGATAATCAGTAAACAAATTCAACAATCTAATATATTATGCTTACATAAAGATTAACATTAAAAAAAAAAACCATGGTGGATAAGATTAAAAAACCTTAAAGCACTTTGTTCTCACAATGGCCAATTAGATGTTTGTGGGAAGCCTACAATCAGCATATAAATAAAACTATATCTTCTTTCTTATGTTCCCCCAAACTCTTGAGCATCCTATTTCCTCCAACACTGGCATAGAACTAACAGCCATTATAAGCTCATTTTAAAGACATCTACACTGATGTCATCATGCATATCTGAAAATCTGAGCTGTGCTGTTTGGGGAGAAGTATTTCCTTTATTTGTTCTGAACCTCCCATCATTTAGTTTCATTACATGACCAGGTTCTAATATTATAAGAAAAGAAAATTCATTCCCCTTTTGGTTTTTTTTTTTTTTTCCTCACCATTTTATGTAATGCTGTCATGCCTTCCAAAGCTAAAGAAGCTTTGGGAAAAAAAGCTTCCCTCTTAAGAACTAAAGAGGCTAAAAAGCTCCAGACATTTAAGACTTTCTCAGAGCAGTCCCTTAATGAATTTCGTTATCCTTTTATGCATTTCTCTAGCCTCATAATAATCTTTTTGAAATATGGTGATCAGGACTGAACACATTTTGGTGTGGTCATTTCTATAGAGTTATGTAATATGTGCAGTTTTATGTCAGCTCATTTTCTAATGACCTCCAAGATTGAATTTTTCATAGTTGCCACACACTGGATCAATATTTTTCATGTTCTAGTCAATAAGGAGAGAGCCCATTTGGTATAGCGGTTAAGGCATCGGATTGTGAGTTCTTGTCCTGCCTTAGGCACAAAGCCAGCTGGGTGACCTTGGGCCAGTCACTCTCTCTCAGCCCTAGGAAGGAAGAAATGGCAAGCCACTTCTGAAAAACCTTGCCTGGAAAACTGCAGGGACTAGTCCAGGGAGTTGCCAGGAGTCAAAAACTGACTCAAAGGCACCAAAAGGGGGCGGGGGGGGGGGGGGAGTAAATAAAGAACACTAAATCTGGAGTCAATTTCTTAAAAACTTTTTAAAATTATTATTAAACTTATATGCCACCTGACTCCCAGCAAGTCTTCAATAATATATATGACAACTTCAAAAATATATATGCTTCAAAACAATATACTTTTGCTTCAGACCATCATCCCTTCACAGCTTTTCACAAGTGGCAGAGCGCAGCCTTGTGCACTGTAAACCAAAAGTGAAGCTAAGTAATAACTATACCAGCTAACCAGGCCCACTGCCCCAGTCTTCTGTTCTTCTCTGTGTGCCCTCTCATTCCAGCATATGCCCAGGGTGGTCAGGTCTCCTCCTTCTGCACTTTTCAAAAAATTGATTTGCATCCAAGGACTACAGACATACGATCCAGTCATAGCACTGGTAGGGCAGTGCTGAAATCTGTAGCCTCGTTTTGTTTTTTGGCAACAGGGGAGATGGAGTTGTTTTGATTGAACTCAACCTACACCAAGGGACTTCGTCAGTCAGTGGCATAAAAATACCCCAAATACAATAAAGAGTTTTATTTATTTATTTATTTAAAAGGAAAAATCATATAAATTAAAAACATCAGTTGCAATTGAATTGTGTGTGTGTGGGGGGGGGGGGTGCAATCTTAGAGGTCTCACATTGATCTGGGGTCCAAATGTAGGCATGGATTGCCCATCCCTGAAGTTATGGAATCATTGCTACTGTATATTGTTCTTTGGAACCTTAAAGAAAAATAGCATCAGCATGCAGTAGATTGTCATGAAATTAAATGTGTAAGAGACGCTTTTTCGTTTCTTATGCATAGAGAGAAACATCAGGAGAAAACAGATTTAAACTCACTACATAGGCTTGTTGAAAATCTGTTATTCTTCCTTTTCTCCTTCTTCCCATACTCCATGTCTAATGACACATGAATGTTAGCCTATGCAGAGTCTGCTTCTGTCACAATTATTAATAAAGTGGCTTTATTACCACGGCTTCTTCTCTTCTCTGGTGATTTGGTAGATTGGATTTACCCAATATTTGCAATGCATGATGTACTTAGAGCATATTTGGCAAATAGGTGTCCAGTGTCTGTTTGTTCTGTTCTGAGTATGCCATCTTTCCTGATATAAAGCGTTCCCTTATCAGTAGCTGTTATCTTTTTATGTTTAGTCTGAATTCTGCTTTAATTATACTTTCCAGGTTATCGTAATAGGTATAAAGGAAATAAATTCTTTAAATTTAAGAAACAAAGAAAGGCAATAGGTTAACTAGGTAAGAGAACAAAAACTATATTGGGCAAATATAGGAAACAACAAATACAGTAACTTGTGATTGAAACACCATGTTGAATGGAAGCTTTCTGTGTTCCTCATAGAAACTTCTACATGCCGCCAAAGTCCCTTAAGGGATAAGTGATGACTTAAAGATTTATGATGTATATACATGCAAGCAAACACTCATAACTACATAAGAATTTCTGTTCAATTCTTCTCTGTGTGAAAACCATCACATGAATAATGACAATGAAAACTAGCCCTTTGGAGACTCAGGAACTCATAATTCAAAGTAACTAAGATCCCTGAACTGAACAAATATTTCAAGAATCTAAATGTGGTTTGTGAGAACAGGCAGTTATTACTCCATGCGGGTAAAGGGTCATTTATGAGGATATTACCCTTAGGAATCAGTAAACCAACTTCACATAGTTCCATTAATCCATAACATTATTGTGTCCTTATTTGAAAAAAGAGAGACCAAATTACTGCAAATAATTTATATGTAGCTGAGAAATTAAAACAGTTAATAGGACTTCTACTACATTATATATAGGAAGATAGGATTATCCAGTATAAATAGAAGGCACAAACATCAGTATAAGGTAAAAGAGTTTATGTTTAGATATAATAATTATTACATATTCAAATGTATACCTTTATATCCTTTAAAAAGTGTATGTTCTAAGTTTGATTTTATGTATACTGATTTAACCAGTCAATGAAATGTATGCCTTAATTCCTACATGGCTACAAATTCTACAAAGGTTTTTAATATGGTAGCCTTTAAATAATCATTCATATAATAAAATTATCCAGTAGTACATTCAGGATATTGAAATGTTTCACCTTTTCCATAAGAGCTATCAATTTATCTGAAATGAAAAGTAAGGTTATTTTGGAACCTGCACAAACATTGGAACATTCCCTTTTGATAATTGTTGGAAGCCCAACCACCCAAAAAATGTACAGTATATCCCCAGGAAGGGCAATACCCTTTTTTCTGCTACTTTTTTTTTTTTTTTTGATACATTTGTGAGATTCATGGGGATAAAATGTTCATTCCTACCCATGCCTTTTTTTTATGCCTTCCTATGTCAACTCATTTTTTTTTCACTGAAATCAATAGGCCAGTAAATAAGAATATGCAACTGGAAGAGCCAGAATACTGACACAACTAATGGAGATCTACCTTAGCTGCTTGACTGGTAAGGAATGATCTTACTGTTCATTCTGAATGCCAGACTATACTTTTTAAGATCCTCCAGACCCAGGAATCCCAAGCAATTGCTTCAATTCTTCCAGAAAGAAGAGGAGGAAGAGGAGACGATCTGCCTATTGTTAAGGAAAATCTAACTAGCATATTTTTCCGACAATAAGATGCCCCCATGTACAAGACGGCCCCCATTTTTCCAACCCCAAATTAAGAAATCAATATTTTAAAGATAGTGCAGAACACATTTTTATTTAGTAATTAGTTAACATTTACCTGATACACTTGGTGGGAGGAGGTCCAAACCATCTCTCTGCAGCTCTATTTCCAGGCTCTTTTGCATAACTGATTACATTCAAGCACAAGTGAAACTGCCAATAGCTTGTCTCTGCAGACAGACTTCCTCTAATTGGTTTGTTCAGCATCAGCTGACGTCAGTTACATAAGGCTCATGATTGGAGGAAGTCTGTTTGGGAGACAAGCTATTTCACTCATGATTGGAGGCTAGCAATAGGAGGAAGCCTCTCTGCAGAAACAAAGTATGGGCAGTTTTGCAACCACGCGATTCTCGGCTGACTTCCTTGGATAAGACGCCCTTCAATTTTTAGGGTAAGGATTTTAGAAAAAAGTATTGTCTTATAGTCGGAAAAATACGGTGTATATATATATAGTTATATATAACTATATAACTATATAATAGTTATATGTATAGTTATATATATATATAATATAACAGTTTGCTTGCTTCAGCAACAGAGACATACCCTCCATTTCTCAATCAGTTTAAATTGTTGGAAGGTTGAACACTTTTATGTACCCACTGTAACAGCATCCCCATCAGTCACAAAGCATAACAAATAAAATATTATTTTACTAGCCCTGTGTTATTCAGAAGAATGTGTATTTTCACCTTTCAAGCCAAATTAACTTTATTTTCATTCAAATATTCTCATGGTGGAAATATTCATTTTGATAGAAAGATAACTGTAATAGTACAGTGAAATCCCTTTATAAAAAACTGGGTATTTTGAAAAGAATTTTTCAAAATCCAGCAGCAAATTTGAGGATAGAGAAAGTGGGTTGGCAGCTTTACCTAAGGGAAGGAGAAATGCACTTCATGAGGCCTTCCTTTCAGATCTAATGGAAGCATGAGAAGTCAAGACAGAAAAGACTGTACAATGAATGAATTTACATTCACATAACTCAAATTTTACCAAAATGTTCTTCTTTTCTTAAAAATGTCATAGCAATTTCTCTGCCAAATGAATAAGAATACTGTTCTGGGGGGGGGGGAAGCAAAAAATAATGTGAATATTCACAATAACCCTATGGTTAGAAAAAGTTCCTTAAATTTGAGACTAAAAGGTTCAATGAGTCATATTTTTGCCTTGTTATATTGCCAAGCTGAAAGTATGTTGCATGAATTCTTAGTGGAGCCATTTTGGAAGTGACATGGTGATGAGACAGGCCCAGAAAAAGCTGATCCTGGAAGAAGAAAAGTTTGGAGAAGAGCTGAGAGCCTCTTGATAATTCTAAACTTGGCCAAAGTTGGAGAAAAGGGGAGAACCTAGAAAATTATCCTGTAAGTTTTAAAAGTTAATTATGACTGTTTAGAAAACAGAATCATGACTCCTATCTACAGGGAAATGTAGTGTTATCACTATAATAATTCAAGTGAACAGCATAAAGGCAGGAACTCTAGTCTGCCCATTTGAAAAGAAAGGATTTGTTTTGGGTAATATAACTCTAATTAAAAATAATTGCCTTCAGTTTTCTTGAGGTTTTATTTCACATTAAAAGGTCTGGTATAATAGGAATCTATTCAACAGACTCCTAAATATGACTCATTACTATTGTTTTCTTCTGTTTTTCCTCAGCATCTTATCCTGCCTCACTTCCCTTCTTTGCGTGAATGAAACATCAGAGAAGAATAAGTATTTTAAAATATGTTATTAATATAGTCTGATTGAAATTATCTCATTTCCATTGACTCCCAAATTCCATTAGATTGCAAATAGATAGGTACTTACTTTTGTTTTTGACTATTAAGCAACGCAAAGACCACTTACTGCAAATATCCCCAATCTAGTATCTTTCGGGACACAGAACACAGCCTTCAGACTTCCCAGCAGACAATACTCCCCCCGCCCCCCCCCCACTTTCTCTCTCCCATTCCTTTTTCTTTTCCCTCATATTTCCATGACAAGAAACAGAAAGATTAAACAAAGGAATAAGTGCTAAAGGAGAGGGAAGAATGAAATGGAGAGAAGAAAAAAGAAAAGAATAAATAGAGAAGAAAACAAAAATGAGGGAAAGTGAGAAATAAGAGATAATAAAGAAAAGGAATATAAAATAATAAGGAAAGAACCTAAAGAGAAAACAGAGGATAAATAAGGGTAAAGAGAAAAAGGAGAGAGAAGGAGCAAATAGTTAGAACAAGAGTACACACACACGTAACAGAAAGGATAAAACTTGATAAAAACAGAAAAGGTAAGACCAGAAAGTTAAAAGAAGCCTTTCTTGGATTATCAGAACAAAAATTAAAAAGGGGGAGGGAAGCATGGGGCAGAGAGCATGAAATGGGGCAGAGAATAGGTTTATGCAAATGTAAGTAGAAATAATTTTTTCATTTACTTGCATAGAATCAACTCATTCTGTTAGCCATTGCACAATCTTTCAGTCACTCTGGTACTCATGGGCTTTATGAATTAGAATACCAAAGGTGATGCTTGCTGTCCAATTAGGTCCAGCAGATTAGCTGAACCTTCTCCTTGGAAAAGGAATCGCAATAACTCAGCCAAAGGTCAGGCGTTATTCCAAGGTTTAGGAATGACCTCCAGAGTAAAGTAAAATCTCTTGAGCTGAGCTCAGTTCCTAGTGACTTAATGTATGCATCCATTTAATTTTCTTGGCGACAGTATGGAAGTGATTTGTCTTGCCTTCTTCTGGCATTTTTCCCAACTTACCTGAGAATTCTACTTTATAAACCTGAGAATTCTGATTGGTCTGCAGTCCAAGTGCTAACAAAGGTCCAACCCTGCTTACCTTTTTAAGATCACCTAAGGTCTGATAGCACAATCTATCTGGGCACAGAGAAATTCAAACTAAGTGAGTGTCTGTTTTCTGGAATAAAAGGCTTCATGATGTATCTGTACTGATGATTCTGTTCTTTCACAAGCTTTTCTTCCTATGTAGCATGTGCATTTCCCTTTTATATAGCAATTTTTCAAGATAATATAAAATTTGGAGGCTGCTCAAGAAGAGAGTCAAGAAGATATGGATGAGACAATCATAAAAATGTTAAAGCTATATATCAAAGAGCATGAAATGTGGGGAAAATATCCCAGTGCCAGATAATAAGTAGTTTTAGACTTACATGCTGGCACTCTTCATGATCTCTTAACCAAGCATATTTTCTATTCAACATGTATATGGAATTATAATCTGAGTGGTTTCTACTTAACTAAGAAGTTTTGTTTCCATGCCTCCTCTTAGATATTAGAATTGGTAAGGAAATAATGTTGTACATTTGCTAATGAACACATTCTCTTGAAGAGTGTGATTTTGTTCTGAAAACAGTTGCGTATCTACACTTTAAATGAAATCTTCAGGAATCAGCTGCAGAAATAGATACCTAACTAATAAAATCCGCCTTTTGAAGGGAATGGGCTGACATCTACTGGTAAAATCTATAGAAATGGAACAAACAAGTTTGCAAATAACATATACAATTTTGCTTTCACTTTTAATTACTTTGAACTATTTAAATAAATGGTGCATCAAACATGAAGGCTTAATTCTCTAATGTTTTTTATCTGTCATCCCATTTTGCATGGCTGCCATTTTTAAAGGCACCTGGTATAAGAAAACTATATATGTCCCAAAGACAATAGTAGAAGGAGCAAAGGAGGAGAAAAACAGAATGTGAACAAAAAATTCATTTTTCCATTATCTAGTTACTAGTTCAGACATATCTATTTCAAATGTCAAGTAGTTGTGTATGCTAGAGTTCTTGATTTTAATGAAAAATAAATTGAACACAGGCAATGTTTCTTGGACTTTAAAAAGGCAAATTTTAATACACCCAGAGCAATTTTAAGTCAGATTGTGTGGCAATAGAAGATAAGGGGAAGAAAAATGAAAAGAGATAGTAAAAATATAATGCCAATTATGGAATTCTAATTGGATACAAAAAGCATCCAATAGGGGAAAAACTGGAGTGGAAGCCACCAATGTGACTACTTCAAATACTTGGAGAAAATCTGACAGCAAAAAGGTACAGATATAAGAAATTGGGGTAGGTCACAATGGAAGAATGCAGATATGCAGCTCAGAAGTCTGGCATCATGTAAGTAAAAACTCAGAAGGAGCTAAGGTTAGCAAAGGATGCCCAGAATAACAAATGCGTTGGGAAAACATGCAGACCATGGCTTCTGGAATCCTGACCAACAGCTCTCCTCTGAGTCACGCGACTGGCAAGGGAGTAAGAGAGAGGCTTAGAAGAGAGGGGTTGGCTACAATCTAAGCTCCTGCTCAGCAGCCTCAGAGAGAGGCTCCATGGGGTCTTGCTTTCTAAATTGTTTTTCCTGCAGCCCCTGGCCAAATCTAGCCCATTTTTTTTTTTTAAAAAAACTGTTTTCTCTTTTGCTGGTTTCTCCATCTGTTGGTTTTCGCAAATTTGATCCCATTCTGTTCAGGTTTTGGAGAGTTATCCTGCCCTTTACATAATTCCTTTGTAACATTCCATTGGGCTGGAAAGAATCAAAGGCTCTTCTAAAATAAAAGGAAAAGAATTAGTTTACAAGCTGCTCATTGAGGACTGCACAGTACTAACAGGTAAGAAAGAAAATGCAAAGCTACTTAACTCCTATTTTAGTTCAGTTTTTTTTCAACAATAAAGATTTATGATCGATATGAAATTTTGATGAGCAATATGAAGGAGCAGGATTAAAGCCTGAGACTGATAAAAACATGGTTAAGCTACACCTCTCTAATTAATTTAAATGTCCAATATCAGATAAATGGCATTGCAAGATAATGAAAAAAAAAAAAAACAGCTGATCATCTGGCCAAATTCTTAATATTACCACTGAGAACTGGAGAACTGCCAAAAGATTGGAGAAGAGTAAATGTTCCTATCTAAAAAAAAAAAAATGGGGGAGAAGATCCAGCAAACTAGAGATTGTCAGTCTGACATTGATACCTGGGAAGATGCCAGAGCAGATCATAAGGAGATTCATCTGTAAACAGCCTGAAAACAGTACAGCAATTCCAGAAGCCACATTAGATTTGTCCAGACTAAACTTTGCCTGCTTGTCTTATGTAATATGATGCAATGGTGCCACCTAATGGTTATTTTTGTTTAGTGTCTAGCATTTTGTTTGGTGCAGTGTTGTCCAAACTTGGCCACTTTAAGATGAGTGGACTTCAACTCCCAGAATGCTGGCTGGGGAATTCTGGGAGTTGAAGTCCACTCATCTTAAAGTGGCCAAGTTTGGACAACACTGGTTTAGTGTCTAGCATTAAATAGTTCTAGCAGTGTAACTAGATACCACAATACAAATATTCTATTTTAAATTTTGGAATTCTTTTAATAAATCAACTGGCACTTTTGGTTTTAGGATAAAATCACTGATTTGTCCAATTAAAACAACACAAAAACAGCTTACAACTGTTTAAGCCACTGTAGAAGCCCATTATTTTGAAATGTATTTTCCTGTCACAATTCCTTGTGATGAGCCTATGCTTCTTGAGGTGACACGGATTTGTTTTGGAATTTATATATGGTTGCAACATTCATTATGTTGGTTAATTTAACTGCCTTACTTTCAGGAAATCAAAGTGGCCCATATGGTCTTTTCATGTTATCCTCACCACAGCTCTTGTAAGTAGGTCAAGTACCAAAGTGTCAGTATCTGTAAACTTGCCTGCCAGTAAAGTAGAGCTTACAGACCAATCATCTCACTTATATAAGGAAAAATTCATCAAATGCACCCCTATGGGACAGTCAGTTGGGCAGCTATTCCAAATGTTGCTGTTTTGTTCTAAGCTACCCACTTCCTCATCACATAACCCAGAGCAGCACATGCCACGCTTCCCAGTGCCCATACATACACAAATACACACCCATACTATGTTGTTTTATTACACAGAAGAAAATACAGATGGTCTGGTCACTGCTGGTAAAGGAGTTGAAAAGAATTCCAGAAACCATGTTGTACAAGCTTTCCCTGCCTGGAATGTTGGAAACAAATTGTGTAAATTGCTTGGGACCCTGCCAGCAGCATAATTCCACAAAAAATGTATGGAACAGGACCAGAGGAAAAAGATCCAGAAAAAAAAATTGTCAATGCATCCAAACAAACAAGACAGTTTGACAATGCCTTGGAATGCTGATGACTGCCCCATTTTAAAGCCCTTGCCTTGTTGCAGTCATCTGAACCAGGGTGGAGCTGTAATGAAGGGATTGGAAAGAGATTCAAAAGCCATGTTCTGCATGCTTTCCAGACCTTGTTGCAAATAGAAGCATTGAAGAACAGATGGAAAAAAAAGTTGTTTATCACCACCTTACTAAGGTTAGAAAAAATTAGATAGCAGAGGAAGCTTATTTTCTGATAATTCTGCTGGGAAAGGTCATCCAGAATTTTGGAGTGAGATGCCTTCATTATACCTTTGCCCCCAGCTCTACTCCACTCCTGTTATCTTCATAGATGTTGCACTCACCCAGTATCTGTGCAAAGTTTATCTTCAATACTATGTTCAACAAGACAAGTGGAATTCTATAACCAAGAGTTCATGATTGTGATGATTAAAAAAAGGGCAAAAAATCTTAAAGGAAAGGAAAATGTACAAATAGAATGAAAAGTTGAAAAACTATTTGAACATACTGAGGGTGCTGTATTGTTTGATGACTTCAGGCTCCATTTTAAGACTGTTGTTGTTATCTTTATTTTATTATACCTGTAATTATTTTATTTTGTTATTTATTCATTTATTTATTCATTTATTTTTCAATTATTAGTATCTGTATAATTATCTTGTGTTTTTTTACAAAATGATTAATATGTCAGTTATTTATCATTTTATTTATATTTTATCATGGGTGTTTTAATTTTGATTTTCTCCTGTGGCTGTTTTTATTGCTGATTGTTACTGGAAACTGCCACAGGTCTGTGGTTGATTTGGAAATATACAAGTGGAATGAATTGATGGATGGATGGATGGAAAATTGTGCAACCCAAATTTCAAAAATCAGTTTAGAGAAGACTATCTGATTTGATGAGGATATGCCAAGAGAGATCTGGCTAATTCTGTACGAAAAGCAAAGGCACTCAACAAGCCATTTACTGGGTAAACATGTTTTTTTAATGAAAAATTAATTAAGAAAAAAAGTGGAAATATCAGTTTATCTCTGGCAGAAATTGGAGAGCATAAGTGATCAACAGATTTGGGGAGTTAGTTTCCCATGGATGTTGGGAAGCCAGAATCTTAACCAAGGCACAGATTATTTCCACATGATGGGTTTTGCTCTTTCAAAACATTCTTGTAGAAGACAATTTCCAGAAACAAATGAAATGGGAGGAGCCGTTAGAAACAGAATGGCCCCTTGTTGCTACAGAGGAAATTAAAAGGATTAACTAACAGCAGCCAGGGCAAAACCATAGAGGAAAGATACATTTCCAGCATAAGTACTTAAATCTTTCCCATACTGGTGCATTTCATCACTTGTTCTCTTACTTTAATGCAGTAAGATGGATTTCTCATGGCTGTACTGAGATTTCCATGTATATGAAAAGGGATAAAACAAACCCTGCCAACTATCACCCTATCAGTTTGATTAATATCTGTTGTAACTGTGATCCAGTTAGCATAGTAGCCTCATTTAGAAAGCACAAAAGAAGTTACTCAGCTATTTAGTCCACACACCCAGGGACTAATATGTTCAGCAGTGATTCATATACACATAGTCAGCAACCACAATCAGAAGCTATACAGAACTGTCTTGCATTCACTCTATAAGCAGCCTATTAGTTTTTATTTATTCATTTTCTAGTCCACTTATCTATAAACATGACACCTTTTCTCTTTACACACACAGATACACAGAGTACAAATACTTTCTCTTAATTTTCAGACTTCTCATTGCTTACTCTTCAGTCTTGAGATTCAAGTCTCTTGTAGTTATCAAACATCATTTATCCATTATATCAGAACATGCGTGCATGCACACCAGAAGAAAGATCCATGTGTATCCCCACCCACCACTCCTGTAATTAAATGTGCTTTTTTTGGTAGTACCTGAATAGGACTAGTCTTGTGTATTTGAATGAGAGTATAGTGAGTTCCATCTGCAGAATATTAGGCACCAGCAGCAAAACCTGTTACCTTGTTTCGTGCCATCATATTAAAATATATTAGTAAATCATTATTAAAGTATTAATGGGACAACAGAATTTTTACTTTTTGCAAATGGTGATATAATGATATTATTGATTTGTCAGATAAATCTATGTAAGCAATTGCAAAAAAAAAAAAAAATTACACCTAATTTTCTTCTCTGCGCTTGTAACGGTATATGGGAATGACCTTGGGAGACGGGAAGAAGAGTCACAAACTAGACAACTGTAATGCAAGAGATATCTCAGTCCACAGAAGCAGAGGGTGCGTGGGAAGCATTTCAGAAGGGAGCCTTCCTAGTTTCCTGGAGAGTAAAATGAAAGGAGGCGAAAAATACTTTCAGACTTGCAAGATTCTGATAATGTAATCTTACAATAAAGACAGAGCTAGTATCCATTACTGTGCTTCTTGTCTGGACTACCCTGAAGGTCTGATAGCATCACACTTACCTGAATTTAGGGTGACGTGGGAGAACTCACCCAGAAGGGAGAAGTACACAGAATGGCCATTGGACTCAAAGAAGTAGCAGTCTGGATTGGCCCCTACATTGACTATTAAGAAAAGTAGCAAATGCATTTCCAGAGATTACAGGGAGAATATTTACTACCTTGTAAATTGTACCTGATGCAAGAAAACAAATGCTTGTAAACAAATGTACCTGATACATGAAAACAAATGCTTTCAACAGTTCAAGGGGCTGCATGTGAAGATATGTTGCCTCCAAATCATCCTTCCAGAAATGTAAATCTGCTCAACGGGAAATTACTTTGGTTGAATCATCCTTGACCTTATATAGGATTATTAACAGACCTGCTAGTCTAAGTGTTTATGATGGCCACAGTATTATGAATCATGGGACACCAGTAAGAACTACTTGAATGCACGGATTTTATAAAAAGGGTTCTTTGTGGCTCCTGGACAAAGGATAAGTCAGTCCTTCAACAGGGCCCTTGGTAACCTTCCATCCAGGTTTTTATCATGGCCATCTCCCTTAATTATGCTGAAACATTAAACCTAATTAGATCATTCATAGTATCCCGAATTTAACCACATTAAGGCTTTTATCCATGTTCATTGTCATGTAAAGATACAGTGATATAAGGATGAAATGATAAAAATGTATAGCATATTCTAGGAGAAACAAAATAAAAAAAATAAGCTATATAAAAGGAAAGCAGGCCCTTGGGAGAGCTCTAAATTGAAATAAAGTAATGATTTTAAGCAACAAAAGATTTTCTTCGAAGAAAATCAGCAACAGCATAAGCCTTAAAGAAATGAAATAGTTCAGAAAATATACTTTTTAGGATTTACACATACTTTCTCCCTCATTCATGCATGCATGCAGAAAACATCCAAATATTAGTCTTTGTTAAGTAAATATTCTTTATTATCTATTCTGATCTATAAGCTACATGTGGATAAAGGAGGTTCTATAAGCCTCTCACTCTAGTGTGCTATTTGGGATATCTTAACATTTAATTAAATATGTGTATTATTTTAAGACTCTGTTAGGTGGAATATAATGGAAGAAGGATGATTGATAAAAGAGAAAGATGTGTAATTTTTGAATATCTCATTTAAGTGGATAGGGATGAATGAAAAATACTGTCCAAAACAGATAGGAATTAGATTAGTTTTGTCACTACACAAAAGAGCAAAACAAGAATGAAACAAGTAAAAAAAAAAATGGAAAAGGGAAGTATAGTAAGATTTCTTCTTAACAAAGTAGGCTATTAAACTATTTTACATAGACAATACTGTATGGATTGAATTGTTGTTCATTCTTAACTGTCTATGAATTGTAGTTTTATTTATAAATTAAATAGTGTATCTCATGGTATATCTTCTCAACTTCCAGCATTTGTGGAAGCTGGTTTCATCTTTGACCTAATATCAGATTCAAGACTGATTCCACAAAGAGACATCATCCACTGCCTGTATTATTTCTACTAATATTAATCTGGAATGCAACTTCTAAAAACTGTGAACTACGTTTTTTCTTTTAAAAAAGAAATCATTTTAAGAAAATTTGTTCAGGTTTCATGTAGACATAAAATGCATAAAACATTTTTACAAAGGAATTGAATTGTTTCAGTAAACACACATAAAGTTACTCAAAATTTGTTTCTGTATAACAATATGCCATGGTGGTGATACTGAGATTTCAAAAAAGGATACATAGATAGGAGAATGAAGAAAAAATAACTCTTAGTATACCCAAACCAAACTGTTTCTGATTTCAAAAAGTTTATTTATAAGAAAGGTATATTTTGTCCCAATAGTAAACACAAAACTATTTGCTCAAATTTAAACAATCACCTTTCCTTGAGATTGCAATTTCATCTTTTTTAACTGAAACCAAATCTGACAAAATTTCCCTCCCTCTCAGCTAAGCCTAAAGAAATACAGTACAGTACCTTTGAATTGCAGCAGGCGAGAGACTAAAAAGTGATAAAATTTATAATGTACAAGTATAAAAATATGTTACTCAAGGTACAGCACAATAATTTAATAGCTTTTTGCCGTTTTATAAGTATCTGGAAATGGAACAGATATGTGTCCTGCTCCTGTTACAAGAGGTAGGATGCCTGCATTTGGTACGACATTCCAGGAGAGAGTCAAAGTGACATTCCTGTTGCCCCTGCAATTTGAACAAAGCATTAATAGAAACATTTGAATATTCTAACTTGCAAGAAAAGTAACAGTAAGTAAAATGATGCATTACCGCTGTGCAAAGCACTCAAAAGGGTGCGTCGTGAAATGGCATTTGTGTGAGTAAGCGCCTCTCCTCAAAGTGTTAAGGCATCAATGTTTTCCAGAATACTTGGTGTGGCTAATTCAAGGGCCTTAATTTCTTCATGCATGTACATGCACATTCACGTTACTGGGAGTTCTGATGGAAGTACTGCCTCTGTGTGCATACAAACAAACACACATACCTGGGAATGCCCTTGAAGCAGCTCTGCCTTCCTCAGACCTTTGAGAAGCACTTTGCTTGTGACTGTACAATTTATGAAGCATGCCTTCAAATGCTTTGCATAGCCCTGTCATGCATGTCATTGTAAAGAATTCATTAATTTGATTTAATAAGAACCGCATTATGAACTGTAATGTTCAATTTTTACAGTGATAAATTATTCTGATGAAAACTTGCCAGTTTTATGCATGCTTGTATTTAAGTCTATAGTGCCCTAAATCCAAGGAGCTAATGTTAAGTTTTGAAGTGTGCTGCTCTCATTAAGATTTGAACATACTTAGTGATTTCTGGTATCATTCTTAAACCTGAAAGAAAAAAACAATATAACAGGGGGAAACCCGACAATCACCTGCAGGCATACTCAGGGTGTATGAGAAAGCTTCTGGAATAACCTTCAAGTAGTTTATTTTCCCCCATCAGAATGCAAAGGAGAGCAGAAACTCAGGGTTTCATTTACCCCTCTTCTTCCATGCAACTATATGGAATGCAGAGATCAGTTGTGGTGGTGAAGGACCATATATCCGAACCAATTCATGTTAAGTATGATAGTTTAGTTCAGTTTAGTTTCAAAACTATGTAGTTTAATTTTCAGCAGAAAGGGAATACATTAAACCTATTAATTGATAAGTACTGCCTTTTTAAATGGGAATTAATCTGAATTTCAGTATGTCTTTCCCAAAGTGCTACAGAAAATTGAGAGGTCCTTTCTTACTAATGCATGTATTAGCTGTCTCCACTTTGAAGTGCTGCAGGCTCCCTTTCAAATGTGTCTGTTCAGACTGTTACAGCCAGACTATTTACCAACACAATATCCTTGTATAATTGTCTTGCTTTTAACATACTCAACAGAGGATCTATTTTCTGTCCTGTCAACACCTGAATACATTTTGTGAGAATGTGAAAACTCACTGCACCTGGACTCTGGAACTTCATTTATATGATTTAAATCTTACATTTCTATCCACAGATTACTCATAAGTTACAAATGTATATCATATCTGACATTCAAGACTCTTACAGCAAGGCATAATATTTATACGCAAGTCTACAGAAGACATAAAGAGAACTTACGTAAGTTATACTAGCTATAGACACTTTCAACGTTTATAAATATATGGTGAACGAACAGTGCATTGTCTCAAAAGAAAAAGTATCTATTTACAGGTAGTCCTCAGTTAACAACTACTCATTCAGCAACTGTTCAAAGTTACAACAGCACTGAACAAGTAGTACTTATGACCAGTCCTCGAAGTTCCGGCTGTCCCAGCACCTCCACAGTCATGTGATCATGATCCGGACATTTGACAACTGGCTCACACTTATGACGGTTGCATCATCCCACAGTCACGTGATCGCCATTTGCGACCTTACCTGCCAGCTTCCCACAAGCAAAGTCAGTGCAGAAGCCAGCTGGAAGGGTCGCAAGTTGCTCCTGTAAGTTGCTCTCAGTCCCGCCTCTTTTTCTCCTGAGGAGCCCAGCAACGGATACAAGATCCTGCACTCCATAGCTCCCACCTGCCCGCCAGCCGCGCTTCTGTGACACCACGGCAGCCACCTGCACACCTTCCTGCAGCCAGCAGCAACTACCCCCTGGCCCAGCTGAGCTTGTGCCACACCGCAGCAGCCATTTACCTGCCTGCCAGCCTGCTTGTAAGCTGCCTAGGACCTGTGACTTCCTGCCAGCTTCCCCATTGACTTTGCTTGTTGGCAGCCAGCAGGAAGTCGCAAGGAGGTCCTCGTTTAATGACCTGTGATCGACAGCAACAGGGACTGCCAGGATTGCTGTCGCTAAGCAATGCAGTCATGTGATGTCAGGCTTTACGACCACATTGCTTAGTGATGGAAATTCATGTCCCAATTACCATCATTAAGTGAGGACTACCTGTATTCCATTGAAGAGACACAGATGCAACAAAAATGTAGTGTTGAAACTATATACTCTCTGTATAAGACTGTTTATATTTTTACCCTGTGGTACATACAGTATATCACAAATATATATCAATTACTAAATAATGTAAGGGGGAGATTTACTCACTTGAGGCCATTCCCATCATCAAAGAAAAAGTATTTTGATTTCATATCTTTCAAAAGCAGCTTTGGGTTATCTCCTCTCAAGATGATTTTGTCCCAAAGGACAACTTGATTCAATGCCTACAATTAAAATTATACATTTATGTCAACAAAACAATACAAAATATATTTCTTAAGAAAGCAGAACACATATAGAAATATTTGTTGAATTTGTTCAAAGTACAATTTGAAATAAAGTTAGCTAATAAATACAATCCAAAAGTGTACTTGGAAATGGAACACAGAAGAGGATTAATCTGCAATTTTTCGAACTTTTCTGCCAAGTTGACTACTGTTTTAAGAGGTAGATTAAGTAACCATTATTTATAATTTCAAGCTGCCCGGAACCTTAAACAGAGGCAGAAAACTTTTTTAGTGGCTACTTATCCATATATGTATGCATGTGTACGTGACAACTGAGGGCTGAGAGGGACATTTTCCAGATGACGATGATGATTAAAAATAAGTGCATAAAACCTTTAAAAAGAACAAAAAAGCACTGCTAAAAATCATTATACTGATGCCCAAATTTCAGCAGCATACTGAATCTCTAGGCAGTACGCAAACCATTATACAAACAGTACATTAACATTACGTCTTAATAATGTATTGCTAAATTATATCCTCCAAACTTTGCATTTGTGTATTAATGAGTAACTCTGAATGTATCATGCTGGGTTGTGGCAAAAAGCTGATTATGTACTCCTGGAAGAAAGTTTGTATACCAGACTCTAAAGATGGGCTTAATAAAATCCATCAACTTTCAGGCTTTGAATTAGCCTGATATCATCAGAAAAGAAATATCAAACAATATGATTCTGTGAAGTCTAGATTCAACTTGTTTTAGAAACCAGCTACAGTATTTTGTATAAAGATGTAAATATCATTTTGGTATTACAGACTCTTATTACTAGTGTATTGTAGTGTATTGTTTTCCCACTTACTTGCTTTTCTTTGCTGTATCATTATTTTGTATTTTTTAAATGTATAGTATAGCTTCATTTGTTAATGCTATTTACAAGTTGTTTTTCTCTTTGTTTTCTAAATGAAAATCAATAAAATTGTTATTTAAAAAAACAAACAAGGCCGCATGCAACTTGCAGGATTAATATTTCTCTATTAAGACAATTAAATAGATGGCTGAGTTCACGTATAACAACAGCAGCCATAATTTTTTCTGGGAGCATCATAGAAAATCAACGGAAAAATAAACTGAATACCTAATGCTAAATCTTTGTAAAGCGTATGAACCAGTTTTACTATTTTTGAGAGGTATTGTGTTCTTTCAGTGGTAAATTATTAAAAATAAAGAATGTTTGGCTTGATATGAAAAAAGAATATCAGAAAAACAAAGTAATTAAAAAAACTTTCCTGGAAAAAAGATGGCACGGTACAGTAAGAATTTTATTTAAGGAAAAATAAACTGTTATATTAAGTATTGTTATAAAGAAAGATATTTAATGCATAGCAGAGAGCCATAAAGCACTGAATATAACACTAAAATGAGGATATGACATGTTTGAGAAATGCAGTTTGGTTTTAAAAGATGCTGATGTAACAACCACTGATTTACGTACAGGCAGACTAGAATAAACTGGAACTTTCTGAGATAGGATTGCTGAAGTTTATAAGCAGATAGCTTTAGCAAATGACAAAAAGGGAACTCAAACAACAGATTATTTGCCCATCTCTTTTCTGAAACTGAAGATTTCCCAACCACCAACGGCAACCACTGTTTAAATTAATTACCCCAGAATTGTGTATTAAGCCTATTTTGTTTTCTGAGGGATTAGTATAAATGCAAACAACTCTGAAAAAACATTATTACAGTATGTGCACCTTTCCCAAGGTGGCATACAAGTTTATTCAGTAAATAAAAACAAAGTAAATATTTAAACATTCACTGTTCATGTGCAGATATAGCTGTATCTAGCAAAATGTATAAAAGTATGGCAGTATCATATTAGACAGTACTAAAGAAAGGTATTCTATCTTTACTGTTATAGAGAAAGGAAACAATGGCAAGGGAAAATTATGATAAATAACAGAGATAGTTGCAATGATCCTGTAGCCAAGATCATGATTTAAGACATAACTTATTGTAAATAGAAAGATTATGAATATATATATATATATATATATATGTTTGTGTGTGTGTGTGTGTTTTCTTTTGTAAGAGCGCTTGAAGGATTAAAAAGGCTAATCTCTATCTAATAATACAAAAAGTTGCTGTTGTTTCTGATTAAAATGGCCATGAGTTGAATTTTAGAAACAGAAGTTAAATACTGTTGTAATATTAAAGTAATGTATGAAAACCAAAGACAGCTTTTCAAACAGCATTCAAGCTGGACCTGGCAGGTAATGAAAAACTTTCAGAATATGGATAAACTTTTGTATATATTTTATATGTTGTTAATCTGGGAAAGTGAAATGGTACATATTACAATGTATCATATCTAACAGACTGTCAAAGAGTAACCCCAAAACATAACCAAAAGCTGCTTTTTAGTTATTGCCAGAATGTGTCCCAAGGTTTATTTTGGTGATAGAGAAGTGAGAGTGTAAAACGTAAAATAACTACCTATATATGATTGTTATGCAACTCAGTAATATTAACAACATAAACTCTAGTATGATTTCCCATTTATTCACTTTTAAATGCACACTTACATTGTTCTTTGTTGAATATTCTGCTGATAAATATAGAAATAACTGTTTCACGTTCCAGTCAAATATACTTTGCAGATGTGAAAAAGATAAGGAACATATGCTGTATCAGAATATGACTTTTTCCAAAACATTCACATTCAGTACAAATCTCAACAATCCAAGCTTCTATTTAAAGAAAGAAAAGATCTTATACAGGCATTGGCAAGCCTGAACATTATTGAAACTCAAAGCATCCCAACAAGCCCTAAAGCCCTGCTGGTTACAAGCTGGCAGAGTAGAAACAAAAACAGAGGGACAGTTCACTAGATATATACAAAACATTCTGAACTCAAAATGACAATTCTGAGTGTTATGAACTCATAATATCCCACATTCCAAAATTTTACTCTGATTTGGGGGTGAAAAAGACCACTTCATTACAGCATTTTGAACAGTCTAACATCATGCACTTAGTTTTTAAAAAAAAAAACTTCAGTGCCATGGAGACTTATATTACCCAATAAAACAGCAAGTAGATCCCTTGCTGCCACCGGTTAGACCTAGTTGAAGGGAAAAGGAGAGAGTGTGAGAATCATTATGTACTTAACAAAGAACAACTGCTGTCTGTTTGGTAAATAAGTCTACTGCTGTTTTTCAATGTATCTGTTTTTCAATTCTTTGCTATGGGCTACAAAGAATGGCCTATAATGTCTGTCCCCCTGTTTTTCATGCTGTTTTCTTTTCCAGGCAGATTACCAAATGCAGAAGTGGGGTAATGATATGATTAACAGGCAATGCTATTATGTTGCTGTACTTTCAAGTTGCCACATGCAGAACTGTGTTATTGTATTCATTGAACTTTGTTATCAGGTTATCAAATGCAGTAAGTACGCACAACATAAGCATGAGCATCAGGAAAAAGCCTCAAAACAATAACCAAATAAATAAATGTTGGTGTTATATTGTTCACTAAAGTTGCACTGAAATGAATCTACTGCTATTGCTTCTTTGCTATATTCAGTTCTATAGTTATGCAGCCAATGACTGCAAATAATTATGTTTAACTATTGCTTCTACCTTTTCTTATAAATAAGGAAGCAAAATCCACATTTTCAGTTCCCATTATTATCTATGGCAGAACACTCAATATAGTCTGATTTTTCTTATATTAAAATACAACCAATTTGAAACACCTTTTACATAAGCATATGAATGGACTGTCATGTTTGAAATCTGAAACAATGTAGTTTAGTTCACACTATTAATATTCACATCTGTCCATTTTAGAGTGAGTGTCTCTTCCATTGCTTGCTATGAGTAAAGGCAGGTGGAGTTTATGTCAGTTTATCTGTCCTGTTGAAGCCAGTAAGACTTTCTACCCTTTTAATGCTAACATTTGTCATAAAGGATATCTGCACTAATGTCAAAAGTAATGATTCCAAGGTCACTTCTTTCACCTGGTCCAGTGAAATCTTCTACATTTTTTCTATGAAATAAAGTAAAAGTATTATTCAATATTATTCACAGCTGATATAAGACACCATATTTACTTTCAAGAAAAAGACAGAACTACTCAAACAGGAAGCAAACAAGCTTATCTCTGTTTACCCTTATTATAAGAAAAAAAAAGAGTTTATTGCACATTTTTTGCTCTAGAGAACACACAGGATAAAGTGAACAAGTTTGTATTAGATCGTTTTGCATGAATATAGAATTGAATATTGGTTGGATGAGTAAGAGGAGTATATGATGGAAGTAAAGCATATATGAGAATAAATGTAACGCTTAATGAAAGGTTCAACACTGAGTAAGGAATAAGACAAGTATGAGTTTCCTCGGATGCTTGACTTATGTAAGCATAAATATATAATAAATGCTTATGGTAACTTTAGATGTGTGTTGATTATGGATATGAATGTCCATTATTTTATATGCAGATTATGCCATGCTGTTGCCTGACAACCCTAGTGATCTGCAGTGAATGTGAGACCACCAATTAATCTATCAGACCAAGAAAAAAAGAACAGTTGAAAGCTAAACCTAAATGGTGACAACCCACAGTAGGCAAACAATATGCTTACCTTCATAGAATGTTTAGTAAAGAAGGGGAAATCAATGGAGAACGTTTAAGAAGCACAAATGCTGATGGAAAAGAAGTGGGCAGTATGTGAGGAATAAATGCTTGTCAAAAGAAGCTGAAATGGCTTTGTGAAAGAATGTCCTTCTGCCTACTTTGTTATATAGAAGAGAGAGTTGGGTATGTTAAGAGAAATATAAAAATTAGTTGAATGTACTGAAAATCGGGTACTTAAGAAGGGTAGGTGGTAAAACAAGGAGAGATAGGTTAAGGATGAATGGGGATTGACTGAATGTAAAAGTGAGTGACAATTATGCAATAAATGTTTTGAGATAATTTGTCATGTGGAAAAAATAGGATCAAATTGCAAATGAAATAGATGAAAGAAGAATGAATGGATTGAATGGAAAAGACAAAACGTAGATAATCAGATCCTCAGAAAGAGACACGAGGTGTTTAAAGGAAATGGATGAAGCAATGCATTGGCATGGGCATGAGAGAAACAAGGACTGCTTGCAAGGGCAGCAAGAGAGCGAGTGATATTGGTGTAAACTATTTTAGCTTTTTCTAAATTCACACTCCCACTTATGATCCCCAGTTACAGGTATACAGAATTATGCAGCTTCCAGTATAGATATATTGTACTTATATAAAGCATTTCTACCTTATGTCTCAAAACTGAAAGTTCCAAAATTAGTTCTTATGGTAGCAAATATTAGCTTAAGTTTTAGCTTTGTGTAGAAATACTTCCTTTATGTCCTAAATCTGCCACCCTTCAGTTATATTAGATAACCCCAGCTTCTAGCATAAGGAACAATTTATTCCTCTTTACTTTACTTCTTACAACATATGGTTATTCATTTCTAACATTTTCTCTTTTAGTCACATTTATTCTAAGTTAAATAACCTTAAACACTGTAACATTTCCTTGTAATTAGAAAAACAATTTACTTTTGTAAGATATCTCTTAGATAAAATACTTTTATAATGTACAATGAATCCATCATAAATTGCCAGTACAATCAACAAAATGTAAATTACTAGCTAACTGGGAATCAATGGTGAATTAAGGAGCTATGTAAGAAACTGGTCAAAAGCATGCCAAGTGAATGTGAATTCAATATCTGTGATAGACAAGTACACAATTTAGTTTTCTTAGCACTTATTTACAGTTCTTACTAATACAATTACTACAGAATGGGAATCTGGAAACATTTTTTAAATTTCTCACCCAAGTGGCTCACTATGAGATCATAAATGCATTTTCTCTGTATTTCCATTATTTTATTGATGCAGTGCAGTCAACATGCCACTCTTTAACCATGTTATGTATATGAGATCTGAAACCCACAGAAGGGTGTCTACTGAAATTTTCAGAAAATCACATATAAATAGGCTAAGTACAGGATTTATTTTGCTAATAAAGCAAGACATTTTGTTACAAAATAACACTAAACCTCTTACATTTTTCTAACTTAGAAACTGGAATATGCTTAGTAAATAAGCTGTCAATGTCAACAGCAACTGAGGTTTTTTTAAACTGAGTTGCCTTTCTGTGCATGCACTCTCAAGGGAGCTTTCCAGAAGGCAGACTTGAACACGGGAGGGTTCGTGTTGTTCATTCATTGGCTTCAAGAAAAAGGAAATGACAGAACAGGAAGGAAAGGCCTACCGTTCTGAAACTGACAATCTAGAGGAAAACTAGATTAAGACCTAAGTGGCAGCAGAGAACAAGAGAAGTTTGCAAGGGCGATAAAAAGAGTGCCTTAAATTGTGAACAGAGCAGCGTATATATTGAAGGGGTGGAACAACACAAGACACTGACTAGCACAATCGAACAGGAGGAGACGCTGATCTAAGAATTATTCTCCTCCAACAGCAACTCAAGTGAGACTGTATCAAGGGTTTATATTAAAAGCAAACACCGGGTCAAGGATGGCGGTTTACAAAACGGATTAAACACGGGGGGGTTACGCTACAGTACAACTCAGCACCCCAACATCCCGAAAAATCAGGCTACTCTGTGACAGCTAGAGCAGCCAAGCGTTAAGACTAACAAGCGCCCTAATGAATTCGTCAGTTTTTAAGGTGCCGCCAAACTCTTCGGCGCATTCGCCCCTTCTCAGCCAGAGGCCGCTGAAAAGCAGAGATGCGCATCCGATTCTGTTTCCCCCCCGTTTCCACCACTCTTCACTTCGAAAAAGGGCTGCTGGGTCCCCGTCTCTGGGGAAAGAGAAGGGCCGCCTGCGCCGCCGCCTCCCTCCCTCATTCACACACTCACAGCATGACACGGGAGACCGCGATGCTGACGGGCACCGTGCGCTCTTTGAAAGCGGTGGTGATGAAGCAGCCGAAGGTCAGCGCCGCCATCACGCTCAGCGAGAAGGCGAAGAGCGAGTTGGCTCGAGTTAGGACGGTGTTCATCTCCCCGCCGTCCCTCCAGCCCTCACGACACACACTCGAACGAGCGAGCGACTGCCCACTTTGTCCTGCCCTCCGTGCCGGCCAGGCCGCAGCTCCGGGATAACGGAGAGAGGTAGGCGGGCGGGCACGCTCGAGTTAGGGGGCCGCACGAGGACCCGAAGTCGAAAGGAAAAAGCTGCAGCCGGGACTGCCGCTGTGCGTGACTGAAGAGAAAAGGAGGCCCAACACGGCCACCTGCCTGGAAACGAACCCGCCCAACCACCCCGCGAGAGGAGGGCCCAAACAGCATCCGTCCGCCTCAGCCCGCCCATAGGCGGAATAGCCCCTCTCCGTTCTTCTGCCTACACGTCCCATGAGCCTCAGCAACCATCTTTCGCTCTACTTCCTCCATAGAGATAGGAAGGGTAGAGTGACAGGAAGTCCGCCTTAGGCCAGGCGTCGCTGTTGAGCGTGGTTAAGTACCGCGGAACGCAACCTGCGCGCCCCCCGAATTGCGAAAGCAAGGTTTTGCGAGAGCGGGAAAGCGAATGTATTTGCCCTTGCTACAGCCCAAAGTGTATTTTTGCGATTGCTTGCTACGCTGCTATCCGAATGTAGGGCGATTGAGTTCTGAACAGCCTTCCCCAAGCCCGTACCGGCGGAAGGAAAAGTTACCGGAAGACGGCAGTGGCAAACCATTTCGGAATGCTTGCTAAGAAAACTAGATTCTCGTGCGCGTTTGGTCACCATAAGCCGAACTCTGATTGGAGACTATATTTAGCCCAACCCAGTGTTGTCCAAACTTGGCCACTTTAAGATGAGTGGACTTCAACTCCCAGAATTCCCCAGCCAGCATTCTGGGAGTTGAAGTCCACTCATCCTAAAGTGGCCAAGTTTGGACAACACTGGCCTAACCTATTTGGAGGGCGCTGATTGGAGAAGGCGAAGTTACGTTATGCTATTCTGTTCTCTCTCGGGAACGGGCGCTGCCACGTGCAGCATCGCAGCGGAAGGTTGGTCAGCTGCGCAGTGGCGTTCGTCTCAAAAGGCTCTTACGTGTCTTGCTCTCATTTAATGGTGAGGTGCTACTCGAAAAACACTGGGCGCCGCTGGAAACACGGGGGAGATAACACGAAGAATTGCGCGCCTCAGTTTTGCAATTTGAGAATAGCGAGGCGGAGCTTATGGTAAAGCGCAGACAGTCATCCGTCATGCTCTCTGCTGCAATATCCCAGTTAACAACAAATAGACTAGGCCTTAACTCCCTTCGACAGGGGACGCTGCTACTATATTTCTCAGCACAACAGAAGGCGTTTAAAAAAAGAAATCGGACTCGAACTTCGGTGTGGAGGGTTTGCTTGCGGGTTTCCTAAGTAGTTAAATCCTAGATACCTCTTAAGAACAGATTTTTCAATACAGTAACAAGCACTCGTGGGGTCACACATAACCATGGAGATCGAGTATGTATGCAAATAGTTTTCCCGGAACCACTGGTGATACCTTCCTGCTTGCCAAAGTAAGTGTTAGGCTGTGGATTTAATCCCAATTACTTTTGGGGGGGGGGGGAGCCTCTGTGTTAGATGAATGATGTGGGAGGGGGGTCTGTCTGCACAAATATGTAGCATAGTTGTGTTAAAATAGATTTTATATTTAACTCTAAGACTTTTTCAACCTAATGCCTTTCATATGCAACTCTTATCAGCCCCACAAAACTGGCTAGGAGTTAACCCAGCACATCTGGAACACACTGAAGTGAAATCCAAGAACTTGATGAATTAATGTAGAGTAACCATATTTCAGATGAAAAACTCCAAACAACCGGCAGATGGTAGCAAAGAGAAGCGGAAAATGATTTGTTGCCATCTAGTGTTGATCTACAGAGGAAAAGTAGCATTTTGCTGGCAACAATGAAACAGGACTTTGCTCTCTTATTTATATCTTAAAGCAGTAAATCAGAGTTTTTAGCGCTCTGTTTTGATAATTTGACTACAATTATACATCCACCAAGCTCTGGAAATCCTGTTTCAGTAACAACTCAAAGGAATCATCTTTTGCTAAGCAGACAAACAGTAGAGCCAGAGGACACAATGAACACAGTTACACAGATCCACACTGACATTAGCTGGCTGGCAGGAGTACAGAGCAGGAAGCAGAACCGAGGTCCACTAGAAAGGAAAATATTCCCACTCACTTATTTTTCACATGTGGAGGAGAACCTAATGCTAGGGGAAAAGGACAGAGAGCACTCACAACATTCTATGGGCATGATACACCATAGAACAATTTCCTTGCTACCCAGCCAGTAACAGATGGAAATTGAGTGGAACAATAGGCATAAGATATTAAGAGAATGAGAAGCAGTGTGATGACAGCTGACTCATACATTCTTAGGGCCAGAGTCACAACATATCTGGGTGTGGGATTCTGGAAGAAAATACATTTGTGTGGTAATTCTGCAAGAAAAGGCATTCATCCTTGGCCAGCAGCAGAGTGTTCGAGAACACAACTAATAGTGACTGGAAGGAATAATTAGGCCCAATCTTTCAGGCAGATTTTTCCAAAGTTTGTAGGAAGAGGGATGAATATTAGAATCCCTTTATAGAAAACATATCCCTAGTGTTTCAGAAGAAATAGGTAGCTAATTCTCTCTGCAGTATTTCAGTTATATTTCCTTCTTGGATCAATGTTTCCTCTTCATTCTGGTGAATATTAATTGTCCTCCTTTCCCCTACAGTCTTAGCTTGAGCAGCTGTTCCTATTTTGCTTTTGTTGTGCTTGAATTTTTTCCGCTGAATTTTGCAGAAATGTCCAAAATAGGCTTGGTATCATGCTTTTTTAAAAAAAAGGTAGCTAAGAGCCTAAATTTGTTTCCTCTGTGACCTTCATCTCACTAAAAGCCTCTTTCCTTCACCACACATAGGTAGTACGCCAGTCCTTTTGATCTGATATTGTTGGAATGCTTGGCAGTGATTGCTTCAAGATAGAATTATGCAAACAGCTGTCAAATGAAGGACAGCTTGGGATAAAGGTGAATGAAATCATAAAGGCATTGGAACTGCCACCTCAAATACTGAAGTCAATTTCTCCTATCAAGACATGCTTCCTGCCTCAAGAAAGCTGTATGTTATGCAGATGCAGTATATTTTCCCTTTTCTCTGCTTTCCAAATGTACTAATAGTGAATTCCTTTGCTTACAGTCACATGGAACATTAGTACAGAAAATTTTATACTAAAGTTGGAGTAGAAACTATCCTTGCACAATTGTTTTTCTCACTTTAAAAGCTCTTTAAAGTAAAGCTTAATGCACAATATTTAAGTCTATAACTAAAATAGTACCTAAGTACAATTAATTGTAAAAAGAAATACCTGACTTTCTAAATGTATATTTTAAAATAAAATAAACATTTTAACTCATGAAGATTTTGGAATTATACTCTAAATTAATTCCTCTTTGATGTTCATTAAAACATGGTACTTCTTCTGTCTCACGCTGAAAGGCAACCAGTCCAACTTTCCTTTCTTCCATCAGCAAATGAATTGATTTTAATCATGTGTCATCACGTTGGTGTTAATGCTTGGCAACCACAGAGATACATTTTCTTCAAGACGATCTGTTTGCAACTTGGTCCTTTAGTTCTTCCAACAGTGCACTCATCACTGCTGTAACTGCATCCATCTGTCTTGCTGCTGGTCGTCCTCTTTTTCTTTCCACCTTTCCCAACATTATAAACTTCTCAAAAGAGCCAAGTCTTCACACAATGTGGTTGAAATATGATAACTAGGCCTGGTCATTTGTGCCTTGAGTGAGAATTCTGGATTGATTTGTTCTATGATCCATTAATTTGTTTTCTTGGCTTTCATGGTATCCTCAGGAGTCTTATTAAACACCTAAGTTCAAAAGTGCCAAGACTCTTTCTGTCTTGCTTCTTCAAAGTCCAATTTTTGTCTCCATAGAGTGTCACAGGGAAAGCCATTGCCTGCATGATTCTGATCTTTGTATGTATAGACACATCCCGGTATCTGAATATCTTTTCCAAGGCCTTAATTGCTACTATACCAAGGGCTAGTCTGCAGCATTTTTCTTGACTGCTGGTTCATTTACTGTTGATAGTCGGTCCCAAAGGTAGAAGCTATCCACCACAATATTTTTGTTGTCAATTCTGAGCCTAGTTAGTGGACCTGTTGTCATTAGTTTGGTCTTCTTTTATTTAATCTTAGTCCTAATTTCTCACTTCCTTAACTTTCGTTACTAGAGTTCAGCAGCTTAAGTTGCAAGCAAAAGCTTATTTTGAAGGGTGCCATACACATTTAAAAAAATAAATATAATAAAATAAGCAGTAGAGTGTAGCCAAAAAGATCCGTTCAGTATGAATAGCCATACCACCTTTTGATGGTATTTAGGAATCCTGTCCAAAATTCTGTTGAATAAAGGTAAGACAGTGAAGGAAAACCATGACCATGCACAGCCATATAGGAATAGAAAATTCTGTATCAGAATAGGTCTACTTGTATCTATATGAGTAAATCTAATTCAGAGCATTGTCATGTTGGCCAAAGCTAGAAAAACAGTAACAGCTCATAATGGGCATTTTACTATGCTTTATGATATTCAGCTGAGGTATAGCTGATCAATGAAGCAGTAGTTCTCATGGATACAGGTTACTCAAGTAAAAGAACAAGGGGTACTATAATATCTTAAGAAAGAGAGAATTGAATGCTATCTGAAATGTGATTGGGAATGGTACATTTTGGCTGCTCTTCCTTCTAGATGTTATCTGAAAGATGCTGAAATATTATATCCAGGCTTTGTTATGTATATTTTATATTTGTAATACATACACTAGAGAATTTAATGAATATAAAAGCATAAATAAGAACACCAACAAAAGTATATGAAAATTTCCAAAGTATTGGGACACTTCCCCTTTTCTTGCTCCTATGGAATAGACTGTTAGATAAACCAGAAATATACTAGAACGTATAATAAATAATACCATTTGAGAACTGTTCTTCAACAGCACAAAACTTGATGGGCTTGCACTTACAAGACTGATCCTTTTAAAATGGCACCTTATAATTGCCTGCTTGAAGCTGTTCATATGTATTCTTCAGTTAAATACCATCAAGCTAGTGGGAGTGCTAGTGAACTCAATACTATTTACTGTATAAATAATCCTCATATTTTGAGCTGCAAGCATCATGACCAGCTGATATTTTCTTTCCTCAGGACCAGCTGTTCCCTAGGAGTGTCTGGCTGGAGCCATATGATCTTAGCAACATATTTCAGAGCTGTTTCTAAACACTGACAGACTCTTGTGCAGCAATGACTGTTGTAGAGGAAAATCGACCTTTTGCCCAACAATTATCCAATGTCTACTTTACCATACTTTCACTTTTCTGCTTTAAACTTTTTGTAAAAATCAGCCTTGCAATACTCAGTCATTTCTATATTGTAAAGGGGAATCGTAAAGAGGCAGCAAGAATAGCTGCTGAGTTTTATGGAATTCCTCAAGGACAAGGTATGCTTCTTTCTATTACTTCTTGTTACTGAACTGCTAGGTTTATAAAAATACCTTGTTAAACATTTGTTTTCCATATTATCTATGTTGATTTTTGCTATCTGCATTCTTTCATTTGGTTTTTACACTAAGCAATATCGGTTGTCTTCGTGCACTCTCCTGCTCCTGACATGCATAGCAGACAATTTAATAGGAAAGAACATTAATTAAAATTGATGGAATCTAATATTTCTATTATTTCTGAATTGTAAAAAATGTATTAATTAACCTTCTGTAACATATATTAACAATTGGCATTCATCAAGTTTCCAAAATATATGCTACTCAATGTCAATTTATAGTACATTAATATCCTTGATTATTTATATCAAAAGAGTAGATAGAAACATATCTAATTCATAGTAATTCTGATGAGAATCTAAGCATGATTTTGATCCATTTTTAAAATATCAGACATTCACAATATATATAGGTATGTGCAATTGTTACATATAGCAATTCCAAAATTTCATATGTTATAAGCTAAATTACTTCAAGCCAGAGACATCTGTAATTCAAGCAGCTTCTCTTCAGTTAATATCCAGCTCAAGTTTGACTTCTGTATAGTAAGCAATACTGTAATCTTTCAGAATTATTAGTAAAGGCTGAGTTTTATGTAGAATAGCCAATTATTTCATTCCAGTAAATGGCTATATGGTTTTATATTAGATTTATAGACACATTTTTGACAGTCTCCTCTCCCAGAACTGTACCTAGATTCTCAATATGTAAGAAATAGTAATTGCTTGGTTTTGTTTTCCTCATCCCTTTTTCCTTCTGGGTCATGTATTTTAGATGGGCAAGGACTTTCCTTTTTTCATTGTTTCTACATAAACTGCTCTGAAAGCATTCTAAGTTAAGGTTGATTTTATGTTGTTATCATCACTGAAGAGAAGCTTAAAGATTTCAGTTTTTTCTATGACAAAGTAGGATCTAGTAGTGTTTATGGAGCTATGGATTATCTCTGCCCTAAAAATAATTTGATGTGGGAGCCATTCAAAATCACAATTATCATCACAACAGTCCACCATTCCAAACTATACATGTCATTTTTTAATAACAAGTGGGAATCCTGAATACCCAAGCCACAGGTTGTTGGGTTTTGGAGATGCAAAACTTTATCCTCAGAAAGAAATATAATCCATTTCACTATGACTTATTGTATAAAGATTATATATACTAAGAATTGTATATATATATACAATTTATAAGACTAAGGCCATGTGTAATGCAAGTCAAATAATCCAGCCAATTTGCTTGAACCTGAAAAGCTAAGCAGGTTGGAGCTGACAGGTATTTGGATGGGGCCCACTAGGAAGTCTTAGGGCTATAGGCTAGACTGCAAGCTAAAGATCTTGAAAAACCACCATGGCAAACCACTTCCTTATCAACTACCTGGATGCGTCTTTGAAATGAGGAGTCAAGTCTACTAGATAAACCAATGTAAATATAAATATATTTTTGTCTGTTGTGTTAAAATTCTCTTACGATTTAATTACACAGAAATTAGAAATAATGTTTCAAATGTATTAATAATCTATGTGTTCAAATCAGATCTGGCAGTGTACAGCATAATGATTAAAGTAGCAAGATTCTAATTTCTAAAAAAACCAAATACTCAGCAGTCCAAAACATAAATATATAAATAGCCTAATTAGTTTTAAAACTGAGTGGAATATATAAGTTTTTATTTAATATTTGTGTGACAATGAACTTCTTCTCCATATATTTGTCTTCAAGGCGCTGCTTTGAAATGAAACATATTGAAGGTTCTTATGAACAATGTTGCATGAGAACCGGAAAAGGTCTTTCTAGTATCAGTTCATGGGAATGCCCAAAGACAAGTCATTAAAATTTACCAATTCTAAATAACATTTTTAAACCTCTGTCTCTGTAGGAATAATTCTAAAAAATTCTACCTGTTACTATATAATAACATAGTGGAAGGGATAATACAAAATACAGCAGTAATTAGCAACATTATATGAGGTGGGTGAATGCTGAAATGCTGAGAACATTTTCTTTTGGTAGAATATAATGAATTTATGAACGCTTAATCTTTATGAAAAGATTCCCAATAACAATATCAAATCAGGGAGAAATTCTATATCACCCACCCCAGATTTAACTCACTGATTACTCTGAAGCTTTGTATCTCCCATTGGTAATACATCATCATAAAATGAATCCTTCCTTTAATTCTCAGAATATTGTTTTGTATACAATAGATGCATAGTTGTCCTCAATGTTGCAATAATGAATCTGTATGTCTATTTTATAATCAACACTCCTAGTTTAAAAATACAGATTTATAGCATGCAAAAATACTATTTATGGACCAGGAAATAATATTTATAAGGCTATGAAAAATGCTGATTTAGAGATTTGGTTTGAAACTGCATTGATTTAAGGTCTGGATTAAATGTTATTTCTGAAGCAAAACAGAATGTCACACTGAATTATCAAATGAAAGCCTTGAATCAAGTTGATTCAGTTTCCGTAAAAGATTTGAACTGGATCAAATTGAACAGAATAAATCTTACTTATATCAGAGTCAATCTAGATACCCCTAGAGAAACAGAAGTGAATTTTTTAAATGAGTTTATTATAGGTTGCTTGGACAGGCAGAAAATATGGATGAGGCCTTTATCTATTAGATGATCAAACTTTCAAAGAGGCATATGATTGTGACAATGGAAGGTTTCAGATTTCCTGCTGGAAATTAAGTCTGCATGACTCAGAGGTTCAATAATTCCTATCCTTCCTTACTGACAACTTAATTTGTCAGAAGATAGAAGAAGAAACAAGAGGGTCTGCTATTTTTTGGTTGACAAAGTGAAGGTGATTGGAACCTTGGGAGAAAGTGACCATGTTATCCTTCAATTTATGATATCAAGGGAAGAGGAAGAGAGAAAAATCAGAATTGTAAACTGGATTTCAGAAGACCAGATTTTGATAGAGGAAAGGTATTTTGATAGAGGAAAGGTGACTTGAAATCCTGAAAGAGAAAAGTATCCGGGAAGAATGAGAACTCCTGTGAGATGAGATACTGAAATTGCAGTCACAGACAATTTCTACTAGAAAAGAAAAATGGGAGACATCTGAACAGACCAGTGTGAATACACACCGAACTTTCTAAAATACCCCCCCCCCCCAAAAAAGACACACATAGAGGAAATAGGAGGAGGGGAGAATAACCAAGAAATTGTATAGGGTAGTTACTAAAAACGGCAGGGATTGTGTCAGAAAGAGCTGTGGCTTGTAAGAAATGATAGCAGCAGCAGCAGCAAGGTTTTTGAGTATGTCAGAAACAAATGGAAAGTCAAAGAAGGTGTAAGTTTTCTGCAAGGAGAAAGGGATGAATTGAGGACAGGTGGTGACAAGAATACAAAAAGTCTTAAATCAGATTTGGTGCCTGTTTTCTCTCAGAAGGGAAATGAAGCTTTAGCTGGCCATGGTGGTGCCACTAATGGAAGAAGGGAACTGCAACTTAGGATAAGCAAGAAAAAGATAAAAGAACACTTAGATAATTTAAATTCATTCAAATTTTCCAAGACGAGTTCTATCCTAGGATACCAGCAGAGACGATCACAAAACTGCTAGCTGTAATCTTTGAGAACTCTTGGAAAATTGACAACTCTAGAGGAGGAGAGGAGAGCAAATAATGTCCCTATCTTTAAAAAGGAAGAAGGAGGACTTGGGAAATTACAGACTTGTCAGTTTGATGTCTGTATTGAGAAAAATCCTCCAGCAGATTGTTAAACATTTACGAACACTAGGTTAGGAATGCAATAGTTAACAAGAACTATGTGTGTCACAAACAGGACATACCAGACTACCTTTATCTCCTTTTTTGATAGTTACTAGCTTAATAGATTGTGAACATACTCTATTATGACCTCAGTAAAACATTCAACGAAGTCTCTTGCATCCTCATTAATAAAATGATAAAAATAATGGCCTAAATCATGCCAGTGTTAGATGGATTCATAATTGATTGAATGACTGCAACCAGAGAGTACTCATAAATGGATCAACATCAGCTTGGAGAGAAGTATTGAGTGGAGTGCTGCAAGGCTCTGTCCTGTGCTCTGTTCTGTTCAACATTTATTTCAACATTAATGACCTGAATGAAGGAATTTAGAAGATGACTATCAAATTTGGAAAAGATATAAAACTCAGAGGAGTAGCTAACACTCCAGAAGAGAAAGAAAAGATTTTAAAAAATATCTAGGCAAATTTGAACAGTGCACCAAAATAAACAGCATGAAATTTAACAGGGAGAAATGTAAAGTTCTGCACCTGGGGAGAAAAAGAAATGAATAAATATAGGATGGGGGAGACCTGGCTTGGCAGTAATACATGTGGAAAGTATCTGGATACTCTAGTAGTTATAAGCTGAATGTGAGCCACCAAAATGATGTAGCTGCTAAAAGGGTAAACACTATTTTGGGATGTATTAACAGCAGCATAGACTCCATCTCATAGGAGATAATTGCCCCACTCTATTCTGCCTTGGTTAGGCTCCACTTGGAATGCTGTGTCCAATTCTGGGCAACACAGTCTAAAAAGGACATTAGCAGTGTAGCAAAATGTAGAGGATGTCTACCAAGATGGAAAGAGGCTGGAAACTAAGTAGTATGAGGAAAGGTTAGAGGAACTGGATATGTTTAGCCTGCAAAAGACTGAGAGGAAACATTTTAGCAGTCTTCTGATATCTAAAGGACTGTCATATGGAGGGAGTGTTGCCCTGAAGGAGAAGAACCAATATGTTAGAACTAAAGGGAAATAAATTCAGGTTAGATATTAGAGAGCTTTCTGATGTTAAGAGTTGTTAACCAATCAAATAAGTTGCTTCATGAAGTGCTATAGTCCCCATCACTTGAGAACTTTGAAAAGAGGCTGGTTGACCATCTGTCTGAAATGCTTAGTGGATCTGTACCAAGCAGTAGGTTGGATTAGATGGCCTCGGAGGCTCCTTTCAAATCTGTGGTTTATGATCCTGGTATTTCCTCCCATCTAGTAGAGCTACCAGAATTAGGTGGCAAGTATCCAGACTAAAAAAACACATTCTTTGGTACCAACTAGTGGTCATCTGGATTTTTGCAGCCCAGATCTGGTAGCCCTTCATACTCAGTGCAATTATGATAATTATATGTAAGGAGTTTGGATAAGTGTTAATGGCATAATGAATAGTACCTGTGATATCTCAAGTGATTAGTGGTATAATTCTCCCATTCCCTCCCCCCACCCCACCATTTTAAAAACAGCTGAATGCCTTATGATACCACTGTGATGTACTCATCTGCTAAAAAAAATGTGCAAATGCTTGTCCACCATCACTACTTTTGCACAACAATGTCACACTTTACTGTGAATTCTTTGTATCTTGAAAAAGTATATTCCTATTACATAAGGTTTACATTTATTTAGGTTCAGCTGAGGTACTTCTCGCCACAATTTTTACAATGAGTCTGATAATAATTCTAGTCTGGTGATAACTCTAGGCTGAAAAATTGAGCTGGTTGATCTCTAGGGTGACAAAGAGAGACTGATTACTCCACTATTAAAATGATTAGACTGGTTGCCAGTTTGCTTTGAGGCAAAATATAAATAATTACCTTGAAAGCCCTTAGAGGTCTCCATCCAAATCACCTCAGAGACTACCTTCTTCTATACAATCACCACCACTCATTAAGGCCTTTGAGGGAGATCTCCTTATAGCTGCTGTTTGAGCTTCTGTGACTTCTCTATCAAAATAAGAGGTCTAAGATATTTGGTGACCTATAAGAAAATCTAAAGTTGCATTACTTTGACTACTCTCTTAATTATGGGACTGAACATAACAGAAAATATATTGTCAGAGAGGCCCTCAGATCCGAGTAATTTCATCAAAATTACAAGTGTTATGTAATTTATCATAACAAAGTGTTATGATGCAAGCTTTTCTGCTTTCATATGTGTGTGTGACATCACAACACATGTAAAAAAGGGGTGGAGCTTGCAACACTATTTTCATCATACCCCATAGAACCCTTCCAAATAATTTTAAATTATCTGCAGTTTGGTAGACAAAACTTCAAACATTCTGGTTGCTCTAGTTCCAGCCAAAACATAATCCAAAGGGATCTCAAACTGATTGTATGGATGAGCAGAGCACGGCTGGTCATGTTGAAGTTCTTTCTTCGGAGTCCTTGGGGTTCTCTGAGCTTGGTTGTTTTCTTGCAAACATTTCGTTACCCAGCTAGGTAACATCTGCAGTGCTAGAATGTTCTTTCTTCTCCTGTGCATGACTCGCCATCACCTGCTTTTCAAACACTTCTGTTTATTTTAGCATCAATTTGTTTTCCTTTCTCCAGATAACAAGCACTGTTATAGGACTTGAATTTACTTGGATTTAACACCTGAGGATTTTTGTTACGCGTAGGAAAATATTGTCTGGATCCTAGAGTGATTTTCTAAAAAAGTAGGATAGAACTAGAGCAGTTTCTTGGAGGTAAGTCTATCTTGTATTCCTGCTGCACAGGAATCAGGATTACAAAAAATGATAGGCTAATTCTCTGATATTGTCAGATCCTGCTTATTATTTCAAAAATGGCAGGTGTAAGAACATGCAGTTCCAACAGCACTTGTGCAGTCTGACATTCCGGTCATGCCCAAGTTTACTGTGTCAGCTAGTGAAAAGTTGTGGCTGAACAACAATATGAAAAATAAAAGTGAACAACAGACCTGCCAACTTGATTATTGATGGAAAATTTAATATAGCACATAAACAAACTGGTCACAAGCTCTTAAATATATTGATAATATCATGAGTTCTTAACAATCAAGAACATTAGCAAATATCAAAGAACGGTGAATATTCCACCATTTAAAATGAATCTACACAAAACTCACACACACATACATACAACATATTTTCTTGAACATATTTAAAAATTTAAAAATTATGGGAAGAAGATATGGGCTTATGGAACTCCTTGTGGTATAACACTTCCCTCAAATCTATTTTAACAAATTATCAGGAATTGATTATAAGAATAATTTATAATAAGTTCTGTAAATTGTATGATACTAATCTTTCTACACATAAATATTTAATATGGGGTTTACAGTGTTCTATATTTTTTAAAATTACACATGTACTTCTATATTCACAAGCTTTATTTTTCCCTAACATTGTTATAGTGTGATTTTTTTCTGTTCCTTTTTAAAATTTATTTACAGTTTTTTGTTCATGTATTGTTTTGGAACGCAGCAGGAAGGAAAAGTAAGCTCTAAACTCTGGGCAAGCTTTTCCCAACATGGTAATTGCATATCAGGAAAAGTAAATGAACAGAGATATGCCAAGAAAGACTGGGAAATTCAGACTAATTGTTGAATCTGATGTGGAAGGAAAAATATTTACCTTTTTCCTTTATTTTTAAAAAAAGTGAATGTCTTAGAGGAAAGGAAACTTAAAAGTCTTTCTCAAATCTAGGTCTTTTGTCACAGGGGCTTAGAAGTATTAAAATATTGAAGTGTTCTTTTAAAGAATTAGGTTTGCCCTCCCTACCATTTTTCCCCTTTATGGTCATTCCCAATTATCTGACCCTTCAGCTCTAGAAATATGTAGCAGTCCATATTTTTAGGTATGTTATCTGAAGAACTTGGCTGCATTCATACAGTTATGGGTAATAAATGTTTTCATAGTACACTGTTTAATAATTGCAACTGATAATGTCACTCAACAACAGCTGTTTGGAGAAGGAAAATAGTACAACATGTTTTCTCAATTCACATTCCAGAAGGATCAGGGTTCTATTAATAAAAACAATAGAGACTCACCCTAGCTTTCTAGGTACAATAAGCTTGGTTGCTTGAAAGGAATGCAACATAGACTGTTCAACTCAATACATGTAATACTAAGGATTCAGCATATTATTTTTTCTCAAACTCTGATGAAGTGTTGAGCCACTAAATTATAGGTATGCTAAATGATGTATGTGAACCAAGTGCCTAAGAAATGTGTTTTGCTATAATATCTTGATTATCACCTCTTCCTTTGGTTGTGGGCTTGTTTTCTTGATTTTATTATTGTATCATTTATTTGTTGCATTTACATGCTACCTTTCCCCCAAGAAGTCCAAAATGTGCATACTGTACTATCCCTCCAGTTTTATCCTCATTTCACAGTTTTATCCTGTGAAATGGATTATGTTGCAAGATACTGATTGGCTCAAATTATCCAGTGAACTTTATTTGAAACCAGTACAACTATCACATTACACTATGCTCTTTTATATCAAGAGCTCAAACCCATGGACAAAGTAATTAAATACCTTTTACCTTCAAAGACTTCATACATACTCCCTCAGCTGCAATAGTTATATATGAGTGCCCTTGTCTTTCCTTTGCTATTACTCATGTAAGCTTGACTTCCACTGCATGTATTGCATGCACAGACAAGGCCTTTGAACACTGCAGTGTGTAGGGCTGTCAGCCTTTGAAGGACATTCTAGATCAGTGTTTTCCAACCTTGGCAACCTCTAGATGTGTGGACTACATCTCCCAGAATTCTCATCAATGGCCATGCTGGCTGTGGAATTCTGGGATTTGAAGTCCACACACCTGGAGATTGCTAAGATTGGGAAACAGTGTTCTAGAAGCTGAGAAAGCCCTCATTAAGCCTGATAACATTAAAAGTAGCATTCAGCGCTTGGGAGTAGAGCCTTTGACTCAGGGCAAAGCAGAAGAACTGTTTTAGATTGTATGTTCATCAGCATAGAACTATTCCATATGTTTACAAGTCTTTCCCTTTCACTAAGTAATATATTCTTCCAAAATATTAGGACAACACAAATAATTCTTCAACAATCCAGACTGAAGTATAAAACAAAAATTCAAAGTAAATTACTGCATGAAATCCACATAACATGCATGTCATAGGAGGGTTATATTTAAATCTGATAGGAAACCAGCTTTGTCAGGCATTACTGATACCCATTATTCATCCCAGAACAAATCCATTAGCCCAGTGTTTCTCAGCTATAAGATATGTGGACATGCTGGCTAAGGAATTCTGAAAGTTGAAGTTCACACATCTTAAATTTGCCAAGGTTGAGAAACACTGTGTTAGGCAGACATAGGAAAAGGAAGTGAGTGCCGTTCTATTGGCACTACTAGGAACCTGCAGTTTTGAGGTCCTCTTCCATCTTAGCTATTTCCTTTCTCATCATGGTAAGACCAACAATTGAAAGCACTGGAATTACAGCATTAGAATTATAGCCAGCTGTTGTAAATTTTACCTAACATTGAGAATTCATACAGGAGTGTTTTTGTTTTTTTCTCCCTAGTTCTGTTTTCCTTTTTGTTGTTATCTCTCTCAAGATTTTAAATCTGTTTGTAATAGCGATCTCTACCTAGGCAAGTCTCTAGAGGTTCCTATTAGATCAGAACATGGGCACAAATGACTGTATCCTAGTATGTTCTACCTCTAGGAAGGAAGCCCAAGAGATACAGTTGGTTGTATAGCTTGCGAAAACACAACTCCCTGTTCCTCCTCCCCCCACCCCAAGGTACAGTCAGGAAAGAGGAGCTTGCTAGATACTTGAGTCTTTCTGGGAGCAACGAGGCAGTGGGAAGAAAAACAGGGGCCACTCCAAAATGGAGTGGTTGAATACATTCAACCTATTCAGGCTTCCATATGTAGTAAGTAACCAGTCAGAAAGTGTGTTAATTCATGTTAGGTAATTTTGGATATACACAAAGCCTTCTCTGATTCATTTCACAGCTATTTTTCCAGAAGCTCAGTCTCCATTCTTGAGGGAGCTACCCATAGTCCTTTATTTACCCTGCTGTTGAATTCCAAACCCTTTTCTGTAAATCCAACTCCCATCTGTATTTTTCTTTGCTGCTGTATGTTTTTTAATAAAGCAAATACTATTTTAAAAGCACCATTTTGGTGCCAGTTTGTGTCTTGGAGTTTATAATGTGGTAAGATGATTAGGAGAGCCTAAGACTTTTAAACAGACAATTGTTATGCCAGGTTGTGCCCAGGAGGGTATCATCTGGCCACATCTATCAAATGTTGTAGGCCTTCTCAGATTAACTGGGTTGCTGAGTTTAAACTGCCATTTAGTTTTTTCTTTCTTTCCTTTTTTATATAACACAAGGCATTTTCCATATTTTATTCTTCCTACTACCTCCCTGGCTTGAGTGGAGGCAGAGAAGGTGGTGCAGTGAAAACTCATGAAAACAATCATAGCTGTATTACCTCAGGCTGTCCTGGTTGCATGGGACTAGCCTGGTGGTAAATGAAATCCTTATATTTGTCTATTAATTTGTAACTGCTTTAGAACTAAGTGTACAGTATGAATGCTTTAAATAAACAAGCAATTCGCCTCAAGCCCTATGAACAATGCAATTGTATGCCACATATTCAAAACTAAGCATTAAGGGTATATTTGAGGAGAATGGAGGGCAGAAGGAAGATTGGAATCTACTAGTAGACCTCTGAGTTATTTGAACTAGATTACCCATTATTACTGATTCCTGGTTCTAAATATAGCAAATAAACTTCACCCCTGTATGCTGTAACGAAAAGTACTTGCAGGAAAACTAGAAGGGAATGTTTATACGAAAGAGCTACAAGCATATTCTGGTATGGAAAATTCCTAGGCTATAATGCACTTCAGAGGTGCCATATTTCTTAATTTTAAGCTTTTCTTTCTAAAACACTATCTTGACCTCAGCTCTGGCTGATGGATTGTAGAAAAAAATGGAATTTAACACCTTGAAGTCTGTCTACCTATTCTAAAAAACATTTATTCATTTTCAATATGGTGAAAAATGGGTTTTTAGACTTACTTTCAAAACAGCAATTCCTTTACAAAGAGTATCATTCTGTAATACACATATGGCTCTGCTAAGTAGGACAGAAGTGGATTGCTAAGCCATACAAGGTGGAGAGCAGGCAAATAGCTCTGGTGGTTGGCTGGCTCAGGCAAGTAGGGCATGTCCGTCAAGCAGCCCAGTTTCTGAAGCTTTCCCTGCTGATCATTGTTCTCTTCCTTCACCCTCAACTGAAGTCAATGACAGTGACTTTACCATTCACCAGTACTCCATTGAGAAATGAGAGAATTTGGAATTGTGGCATAGAAATCATTGCAGTCAATTTGAATTAGTCTCTTCTAAAGTTAGCATTACAAATATATATCCTTCAAGTCCCTCTGGCCATCCTGGATAAACATGTGCTTTAAAATGTATTTTAAATACATGTAATATTTGAGATGGGCAGAAAACCAGACAATGGCAAGAAAATCTACATGCCAGTAGTTTCCAGCTAGTTGGCAACTGTTCTAGTGGCAACTTAAAGGAATAGCAGCAACAGCTTCAAGAGAAAGGATAATGGATCCATCCTTCTCAGCTTGCAAATGTGTACATATACATACCATCTTCCATACACTTTCTACAAACATGTACTTAGATGGGGATGTAATCCCATTTTTTCAAAGGATATTTGGGATGTGATAGGTCTTATTAGTGTCATCATGGGACAGTGTTTCTAGCACAGCTTTGAATAAACATCCAAGAGTGTCTTCCGTTTAAATAATGTAAACAGACCCAAGTCATAGCTAAGCTGATTCTTTCTTACTTTATAAATAGAACATGCCAATGCAATCTTTTCTTTCCCTCACTCTAGCTGCCTGTTCTGCTAGTAAATGTTGCTGAATGGGTTTAACTGTAGTGACTGTTCTACAGGAAGCTGTTCTGTAACAAGAACAGCCAGAATGTCAAGGAAGAAGGAAATTAGTTAGCAGATTATGAATGTTCTGCAGGGAAAAGCGTTGATGACATAGAGGCCTTCGCAGGAGTTAAAAAAATGTCCACAGATGCTGTGGTTGAGAGGAGCAGCATTAAACAGAGTCTCTCAAAGAGAAACCTAGAATGCACAGAGGAGCGTCCTGTGAAACGGAAAGCTAACTGGGGTATTCTCACCAGTCAAGGTTAGTAAACTCATTATTTCAGCAGCTCCTAGGGCACTGGCATTTGCTGACATGTCCACATTTTTGGTAAGACTCAACTGGCACAGTTTCTTAAACTAAAATTTCAATGTAAATATGAATTTATATTTGTGTGTTTTTAATAGACAGTATTGAAAAACAAGCTATGTACATTTGGTATGAGATGTTTTTGCAATATGCAAAATGTGTGTGTATGCATGTGTGTGAGTTTATGTATGTATGTGTGTGTATTAATATAATATAATAAATATAGCTAAGCAAAAGCCAATGTTTCTAAATATCAATGATTATTTACAGGGAGGAAGGGTAGAGAATGCTTATATGTGAATAAAGATACATATTCACGTGCAAATGAACAAGAACTACAGGTAAATATAATTGCAGAAGTGAGTTAATATATAATGTACATATTTGTCTTCAAAAACGTGTAAGATATTCTTACAACACGAAGGAGCTTTGAAACCTCTTATAAATAATACATCTCGCATTCCTATTGCTTATATATTTACCAACAGCAGTAAATCAATAAGCTCTACCTGCTTCTATCTGACAATCCAACTGATCGGGTTCAAGTGGTATTCTGAAATTCTCTGATCATTATCCAGATATAAAGATTCATTTATTATAGACTTTGTTTCATTTTGGATTCAAACCAGGTATGATGTTAACCACATATCTGAATGATTTTATTTTAAGAGCAGCTTTTGATTCAGAGAAGTATTATCCTGCAAAGGAAGACAGCTTTAACTCTTTCCATTATGCCATTTTCTTAATAGAAATCTTCCTTACAATCATCAATCTGATATTTAAGGCACTACTTTTTTCTCATTAAAGCAAAGGCTATTTCTAAGAAACACTCCATTCACCATCCAGAATAGAAATATATTTAATTTAGAGATCACATTTATTTTGTACTTAATGGCATTAATATGGATATTTCTTTGCATCCAAAGGTTAGAATTGCACAAATTCACCTGGAATCTCACTGAACTCAAATGGTATTACTTCTTGATATTTATAGAATTGCATTGTAATTTATTCATGTCTCAGATAAAAGAAATGTTTTTAATACTTTACATTATCACTGTATTCATGATTAAGAGGATGTAGAAAAACATGTTTTCATTTTAAAACTATACATTCATTCACTTCAGTAAGTTGATGGAGGAAATAAAAGCTATTGTTCAAGAATATCATGAGATTTGGAGTTGAATAAACTGAATAATAAGGTAATAAAAAGACACTGAATTTTCCTTCAACCACAGTTTAAAGGTTTGGGAGAAGCTGAATGCACAGATTCTTCCTCCATTCCTTCCAATATTAAACCATGATTGCAAAATACAATTTGATCCCAATCTGCAATCTTTGTTTTGTAGGGATTATTCAAACCATAGTTTCCCAGCTGGGGATCTTGGTCATGTACAGTACTGTCCAACCTGCTGTCCAGCAGAATCCCTTCCTGAGCTCCCTGATCTTGTCTCTGGGCTGATGTTGGAGTCCCCATTACTACTAGTGTTGGGGGCTTTTAACCTCCATGCCCCAAGGGTAGCACTTGGGAAGGCTTAGGAGTTAATTGCTTTCACGGCAACCATGGGCATGTCCAAAGTAATCACTGGTCCAGTGCACACAGATGGATGCATGGTAAACCTCATCATTATCTCAGAGCAGTTGATTTGTAATCTGAAGATGGAGGACATTATTCTGAGACCTTTGCCATGATCAGATCACTTCCAACCTGAGCTGACATTTGTCATCTTCCAGGACTTCCTTGGGAGGCTGCAATAACTAAGATGGTCTGCCCTAGTCCAGCAGAAGAGGGGGCATGGAGGCTGCATTCTCAGTGGCTGTCTCCTCCTTTGGGATAGTCTAACCCTGAAGTGAGAATAGTCCCCAGTCTTACAGTATGGCCTTCCAGAGAATGGTTAAGGGATGGCTTTTCTGGAAGGCTTTTGTAGGAGCTTGAGCAAGATCTGTGTCAATATGGAGATATTGTTTATTATTGTTTAAGGTTGTATTTGTTTTTATGCCAATCTTGGGGTACACCTTGGTTTTCTGAGGAGCTCCAAGAGATGAAGCACCAGAAGCGATGCCTGGAGCATCATTGCACTGGACCCTCTGTTATCTAGAGCTGTTGTCCACTATCCAACCTTCCCTTTGTGGGGAAGGTTGTAAAGAAGGTGGTCAGGTAACAGTTGCAGAGGACCTTCAATGAAATGGATTATCTGGACCACTGCAGGAGTTGGGAGCAGGGGTGGGGTTGCTATGTTGCTCCCAGTCAGTGTTGAAAGAAGGGAGAGATCACACCTGCAGCCACTCACTTGTGGGGTGACTTAGGCTTCAACATTCACCCCTCCTGTTTAACTTCTATATGAAATTGCCGGATGAGGTCATCCATCAGAATGTGGATGACACCCAAATGTACATCTCAACCCTGGGCTGTGCCGGTGAAGTTGTCAAAGTACTGACCTGATGTCTCAAGGCTGTTCAGGTTTGGATCAATCCTGATAAAGCCATTCAGGGTTAGATCAATCCTGACAAGACTGAGTGGGTATGGCTGTTTCCTTCCGCCCCTCCCTGGTTGGGGACATTTTTACCATTGGTCCTGGATGAGATGACACTTCCCCATTCAAGACTGGCATGCAACTTGGGAGTCTTCATGGACTTGCAGCTACTGCTCAAAGGGTAGGTGGCAGCTGTGCCTAGGAGGTCCTTTTCAAAGGTTCATCTTGTGTGCCATTTGCACCCTTTCCTTGACTGGGAGGCCCTGCAGACAGTTACACCCTGATCACCTCACAGTTGGACTACTGCAATGCACTCTATGTGGGGCTTCCCTTAAAGACCATCTGGAAACTACACTGGTTCAAAATGCAGCAGCATGATCAGTAACAGGCACTTGTTGCTATGCCCATGTGTCATGACTGGGTGCCATTCAGCTTCCAGGTGCAGTTCAAGGTGCTGGTTGTCACTTATAAAGGCCTTTGTGGCAAAGGACTTGGTTATTGAGGGACTGCCTGTCTCTAGTTGTTTCTGTCTGCCCAGTACATTCAAGCAGAGTGGGTGCACTCTAGGACCCCTCAATTAATTGTTATCATCTTGTGAGACCAAAGAAGCATGCCTTGTCTATCACAGCCCCTGACCTCTGGAATAGCATCCTCTGTATGGCCTCAACTCTCCAAGTGTTCTGGAAATTCCTTAAAGCCTGGCTCTGCTCCCAGGCCTGGGGCTAGGGTGTTATGGAACCCATCATGGTTTTTTTTTTTTTAATGTTACTGTTATGGTCCAGTTAGGTCATTTTTTAGTTTCTCTATAGTGTCCAAGTCTGCAGTTTTAGAAAGCTTGTCATCCTGAAAATTGTCTGGCCTAAGTCTATTAGAGCTATCCTTACAGTTCCAAGACATATTAAGAGCGCTGCTCTATGTTTAGAGATGGGCTTGGGATCCATGGAAGCTAGAGCTTGGTACTATACTACTTTTCTAACCTTAGCTAAAGTTAACTTCTGGCTCCACTGGTTCTTAGAAAGCACTTTAAAGTAACCTGGTTTTAAAAAGTTATTGCTAAGCTTCACTCACTAGGACTCTTGGTAGACAGCCTCTGCCCATTAGGCTTCAAAAATACCAGAAGTGTTCTTCAGCAAAATATCTGGCACACTGATTTTCAAACCAGCCTTAGTCTGCAACCTGACTAAAGTGAAGGCCTGGTGAAACTGCAGAACTATGATGGTGGAGAGGTAGAAAAGCTGCAGTTTCATCAGGCCTTCACTTTGGCCAGGCTGGATGCATTGGTTTCTGCTGGGATGATCCAAAAATACTCCCCTATGCCAACTCATATGTCCTCATGAGGATGGTTCAGTCGAATCCTGTAGACACTATGTTCCTTTCTCTGCAAATGACTTTTCTCCATCCTATCCTAATATGCTATGAAAAATTGCAAATTTATCAAGCATGGGGAGCAATTAAAAAAAAAAAAGATTATCCTTCAATGTTGGAAACACATTGTGCAATCCAAAATGTATAAGCTTGAATCACTTATATGTATTCTCACCTGGCCCTCTGTCAGCATAATAGAAAGATTTATCAGTATTATTTCATGTAGTCAAGATGTATGTAAACATTAGTGTGAATGATTTCCTATATGTTTAAAATGTTACCTGGTAGGGGTGGGGATCTTTTTCTGAGTATTTTTGTAACGTTTTCCTCTTTTCTCATATATTCAAGCAATAAAATAAAAAAAGAGACTGGATGATTACATATTAACATTCTGAAAGGGCATCGGAAAACAATAGCTCTATCACGTCCATAATGTTTTTTTTATGCTGTTGCAACACAAAGAAGTCAGGTGTCAGAACCTCACAATCAATTAACCAGCATCATAGCTAGCTTGCTCAGTTCTGCCATAGTAGTAGTGGGGGGAGGGGGGGGCTAGGTGAATAGCAGTTAGAGCAGATGGCCTGTTATCTAGTGTTCAAGAATGCCAAGGTTGTGCTGGTGTGAGAGCAGGAGAAGGCACCAGAAGGACTGAAGGGGGGAATGGGGGCAAGGAATGAGGGGTTAAGAAAGCATTGGCGTGCGTGGGCTTTTCAGTTCCAGTAATCTCTACTATGGACTGTATGTTAACTCGCAATAAACTTATTTTCTTTTGGACTTGCTGAGTTCCAGAGAAGGTTTCATTTTATTGGGGTTGAAAGCTGCAGTTCCTGACATCAAGGCTATTATTTTGCAGGTCTGTAGGTAGGTGTACACCTACCTAATCACTGAATAGCCTTTAATATTCCTTTTAATATTTTAATATTTTCCAAGGAAAACCTGAGGAACAGGAGCAAGAGCTAGTTGAGAAGTGAGGTTTTACTACAAAAAAACAGACTAAGGATTGTAAGCAGTTTGCCTATTTTGTTATTGCAAACAAAGTTATCTCTGTTCAACTGAAGTGTCAGGTCACTTTAAAAATAACAAAAGAAATGAGGAGCTCTACCATCCCTTAAATTTTACTTAACTTAACTTGACTTAAAACTCCAGATAAACTTTCCTTTTTTAGGGACCAGGGCAGGGAGAAATGCCTTCCTCTCTGCTGTCTTAGAGTGGTTATACACCATGATTCAGATATTTTACTCAAAAAGGACTATTTAAACAAGTAATATTTCATATATACTTTGCTGAGCATATATTATAATGTAAGTTACTACGTAGTCATAAATTAGTCTCTGAACCATTAAACATTATTACTTATGTTCAGAAATTAGCTCTGATTAATTTCTTACATAAATATTGGAAGATAATACTGCAAATGATTGTTTTGTGTAATGATAGAAGGGTAAGGTATTTTTCAGAAATATTTTTATACAAACACAGAATTTTGGGAAATTAACTGAGTTTATTGTCCAATGCCATGTGACCATTTTCATAGTATATTTTAAAGATCTAGTCTATGACTTCATAACATGATATTATAAAGTTTAACTTTAATTACATATTTAGCTTCTGTAATGACTAGCTGTTTTTATTACATTTCTTTTCACAACAGTTCTATAAAATAAATTACTGGTCTTCCTCTTTTAAAGACTGTAAATGAGGTTAAGAGATTATTTTGTGCAAACCTATATAATAAATTCACAGCAGTTATTGAACCCGGAGGCAAGTCCAAATCACTATGGTCTAGATCAGGTAGTTGATTATAAAATGAAATACTGTATATCTTTTAAAGTATGCAGTGTTGCAGATAGCATTTTTACTGAGCAATGAAAGATGCATTACTCTTAAACTCAGGTCTTTGGATATTTGTTTTCTGCAGTGTCTTTATAGGTGAAAGTTCATATACTGAGTGCAAGGAACTCTTTCCAAAAGTGGCTGAAGTGTTATTAACAAGAATCAGCTAAAGGGACAAGGGTTTTTTTTATTTATTTAAAATGAGCAGGATTTATACTCACAATTGGCTGGAAATGCCATGGGGAGATGGAGATTTAGGTATTGTATACAATGTTTACAACTTTCGTTATTCTTGTCTGTTTATTGTAGCATTTAACTTTGATCTCTGCAGTATTTACAGAACTGTAGCTCCTGTTCCTGGTAAATTAGATACAGTACCATATGACTTGGATCGCAGAATCTAAATATAGCCAGTGGTACTTCGCATTTCAGTCAGTGAGAAAAGAATCATAAGGAAAAGTTAGACTAAAAAATATTAGGGATAATTTTTTCCCTAAACTAACCTTTAATATTTTTCTCCTTAAATTTAACCTGATTCTCTCTCCTTTACAATACAGCGAATGCCATGCTGTGAATGCTTGATAAAGTCTTCAATACAAGTATAGTATTGAAAGGCTTTTGTATGTAAAATCACAGTAATGTTACTTCTAGGATACCTATAATTCTGCTACCAATCATGTCAGCTACAATAATTTATTTACATAATTGACAAGAATCTCAGTCTGTTATTGGACTTTGGCTTAGAAATTTAGAAATCATGATTGTTTTAAAGTTTTCTGTATGGATTTTAAAAATGTTAGAGTACAGAAGAATGCCTTAGATTCTTGTTCCTTCCAATAGTCGCCCAGAGTCCCCTATTGTGGGGGAGATGGGTGGGGGAGAAATCCACTAAATAAATAAATAAAATAAATAAAATAGCCTGTAAAAATTAAATGGGTGGGGAGGGGAGGGGATGCAGGATGGACCATTTCTCTTAGCAGCAACTTACTGCTTTTTACTTTACTTTTTCTTTGCAAATGCAACCGTGAACAGAGCTAAGTATATTAATAGAAAAGATGGGGAAGAGCCTTTAGCTCTCAGAAACAGGGAAAGGAGGCACACAGGGAGTACTTTTGAACTGAGACGTTAGCTAGTATGTGTGTGCTCTTATTCCATCTATAATAGGGACCCTGGACATGGAGGCTAGGTTCAGTGCAGAGCTTTGGACTCTATCCTGACATTGTGAGAGAAATTAAATGTCATGGCATTGCAGTAATAACATATGCCACATTTTTCTAAGAAGTACAGCAGGTACATCTAAAAGGGGGATGGGAGGAAACAGAAAAGTTAGCAGGATATGGATCAATACGTTTTGCGAGGGACAAAACCAGAACCAACGGTAAGAAAGATCCTGTCTGCAGTATTCTGTTTTTAACAAAATTGGTAGTACCAGCACAAGCTCAGAATGCCTCAGGGATATTAATCAGGCACTTTATATGCTTGGTACACTTTCCCCAGTGCTGCAGCTCTTAAAGCTCATTTGGCAGCAGAACAAATTGGCACAAAAGTGTATTGAATTCTCTGCAGAGGATGGATGAAGGAGGTTGTAATTAGCAACCATACATCTTGGGGTCTGTTGCTCATACAATAATTTGCAAGATATTTGTCTTATATTTCATTTTCTGGTATAAATAACATGCTGTTCCTTTTACCATAACATGTGGCAGATTTTTGTGCAGCGTTAAAATCAAGTATTATGTATACCATCTACATCTAATTTACATCAGAAGAGTCTTATTTAATGCAGTGAATGATTGCTGGGAGTCTCATATTTATTTCTAGATCTTTCTTTAGCTATAGAGCAATATGTTTTTAACCCATGCACAGAATTGCTTAGTCTGTGCAATATGAAAGGCACACCAGTATTTTGATATGGAAAAAGAAACAGGGGCCATTTCCCTCTGGCCACAGCACTATATTAAGTGAATTCCATTAATTGATTTGCAGCTAATGGAACTTGCAGCTCAGTTCTAATATTTCATTCATATTTAGGTTTACAACTAGAAAGCACTTCCATCTGGATAAACTGGAAAAAAAAATTCTACCATTACCATCTTTTTCCATTCCCAGAATGATTCACTGGACATATACTAAGGGATGAGATTTAGACTTAGTAAGGATAATACAGAGTCAGTGATAGTTAAGTAGGCTGCTTGTATCAGTTCTTTTATATTAATGAAAACTTTAAACTGTGCCACAATTATTGTTCCATAGGCTCTTGGGCAGATCGCTCGCCACTGCACGAAGCAGCAAGCCAAGGGCGCCTTCTTTCTCTCAAAACATTAATTGCACAGGTAAAAACATTACAAACTTAACTGAAATCATGGTTCATTTCTGCCATAGTTTTTACTGCTTTGTTAAATATGAAAAGGGCATTACATTACTGTTCAGTAATTGCTCGTTTGGGTTTCTGTGGTTTCTTCAATAGTTTATACAGGTCAAAGAATTTCACTACAGTATATATCACAGTGATGGCAACATACAGATCAGGATTAGATACATCCCCTCCAAACTCCAGCTCTCAATGAAGTAATAAATATCCAGGTATAGTGTTACAGGGTTCTGAACACTAGCAATTGTACAATACAAAAAACAAACCAAATAACTGCTATCCAGGCTCAGATGATAAATTCACCTAATTCACATTATCTGTTAAAATGTCTAGTGTTAACTGGGCATATAAGCTGTGGTTTGTGGTAGAGATTTTCATGTGCATTTCTGCTGCAACCAGTATGCCAGCTACATTTGCAGGGCATGGCCATCCAACATGATGGTTAACAACTAAACAACAACTCCACACAAAAGGGAAGAAAAAGCACAAGGCTGTAGTTAAAAGAAAGCTAACCAATCAATCAATCAATCAATTTTATTTTGGTCATAGACCAGCATGTAACCAATGACATAGCTCTTACGCTACAGTAAGCATAAAAACCAAAATCATGTTAATAGCATAAAATAGGATGTGGATAGAATTATTGAGGTAAAATTGCAGTGTGAAGATATTATAAACAAAGAAAATCCTTTGTAGTTACAGTTAATTTTACAACAAATAATCTAAATACTGTAACTGACTAAAACAAATAACTATAAAATGGTATAAATAATACTAAAGTTTATAAAAGACTACAAGAGTAATAAATTTTTATACTAACTTGTCATATCAGATCAATTATTATTTGGTCACAGAGTAGGAAGTTAGACATAAGATTCATATCTGACTCTAGTTATATATGAACTAGAATTTGTTTCTAGAATTTCTAGAAACTAGAAGTGGTTCTCAATGTGGGCCAGGAGGGCATTTCTAGGGGACCATAGTCTTTATATGATACAGTTTAAATGAATAAACAGTGCAGTGGTAAAGTTCCTTGTGTCCAGCTAACAGCAACTATGAGGGGGATCACAGGTAAATGAAGCTCAGAAGAGGGCCATGAGCAAAAAAAGGTTGAGAACCCTGAACTGAATCACTGGCTTCTCCAACAATCTGTGGTTAAACAAACCAGGATGTAGCACAACCTAGATATTTTTTTTGACAAGCAAAGCTTTATGTGGCTGATTCTTGATTTGTTTCCACATACTGAAAGACAGAGTTGCCTTGAGCTTCTGTGGATTAAAAATTGGGATGGGACAAAAAACAAAGAGTGGGCCAGATAACTGCAAAAAGCAGTGATTGCAATTAGTTGGTGAACAACAAGCATGGTTTCATACTGAGGTTTACAGTACTTAATCAAACCAAAAAGTATTTTGAACTATAGCATTCTTTTTCATAATTGCATTCCTTTTGAATAATTGTTAAAAGTGTATGTTACACAAATATTGTATAAAGACTTCTTGTTATATAGTTTATCTTTCATGAAGAAACTGAATAGTTAGGAGACTGGTTGTGATAGTTAGTTTCTTCTTTTAGGGATACAATGTGGATGCTTTAACCATTGATCAAGTGACCCCATTGCATGAGGCATGCCTTGGAGATCATGTAGGATGTGCTAGGATACTTCTTGAAGCAGGAGCAAATGTAAGTGATCAGACTGATATCAATTTGAACTGTGGTTAGAAGATATAAAGAAGTTAGTTGTTCTTCGAAGGATTGACATAATGTGTATCATTATCTATTTTATTGGAAGGCTAGCTTTTTTTTTTTTTTTTTTTAACCAAAATGACATTTCCCTGCAGTATGTAATTCAGTGTATGTAATCCTCACTTAACTGTATTCTCTGAGTGGTTTAAGCATGGGAAAAGGTGTGCATAGATATCTGGTACACACACGAGATGAGACAATTATGCAATGTGTGTCAAAATGTCATGCTGCAAACCCAGGCCTTTTGTACCTCCAAACCACATTGGATACAAGTACTGTATGTAAATTGTGTGGTTTGCATCATAAGCTAGTGATACACATTTCATAATTTGCCTCCCTTACCTACTGACCCTGATGCCTATAGCTACACAATTTCCATTTTCAGTGAAGGGCATTTATTTATTGATTTACAGTAAATAGATTTATATGGCCACTCATCTTGCAAATATGATTCTGGGAGGCTAACAGCATATTAAAATAACAAAAACCAATATTAGCAAAGAATGAAAAAAACAACAAGGGTCTCTGAAGATGAACCAACAAAACAATGGACAGAGACCTCCCTATTTATCTTCCATTAATACTACGTCAAAATAATATACATGCATTTACTCTTCTTATTTTCCTCGATTGTCATCTTCTATGCATAATCAATCCTTTTATCCTTCAAATCTGGCAGATTTCCACCATTCTTTGTAATGTGTACTATACATTTCCCAAGAGAATAGCTCTAGTTGCTCCCTCTGTAAGCCATGCCGGTAGAGAGATTCCCTTGCTATATTCAGTGTTTTCACTAACTTAAAAATGACAAAGAGAAGGCAATAAATATAAAGTATGATTTGTCAACATGTATTTTATCTCCACTGATAAATCTAACCAATATTTTAGGTGAATGCCACAACAATTGATGGGATAACACCTTTATTCAATGCCTGCTCAAGAGGAAGTGGAGCTTGTGTACAACTTCTGTTGGAATATGGTGCAAAAATTAAATGGGAGACATGTCTCCCTTCACCAACTCATGAAGCAGCCAGCAGAGGTAAGGCTTAGAACAGTGCTTCTCAAACCTGGGTAAATTACCCCAGACTGGGTAAAAGTGGTTTTTCTTTGGGTAACGGCACATGAACCCATTCACAACAGGTACATTTAAATTGACTTAAAGATTGCCATATGTTCTAAAACAGATTCGAAAATCTCCCAAAGTATTCCTATTAAGAAGAAAATCGATGAAATTACCAATGGTAATTTGTAGAAATGACATAAAGATCATTCAAAGATACTGTTTTTGTAATACAGGTAGTCCTCGAGTTATGACCATTCATTCAGCGACTGTTTGAAGTTATGACGGTGCTGAAGGAAGGGGCTTATGACTGGTCTTCGAAGCACCCCTGCAGTCACGTGAACAAAATTTGGGTGCTTGGCAACCAGCTTGCACTTACAACCAGTTGCAGCATCCCACGGTCACGTGATCACCATTTGAAACCTTCCCTGCTAGCTTCCCACAAGCAAAGTCAGGGAAGCTGGCAGGGGACGTTGCAAGTTGCTCGGGTAATTCTCCCCCACCCACCCTTGCCTTTCTCCACTCACATGTACCACACCCTCTTTCCCCCCTTTGCACACACACATGCACTGCACCCTCCTTCCCTCACTCATGTGCACCATGCCCTCCATTCCCCTTCACTCGCTCGCACACATGCACTGCGCCCTCCTTCCCGCCTTTGCTCGCTAGTACATACTATGTCCTCCTTCCCCCTTCGCTCACATGCATGCACCCACCAGCGTCCTTCTTCCCCACTGAGTTTTGGGTAATGAAGGAAAATGTTTGGGAAGCACTGCCTTAGAATAAGAATATTACAAAATGAACCAGCCATTTTAAAATGTAAGGTCTTATTTTAGGAAATAATTACATTATGTTTTTTTTAGGTCACACTGATTGTCTAGAATTGCTGATTTCTTGGGGCATAGAAGTTGATCAAGATGTTCCTCACCTAGGAACACCTCTATATGTGGCTTGCTTTTCACAGCAGAAACAATGTGTTCACAAACTTTTGCATTCAGGTAATATATATCGTTTAATGTATTTTTATTCTGCTTGCTCCTTGAACTGAACTGGTCTTTCACTATACAGAAATACACACACCCACACGCTGTTTTATATTTGCTATAAATAAAGCCAACAAATACATCTAATTAGGCCCACATTAGTAGCTCTGCATGGATTTCAGATTAACCAAGAACGTTACCTTTAAGTGTAATTTATTTCTGAACAATAAATTATTTACTTCTTCTCATTATCATCATCACCATCATCATCATAAGATGATGTAATTATTCTGGAACCCATTAATAATAAACACACAGGAAAGTATTATTTTAATAGGTTTCAAATGATATTTATTATAATTAATCCATATTATATCAACAATACTTCAAATTATGTCACTTTTCAATTCATTTATATATGAAACTCAACAATCCTCAGATCACTATGCACATTATAGCTAAAAAAAATAAAGTTCGTGACATCCCTTGTTTTAAAGACCCATACTTTTATAACTCAATCCATGTTAACTTAGTGTCTTTTTAACTCTGGCATATTCAAAAGTAATAAATAAATATGCACGATTGTTCTGCTCATTCTGGATGGGACTGTTATATCTCTGAAAGATCAACTAAGGCTATATGTTGACTGACTGATTAGCTTTATATTTTATTTCTACAACAAAAAAGCAAATACTTCCTTAAATTCAGTTCCTGGTGATTTCAAGCACATGCCCAATAACTTTCTTACCAACAATTTAGAAGTGATTTGTCATTAGAATTTTTTCAGGATGTTTTCTTGACTTCCCAGTTTAGTATACACTCCTGGGAATTCATGGTGATCTCCCATCTAAATATTAGATCTGATCCTGTTAGTTTGTTTTTTTCCCCAAGATTAACCAAGTTGTATAAATGCTGCCACATGCTGTGATAAATAAAATATCAAGGCAAAACCCAAAACAAACATAGGAGTTAAAAATAAATCAGGGGCAGAAGCTTTCATAGCTTAAGAAAGCTCCAACCAAAATTTAACAGAACAGGCATAAATCAAGTCCACTTACAATTGCATTTGCTTGTAAAGCTGAAAATTAGGCTCCAGCATTTGAGTTGCAAGGAGTCAGGCGGCAGCAGCGGTACCTAAGTCAATCTATATCCAGAAATCTAGGTCCAAGATAACCAGTTATCAAATCCAGTCTCATAACCAAAGAAACCACATAGTCAGGAACTGCCTGTGTATTTTCAAAGTAGGATTATCACCAAGAAATCTCCCTATTGAGGGGCCTTAAAAATTCAGGGCTCTATATTCCCCATCCAGAAGCAGCTGAAGCTAGGCAATCTTGATTTATTAGGGTGAGATACTACAAAGCTTCACTCCCATCAGGAGTCTCCTCTTGCAAATGGCCATTTCTTCACCTTTCTGGTTTCAGGGTTTCCATATGTTCTTGGGGGCTGGAGGGCCTTGCCTCCAGTTTCAGGCCAGAATATATTATGTTTCAGTGTTGATACTAGGCCTTGGTTCCTTAATATCTGAGTTACCAAATTCATCAGCTTGGTCCTCTTTTGAGGAAGATTATGGGTCCTGCTAGGCCTTGACAAAAACAAAGAAAAAGAAAAGCATACATGCATACTGATATGAATACATACTGTATGTGATCTTAAGAAGAAATACAAACAGCCATATTCAGTATTTTGATCCAGAACATTATTTATACAAAGCTAATCTATCAGAAAAAGCATTGTTAACAATTAATTATGACCAATTTAGAATACATTTATCATTCATTGTTACTTTCTGAACAATCTTTGTTGTATTGTTTTTTCAGTTGCAGTAATCTTTATAAGGCCACCCAACTCAAACAATGTGACTCTGGGCAGCATACAACAGAAAAATAAACAATAAACCAAAAGAACCAAATTACCTAAAATATACACAATATGTAAGTGTAAAATGCAAAGTATAAAATGATGACCAAACACAATAATAAAAGCAACCAAAAGGGGATTCTGTTCAGGTGGACCCAAATGTCTGGGGAAAAAGCCAGGTCTTAACTGATTTTCAAGCAGAGTTGGGGCCTGTCATATTTTGGGAGGAGATCGTTCCACACCACAGGAGCAGTCACTGAAAAGGCATGCTTCCTAAGTCCCATAAGGTGCCAAAGTTTAAAAGAGGGAACCTGGAGCATGCCTTCTCTATGGAAGTATGTGGGGTGGGTAGATGTTCTTCAGAGAAAGTGGTCCTGCAAGATATCCCAGTCCTATACCATGTAGAGCTTTAAAGGTGATAACCAGCATCCCGAAGCCTATTGGGAGCCAGCACAGTTTACGGAATAGCAGTGGTACCTGGGCATAACAAGCTGTGCCCATAACTACCCACACCGCTGCATTCTGGATTACCTAAAGCTAAATACCATGGATCCTATAAAAGACAAATTTTAAGAAACCTAGTAGCTAACAGTGACAGCCAGTTTGGTGTAGTGGTTAAAGGCAATTGGTTATAAACTGGGAGAACATTATTTCTAGTCCTGGCTTAGGCGTGAAACCACCTAGGTGACTTTGGGCCAGTTATTCTCTCAGCCCTAGAAAGAAGGTGATGGTAAACCCACTTCCCAAAAACATTATCAAGAAAATTGCATGGACTTGTCCATGTAGTTGCCAAGAGTCAAGATGGCTGACTTGAAGGCACATGTGTGTTTGTCTGTGTGCTTGTATGCATGTATAACAATAGAAATTAAACTGATTTCTTATATTAACATTTTGAGTAAATTTATATGACACCAAATCTAGTTAGAATCCTGATGGCTTATAGAATAATTAAAATGTCCGAAGTATAACAATAACAATGTAAAACAATAAAATGTGCGCAGTAAGGATGTAAACAATTGTAAACAATCCCACAGTAAAATTAAACATAGCAGCAGTCTCACAATAATATACAAAATAGCATTTAACTATCAAAGGCCTTCTGGAAAAGCTCACTCGTCACTGCTTTCTGGAAGGCCATCATAGTGGGGGCTACCTTAATATCTAAAAGGGATCCGTTCCACCGTGTTGCTGCCCTAACCATAAACATTGTTTCCTGCCTATAAGATTTCTGGGACATTTCCCAAGCATCTCTTGGAATCCATCTGGATCCATAAGGCTTTTGTTTGTACCATCATAACCAATCCATTCACTACACAGGAGTCCAGATTGACAATCTTATTTGGACAACATAATCTAACTACAGGAAAGCACTGAGTCAAATGCCCTCCATATTCAGCTCACACAGGCCCAAGATTATCTGGGAAAGCCCACGGTTGCCATGAGAATCCAAGTTGTTCCAGCCCCAGCCCCAGCCCCAGCCCCAGCCCCAGCCCCAGCCCCAGCCCCAGCCCCAGCCCCCATGGCATGGAGGATAACATGCCTTAACACCAAAACCACCCACCCTGAGCTCATACACAAGCAGGATCCCGATCTTGTTACTATTATCCAGCTTACCACACAAGCACTCACACCCCAAAATCTCAGGGGGCAGAGGCCCTGATCACAGGCAAGGTGTGGACATATCTCCAAGAGGTGACATTGCTACCTTCACCCAACCAGGTTCTGGAAATACACACCAGGTACTTTCTTTATCTACCAAATTATGGATAAATAAGAACTTATTACAGTCAGACCTGTTAGTTACTATCAGCAGCAAGAAGCTAAGGTTATCAGTGATCGGATCATCAAGACCACAGGGCCAGAAGAGGGGGCTGCCACCAACCTGCGTTCCCTGCCATATCTTCCTCAACCCATCACTACTGTGATTGGTTCCTCACCTCCACAATATGGAATTCACCCCCAAACGGTTACCAGATTTCTCCAACCTTCTCTCACCACTGCACATGCACACATTCTGTACACTCACCATTTGGAAAGTCAGCATTTACAACATTTATATATTAAAATGCTAGATATATTAAATTAGTCTAGTCAAGTCTGATCTGATCTTGACCCTTGAAGGGACTACTTCTCCTGTTATGAAACTGTATGACTGTTAATATCTATAGGAGAGGCACTGCTAAAGATGCCTTCGCTACCCAAGGCTCATTTCTCCAACATACAGGAGAGGGTTTTCTCCTGCACTGTTCCCAAGATGTTTAATGTACTACCTGAGTTGTGTAAAGCTGTCCACACTATCTGCTTTAGAGAAAAAAATCCAAGACACATCTATTTTACTGGGCTTTTACTTTTTAATTAGTTTTACTATTATTTACAAAGTTATATTAGCTGCCTTTAGTACTCACTGGTGTGGAAAGGTAGAATATAAGTAAAACAAATTGCTAACAAATCTTTATTTCTGAGAAACAAAAATTAGATACTGTGATTTGACTATGACACTTTATTAAAATATCCTTAGGTTAATATAAAATGCATTCTATTATAAATCTATAGGTGCAAATGTGCAGAAAGGAAAGTTTTTGGAAACTCCATTACATGCAGCTGCAAGGCTATCTAATACAGAAATAATAAACATGCTTCTTGAGTTTGGAGCAGACATAAATGCCAAAAATACAGAGTTTGAACGACCAGTAGATGTTGCTGTTTCAAGCAGCTTGGTGGAAAAGATATTGCTACTACATGAAGGTAAGGTTCATATTTCCTCTTTCTCTGTTGCTATTGGGTTTTGGATGGCTGCACGAAGATCAAGCTTCTTTTTTTCCCCTCTTTCTCAATGCTGAGGAAGCACATAAGATTAGATTTAGAATAAGGGGAGAGGAATTTTCCATCCTCCTCCTGTCTGACTAGAGTAGGTTGCAAACTTCAGTTTCTCCTGGGGAAACTGTTATTTTCTCTACCCTAAATTTATATTTTCTTCCCCAAGTCATTTCAAGAAGTCTTTTTGAACTTTGCAAACATTTCTTAATTTTTCTTACAGAAAACACGTATATGTACTACATATTTATTATATGTATGTCAGTAAAAATGGCAGACACATACAAGAAATCAAATATATTCAACTGAAATGTCTGTTTGGATATATCATAAAAATATATAATATAATAAAAACAAAATGTAAGTTCTTGAGGATACTGAACTGCCACCTAATTTCATTTTTTATTCACTTACAGTTACTCCGTGTTCTCTTTGCCAGCTGTGCCGACTAAGAATCCGAAATTATATAGGAAAGTCTAGATTGCATCTTGTGCCACAACTTCAGCTGCCAAAAATCTTGAAAAACTTCTTACAGTACCGATAAAATAGTGATTAGTTTCTCAGAACTTGAAGAAGTATTTTACAATATGCTTCACGTGAAAAATTGCTAGGATAGGGGACAGCCTAAACAAACACATCTGTACATTAAAATCATGCTGCAACACAATTTGGGATTCCTTGAAGCACTACTATAATTAAATATAAAATGTATTCATATTTTATAGAGCGGTACAAATCCTTTGAAAAAGGTGTTCTGGAATGCAAGGGAATATGTACAAAGACCCTCTTTTTGAATTATTAAAGCAACCAGATATTTAGTAAAAAGCTGCTTCCAGCTATGTCCGCTTATGAGGTGGCTGGACATGCACATGTATGCAGACAGAGCCAGGAGAAACTTTTTATGCAGCTACCTTAGCAATTAAAAAAAGGGAGACAGGTTTTGTACACTCCTCCACATGTTCCAAAGCATGTCTTTTGAAGGACTTATACAGCCCTAATATTTTGAAAGTGTGTTATATTTGACAATGTAGTGTCTACTGATTAATCACTCCATTTACATTTTACTGTTGTTCAGTCTTTCCAGGAGACTGTACTTTGCGCTGCAAATGATAGATTCTTGCAGGAATCCTGATTTCTTTGTCTCCAGCACAGTATTTTCTTAAAACTACTAGGGTGGTAGTGGGGAGAAAGAGAACTGAGATTTCACATAAATTAATGCTTCCAATCCTTTCCATATTTGTTCTCTGTATAAAATTCTCTGACCTGTGATCCCAGGATCACAAGGAGCTTTCCAAGGTTTGGATGCAGTTCCAGACCAAGTTTTTTTCCAAAATGCAACTGAAAAGAGAGGCTATCAAGCACAATAGGATTGGGAAATGATCATACTAATTTCATTTAATAATTTAATTGCAATTAAATATAAATTTAAATAAAATCTAATTCAGTTTTTGTCCTAGGAGTGCCCATTTTCTGCTACATGCCCACCCCCACCCCCCCAGTGTGATATTTGGCCTAAAAAAAGATTATTATTCCTATTCTGCAAGAATTAGCTTAGCTGGAGAAGATTCAGCTCATTTGCATTTGTAAACCAAGAATATATAACCCTTAGTAGTAGGTTTGTCTATTTAAATACTGGTGCTCCTGCAGAAGCTACTTTCTTATATGTTCCTACTGCAGTTGAAAGAATGGGAGATTAACTGCCTTTTAGTGGATTGTTGGTCTTTAAAGAGCTAGAATTGAATGATCCCACAGTGTAGTTCTGTCTTCAAAAATTTCATGAAATGCTATGTAAGTAACTATGTAGGTAGTGGGAATAGGGGAGAATGTTTTGAAAATCTTCTAAGTTTTGCATAAAATCCATTGTTTAGTTTAATTATTGTTTGATTGTTATATTCTGAGTAAAGATGAATGAATGTGTGTGTGTGTGTATACACAATATGTTAAATACATATTCTTTCTCTCTCTTTATCTCTAAAACAGATATACATATATAAAACTTGAAAGATGGTTAAACAAATAGGTGTCATTTTTTTTTCAGACCTCTCTTGCTTATATACTTTATGAAGACCTATTGTACTATTGTGAATTTATTTTTCTTTTCTCAACTACCCTCTAACTGTCCTGGTATCACCCAAGAAATTTCAGGACAAAATAGGGACTTAACCACTCCTGCTTTAGCCACTACATAATAGTACCATAAATGTTTGCATATGTGATTATTTTTCTTCAAAATACACATAAATTACAAAGGGCACTTATATGAATAAAAGATTAAATAAATAAAAAGCACAAACCAATAATAATAATAGTAGTAGTAGTAATAGTAATTCTCAAATATATTGGGACTTGGGCTTTAGTTGTATTATGACTCCTTTGTTTCTCTTTGTATGAAAATTCCAAGGAAGCTTTGTCAATTGGCATAATTATAGAGTTGAAACAGGACATTTAGACTGTCAAGTCCACCCATTGCTTAGAACAGGAATTCAAATTAAAGCACTGCCAACGGAAGACTATCTAACCTCAATTTGAACACATCCAATGAAGGGGACCTCACCACTTTTATGAGCAGTTCTTCCACTGTCAATTTTTACTGACTTTTGTAACATTCAATTGGAACCTGCCTTCCTGTAACTTAAACTCATCATTCTGTGCTCTGGAACAAGAGAGAATCGATCTTGACTTTCTTCAATGTGACATCCTTCCAGGTGTTTGAAGAGCGCTATCATATCCCCCCAGTCATCTTTTTCCAAGACTAAATGTTCACAGCCCTTTCAGTCTCTCTTCATAGATTTTTTTTTACTTGGAATAGCAATCAATACATTTTATTAGGGTCTCCAACCAGTACAAGCGGCAATTCTATAAAAGAATACACTTTGAGTCTAAAACATGATAAACCAACTAAAATCAAATAGATTTAAAGTTACAAGTTCCAGTTAGTATTAAAATACATTTATATCACAATTTGAATGAGCTCCTTAATCAAACTTAAATACAATCTTATTAATGTATATTATAATAACTAGTATTTTGTTGGATATAAACATATATAAGAGCAAAGGTAAATATAATGATATATATACAGCAAAAGTTGTTACAAAGGGCACATTACTGCAATTTTCCAATTACAATCTGATGGAACTTCATTGCAGCTTCGCAGAACCTGGCTACCTGCGCTGTAGCAATTGGCTGTTCATCTATAAGTACCATTTGCATATAGTCTGTATCTTTATGCCCAGGATATTTGTTGATCAAGGTAAAATTAATTTACTCTGGAGCTCTTTATAAAGAGGACAATGAAGAAGAACACGGTCTGTAGTTTCTACCTCTCCAATGTCACAAGAGCACTGCCTTGCCACTAATGGAATTTTTTTATATCTGCCATCCAGCACTGCAGAGGGGAGAGGATGGCTTCGGGCTAAGGAAAAAGTTTTCCGATGACTAGGAATTTCAAGCTGAGTAAGGTAGTTAGCAGCAGTGATGATAAATCTACTATACACTGGAGATAGGAAGTAAGGAGCCTTCCCTAAATCCACCTGGCGCTCTATATCTTTTGTCCTTTGCTTCAAGGCCAATTTTTCCTGTTCATATTCCATCCTCAGAATCAAGAGTCGTGGAAAATCCTAGCTTTGAGAGACTAAGTTCAATGTCCTTTTTCCAGGAAGATTGGAAATTATCTTGAAAAATAAGTAGCACTAAACCTTGAGGATAATACTTGAGCTTTAGCCAAAGGTTCAGGGAAGCTAGGTGAACTCTGGCCTCAACTTTTATCATACCTGCTTCCAGTCAAAGATAAGCATTTGGCACACATCTGGGCATTTGGAGTGCTGCTCTGATAAATTTTGATTGGACTCTTTCCAGGGATGTCATACTTGAAGTTGGGAGAGCCAATGAAGGACCCGTAAAGGAGCTGGGCTAACGGCTTAGCCTGGAAGAGTTTAAGAGCTGCTGGTACATAGTACCCTCCTTTGTGCCAGAAGAATTTTAGGATAGCATTCACTGATCTTTGTCCAGAATCGGCAGCATAATCACAGTGGGCTTTCCTCAACCCCATAGCGTGCATAACTACACTGAAATACTTGAAGCTAGTCACTTGCTCTATTCTGTGTCCGTTTATATCCCAGGGATGGAATTTCGGCCTTTTAGCGAAGGCCATGATCTTGGTTTTCTGATAATTTATTTCCAGCTGATTGTTGATAGAGTATCAGGCCAGAGTTTTCAAAGCTCTATTAAGGCCTATAGGTGTCCTGGAGAGTATAACCACATCGTCTGCATAAAGCAGCAAGGCAATACTTCAGTCCCCTAATTTGGGGGGGGGGGGGTGAAAGTCCAGGTGATTTAGACATCTTACCATATCATTAATATAAAAGTTGAAAAGTAGAGGAGCCAAAATACAACCCTGTTTCACCCCCTTTTGTACTTTAATCGGCTTTGAAAGGAATCTGTGCCTGCTACATCTGACTTTAAGGACTGTATTGGAATATAGAGCACAAATTAAATGGAGGAGCCTACTGTCTATTGAAGCAACTTCCAGCTTTTCCCACAACTTAGTCCTAGATACAGTCGAAAGCTGCCTTTAGGTCTATAAAGACAGTGTACAATGAAGTTATCTTGTTGGTACAATATTTTTCAATCAGATGCTGGAGAACCAAACATTGTTCAATCGTTCCCCTACCCTCTCTGACGCCAGCCTGCTCATCTGCTATCAAATTTCCCTGATCCAACCAATCCTTGAGTTTTCCGTGAAGATGTCTAGCATAAAGCTTGCTAATTATGTTTAGTAGACTAACAGGCCTGTAATTTGCAGGGTCATCTATCTTCCCTTTTTTAAAAATCAGGACTATAATAGCCAAGCCCCAGTCCTCTGGGATTCACCCCATATTATCAAGATAGGTAAAAAGCAATGCTAAAATTGGGGTCCACCATTCTACACTATTCTTTAATACTTCCGCTGGAATAAAGTCCATGCCGGGAGCCTTCCCTTTTCTGAGTTGCCCAATAAGAGACTTGATTTCAGATGCTGGTACTGGAGGCCACTCAGTTAAGCCTTCATTCATTTGTGTAGACATCTCATTATTAGGATCCTCGTACATCTCCTGAAAGTGGTATTCCTAAACCTCAGGCGATATGTGAGAGTCTAAGCTAGCAAAGGATCTAGCCATCTGATAGGATAGTAGTTGCCAGAAAACGGCGGAGTTCTTCAATTCTGCGGCATCAATGTTGTTTCCAAGTGGTTTTCATATCTTGCTTCTTCTTACCAGCCACCAGTCGCTTATACTGTTTTTTTGATGGCAAGGAGATGTTCAAGGGACTTTATATTAGTGTTGTTGCTAGTCACTGTCTCAGCTTTATACAACTGAATTGATATCTCTTCATAGATTTAAGTTTCTATTTATCCACTTCTAAATTTGTTCCGTTTTTTTCTGAATTCTTCTTGAAGTGTAGTGCCAGAACTGGATACAGTATTCAGGATGGGGTCTGACCAATGCAAAACAGAATGGAAAAGTTACTTTCCATGATTTAGAAATTATACTTCAACTGATGCAGGTTTCTTTTAAAATTAGAACTTTAGCATTACATGATACTTTGTCCCAATGTACCTTTTACTTTCAGTTCTTCAACTAAGTCTTCCCTATTAATTAATATCAAATCAAGGATATCTGATCCTTCTGTGCCTTTTTCCACCTTTTGAAGAAGCTGTCAACAAGACAAATCAGGAATTTCCTGGGCAGACCACACTTGATGGATTTGTTTCTCAAGAGACTTCAAGAAAATTAAAGTGTCCTATTATTACAAATTCATGCCTCTTTAAAAGTTTTGTGAGGGGGGTCAACCAGACAAAACACAATATGCAAGGCTCTTCTTGTGAACCATTATTTTTTGTTGTTTTACTTGTTATATAGAGATGTACTAATTTCTATAAGAGATTAATACTTTCAGATAATTATGGAAACAGCACTTAGCTAAAGCGTATGAATAGATTCTCCTTTGAGTATTTAAGATTAATATGATCAAGAGGAATTTAGTTCAAGTTTGATGTGTAAATGATACTAATATTTTTATTCCTATTTATTTATGGCATTTATCTACTGCCTAGGGAGACTCTAGCAGCTTACAAAAGTTAGATAAAACACAATACCAAATTAATATAATTAAAATAGTAAATAAAAATCTAATTATTAAAAGCAATATGCTAAAATGTATTGAGTATGGTGCTGCCGATTATGTCAGCCCTTCAAGGTAAATTAGGTGAAGAAACAGACTCCACAAGGGCTACTGGAATTCTGTATTATTGCTGTAGGGAATGCATGCTAGCTGGGGAATTCTGGGAGTGGAAGTCCTCACATCTTAAAGTTCCCAAGGTTGAGAAACACTGCTGTAGGGTATAATAACAGAATCTTGAAAGTCTGGTGGAGTTTCCCTTTGTCCTTCCTTATACCATGCAGAATCAAGGTGGGTCAGTCTCCTTCTAAACACGTACATCTTTCCCAGGGCAGAGATTTTATGTACAGTCTCTTTATTAGTTAATGTCTCCTTCACCATTATCACTCTACAGGTTTTAATTACTCTTCAAAGACTTTCCAGAAGACTTCTTTTCAGAAGGCCATGAAGGTCAGGACCATCCTTGCCTCAGGGGGCAAGCTATTCCAACGTAGGGGAGATGCTACAGAGAATGCCCACCACCAGGCTCCTTCCCACCATTTCTCCTGGGATCCTTACTAAGTGTTCCCTAGTTGTTTGGGTAGGACAGGCAGTAACTACTGGGGAAAGGCAGTTCCTAGGAAACCCAGATCCTGAGCCATACAGGGCTTTAGAGGTAGTGACCAGCATCCCTGAATTGCATTCGGAAATCTACTGATAACCAGTGCAGCTCCTGCAGCATAGGTGTAACATGGCAGTATTCCAAATGACTACTGAGCATGCGTGGCACTGCATTCTGCACCAGCTGAAGTTTTCGGGTGGTCTTCAAGGGCAGCCCTGCGTATGGCGAGTTGCAATAATCTAATGTAAATTACCGTATTTTTCCGACTATAAGACGATACTTTTTTCTAAAATCCTTACCCTAAAAATTGAAGGGCGTCTTATTCAAGGAAGTCAGCCGAGGAGAGAACCGCGTGGTTGCAAAACTGCCCATACTTTGTCTCTGCAAAGAGTCTTCCTCCTATTGCTAGCCTCCAATCACGAGTGAAATAGCTTCAGTCTGCAAACAGACTTCCTCCAATCATGAGCCTTATGTAACTGACGTCAGCTGATGCTGAACAAACCAATTAGAGGAAGTCTGTCTGCAGAGACAAGCTATCGGCAGTTTCACTCATGCTTGAATGTAATCAATTATGCAAAAGAGCATGGAAACAGAGCTGCAGAGAGACGGTTTGGACCTCCTCCCACCGAGTGTATCAGGTAAATGTTAACTAATTACTAAATAAAAATGTGTTCTGCACTATCTTTAAAATATTGATTTCTTAATTTTGGGTTGGAAAAGTGGGGGTCGTCTTGTACATGGGGGCATCTTATTGACGGAAAAATACGGTATATCTATATACTATTTTTGTGAATTAAGGTAACTTTCTCTGACAGTGGCATTCCTCAATATTTTCAGTGTGTAAAAAACAATGATCTTTAGGAAAAGGTAGATTTAATGTTCCACACTTTCAAATGTATCACTTTGCTTTAGCTTTAGCTATGGTTATGGTAAGGAGCTTCAGAATTCAGCCCCACTGTGGGCTCAGCTTAAAAGCTTTCATATGACTGCATTAAATCCTGGAAAGCATTGGGGTCCTTGTTTTTCAGGGACCAGGTTCAATATTTATATTAAATATTTAAGATATATATGGAAAATAGTGGGTTACAGTATAACATTGATCCTTCTATCCATAAACAGCTTACATTATCTGGTAAATACAGTTTAAATTGGTTGGCAAATCTTTTTCACAATATTATTACTTTGTACCAAAATTACTTCTAACGTAACTATTCTTAAAACATCTGTGAAATGCTGAATAGCATTTGGTTTATTTAAGACGGCTTCTTAGCAATTTAAACACTTGTTATTTTGGCTGTTTGGCCCTGATGTCATTGTTACTTTGAAGTCTCACAATTATTAGGGGCTTCAGAGGAAGCCACTAATTTACTTTTACAAGAAACTGAATGTTTTTATTTATTATTATGCTGCTAAATTTGGAACAACTCATAGCAGGTTTACAATATACATAGACCATCAAACAAAATATACAATTAAGGCCATCCATTCAACAATAAACACAATAACATCAAATAAAAAATAACCATAGGCAACCACCCAATCAAGTCATAGCAACACTGAACTTCAAACTTAAAATAATTTATGAATGAATTCTATTTTGGGAGTTTTATGGAATGATGCCAGGATCAATGTCAACCTGACCTCAAGGGTGAGGCAGTTCCACACATTGGAGGCCACCACAAACAAATAAACAAACAAAAACCCACTCAGGGCCCCACAGTTCTCACCTCCCATATGTGAGAAACATTCATTATCCCCAACGGGATAAGGTTCTACATGGAAGAGGAAGTCCTGAAGATATCTAGGAGGTACTTAGCCACTTAGAGCTTTAAAGAACAAAAAAGTACTTTGAATTGTACCCAGCAACCTACTACTTGAAAACTGCAGTTGGTACAAACTGTCAGCATGTTGGTGCATGAGAGCTGCTACAGCCATCTGTAAGAAACTTATATTATGGATGCTGCCTTGACTCCTAGAAGGTTGCTGGGTACAATTCAAAAGACCTTTTGTCATATACACCAATAACAACAAAACAACAACAATAACACAGCATGAAAAGCCCGGTCTGTTCATGAAGACTTTGTAACTATCTAGCAGCATTTTGTGGTCTGACTGGAACACTGCATCTTATTTTAGTTTTTTTCTTTTAAATTCATGTGTGTCAGGCTCAGCCCAAAGAACTCCACGAGACAATGCAAATACAGTTCTGTTGCGTTTATTAGCTTCCACCTCATGACAGAATCTCCCCAGACTGAACCCAAGTTCCCAAGCCAGCCAGCCACAACACCGTGAATTCCTTAGGGAGGTGCCAGCCTCATCTTCTTGAACTTCCCATGCTCCTGTTGGGGGCTAAGAACACGCTTATCTCCCTGAGCATGGCCTTCATAAGTCCATTCCATCACATGTGTAAGCAGCTATTTTTATAAGACAGAATTTTATTTCTCCAATTCAACAGAGATAGTTTGCATTTTAATTTCTTTTTTGTAGTAATTTTATTAAAAATTACAATTAGAACAATAAACACTAATACAAACTAAAAAATAGAAAGAAAAATAGAAAAGAAAGAAAAATTAAGAATATAGTTAAGAAAAAGAAAAATATACAAAGAAATTACTTCCACCTTCATTATAACAATTGTTTCCTTGTTTCCTTTTTTATCTTTTGAATCATCAATAAAATAGTGCAGGCTGTGGAGGCCCTGTCTCTCCCACACAGTGGGGTTGGGGGAGGATGACAGGTGACCTGTCCATTGGAAGATAGGTGGTGGTAACAATACCTACCAAGCTATTGCCCCAAAAGTCTTGGCCATGCCACTACAGGCATCAATACAATCTCAAAGTATGTTTAATAAAGTTTGGTGGCCCTGCTGTTGGAGACATGATAGAAATTAAAGCATTCTCTCATATCATCTGGGCATATCATACTATTGCCATAGCAAATTTTAAAAACAATTTTAACACATTTTATCCTTTGAAAAATGAAACATACTTGTAACAGTGGCAATCTCACCCTCATCACAATGTATTTGGGTATGTTGCTTGCAAGTCAATCTATTTGCTGAATGAATAAATTGCAACCATGATTTTTTTTCTTAATTTTGAATGGTATACCCCAAACAAGGAATAAATACAACTACATATGCCTTCTGATTAGAATGAATCCAAAGAATATTAGCAGGAAAATGTTTTTGTTTTGAAGAACCAATAATCATAATCTTGAAAAATCAGCTTTCCAGCTATCCAGAAGGCTTCTTTGTACCAAATTATCATTTAAAAAAGACAAGGTTTTGAGCAGCGCCACAGTTAATACTGTAAGATATGAGTTGCAAATCAGGGCTCTAATTCTGCTCTGACTTATTGGATAATAAATCCCATTAAAACAAAATACAATTTACATTATATTCAGGCTCCATCTCAAATAATAGCTCAATGTCTCTCAACCCAGGCTTATGTGCAGTATAAAACCCTAGGGAGGAATGAAGCAATAGACCTCAACATTCCACTCTCTAGCCTCACAGCTATTGTTAGATTAATGATGGAAGTTACCTGACAGCAATTCCCACCCCCACCCCCCCCCGCAATTTTCTCTTTTTATTTACTATGCCTGTTTTTCCCCATTCTCAAACTGCTCCTCTGAATTTCTCAAGGTCAAAAAGGGTTGTGCTTCAATCATGCTCTATGGTTTGATAGTTTAATGCCCCCCACCCCACCCCACCCCCATGCCTATGGAATCATCTCCCATGACTGAAGAAACAAAGAGTGCAAACAAAATCTAATAATTTTCTCTCCAATCCAGAAATTAGCCACATCAGGGCAGCACTCTAATTTCAGAATGAAACGTAACATGCGCAATATAATTTGCCAACAGCTTCTGCCATAGGACAGGAATATTTCAGTAACCTCTGCTCAGCTGGTTAAAACTTTCATTATGCAAGCAAAATGTGGCCAAGTTTGAACAAAAGACATCAATACCTTTGGACAGATGATTTATACCACCTATTCCAACTCCAGTAATATTTTCTCAATACTTTTCCACCTGCAGTTTTTATGGCATCTTACATTGGTTTGAAACTTGACATTTTTTTATCTCATCAATTAAAACACAGAAAATGTGCAGCTTCTTTTTTTGCAATTGTCTGCCAAAGAAATTCCAACAGTATGCAGAAATCTGTGTCCTTTGTGTTGTCAAGGAAAGGAAAGGCTTTTTCACCCTCACCCAAGACAGATGCATGCACACCCCTAGAAAACGAAATAATCACTTTCTACAAGCATGAGATCTAGGAAGGTATTTTCAAGACCAAATACGTGGTTGAATGACCGTGAATGTGCAAAAGTGGGGGGGGGGGGGGGGAGGGCAGTAAAACTCGTAGATAATGGCTTCAGTCTTTACCATTTAAAAATATGCAAGGAATCTTTTTGTGCCACATTACTGTACCTTATCAAACTAGTTCTCTTACATTTATCCTCCAATTTGAACAAAAGCAAAGCATCACAAAAACAATTCTTTCAACTTTCCTGAAATTAATGTTATAAAAGGAATCCCAGAGCCAATTTTGTCCGTCCTTTTCATCGAAAGTATCTATTTCGCTCTTTACGCTACAAGACACAGTAGAAACGGAGTTTGATCACGCCGTACAGCTATTTCTCCTTTTTCAAAATGACTGGAAACAGCTTATTCTTATATATTCAAAAGGAGGGGGGAAAGAGCACCAGTAGATCAAGGAAAGGGGGCGAGTCAGGCGACCACCGACTCCGAGTTCAAAAACCCGCTTTTGAGATTTGGAGGCGAAAAGAAACACGCAGCACCGAGAGAAGATAAGTAGGAGACAACTGTCAGAGAAGTTTGTGTCAACCGGCATGGGTGGTTGGTTGGGTTTAATTTATGCACTCTGGTAATCGACCTCCTGATTTAGGATGCTACCGAAAATTAATCCACCACCGCGAAAAAGAAGATCAGCAATTAAAAGCTCTACCGTTCAAGGCGCCAGCGATTAAAAGTCTCTACTGTTCAAGGCGTGTATACATTGGCCCAGCCGCCGAAACGCACGCGCACGTGGGGCGCTGGCTTTTTTTCCCGCAGTAGGCGGGTCTGTCGCTCTAGAGGTTGCCCTGGTGATGGTTGTTATGGCTACCGAAGACGCTTTAGTGGGCCCTGAGGCGCTTCTCAAGTAAGATCGGGAATCGCGCGGGTGGATGGAAAGGAGAGTTTAGGATTGAGAGCCGGGTAGTTCAGAAAAGGAAAGAAAGAAAAACTCGAAAGGAAGGAGGGGCCGAATCGGGGTGGTGGGTGGTGGGTGGTGGGGAGGGCAGCTGTTAAAGAAAGGGTTTGGCAGAATTGGCTGGCAGCTCCTGGTATTTTTCTATTGTGATCTAATCCATGTTTGGAAATTGCTGAATTCATTGCTACAGCTATTTCCACGTGGTGGAGGGATCCATAACTTACTGTTCCCCAAATTAAATAGAGACATTGGTTTAGGGAATAGAATGTCTCAGCTCTCCATGTTAGGCAGAATTAATGAATCCATAATTGCTAAGTAAATAATGTTTCTCATACACATTTGTTCTTTCCCACTTCCATTCCCATCTCAAAGCATTGTTACTTCTATTATTTTTTCTCCATTTTTCTCCTTTAATCATATGGAAAGTTGTGAGGCTATTCCCATCTCCTTTTAACCTCCAGAACATTCTCTACTACCCCATTTTGCATTCATTCATTCATTTTCTAAGCAAATGGACACATATCCAAAGTATTAGGCTGGAGCCACTCACCATTTTTGTTTTCTGAGAATGGTTACAAACTCTACAGATAAATATCTGTATAAGAAAGAAATAAGAAAGATGATACCCAAGTCTAGTTTTGTCTTGTCTTGTTTTTGCAGCATGTCAAGTTTTCTTATGATTTTCTAGAAAACAAATTAAGTGGGATAAAGAAGCCTAGTGGGTACCAAGAAGTGCTTCTAGTCACACCAGGAATGACTGCCTGGTCCTATCCAAAGCAGTAATCATCAGCTATACTGGAATTGCAGTTTTATATTTATTTATTTATATTTCAAATTTGATCACCGCCCATCTCATTAGGGAGTGACTCTATATTGGAACTGCAGTTCCCAGAATAACTATGGTGAGTGGAGGATGCCAGGTAGAGAGATAGTATTTTCTTTACAAATTTGCTGAGAAAGAAATAGTTTCATACACTGGACAATTTTTAAATAAAAGTCCTTGGGAAATAATGCTGGCCAATGTATGGAGAGTTTATGGCTTACAAGAGTTTTTAAACTACTGTGACAAAATTGTATGACGGAGCCAGTACATGGCAGTAATAGTATCTTAATTCTTGTGTTGCTTTAATATAAAACTGACAGGTGAAAAAGTGGAAAAAATAAGAACTTAAGCAGTCCTCAGCTTAGAAGAATTCTCTTGTATTCATGTCGTACTACACAAGTCCAAGGCGTACTGGATTGCCCCGGACTGTATTACGATGGCTGCAGAGCCTTGACCTCACTTTCTCACCAATGCACTTCCGTAGGTAAGGCAAATAAATTCAAGAAGAGGACTGGCCTTCTTCTTCTTCCTTCTTGATGAGTTTCCCTGTTTTTGATCAGATGGCCAAGAATCTGATTGGTACTTGACAGGCTCAATAGAAACAGAGAATATATTAAAATGCCAGTGGTTTTTTTTTTTAATTCCAAAAAGGCTAACAGGGTTGCTTGTTAGAAATTGTTCATCTATCTCCAGAGAATCTCACCAAAATACACATATGCCCCCCCAATTGTGCTTTGACCGCAAAACACTCTTTTCTACAAAAAACCCCACCTGCCTTATAGCTTGCATTCAATGTTACTGTGTTTTTGAGTGAACCATAGTGAGTTGTTAGTTTATTTGGAAATTTGGCTTTCTTCCTATTAAAAAAGCAAGTTTTATTTAAAATGTGTGACTTAAGATTTGAGGCTTGTTGTGTTGGAAGAAGACAGTTTATCTAAATCATTATACATTTATTGAAAAACTGACTCCAGAATGAGTTTTCAGGCAGCTAAGGAGTGGCAGTTATAAGAGGGGAAAAAATTGCTATATATATTAAATATAACTATACTGAAAGAGTAAGGGTAAAAGATGAAGTTGGCCAATATTTATTAGTGGTGAATGCATTCGGTCTGCAGTCTTTATCTTGATATTGACTCTTAATGACAAGGTTAACTATTACAATACTTGGCCTAATTTTTTAGCTTTTCTACATCTTTTGTTTTTTTGTATCACCTTGCCTGATATTGAATCCTGGAGTTATTGAACATTTGCACTGTTTTAAACATTTTTGGTTGATCCTCAATAAAGATATTGACCAAGTATTGATTGGAGATTGTTTTTGCTTATAGAACAATGTAACTATTTTTGCTTTTTATATTCTCATTGGAGTCATCACTGCTGGGAAGGTCAAGCCAAGTCCAGTTGATGTTCTTGAATGTACTTATCAATTTTATGTGTACGTCTAAACATTTTCCCATTTTCTTACAGTAGATTTTCTTTCCATGAAATTAAACCTGTAGCCTTACAGAATTGATTCCAGATGAATACAAGCCTAAACTCTAAAGACAAAGGGTAAACTTTGGGGAGACATAGAAAAGGGAATTGGTTATATCATATGATTACTATTGTTCAATTCTTACTTTTTAATCCTTTTTCTGGCAGGGGAAATTTGAATTTACTGTTGTTTTATTTATCAGAGATATGAGGATAAAAACGGAGAAGAATTTTTATTAAGCCCTTTTCCAAAAGGAAGTATAACTAAGCTTAAAAAATAAGAAGCCACCCCAAAAAAACTTGACTCCTCATAAGTAAGGATCTATATTTAGGAATGACATAATTACATTAAGACAGATCCTAAAGAAGCTAGTCTTTCATTCAATTTTTTAATTTTATATTTTATTTTGAATAGGGATTTTTCAAATGGTTACCTTATTGCTGAAATATTCTCTTGGTACTACCCAGAAGACATTCAAATGCATTCCTTTGTAAATGGAACCTCCCTAAGTGTCAAACTCAGTAACTGGTCACTGCTCGGAAAGGTGAATAATAAATGCAATTGTGAATCTCATATAAATTTTAATATATTTTAACAGATACAATAAAATGGAGGCTTCTTATTTCTTCTTTAAACTATCGGCAGTTAATCAATATGCAATCAATAGTCATAGAAAAATAATTTATACTATTGTTTATCCAGGTTTGCTATAAAAATAGTATCTATAGTGGCTAGAGGGAAACACTACACATTTATATTTTTAATCGCCGTGTCTTTCCAGTTGTGTTACTCAGATATTATAGTCTATGTTGATGGCAGTTCTTACATTATGTAAAGTAAGCTGTTCATCTCGTTCTGATAAAGAACTGAGGTCAAGAAAATGAATTCTTATCTGAAATATATTACATTTCCTCTTTAAGTTTTTTACAAAAAGAAACCTGAAGCCTACACAAGAGCTAATTGATGGGACAATTCATTGTAAACCAGGAGCTGCAGAAATATTTCTACAAGATATTTACACAATGCTGACAAACAGACGGTATGTTTTATTTGTTCAGTGCTATATTTGAAAGCTGTATGTAATACCTAAATGTTAGGATTAAGTAACACAGAAGACAAGACAATTCCTGCCTGTAGGCTCACAATCCAGTACTATAATTTTTCCAAGGAAAAAATAAATTAAATGGGAGGAAGAAAACAAACAAATGTAAGCATTGATTTGTGAATCTGTAGAACTTCCAGTTAATTTGGGGAGATGAGCTTCAGTGTGCTTAAGTAAATATACAAGCACACATGCAGCTCAGCATTTCTTCATCCTTTGGCCAGTGAAAGAAACTGGATTATGCTTTCTTTACTGCAAATGCCAATTAGAACCAAGTGTTCAAAACACCAACTTCAAAGGCAAACAAACCAGCAGTCGTTCCAGTGAAATGCCTAATTATTCATGGCTTCATAATAGAAAGCAGTTTTTACAAGTCAGATGTTAGTAATAGATTATAGAACATTTCCTTAACCCCTGTGATGGTTATACCTACATTCTCATATTGGCTTACACTTTACAACAGGAGTGGTGACTTGTGGCCCACTGTATGTTGCTGAACTCTTAACTCTCAGCATTCCTCACCATTAGCCTTACTAGTTAAGACTGACGGAAGTGAGACTTCCAGTTAAGAGCCATGACGAGCTAAATGTCCCTTTTTGCAGTGGGACGGCAATGGAGATTGGCACGGAATGCAGGATCCTGGCCACTGAAATGCTATCTGGATTAAATGCTATCTGATCTTTGAGATAGCCCACATGACTTTGCACAGCGGCTCCTTGTGAGTAGCCGCAGGAATAGTCATTTCGCAGTTTACCTATGGGTTAAGCGGCTGGAAGTCGAGGGAAGAACTATCTTTGCTCACAGTCATTAACACAGCTTTTTTAAAGGACGTTAAACTCACTTCTTAATCAGTTTGGATTTGTTTGTTTGTTTTCTGTTTTAAAAGGATTAAGATCCTTTGTAAAGGCAAGTTATATTGTATTCGCTAGGTGAGTCACCTTCTCCTTAGAGGAAGAACTTTTATATATGATTTTTATAGCCTTTTGAAAAATATTACTTTTTGGATTAAACAGAAAAAGGGTGGTCAGAATATGGACAGATTAAGGGCTCAGATGGACTTGGAATTTTAAATGCCCACAAAGAGCTTAGAATTAGAAGAAATTTTCTCATGGGACAAATGGCGATTGTTTTGAGTTTTTTTCATGTTTTTCATGATAAGGGGATTTTGAAGGTTGGACACCAGAGAGAGCCAGAGGATAAAGAAAATGGAACAGAAATCTATAATACAAATTTGGGAATATTTGTCTGCCAAGCTTCTTGATAAAATAGATGAATTTCTTGACAAGATTGACAGAGATTACAGAACAAGAACAAGTTGCAATGGATTATTTTGAAATTACTTTGAAGGGGGCCTTAAATGTAACAAATAATGAGAAAGATATGGGCACACTAATGGTACCAATGGATGACTTATTCCCAAAAGGAGATATACAAATATTGAATCAGGAAATTGCATCTAAAGACTCTGTTAGATCGTAATTACTTAACATGTTTCCTTATGTAGGACAATCAAATTTTTCATATTTTATTTTAATAATTTCTGATTAATTTCTTATTTTTAAAAATTCAGGCAAATTTATTCAGTAGGTGTAACTTTTCTCTTGTAGTATAAAACAAATTCAAGATGAAGAGATTGATTTTACAGATCGTATTTACCAGGATAAGTTACCACTGGTTGCTAGATCAACTGCTTCAAAGGCTATTAAAAACAATCTCAATTTGACAGAATTAATGGTAGAGCCTAATATTTACAAAAACAAACAGAAAATAAATGCCATCATTGATATACATATGCAGCGAAGATTAATGGAGAGGGAACAAAATCCAGGTAAGTATCTTTCTCAGAACATCTTTTTGAAGAACATCAGAGTTCTTACAAGTCTGTTATAACTTAGTAGGAATAGTTTTTTTTTTTTTTTTTAAATGAGAATCTCAATAAGCTTAGCTGGACTTTTAGTTAAGCCAAAGGTCATCTGGAAGGGGCTTTCGATGCCTTGCACTCGGAGTCTGGTAAGAACTCACAAAGATTGTTACAGGGCTACCTGCTGCGGGAGATCCAGTTTGCTTTTCATTTTGTTACTATTTTAAAAAGGCCCGTTTTTGTAATGGTACATATTTAATACTGATTAGTTGAATATTTATCTGCATTGTTAGATTGCTTTCTCTTGTCTCTTTAATAATTTTTAACTGTTTGTTTTGCAATTAATGTTGTGTTCTGTCTTAAACACCATACAGTAGAAAGAACAGATATAAATCTTAACTAAAAATATTGTCACCATGTATCTAGACTTGCTTTAACTTTGATTAGATTATGATCAAAGCTCTCAAGATACCTGTCATGAACTTTCTTTTGAATCGATATTGGTTGCAAGGAGAGTTACTGGTTTTAAGATCAACAAGTGGCAGTTCGTTACAATACCGACATCTGTATAATCTTCAGTGGTATCCTCCTTAATTTTGTCTTTAATGAAACAATGTAGTTGGCATGTGTAATAGTATACTTGTTGCTTAAGATAAATGACTCTGTTGATTTATAGCACGGTTTGGTATTAAACCAACACTGGGAGAACTTGCCATTCGTCGCCCTTCTGTTTTGGCCCATTCGTTGAGTACAACTAATCTTCACAAGGAAAAATCTGTTCCTGTGCCAAATAGTAAGCATTCTTTTTCTGATTTGAAAGTCAAAGGTTACAGTTCTAATCAAATGGGCTGCATGGAGGTAAACTTAAAGAATACTTGTTTAGGAATAAGTTCTACCGAAATAGTTGTGACTGAATAAGCATGGCTTGAATCAGTCATGTCTTTTTCTTTTTAAGTATATAACCAAACTGTAACTTCTATTAAAAATATAACAAAACTTTGAGTAGAATATACTCCATTTGGTTTTTCTGGTATAATCTCTCCCCATTTCTTAATTCTGTCTTTCCCTCTCTGTACAAGTCTCTGATTTATCCACATTTTTTTTCATTCTATACTTACTCATACCCTTTTCTCCTTCCTAGTATGTTTATTTTCCTACCAACTGTGCCATATTTTTTCTTTCATATTTTTATTCAATTTACAATTAGTCACTTTTCTTTCATCTTTCCTTTCTCTGATAGCCATTCAGGAAGTGTCTAGGCCTTTACTTTCCCTATACTGCCTCTTCTGAGTCTTTTTCTGCTTCTTGGAACAGACAGAAAATTGAAAGCCAAGGAAAGGAGTGAGTTCCACTACTGCCTTTATGTTATTCACCCTCTGAAGGCACTAAAGTAGGGGATATTGGGCCCATAATGCTGCCTGAAATGTGAGCCTGCTTAACTGCCCATACACACCTGTAATCAATGCATACACTATAGGTAGAGCATAATAGAGTACTGTCATTAAAGTACCTTAGAGCTGTCTCTGATTTGTCTGGAGGCAGATATGGGTCTCAGCTTACCCAGGATGAGTGGGCCCATTAGTAAGAATTACTCCTTTAAAAAGTAGCATTCTTTATTCTCTCAGGGTCTCATCTGAGTGACCATTCAAACCATTCAGTGAAAGAGTAAAAGTAAGCAACTGGAAACAAGTGATAAGCCCTCTTTTTGCTTGCTCGCTTTTTCCCTCTGGCCCTATCGAGTACAGTCCTTGCTGCATATGACAAGATGCGGACATATCTACAGTGTCATAGACTATGAAGGCAGATGAACAAGAAGAGGCAAAAGTAATAGTTACTTTTCCAATTTTGCTTTTGAGAGAAAAGTTCAACAATTATTCGGAGACAATGGATGTTACCACTAGAAGCACCTGCAAGCTCTTTTCACTCATCCCTTACTTCTCTGGGTAGCACAAGAAGGAGAAAAATGTAGCTGCACCTTCCATGACAACACTATCTTTTGTATTACTGGGGAGAAAAGGAAATGGAGGCAAGATGACATGTCAGAATTGTCTATTGACCATCATTGTAGAGGCTCAGCCTATTTATTTCATGCCAGGAGATATAAGCAGGAAATGAAGCAGTCACTGCTTCTCCTTCATGTTGCCACTTGTGCACTCTTATGGAACATAAAAAGGGTTAGTCAGGTCATATCCCTTGAAGGGTAGTTTCAGGCAAGTGAGAGGATGAGATGATTGCTGCTTCATGAGACTTCTCTGCATGGCTACAAATTAGCAGGCAGATCTTGTGTTCACTCTGACTAGGCAACGAGGAGTGAGTGCTCTATGCCAGTTTTCAGATGATGGAGAGGCAAGAGCAGCTGGTGCTTATTCTTGCCTGTAGATTTATTTCCTCTTGGACACCAGCAATTGATAGGAAATGGCACCATGGGAGGTCGGATAAGAGATTCCTAGGGAATTTCTGGCTAAGTAATCATTCCCTATGGGGACGCGGTGGCGCAGCGGCTTAATGACGCTGAAAGTGCCGGCCAGAAATGGCTGAAAGCTTCAGCGGTTCGAGTCCAGCCTCGCGTTAACAAGGTGAGCTCTTGTTTCTATACCCGCAGCTTCTGCCAACTCAGCAGATCGAAAACATACGTGAGTAGATAAATGAGGACTCTCACCCCGGTGGGAGGAAAAATGCTGGCAACGGCTCAACAGAGAGACGGGACAAGTTGCCGGTAAAAGTGCGAAAACCGCACTCGTCCGAAAAAGGGGCGCGAAGCAACGGAAATCCCGCCTCCTGTGCTGCCAGCTGGGCTGACGCTCTAGGAATTAGGCTCTGGCAAAGTCTAATTCCGAAACTAGAAAGATGCAATTGCCTTGAAAACCGCTAGGGGGCGGTCACTGCAGGGTCAGTAATGACTGTTAAGCAGATTAAAAAAAAAAAAAAAAAAATCATTCCCTTGTGTCCTTTACTGCAAGTCAAGGGAAAGAGAACTCCTACTTGCTTGTTCTCTGATCCCTTCCTAATCAATGCTTAATACATGTTTATCATTATGTGTAGCTAGGTTGCACTATTTCTCCAATCTCCTGACATTTTCTCTTCTTAGAACAGACTGTTTTACCCAGTCTTATCAACCATTGAATTGTTAGGACTAATTAGTAACCAGTAACAATCCTTGGTTATAATGGAAGCTTAGTTTGCTGAAAGTTTTTTTATTAATATTTTGCTACATTTTGTATTATCTCCTACTAATGTACTTAAACTGCACCTGAATGTATTATTTATTAAAATTATATCCTACACTTTCATTTTCTTAACAGTCCCAAAGTAGGATTTTTGAATTAAAATAAAAAGATCATTATAGCTTATAAATGAATAATTCAATGAAGTATTGAAAACATATATTTAAAATAATAAACCATGTAAAAAGTCTACTATATTTCCCATAATTTTAGAAAGAAATGTGATGTAGTATCTATTACCCAAAGACATGTATAACAGATACATCTTAAGTAGATGCTGGAGCATTATGTGGCTCAGCACCAAGTATAACTATACAGGAAAGAAATTCCCTATCTAAATGTAGAAATGGAGCAAGCATTCTGCCAGACACCTAGCTGCTAAGCTGTACAGGACTTTATATATCATAAGAACCACCTGAATTTTACTTGATAGCAAATCATCAGCCAGTGCTTCTTCCCCAGTATTGGGGTAATATGTTCATAGAAGTTTACCATCTTCAGCAACAGAGCTATGGCATTTTGTACCAAATGCTGCTTCTACAACAGTCTTAAGGGCAATCACATATGCAGCATGTTTTAGTAAGACAAAATTGAGTTTCCATGGATTGAGTTGGTAACTGTTGGCAACTGTTGTATTTCTACAATTTGTGCCTAAGTATTTAATTTTCTCAAGTATTCACAGGTAGAGGAATCATAACAATAACTCACATTTCTAAAAAAATTGCTTCATTGCAAATTTTTACCAGAAGCTAAAACAATATTTGTATGTCATAAGTGCAATTGTCTGTTTGAAAAGATTTTTTTTTTTCCCTCTTAGATGTAGCATCCACAGAAATCCGAGGCAAAATGGGTGTTCATTTCAAAACTATTCAAGTGAAACAAGCTGAGAGATTCCCATTTGATGTGAACATAACTACTGAAGCCTCAGGCACACATTTTAAAGGACTATAGAGAAGAAATTCAGGAACACAAAAGAAGATTTATAATCACATTTGAATACTACATTGAGGAATATGAACCTTATAGATAAAGCCAGTAAAGAATTAATACTGATATCAAAGACATGTTACTAACTTGGGTATTTGTTCGGGCATAAGAAACTGCATTAAAACCAGATCATTTTATCCATTTTGTTACTGGAACTTTACATCTTTGTCATGGTATAATGCAGATATTTTATTATACTAGCAATGCATAGCCCTGAACTCTTAGACAATGTAATTTTAATAAAATGGATCAGCTTGAGTCTCATTGTCAAGTGTTTTTTAACAGTTTAAAAACAATGTAAATTGTTCCATTTAGCTAAAAATATACTTCTGAGTACACTTATAAATTGATAGAAATCAATGGATCATAATGAAATGTTAAAAACTTTCAACTTCTTAACAACCAAAGGAAGCTTCTTACATTATATTTTCAGAAGTAGTGGTTATAACCTGAAACTTGGTTTAGGGGGAAAAAAATGTCAGATCTTTACTTAAAACAAACCTAATTTATTTCGGTGCTAGAACTTTAAATGCCATATGTTTACAAACACTGAAATGAAAGGAATTAATTGCTTATAAATTTACATAATGTATTTTGGTACAATCAAAAATTTACTTATAAGAGATCTGTTGGAAAATAAATTTTAGAAATATGCTTAATCATTTAAAATAAAGAAGGATGTCAAATGCAAATCCAGATATTCAAAATATATTCTAAAAACATTCTTATGACAGTGTTCAGCTAAGTATTTCAAAATACCTGCTAACCAATTTATTATACAACTATTAAATCTACACACATTAATAATTTATTATATATATCAGAACACAATCCATCATGCATCACAGCTGCAAAAAATCCACTTGTTTTAAAGGATCTTTTTCCAAGACAGCATTTGTTAGGCTATGCCCTTACTCTCCACCAGGAGGAGACAAATACACACACTTTATTTAAAATATGATGCCTGTATCCTCCATGATAGGTTTATAATTTTAAAAGCAACTATTCAAGGCATAAATTACTACCACATGAAAGTGCTCAAAGATAAGTTTCACAACTTGTGCTGTCCTTGTGACCCAAGCAATGTGCTTCACAAGAATGTTCACAGATACCTAATTTCAATCTATTTTTAAAATCCCATGGCTGCCAATGATATATGCAATTCTCTTTGGGTTATCAATTTTAATATAAAAATTAAATTTACAATTCGCAAAGTTCATTAAACTGTCCTTCAAGGAAGAGGCAACTCAAATCTTTCCACTAATAAAATAAAAGCAACTCTCATTATTAATGGAAAGACTTCTTTTATCAGAATGGGTTGAGCCGTATTCCTGTCCCCAGTGGAGAGAATGGATTCACTTTTGCCCACATCAGTGCGTCGTTGAGAGAAATTGTTGACTTTCCATCCTCAAGGAAAAATACAGGACCCTATGCAATAAGACATAAACAAATTACGCCCTTGGTAATAAATAAAATGCATTAAAATGGGTATAAATATATGCACTTCTAACTTTGTAAGTGAAAAGAATTACAAGTTTAGAAAAAATAATTATAGCAAAAAATAGTTTAGATTTTAAGTTACTTATTGTTTCTGCCAGGAGGCATGATATTTTATGTTAACATCTATAGCTTCCTTTTGTATTTACCATTCTTCAGACTCTTGCTCCTATGAGCAGATTTTTAGAGTGAACAAGGAAGAGGGAAGAAGGAAGGAAAGATGAGCAAATTCCATTTCATGAACCTTTGTTCATGGAATTAAAATCTGTGTGCTCCCATATCCATATTACCTACCAATCATTTATTACAAAAGACAAAGTAAACAAACCATTCAGAAAGCAAGAATATCCCCCTTCCCTTTCTCAGCAGCACAAATTTAGCTACCTGTTTTTTAAAAAAAATCATAATGAAACATTTTCATCATCATTGTGTCCCCTTGAGTGAAACAAGGGGACAAGATATTTGTTCCCTGAACTCAAGTTAATATTTAAGAGATACTGCTATATCTTATTCTCCTAATAGCAGTCACATTCACACATATGTGATTCTCCTTCTCGGATAATTCTTCATCTTTTCAAGAAAATTTGACAGCAGCTATTCTTAATGTTTGAAGTGGGTAGGCAATTGACAGGACTGATACAGATTTAAGGGGGAATATTGTTCCAGGGGGCAGTTGCAATGACAGAGAAGATACATTTCTTGGATTCCACATATTTTAACAGATGGGACCTAAAGCATGCTATACTTCAGAAATTATCAGAGGGGCGGACACAACTGGAGACAAGCACTCCTGCAAAAAGACAGGTAAAGCTTAATAAACGATAACCAGCAGCACCTTGAATTCCGACCAGAAGTCAACTGGCAACCAGTGCAGCTCACACAGCAGAGATGTTACATGGGCATAATAAGGCATACATCTCACTGGTCACCCCATCATATTCTGGACCAGCTATAGCTTCTGAGTGGTCTCCAAGGGCACCTCCATGTACAGCACATTGTAGTGGTCCATATGCAAGGTTACTAAGGTGTGACTACAGCTCCCCAGGAAAAGGTACAAATATGAGCAACGGGTTTCCAGGTCACAGCTGCCACCTGCCCCTCAAAAAATCCAAATTGCACACCAGATCTCACTGAGGAAATATAACTCCCATCAAGCTGCTAAATCCCTGAAATTGAATGATCCATTCATGCACAGCCACTAGGTCTTGCTAATGTTGAGTTTCAGCCTGTTCTTCCTTATCCAGACCCCAACAGCCTCCAGGCACTAAGATATTACCTGGATACTATCTTTTCAGGGGATTCAAGAAACTTCCATTGGAAGAATAAGCTGGGAAAGCCCCAGTATGTAAGAAAATTTCCACTTGTGCTAACTGTTGGATACAACCAAATTACGTGATACTTGCAAGTTCTTATAGACTATAGTCCATTTCTATTAGCCAATACCTGTATCCTTAATCCTGTCAAACAAGAGATATGAACATCAGAGTGACTAGGAAGGTTAGATCCAGAAACACAATTTGGTCCTATTGTTACTTGAAGAGGTTCTTCTTTAATTCGTGATACCATTGTTGTATAAATCTGTTGTTGCACTTCAGATGGTGGTATCTGTAGTAATTCATCAGAAGACCTATAAAACGTAGGCATACTGTTATTTGTAAGAGACCCAGTTTCACAACTGAAAAATAATATTCTAAAAATGCCATGCAATTTTTCCACACGAAGCAAAATGTCATAAATTCAAACCATGTAAAATAAAGTACCATACACCTACTTGTTTAGTATTTGGCTACAAGCTCTCCAAGCATCTAGCTCTTCAGAGAGTTGCTCAATTTTCAGGGGTACACACACTTCCCTTCTTTTTAAAAGCTGGCTGGAAAAGAATACAGAGTAACACAAGATTGAAAGCATATGACATATGCTAGTTCTATATGGATCATACTCCATTCCATATGGATATCTATTCTATATGGATATTGATCCATGGACAGCAGCATCCAGTCTATATGGATCAATCCCTATACCTCAGTTCACATACCTCAGTTTAAATGAAGAACTATTTAGAACCTAAACTATGATTATTTTTGCCAACTTTCCTCAACCTAGTTCCCTCAGGCGGCTGCTGGGATAAAGAAATTCAGATACAACATATCTGGAAATTAGACATTAGAGTTGGAGAAGGCGCTCTTGCTTCAATTTCTCCATAATGTGAAAGTGAGGGTTTGGAACAAATCTCATTCTGAGTGTTAAACAGAACATCTCCATTAAGAACACTAGATCTATTTCAAAGGGAATTTAGACATTGATCAAATACTAATGACCATCACAAACTGTCCATACAGACCTAAAAAATTAGGATTTTTACAATGACAGACCTGAAGGGGGAAAAAAAAAGAAAAATATACATAACTCTCTCATAATTCCTAACAGAATTTTCAATGAAGCTATTACAGAAGCATTACCTTGTATATTCATAAAGAGCTGGTACAATGCTAGTATATTGTCTTCTAATAGCCAGTAAAGCCCCAATGTAACCACATAATATTAACAATTCATTTCTAAACCTGGAAAAAAAATATTTTCATTATTTTTCCTAATTAATATTGCATGCACATATATGTCTCATTCACATTAGAAATTTAAGAGATGTACAAAATATTAAAAGAAAATCTTTTAAAAGCAAAAAATGAACAAATGCAAATACAGTATGCCATAAAAAAGGAAGCTACTATAAAAACGTTAAGCACATAGAAACCAATCCAGTTAGGTGTCTAGAATATATTTTCTTCAGATGAAAACAAACAAACAAACACCTTTTAATGCTATCTTAAGGGCATCTTCATAAATATAGCTTTGGGTGAACTTTTGATATTTCCATGTGTAAAAGTATATTTTGTTGAAGTTATTCTGGAATAATATCAGTTTCCCAATTTCTGTCTACCTTGTCAGATTAATGAAACAGATTCTTATGGGAGACTAATGCAGAGGAGGAGAGGGAAGAAAAGGAGTGATGAGAATAGGCATAATCACTTTAAGGGCTGGGAGACAAAAATGGTTGGATAAAGATCACAAATGATGTAGAATGGTAGGTATGTTTGTCAATCCTATCAAACAAAATCAATCAATAAATTAGAACAGTTAAGATTCATTTTCACAATTTTGATATTAAAATACTTACTCACTACATTTATGCAGCAGCAATTTTTCTGTGCGTATATAGCTGAGAAGATCCAAAAATGGGTAGACTGCGTCCAGCGTCCAATCTGAACTACTAATTTGTTCTGTTAAATATAGGTAGAAAAGAAAAATTGAGAAAAAGTTGAAGGTCAGAGGAACAAAACACATTCATATGTTTTTTTAAAGACTGTTCAGAATTATTTCAAGGCTTACCTTTGACATATTGAATCCCTATAGGAAGTGCTTTTTCTGGTTCTGCAGTTAACAAATAATACTTTATTGACCCAAATATATTTCCATCTGTCTGAGCTTTCTCTCCTAATTGCATACATTCTTCTACATCTGGTAATCTGCACTATGAAGTGGATAGAAACAAAACAAAACAAAATGGAAGTGGATACAAACAAACTAAATTAATGCAATTATCAAGAGAGAAGGGTGCAAAATGGTTCTTGTTCACAAAGTGAGCCTGATGCAGTTGAAACGTAGTTCAGTCCTTCCTTGCAACTCCACTTTCCTCCTCCAACCTGTAGCACAGAGGCACAAGAGCATGTGGGTGGGCCATGCAGAGAAGCAATATGGGACTGCACTTCCCATACCTTCAGCCACTCTCTCTGTGCTTGTGTAACTTGCATGATAACAAAAAAATCATAGGGCCTTGGGAACATAACTCTCAGAGCTGTGCAGCAGGCCAGATACAAAGATGTATGTGTATGTGTGTGCATGCGTGCACTCCATACCTGCTGGTGCCACCTTAAATCAAATCTTTTCCCAGGATCATTCTTCAAGCCCAGGAAAGGATGTCATTTCTTTAAGGGGTTACCGATGAATACAGTGTGTAGGCACACATGAACCCTTAATCACCTTTTATCCTTGGAATTCAGGCCAGTGCACAATCCTAATGACCTCCTTATATTCTATAATACCCCCTTGCACTGCATCTCTGCTTGTGCATTTGTTTTGGAAGAAGAATTAGAAAACAGTTTTATTACACGCAGGCACTCTTTTTCAGGTAGTCCTTATGTTCCTGTGCTTAACTGGACTGAATCTATTATGTACCCAATATATATTGTACTACGTATCCGGAGAAATAATCTGTTTAATGACAGATATAAACTTGTATATCTACTTTTCACACTAATATAAAACTCCAATGGTCACAATTCAATAGCATAAATATGCACATCAAGTTCAATTGCATAGACATTTTCCATTGCCTTCCACAAGAAAAAAATATTGACCAATTCAGTGGGCAATAACTATTTGTCCCTGCACATACTGGTATTTGTAGAGAATCAATCTCTAAGGTAAAATGCCATTGGCATATACTGCAAATGTACAAATAATGTGTGATTCTTCCCCACTGTTTCTGTAATTTAAATGGAGGTATTCTCTTTCCCAACATTCTTAATCTGATTCTGCAGCAGTTCTGATACCAAATGTAAAGAATGGAAGTGAGATGATATAAATAATGTGGAAGTGAAACTACAGTTCTCTGTAACAGAAGAAATCTTCTAATAGTAAACATAACTAGGAGTTAATGAGCATAAAACCTCTTCTGCTACTCACATAAATGGCTAAGAGACAGTTGGCCTCTCAAGTGTACCTTTTCATGTAGGTCATTTATCTCTGCTGTGCATCCAGGATAGAAAGCACACAGTTTTACTAATTGTAGCTCATTATCGGGGATCATCATGAGAAGATCTCCTGCTAAATCCCTACGAAACAATATGCACAAGTCAGTCATTTTATAACCTGCAGAGGTGAAGAAGCAAGATAAAAAGATAAGACTACTTCTTTTCCTTCTGTTTCTCTATCAGTGTAACTAGAAGTGAATGAACATTTCTGAAATAAAGAGCTCAGAGAGAGCACAGTTAATTTAGAACAGTGTTTTTCAAACTTGGCAACTTTAAGAGGTATGGACCTCAACTCCCAGAATTTCCCAGCCAACATGCGCTGGGGAATTCTGGGAGTTGAAGTCCACCCATCTTAAAGTTGCCAAGATTGAGAAACACTGATCTAAATAATTATTTAGGAGATCAGGAATTAACTTCAAATTGACTTATGATCATGCACTCTCCATCTTCTCTATAGTTCGGAAAGGGGAAGCTTCTATTTAGAGCAAATCACAATTTTGCATGTAAACTTAGGTAACTGTGATTTGTTCAAAATGTAAAACCACAGCAATCCTGGAATAATTTGATCGAATTATGTTCTAAAACATTTTACCCAAATGTTTTCCAATATGAAAGCAGATGTTTTCCCTCTCTTGCACAGAAGAGATGGAAAAGCAAGCCCAAGAATAACTATAGTTCATTCAAAATGAACTTTAATCTTTGTTCTGGTAATGTCTATAACTGAGCTATTTTCATAATGCCTCTTTCAGTTCCTAAATTAGAATATTCTTCCATCTGGGAATGCTTTACTTAAACCTCAATATAGAGTATATAAATAATAAAATGTAGCTCAATTAGGTTTCTATTCAAAGTTAGAAAACAGACTAATTATTATTTTACACATACATATGAAGATTCTTGTGACCTCTTGGAAAATAAATTCATGGTTTTGAACCATTTATTTTATGACTGCAAAAATTTTGTTGCCAGCAATCTGCTATACATGGTTGTGCATTATATAACCGATAAAATATGAACCAGTCAGACTGTTACCATAAAAGACCTTACAACCAGAATTATCAACAATTATTTCCAATGGCCTCTTTTGCATATTTTTGGCTTAACGTAAACCCACCCATCATAACATAGTAATAGGCACAAACCAACCTATTATGGCTTGTTCAACAAAGGACAGTTTGTTGAACTGTATTATTTACTTATTTATTTATTTCAATTTAGACACCTCCCCAACTCCAACTGATTCTGAGCAGTTCACAAATAATTACATAAAAACCAGTACAACCTAAAACAAGATGGGATACAGATAGAAATGTAAAAAGGTTACTAGCAAGTATTTTTATGTATATATACAGTACATACAAAGCCATTCTCTGTGTTCCTAGGAATAGTTGGTAAATACTAATACTGTAAGTACTGTGCACAAATAAATAACCTACAATCTAGAATCATAGGGTTAGAAGGGATGTTGAAGGTCTTCTAGTTTAAGCTTTGCCAGGGCAAGAATCCTCATACCATCCTGGACAAATGGATGTCCAATCTTTTCTTTAAAATCTCCAATGATGGAGCACCCATGACTTCAGGAAGCAAGCTGTTCCACTGTTTAAAATGGCAGTCAGGAAAGTCTTCCTCCTTTCAAGTTTAGATCTCCATCTGTAAAGCTTCCACCCTTTGGTTCTTGTCTTACCCTCCAATATTATGGAGAATATATCGACTGCATCTACCCTGTGACATCCCTTCGTATTTTGGAAGACTGCTATAATGTCTCCCCTTAGCCTTCTGCTTTAGACTAAACATACAATACTAAGTTCCTTTGATCATTCTTCATAACATTTAGCCTAAAAGCCCCTTGTCATCTTTGTGGCTCTTCTCTGCACTCTTTCCAGTTCCTCAGCATACCTTTTGTACTGTGGTGACAACTGGACACGGTATTCCAGGTGCAGTCTGACCAGTGCAGCATAGAGCCGTACTATCACTTCCCATGATCCTGACACTATATCTCTGTTGATGCAGCCCAAAACGGCATTGGCTCTTTTGGTAGCTTTGTATTGCTGGCTTATGCTTAATCTGTGATCTACTAGGACACCCAGATCCTTTTTGCAACTACTACTGAACTATATTTTGTTGGATAGGTCCCAGTGTCCCAGTCTATCATGATTCTTTTGAACCTTGAGTCTGTCTTCTGAGGTACTTGATACTATATTGTTTACACTGTGTACAAATAAAGTGACACTATAATGTGTGTGTTAAATACGCAATTGACTGGAAACAAACACTGAGAATTTGGAAGCCCAAAAGTTGTTTGAAACTAATATCTATATTTATACGCACAAACATACACACAGATTCTACTATGTCAGTCTTCAGTTCTAGGTTTAACATGTTTATAGTGCAAGAATATTTTTAAAAGTTGTAGTATTTTTATCCTACAATAATTTTAATGATGAAACTGTACGGGTACAAATCATGTTCCATATGAGGAATGGTATGTTTTAGGGGTTTGTCCTTAGTCTTGTTCTCACAATTAAAGCTCTCATTGGTAATCTATATGATGTCTTCTAAAATTTCCCCAACCTATTTATTGTACATTTCATACCAACAATATTTTATTCTAATTGAATAATCAATGTCTTTCTAATGGATTTAATGTTATTTTTTAATGTAATCAAAAGATATTAGAATATTTATCTCTAGAAACAAAAAGGTACCTGTATCCAGGTGATGGAAAGCTATAATAAAGATAATCAAGTTGTAATACACAAAATAGCACTTAAATATTAACATACATAGGGCAAATTGCAAAGGGGGAAGAAGCTGTGATAAATGTAAACAGAAAGAGACACAAAGCCACCTCATATCTTGTTTTTCTTTTAACTCTGGATTTGTTGTATATTGGGTTGGACACTCTTGAAATATTTGTAATCTGGGTTTTTAAATCAGATGTCATATTTTCCATATCTGACTTTAAATCTGCTTTAATTTCTTCCATCCTATCATTACCTTCTGTTAAGATTCTTGAAGGTTTTCTTTCAATCCTGTTATTTGTACAGATAGTCCTCACTTACTGACCAGAATTGGGACTGGCAATTTCACCGCTAAGCAATGTGGTCATAAAGTGAAACATCACATGACCGTGCCTGACTTATGATGTCAATTCTGGCTGCAGTAGTTAAGCAAATCACCCATGGTCATTAAGCACAATGTCATGTGACTGCCATTTGCAACTTTCTGCTGGCTTCCCCACTGATTTTGCTTGTTGGAAGCTGGCTATAAAGGTTGCAAATGGTGATCATGTGACTGCAGGATGCTGCAACTTTTGTAAATGTACGCTGGTTGCCAAGTGCTCGAATTGCGATCATGTGACCATAGGGATGCTTGTGACGGTTGCAAGTTTGAGGACCGGTCCTAAGCCTACTTTGCCATCATAACTCTGGACTTCACTGAATGAGCAGTCAGTAAGTGAGGACTACCTGTACTGTTAAGTTGTTAAATGCTTGTTGCAATATATGTGGCTTCTGTATTCTGTATTCTTCTTCCATTCCTCTCTTATTCCTTTCTTCAGACATGGTTTATTTTTTTCCTTCTTTGCTTGAAGGTAACAAAAATCTCTTCCATACATAGTATCTTCTTATTGTATTTCTGTACCATTTACAGAAGTTTCATAATAAGTACTCCTTGAATTTTCATGTCAGAAATCCTACTTTTGATAATGCTACTAAATATAAACCTGAATTAAATAATGGAATCTTAATCATTCATACATTCTGCTACTCTGTATTTCATTTTCTCTTATTTCAGGACCTCAACCAAGAATCTTTCTACTTGTGTAAAGAACTGAAAATATGCCTAACCACCTGGCATTTGCAAAGTAACACACTGCTCTAGAACCAGTCTCCCTTCTAGTTACTTTTTCAATTTTAATTTTGCTTTAATTGTTGCACTTTTGTAGCCTTGTTTATTATATGTGGTTTTACTGTTGACTGTTTTTATTGTTCTGTTCATACACAGATCCTTCAGGAGGAAGAATGGTAAGTGTACATTATTATAATGATTATAATCAGCATCCACTCAGTTAAGGCTTCAATTCAGCCTTAACTTTCTATGGCTCATGTATAAGCAGAAAAATTAACAGCGCTCTCGACTTAGAAGCCAAAATACTGAAAATATTATATGTCCAGGAAAGGAAACTGAGTTGTGAAGCAGGCAAACGTGGTCTTCTCATAAAGTTCTACTGAATGTATAGGATTACGGACCAGATGCAGATGATTTTAAGCATCATTTTTTTAAAAAAGGAGATTCTTTGATCCAACAGAATGGGAAGGAGGCTATTTTTTACAACTTCTTATCCTCCCTTTCAGTCTCCACTTCCCAAACTGTTGCCCTCAGCTACCCCATGACAATCCCTGGTAGAATAAGATGAAGGTGAAAGACCAGGGGTGGGGGGGTGCAGGAAGGAAATGAAAAATGCTTATTATATTTGCACTAGAAGAAAAAGTGATTAATAGTGACTATTTCTATCCTCTGGGAAGTAAAAGATTCATTGTGGGCCACTTTTGTGGATTATTTAGATTTGTGCAGACTTCATTTTTCTCATATATTCCTAATGAACATAGAAAGACCTTACTGCAAATGGATTGCATGAGCAATTTATGAACGGGCAGTCTCTGTCCCCATGAAAATCATGTTCGTGTTGTAAGATTGCACCACAGGAATAATAAGCTCAAAATATGCTTATATGAATGAGTTCTAGGCAGTACAGGGAAGGAAACTTAGTACACAGATGTGGTCATGATATATTTCAAGTATGCAAGCAGAGCACACTCCTAGAATTCCAATAAAATCTACCTTGGCCTACAGATACTTTAGTTACTAATTCAGCAACACAATGAGCTTGAAAATAGCTGAATGACAATCTCTTAACAACGTCCTCGCTAGCCTTATAGAATGTTTCTCTGTTCTAAGGATACTGGAACTTAAATCCTAGGATTTGAAGAAAAAAAAAATGCCACAGATTTCTTAAAAGCTAATTCTGAATATATGAGGCTTCTGTATTCTGTAAAATGTCCACGATTTCTAAAGAAAAAAATTATTTCGACTAAACGGTTCTTACCACGTTGGGATTGCCATACATTTTCTTGCCAGTAATTCTAGTGCATAATGAGTTGCCTGTGCTGCACATTCTCCTAAGACAGTGCCCACACTGACTGCCAACTCCAGTTCATTTCCTCGAATCAGGTTTGCCATGGCAAGCTTGCTCAATTAAAAAAAAAAATAATTAAGCCTCACAAGGATTCATTGTGACTATCATATTAGCATTCATTTTCAAGGCTACATTCCAGGGTGACAAAACATGCATCACTGATTCTGATCCACACATTTTGACTAAATCTTTTCTTTATAGCCTAGCAACCTAAACAAACCATGAATAAACCATTTCAATGGGAGAGATAGCTAGAGCCAAGTTACTGCCATTATCTGGACATTCTAGAGTGAATGAGGAAGTTCTTTTATTCATCTGACCTTTATAAGATGAAAAGCAGCCAGAAAGACCAGACCAGCAGTAGTAGGGAAAAAAATTCTGGCTCCTTTTCCCTTAAGTTAGGTTTGTCATAAGCCAAGACAAGAAATGCACATTATAAAGAGCAGGTAACATATCTATATAGCATGATTCGCTGCAAAATGTTTCCCATGAGTCCATTACTGGTGAAGATCTGAACATCTCAATTTTCATTCACGAATTTCAGTTTTGACTCAGGACTTTCTGAGATTATCAGCTGAGATAAATAGTAGCTATTGGTCCACTAAATAGCAGTCTCTCCACTCAATGCCCCTTTTTGAGGGTCTGCTAAGAAGTGTTCCATATGATCTATTACAGTAATTAGATTATTACTTTATGGGTGTCATCTTTTCAGACCAGTTCCTTTTCAGACCAGGAACTTGTTTTCAAAAGGAACTAGGCTTGCAGAACTGTATATTGTAAGGTAGAGCATTTAACAAAACATTATTTTATTATCATAAATAATAAGTGTATCCAAACCTTATCAATAAAGTGTAAGGTTTGGATAAAGAAAACAAAGGTTTTAGCAAATGTTTAGCCTTGATAGTCATATCCTCCATCTATACAGCAAATATAATTAACATTTCTTCAGGAAGGAGGAAGGTGACCAAAGAGAGTGAAATCACAAAAGATATCTCAAGGGGAGGACCTATACTTTGTATTTCTTGTCCAGGAGAGGTTCAGGGCAAATATTAGTGACAGTTCCAAATATGGGTCTTTACCACAGGGGCCTTAACAAATCTTCCTGTTCATCACTAAGGATGGCAGACTCGACATTGCCACTAAACAGCAATAAATATTCCCAAACTACTGGTAATTAAACATTTTATCTGTGTGCCTGGAAGTTTCAGTAAAGTCTGTATATATGGATTCTCTGGGCACTGTCATTTCCTGGAACGTCAGCATATATTTATGGCACCTCTGTGTCAGACTTAAACTCAAGAGGGCTGAAGTATAAAAATGTATCTCCATACCACAAAATGGAGTTACTACATTTTACTGGCATTACTGGGCTCTAAGAACTGCTATTCCAGTGACTTCATTGGCTACTGCTGGCAGCAGTAATAATATTAATCACAACTTTATAACTTCAGATGCTCTCATAAATAAACAGCTACCACAATAATTATATATGGTGCAGAATGTATATTTCCTGCCATATACTCCCTGCTTTTCACTTTCCTCAACTAAACTTCAATCCTTCAATGTTTACTAGAGACAGAACAGTGATCAAACTGGGAGTTTTCACATACAGAATCATTATATTGGACTATATTCATTGGTATGTGAGTAGATTTCATGGAAATGGAATCTAGTCTCCTGCTAGAGAAGGGCTCTTAAGATATGGGGAGTGCTAGGGGAGAGACAATTCATTTTACTAGCAGTTTCCTTTCTTTAGATGTCAGCCAACACTTCATAAACCCAGTATACTGAACATATGTTGACTTTCAGGAGTACAGAAATTTCTAGTCTAGCAAGCCTTCCAATCCAGAAAGCACTGGGATAAATGATTTATTCGCATGATAGACAGAAGCACTCATTTCAGATTAATTGGATATACAGTGAAATCATGGATAATCCCCTGAATGTAATTTTCAACACCACAGATTTCCACAAAGGATGCATTAGGCTTTCAAGAAAATTTCTGAAGTTTCTAACATAATGAATCAATCTGGAAAATTTTTTAAAAAGTAAGAATGTTTAATAGAAGTGGAAGGTTCTGTTATCATGATTTTTGGCAGAAGTATAGCTCTGGAATGTCTTAACTATTTTAAGGGTTAATACCTACCTGTTACTTATACATTAATCCATGGAATGCTCAAATTAGATCTGAAATGTACTAACGTTTTGAGTATAAATAGGAAATACTTTATTTCCCCTTAAAGCAGGTATAAGACAAAGAGTACATGTAGGTATTTCCAGCATTTTTATATAATGGCTCAGATAAAAGTATGAGTTGTTACTGTGTTGATCACGGACATTTATCATCTCTGGGTCTCTCACCCCCATCCTGACCTTTAGCTAGTTTTGGTTATGCCATCATATTAGCAATGCCAATACATTCACATGTAAAGAAAAGGACCCCATATCTTAAAACAATATCATGGTAAACTGTAGTCTGACCATAGATCCATTTAGGACAGTGTTGTCTGTGCAAAGTCATAGTAGATCCTCAGGTTTTCAGACTAGAGTCTGTCCCCAATGCTATCTCAAGAGACCAAGGATTGAATCTAGGATGTTTTGATGGAGAACAGTCCAAAACAATAAATCCTACCCTCTTCTGATAATACTGGTGATCAGCCTCACCCAAAACCTAAATTTCTGAACTGTTTTTAATGAGGAGGCAATCAATTCCCATTAGGGAATGGTTGTATTTTTAATTTAAAAAAAAAACAAATGTAGAACTTTCATCTTCAGAGTGTATGTCAAGCATAATTAATTAACTAACAATACTGAAAAGTGGGAGCACACCTTTCCTACAAAATGCTCCATACTTCAGCTTCTGCTCCCCTTGCTTCTGCCTGTGGTTACATGGACATGTTTGTCTGAAAATAGTATGATCCACGAAGTGCAGTGATATGCAACATTTAAAAGTCCTTCTTCATAATATGTACAGCTGATCCAGGACTGATGTCTGCCTTTAAAGTGCTAATTCCAGTAACAATAACTGTGTTTATGCCTACAAAAGGTGACATGGAAATAAACAGTATCTACCAAACTGGGTTTAATCTTTCATATGTACTTTTATATTGCCCATGGGACAACATCCTGAATACCCCTGGGATGTAACAACCAACTTAAAAGCAACAACACTGCCTTATTTAGCAGAATGTGTACAAATGTTGGGAAAAGCAAGCAATTTGCTACTGTTTCTATTTCTGAACAAAAAGAAAATCATTTACCTCAATATTCTCAACAGCTAGATGGCAACAAGCAGCCAGCACCGCATAGCCATCCTGAAAATACCACTCAGCCAGTTCTTCACTGACTGTATGTAGAAGTCTATAAGAAAAAAAATGTCAATAATTAAACCTAAAAATAGCCAAAGACATAAAACGTTTGTCTACTTAAAAATTTTCTAGATCCCCTGGTTTCTTTCTCTCTCTCTGATTGTTCTGACATGTATCTCCAACTCTTTTAGCCAAATCAACAGGACTGATCTGGTGACAAAAAATGTCACAGAAAGTATCTTCAATGTGCTAACTGTGAAAGATTAAATCAACTCATCTTCATAAAGAAATGGTCTACTGAAGCCCTTTCCAGCTCCAGCTTGGAGGGATTTCATTTTCTTCTTGGACTGATTAATTGACAATAAAGTCTTCATTTGTCAATCTATAGAATTTTTTTAAATGAGCTAGTTTTACCTTTTTTTTTAACTTCAACTAGAGAAACATAAGGACCCATTAGCATGGAATGAACACTGGAAATATTGTTTTATAATCATTCTATTCAAACTGTGGAAAGCAATAATTTATTTTATTCTTTAATTGATCCATTATCCTACAATGTTTCCCAACCTATGACTAGGGATAAAAATATATGAAAAATGCATTCTTCTGTATGAACTTACTTAATGTAATTTTCTATGTTATTCCCTTCAAAATGTTCTGATTCCTCTGATGCAGAACTCTGAAATGTTTTCATATTACCTTCACATGCTGCCTGGAATCAGTAAAATAATATGAGTTGAAACTAATAAATTAGTCAATATCACTCTTAATTAACTTATGATTAGTGCCAGTCAAAGAATAGTACCATCAATGTATTAGCTACAATACAATGATATTGTCAACCCAAATTCCTAAATTTTGGTTTATAGCCTACATAGAAGCTCAAATACATTGCTGAATTTGAATATCTGGCATTTTGAGAACTTGTCCCAGCCTTATCAGTATTACTTCTCTTGCCATGCTTCTACAAAAATAACTAAAACTTGCACCACTCCACAGTGACAATTTCTAAGATTAATACAGGATAATCATATCTATAATTAACTTTTGCAACCCAGGTTAGCTGGTATCATAGAAACCAGTTTTATTATTAGTTTCATTATCAAATACATTCTGGATCGAGTAATTTTTTTTTTTTATTCTAATTGTGCTATGTGCTCAGTTTATTTTTCAACAAGTTTATTTAGACAATTGGTATACAAATATTTTCTTATACAGTATGCTGGAGCTTTCCTAGAGGAAAAGTGCCAGAAACTATAGGTAAATAGTATATCAATTGAAGTTTTATCTTATGGTAAGATGCATAATATTTATCAGCTTATGATAAGCATATGCACTATAGTACCTGTGCAACTAACAGAGCTTCTTTAAGTTGACCTCTTGAAATGAAAAATGTAACAAGCTTCTTCACATCACCAGTAGCTATGCAGTATGGAATAACATCATCATTTTCTTCCTGAATTAATTGGTCAGCTCTCCTGTTCAAAATGGAAAGTAAATGACGCATTTATTTTCATTTCAGTTACATTTAGTATTAGATCTATTCATTTGTGCAAGTCGGAAGATAGAATACAGATTGGTATAAGGTTCCTGTCTTCTCAAATGTGTCCTATTCTTCCTCAAAACGTGATTTGAAAAAACACAGAAATTCTAATTAAAAATGATCTTCACTAATATTGTTTTAAAGAACATATGCTTGTGAGATATATTTTATGTGACTACTAGAAGTTGCTTTTTAATGACAGATCACAGTGTTTTCCCAAGATCAGATCATCACTTCTGTTGCATTCTATTCTTCCAGTGGCAAGCCCAACATAAATGGAAGGAAATCCACAAATCATTGGTACTAAGAGGTAAGGTGTCCTTCATCATTTTCTCCTTCATGGATTTGTCTCTTGTCTTCTCTTTTGAAGGTATTTAAGTTGGTAGTGAACACCATATACAGTACTGAGAAACTGAATTCTATATTTTAACTAGCAGCTGAATTAAAGGAATATTTCTTGTTTCTCACTTTCTCCAAATCATGCATTCTTTAAAAAAAATAAACTGCTATTATACCTGCTTAATTCTTTTCTTTAAATTAAAAAGCTCCAAACTTGAACATTTCTTCATAGAGAGCTCCTGCAAGCTCTTTATCATTTAAGTTACCCTTGCTATTCTTTTTCTAGCTGTATAATATTTTTTAACAGTAAAAATTTCCTAGTACAATCATACAAACATTTTTATATACATTATAATATCTGTACTTTCACTTTCAGTCCTTTTCCCAATAATTGCTAGCATGGAATTTGCTTTTTCACAGTTCCTGATAGAGACGTAGCATTTACTTTATCCACATCTTCAGATTTCTTTTCTGATCAGTCATCTCTAGCACAGACTCCAATAGCATATATATGAATCTAGGATGTTTTATCCCAGAATGCATCATTGCACTTAGTTGCATTTGGAATTTCATAGCTTCTTCATCCTTGTCTGAAGAAATTCTTTCAAAGCTCCTTTTAACATATATTTTGTTTTAGGGGTTCATGTTTTTGTTCATACCTAACTCTTAATTATGATCAAGTTAAGATGACTGTTAGGAGAACAGTAATACACACACACACACACACACATATTCATGTACTTACGTACTTACTTAGAGGGACCTGGGAAGAGTGAGAGACAAGAAGTAATTTCTATATACTGATTAAAACTGAGATGATGTTTTATTATGGACAAAAATGTATACATTTCACTGTGCCAGAAACTACCTTCAAGTAGTCTCATTGCCAGCTGCAAAAGTTGACAATCAATATAACCACACAATAGGCTTTAAAAAAAATCTTACCTTTGCATTAATTTCTTCCAATATTTCATAGATACTCCTGGTGCAACTGACAGTGCTCTGTCCCACTGAAACAGAACAAATTATGCCTAATATTATTTCCACCACAGGAAATATGAGCCATTCAGCAGATTGTGTGTGTGTTTTTTTTAATTTTAATAGCATTTACTTTTAATTTTGTTTTCCATTTCTAACAGGACAGATATGATATAAAATTAAATCTTTCCATTTCTATTTAGAAGGGAACTATAGGAAAACAAAAATCAGTCAAGAAATCAGTATGTCATTTGTCACCGTCCAAAACAGAATTGGAAAAATACTGTTTCCTTCAAAGTACTTCCTGCTGGATAATTCTTAGTTCTAATAATTAATGCCATTGTGTAATTATTTAATTTTGCTTTTTTAATAATGAAAAAAAAATAGAGTAGTTCAAATGAAAGATGCCAATATCTGGACTCTCTAGGAACGTCCATACAGTATTTGGTGCCTCCTGTGACTGCCTGGCTAAGTCCCTGCAGTTTTCTTGGCAAGATTTCAGAAGTGGTTTGAAATTGCCTCCTTCCTAGGGTGGAGAGTGAGTGACTGGCCCAAGGTCACCCAGTTGGCTTTGTGCCTAAAGTGGGACTAGAACTCATGGTCTTCTGGTTTCTAACCTGATGCCTTAATCACTACACCAAACTGACAGTATTTGAGACAAGCCAAATAAACAATAAAGGCTTTTTCTGGAAGCATCAAAGAGTTATATGCTTAAAGTATAATTGAACTGACCTGACCTGACCTTTTTGCAGGGATTATTAAAGATAACTGCATAGTACCTTGTCAGAGATGGATTTTACCCCAGTATGTTTTCTGGTTAAGAATAATGCAAAAATAGAAAGAGAAGACCATTTGTATAAAAAAAAAAATGGATTGCCCACCATTCACTTATTTAAAAATCACTCTTACCCCTTAGAACAGTTACAATGCCTTTTTCCCTCCTTTCCCCCATATTTGCCTTTAAAGTGATTTTTACCAGATTAGTATTGAATATATTTATGTAATGCAAGATTGTTCAGGTGTTTACCTCTCCAAGCTCGACCATAAGTTCACAGTATCTCTGAATTTGGCCTAGTCTCAGATGTATCTCTGCTGCCTCTTTTAGCCTTTTCTCCTTGCTAGGTGCACCAATGCCTCCTCCAAATTTAGACATCTTTACTGTTGTAAGCTCTTGTGCTTTGGACTAAAAGGGAAAAACCACAGTAAACTGTTTTCAGGGCATGTGCAAAATGTTTCACACATGAACTGTTCTGAACATCCATATATTTGGGAGGTCTACGCCTAAATGAAACACATGTGCTTTGATCTGTATACAGCACAAAAGGAAGCTGTTTTGCTCTGGGAACACATAGAAATATGGCTGTGTAGAAGTAGTCTGGGGGACAAAAAGTAGGAGAAAGTAGGACATCAGCAGTGTTGGTGGATGAGAGCAGACAGGGAAGAGAAGGAGCTGGGAAGATTAGGGGGGTAGGTGCTGGGAGAGGAGAGGAGACAAGTGAAGAGGATGGAGACATCGTTCTTGCCCTATCTGCCCTGTAAAGTCACTCCAGAATCCTTCTAGATTTTGCTTCATCTCATCCCCGAGACAACCAAAACATTTCTAGTATTGTTTCTGTCAAAGAAACGGTTTGGTAGAACTCCAAGATTATTTATTTTTTCCCTAGGTTAGAAAGAAAATGTGTTTTCCATTTCATGCACAGCCCTGCTTTGTAAAAATATGGCCAATTGTCAAAGTTGGACAGTTAGGTTGTCCCAATCTCTAGAACTGTTCATATTTAGCAGAATTGTTCTCATCACATATAGTAGATAATATTGCTATGATGATGTGAAAGATGGAAAAGAGAGAATGAATGCCTGATATAAGGTGATACCCAACAAATCTGCTTCTATTTGGGACTCAGGGAAATCTTATTTTTGTTCCTGAAAATCCTCTAAGCAAAATTCTTTCTGACAGATCACCTAGTTAGACAAGAGCAGCTAACTGACAAAAGATAATACTTGTGCCTTAGGACCAGTAGCTCCTATTGTATATTCCAGGCAGTACATTTCTGATTTGCAGGAACTGTCTTCTTTTAATGTTTTCCCAGTAGACATTTACAGCAAACCCTAACTGGAATTAATTGGAAGCGAGTCATGCTGAAAAAAAGTACCTCTCTTTCTTTCACCTCAGTTTGCACAGGAAAATATCCCAAATGTTTCAGCAGTAGATACTTTAAGACGTACAAAAAGGGCATCCAATATTAATTGCAAAAACACAAGGTTTCTGTCATTACTGTAGCATATATAATATTACAAAAGGTGTTCCTTGATCTGTTTTAAACTATTTCTTACAAAACTGTACAGGTGAAACTCGAAAAATTAGAATATCGTGCAAATGTTCATTTATGTCAGTATGGCAACTCAAAAGGTGAAACCAATATATGAGATAGATGCATTACATGCAAAGCAAGATATGTCAAGCCTTACTTTGGTATCATTGTGATGATTATGGCGTACAGCTTATGAAAACCCCAAATTCACAATCTCAGAAAATTAGAATATTACATGACATCAATAACACAAGGATTGGAAATAGAACAATATCGGACCTCTGCAAAGTATAAGCATGCATATGTACTCAGTACTTGGTTTGGGCCCCTTTTTCAGCAATGACTGCCGCAATGCACCGTGGCATGGATGCTATCAGCCTGTGGCACTGCTGAGGTGTTATGGAAGACCAGGACGCTTCAATAGCAGCCTTCAGCTCCACTGCATTGTTCGGTCTCATGTCCCTCATCTTTCTCTTGGCAATGCCCCATAGATTCTCTATGGGGTTCAGGTCAGGCGAGTTTGCTGGACAATCAAGCACAGTAATCCCATGGTCACTGAACCAGGTTTTGGTACTTTTGGCAGTGTGGGCAGGTGCCAAGTCCTGCTGGAAAATGAAGTCAGCATCCCCATAAAGCTCGTCTGCGGAAGGAAGCATGAAGTGCTCCAAAATCTCCTGGTAGACGGCTGCGTTGACCCTGGACTTAATGAAGCACAGTGGACCAACACCAGCAGATGACATGGCTCCCCAAATCAACACAGACTGTGGAAACTTCACACTGGACTTCAAGCATCATGCATTGTGTGCCTCTCCATTCTTCCTCCAGACTCTGGGTCCTTGGTTCCCAAATGAGATGCAAAAGTTGCTCTCATCAGAAAAGAGGACTTTGGACCACTGGGCAACAGACCAGTTCTTTTTTTCTGTAGCCCAGGTAAGACTGGGCTGTTCAGGAGCGGCTTGACAAGAGGAATACAACATTTGAAGCCCATGTCCAGGATCCGTCTGTGTGTGGTGGCTCTTGATGCACTAACTCCAGCCTCAGTCCACTCCTTGTGAAAGTCCCCAACACTTTTGAATGGCCTTTTCCTGACAATCCTCTCCAGGCTGCGGTCATCCCTGCTGCTTGTGCACCTTTTTCTACCACACTTTTCCCTTCCACATAACCTTCTATTGATGTGCTTTGATACAGCACTTTGGGAACATCCAACTTCTTTTGCAATTACCTTTTGGGGCTTTCCCTCCTTATGGAGGGTGTCAATGATGGTTTTCTGCACAACTGTCAGGTCAGCAGTCTTTCCCATGCTTGTGATTCCTACTGAACCAGCCTGAGAGACCATTGAAAGGCTCAGGAACCCTTTGCAGGTGTTATGGATTCATTAGCTGATTAGAGTGGGACACTTTGAGCCTAGAATATTGAACCTTTTCACACTATTCTCATTTTCTGAGATTGTGAATTTGGGGTTTTCATAAGCTGTACGCCATAATCATCACAATGATACCAAAGTAAGGCTTGACATATCTCGCTTTGCATGTAATGCGTCTATCTCATATATTGGTTTCACCTTTTGAGTTGCCATACTGACATAAATGAACATTTGCACAATATTCTAATTTTTCGAGTTTCACCTGTACATTAATACAACCCAATACTGTAGTTTTTGTAATAAAACAAGTTTCATTACAATGAAAATTCCTTCTGAAAAAGGAAAATAAACATGTTATTTCTATTCCTGTATAACTAAATGAGCAAAATGTGCAGAATAATTCAGAACAGAGTCGTCGTATATTTTGATGTTCTACTTTCCATTTGTACATTTGGTATAGCTAAAGGTTCAATTAACATTTCTAACTGCCATGCTTAATCTTAAGAGGAAAAATGTAAGCTAAACCAAATATAGACTAAACAAACATTTAACTCTATAATCACTGCCTAAAAGTAATTCACCGGCTCAGTAAGTGCAAGAAGAGATTTTTTAAAAAAGAAATGTCTAACACCCAGAGACAAATTAATATTCAAGAGTGGGTTTGAAATGTTTCCTCCATTCATGCTGTTTTGGGGAACTTGGTTACAAGTATTTTTTGCAATCGCACCTTATCTGATAAGTATGACATTCTTAGTAACTGTGAGGGTTTTTCCCACCAAAGCTACACCAGACTATAACTGGTGCTACATTCTGGGTCCCGGCAGTGCCAATTAAGCTGTCAATTAAACTGCTGCTCCATTTTAATTGAGAAGACAGTTTTCGACATTTTCTCCAGAGCTGTGGGGGCAGACAATGCCCAATTAGCAAGAGTTCCCAGCTCCTCGGATTACTCCCAACTGAAGCCAAAGCACTCTAGTCCCCAAAGTGCATCACCGTAATCCGTAAGGAGTGATCAAAGGAAGAGCTTTGCCATTTGTGCTGCACGGCCGCTGTTTTATTCTCCTTTGCTGCAAAAGCAAATAATGAGGGGAAATAACCAGAACAAACAATAGGTCACTGGCTAAAATACCATTTTTTCTGCTCAGCGGGATGCCGTTCATAACCTTTCCCTTTCTCACTCTCCCCAGCCCCGAGGAACAGAGGGGAGGATACTCACATGCCAATGTAAATGCATTTTTGAGAGTCTGAATGGGATAAACCATGGTTGTATAGAAATGCACTGCAAAGCCCAAAATGATGCGAAGTCTGAATACTTAACTTACCATTCTAAATCTAATCAGGTGTTTCATGTGCATAATTCCTTTGCAATAATTCTGTGGAAGCAAACTATCATCTTGACCCTTTATTACTGCAACCAGATCCCATAAGTTTTTACTGCCTCCTGGGGGCTGGAATTATTAAAAACAAAAGGAAAATATTGTTTATGCTATATTGGAATAAAGCCTGCAATTAGCATGACCATCTTTTTCAAGGTGCTCTCAGAAAGCATTTGTACTGCCTTGTTCATGGAATTTAGAGAGGCTCCATAGATTTCTCTTTATTTCTAAGTGTCTGTGATCTCTTGCTATTTCTGTCACTGTAAAATTTTATTATTTTAGGTTGGAGCTAATTTTTCTGGGCATGCTTAATTTTAGCTGGTAATATAAGGACTAGTTAATGATTCTGTCAGTAAAAATCTTATACTGAAGATATGAATTTTATAAATAAATAATATAATTGCAAGGTATCCCCTGGTATTGTACCTTGATTTATGACCCTTGCTTAATATAGCCTTTGGATTATTTATGTTTAGTTTTTCTGGTCTAAGACCATAATCAAGTCTATGCTTAGTTTACATTTTCTTCTGTAATGTTTAGATATATCTACACTTCATAATAAAATGTTTCAACAGATATGTATTTGGTTGCAAACAACAAAGAAAACTGTAGATTATTTGCCTGATTTAGATCAGGGCTTATATTAAGATGCATACAAAGAGTTTAAATGTTTAGAAAGATTCAAGACTGTTGCATTTAATTCCCATTTAAATCAATAAGCCTATGTTTTGACTAACCCAATTAATTTCAGTGGAATCTAAATTCAATTATATTAATCTACATCCAATGAATTAAGACTATTATTGCAAATATATTGCATATATACATTTTTAAAAAATTAATACTTACTGATAAACATTCTGAAAACCACCTTAGCTTTCTCCCTCGAAGATTACAGTTTAGCTTCTCTATTTCTTGTTTAATATCCCTGGATGCTTTGCCACATAACAAAGGAGGGGCACCTACTTCAACTGCACGATCTATTAACCAATAATCATAAATTTTTGAAAAGAGAATTGAATATACCATCAATATGTATTTTATCTCATAGATCAAGACAACTATGCATGCCAAACTTGGTTTGTTGACCCTTCCAACTTCGTCTAGGGTTTCTACAGCAACACATCCACAGATTCACCACCTATATTGTTTGTTGGTGTGGGCAATTATCCTGAACACTTATGTCTGCTTCTATTAAGTGTGCTCTCCAGTATTACGATCTGCATGTTGCACATCTTGTTTAAGTCAAATAAAAAGCAAGAAAATAGGATTCTTAATGGGTATCAGAATGAGTACCTGAGTATAGTTTGTTATTCAATGAGATTGCACATTTGTGATAAAGTTGTATATATTCATGAACATAATGAACTATGTTAGATGAAATATGAACAGCTGTCTGCAGGTGGAATTTGTCAAATTTATTTGTTCTTATTTATTTGTACATTAGAGTTAAGGAGTATTAGAAGTAGTATTTTTATTTGGTATATGTATATACTTAAGCACAAACAATAAAACAATAGAAATTACAACATATATAATTTTGTATATAAATAAATGTATAAACAAACATTCATTTAATTATTTCACAGCATTATCTTATCCCAGTACTACCATACCTTTTACAGGTATCAGGTACTGCAACTAATAAGAATACTCCTTAAACTTCAGGAAATCTGACTCCAAAAATAGTTCAAAATCAATTTCAAACAATGGGAGCAAGATGGGAGAAGGCTCTAAAATGTGGGCCAAATATGGATATAAAATGTATAGTGCATCCATCAACATATTTAATTATCAACATACTTGCAGCAACCTGCAAGACTAGAGGGATGAGGAAAACACAATCTCTATAGGAATTGTGTGTAATGTTCAGAGTGAGAGATATTATAACTCATGTGTGACCAGAAGAAAATAAATGTATTAAAGATATTCCATAGCCTTTCATGAAAGCCACAAGTAAATAAGTGGGAATATGACCAATTAAATATAATCTGCTCATGTGTCATCATTTACCCACCAATGTTTCCAATTATCTCATCCCATGATCTGTCTGCCAAGATACGTATTTGCAGAGGATTTATCAGAGGCGTTAAAGACCATAGTCTCACAGTGGAATCTCGAGAACAAGAGGCCATAGTGAAGGGGCAGCTAGGATGACAAGTTAATCCTAAAGAAAAGGAATTTCAATAAATTACTTTAAAATAATGAGATTTTTACAGGAATATAAAATGTACAAGAACACAGAATCAAACATGTTACCATAAACATCTGCACCATGATCATATACAGTGTCCAGACATGCGCCATCTCTTGTGTCCCACACTTTGATTGTATAATCCCAACTGCCTGATATCAATAGATAAGGTATTTCTGTATTCCACAACAATCCTCGTACTGGTGCAGTATGCCCATTAAGAACATTGATACAAGCATCTTGTGTGTAATCCCATACCCGAACAGTGCTGTAAGAAAAGCATGGCATTTTATTGCAATATTTTGATCATCTCCGGATAAAACCACACACCTAGTTACTGCACATGGAAGAACCCCGATGAGAATTTGTCATAGCATTCTGTTTCCTGCACTTTATCTTACTATAAAATTAATGGGACATGTTCTAATTTAGTGAAAAACTATGACCTGATGTTCCAAAGTGGTGATTTTTCATAGTCACAGCAATTGCCATATCCACACTAATTTAATGTTTATTTTAAAAGGAACTTGTGATAATGTTCATTCTGTCACAATGCTTATGGAATAGTTTATGTTTAGTCACTCCCACTCCCACATATATGAATCTCAATTTCACAACTATATGTGAAGCCTTCCTCCACTTTATAGTGTTCTCCCCCCACTTTACTTTTCCGTACTGGGCGGGGGGAGAAACAAACATGTTTTTCTCCTCTGCCTTTTCTTTCTGCCATGTAATCCTATACATGCTTATTCAGAAATAAACTCTACTTATTTTAAATGAGACCTACTGTCTAGTAGATGTATGTAGAAATGCAGCTGAAATCTTCTGTAGCCTGCCTTAAGGTTATGGAACAGATACCATATTTAGAACTCAAAAGACAGACAATGAAGACTGGGGTATTCTCTGTGATAAAAGCACAAATGATTGCATAAGAAGAGAGGTCTGAATTGGCAGATGAAAGTGATATAGGACTATTGATAACAGCTGCATTGTCCAAGCTATGACAAGTAACCATTAAATATCATTAATGCAGATGGGCTACATGCAATCCTTATCTGCCCTATTTGATTTGTCTACTCTTCTTCTTGGCAGTCCACAACTGACATAAAATAATACAATACCCTTCCAACATTTTCCCAGCCTTTATCTTGACATAGAGGCACACTGCCAAGTTTCCTGTAGCCTTGAAAGATGCTGAATGAAAGCATCCATGTCATGACATCTATCCTTACACTGACTTCTGTCACACTGCACCAAACAGCAGTTGGCTGGGTTAGCACAGCATGCTAAGTCTCTAGAATAGATGGCATGTAAATAAATAAATCATGCTTTGAAATCATGGTGGCTGCATTAAAAAAAAATGCCAAAATCACAATGCCATTTGCTTCCTTGCAACCTCTTGAGAAACCAGTTTGCCTCTGCTACGTATAGATCGTAGATATCAGAATTATCATAACATAGCTCAGTTATGTTAGCCATCAAATAAATATTGTGTGGCGTAGGGTTCAGATAATAATTAAAACATTACTGCAAATATTAATATGTTTCTTTGAATATGATTCTAAAGAACAGGCACCCAATCACTAATCCCAACTTTTTTCAATCAAAGTAATTTGGTTACAGTCTGGATTTGCATTCCACAGAATTTATCCTGATGTTTGAATGTTAGCCAAACGTTTGAGTGTTGTGTGTATGTGTATGCACTGTATTTCACCGTTCTGTTAGTGAAACAAATGATTAAGATAGTGGAATCCTAGTAATAGGTTCTGTAACACAAATATTAATGGATTACATCATACATTTTATTCTATCACAGGCCTCATGGTGGAGACTATAGAAAAGACATCAGTTTCCTTGAGGAACATGAAGAGGCTAAATATGAGCAATGGTCTTTCAGAATAACTTAGCATTTTATGAATACTCTGTATAACCCATCCTTTACAAAATCCAAGGCAACTATTCCACTAACTTCAATAGTTATTAATAAAATCTAGTTTTTTATAACGTTAAGACTTAATTTTAAAGCAAACATACTCACCCATCATCAGAACCACTGCAAAGTATTCCTTCCCTAAGGGGAGACCATCTTACATGAAACACTTTTGCTGTATGCCCACTAAATACTTTCAGTGGCTGATCAGAACTAGTTGCTAGATAATAAACACGGACATTTTTATCTTCACATCCAGTCGCTATCATATCTCTGTTAAGAAAAATCACAGCCATCAATTACTGTCACTGGAATCCTACTTTCTAAAATTGCTAAGATCAAGATTACTAAGTATTAGCAACAGATATGCAAGGAGATGTGGGGTGTGGAATTATCCAAGTTTACTATTAGAAATGGAAGGGGATAAATTTTGCTTATTCACAGCATGTGCTGTTACAACCCATTATATGGATGCTTAAAACCAAAATAGCCTATATCAAGCGGGATAAAATAATAATAATTCAGAATTTCAACTTTATTTTTTATTTATTCATTTTATTACATTTGCATGCTACCCAATACCCAAGACTCTGGGTGGCTCACAATTAAAAAATAAAAGAAAAAAAGATGAGAAAGATAACAAAAATCGAACAGGAACTGCATTTATTTCATAATAATCATTTTATGACATTTTGATAATCTTTCCTAGAATGGTATACCAGTGTAGAAATAATTTTAAGTGGCCTTTGTCCCACTGCCTTTGTAATAACTATTTTCTGGGGCTATAAGTGCTTTAAAATGTTTTAGAAGAGATACTTTGGAATGCATGGGAGCACAACTGCAGCACCTAATTAAAGCTGCCACATCTTCTTTCAGGTTTCCATGCAACTCTGAAAAAAGATGAACCATTTTAATGAGTGCATTACAGGTAGTCCTCGACTTACGACCATTCATTCAGTGACCATTCAAAGTTATGACAGCACTGATTGCACTTATGACCCATTACAACCATTGCAGAACCCCTGTGGTCACGTGATAAAAAAGAAGCCTTCCCCCCTCCCACTTTTCGCAGCACAAAGCCAGCTCCATATGGCCCAGCAGCCAGACCAGGCACGCTTCATCAGCAGCAGGAGCAAGAAGACACCAGTGAAGGTCAGCTGGAGCAGTGGAGCGCAGGGTGGCAGGGGTCCTGGAGTGCAGGATAGCAAGGGCAACTGGGACTGGGCTGGGGTGGTTGCGGCTTCCAGGGGCATTGCAAGCAATCCCAGAGCCGTGCAGTTCTGGGACTGCTTGTTGCCCCACAAGGCAGGATGGCCAAAAAGGCAGAGATGGGGGGGAGATAGGCGAGTAGGGGGAGTTGGAGGCAATCCCTTACCTTACTGAAGCTCGGGGCTGGGAGGGACCAAGCCCTAACGGCTTTGATTGGGGTGGATACTTGGCTAACGACTGGTAAAATTTGCTTAATGATGGCAACAGGGATTGCCAGGATTGTGGTCACTAAGTGATGTAGTCACATGACACCTTGCTTTACAACTGCATCACTTAGCGGCTGAAATTCCAGTCCCGATTGTGGTCATAAGTCAAGGACTACCTGTAAAGACACAGCTGTTTTAATTAATTGATTCATTATAGGAGCTGTGTCTTTTTAGGCATGCAGAGAAGCCTGAAAAATAGCGGTGTCTATTTTTGTGAGAACTAGAGCGGAAGGGGTTAAGCGCGTACTCTTATCCCCAGAACAAAGAGGAAGAGATAAGAGGATGAGACTGGCACCTCCCTGAGGAATGCAGGATGTTTGTGGGGTGACTCTGGGAATTGCTTTCACTCTGAGAAGATTTCTGTAACGGGAATGAAGCCAATAAACCTTGCTGGATAGAATCTGTACTGTCTCCTGGAGTTTCATGGGCTAATCCTGACATTTTTAAAGATATGCTGCATTGTATATTCCAAAGCACCTCATCAAAAACATTTTGGAAGCATGCAAAGTCCTACTATTTCCAATAAACCTTTTAGTAAATATTTTTCTTACAGTGATTTGAGCTCCCAGCACACTATAGACACTTGAGGCTATTAAATTGTTTTAAGAAAAATTACTATAACTATTCATTAAAAAAATGAAAGAATTTAATATAGATTCACATGAAATATTATTTGCTTTCAATAAAAATAGTATTCAAATAGATAAACTATGAGATACAAATAATTAATCATTTTCCAGTATCGTTGGGCTTTACAACATTGCCAGCATGTATGAAAGAAGGATCCAAGAATTGTTACAAAATGTTTTACCGTTGGCATATCATTCCTGTCTTGATTGCTAAAACGAAGATTTTTTTTTCTAAAATAATGTTGGAAATGTGAAGAAAACTGATCCTTAAAAGGCTGCACTATTTGTTACCAAATCCAATTAAGTTTGGTAGCTCTGATGTATAAAACCCTAAACGAGTTACATAAAGAAGCACTTTTACGTTTTTTCTTACATATCCCAATATCTCCTTGGAAAGCTTTTTGGTTATATCAGAACCACATTAAGTCTAACATTTCTAAATGTTTAACACAACTTATCCAAATTGTGGAATACCCTTCTTCTGTAGGCTAGTCTAGCACAAACTTTGGCCAGCATAGTTTTCAACAATAGTTGAAATCAATTCCTTTCTGTCCTATACATCTGAAAATAACAGTTTAGGGAAAAATTTTGTTGCAATACTTATCTATGTGTATACTTACTATGTTTATAATGATTTGTGTATATTATAATTGGCCTCAGATGAAGAGCAAGATGTAAGAAATGTTTATAAATAAAATAAAGTCAGAGGAAAATTTACTCACATCTTTACCCTCTGTCAAAACTGTGAAACTATCAAATAATGCCAAAAAGGAAAGAAAAAAAAAAAAAAAAGGATGAGGCTGGCAGAACCACATCTAAACATAAAGAAATCTGAACAATTTTGTAAGCATAGCTGATTTTATTTGCTTGTAAATTTGCTTTCTTGTGGTGAATACAAAGCATAGTTTCAAATTTCAAGTGTCACAGCACATAGCATCCATTTCTTTTACCTTGGATTTTTTTAAAAAAATATTATACTGAAAGTTCCCATAGTTTCTATTCTAATCTGAGATGCTAAGCAAGCTATTATAACTGCCAGTCATCATGAGGCAAAGATAAAATTTAGTTAAGGGGGTCAGCAAACACCATCTTAATTAACTGAAATAGTTACGTTCTGCATAATTCAGCCATCAATAGTAACTTTAACTCTTGATGCTGTGTTTGAATAGGATTAAAAGGAAGAGAATGCTTTTTCATAATTCTTAAATACAGTAACTGGAACCTGGCATGCTTAATGAAACTATAATGAACAATTGTGACACTGGAAACAAAAGGCAATACAAAGGAAGCTTTATTTTCATCTCATCCTATCACGTTAATAGAAAAAAAAAAATAGCCTAAACCAGTGTTGTCCAAACTTGGCCACTTTAAGATGAGTGGACTTCAACTCCCAGAATTCCCCAGCCAGCATGCTGGCTGGGGAATTCTGGGAGTTGAAGTCCACTCATCTTAAAGTGGCCAAATTTGGACAACACTGGCCTAAACCAACAAATATATTACATAAGTGACAGTGGTTTTAGTAATAAGTATTTTTGGTGCTGTGAGATAAATATATAAGGAACTGTATGTAATAGTAACTCACTTGTTGTTTTGACTCCAATCACAGCCAAAAACTGCAGCTGGATGTTTGTACTTGTGCAGAATTTTGCCATCAATTGTCCGAATAATGCTGAATTGCAATATGAAAATATACATCACACATTCATTGGGGGTTTTCCATCAGAATATTTAAGTTAAGTTACTGCATTTAAGTTACCATAATAATGATTCAATTATAACAGTTCTTAGAAATATATAAGAACAAAAGATGACTATACTATCAACCGCATGAAGCAAACTGAACGATTCCATTATGCATGATTTATGTGAATACACACAAACAATTCCTCTGGAGTATTATTTAATTTACTGATAAATTTGTATCACTGTCTTATTCAAAGTAACATACAATTCAACATCATAATCTTTTATTAGTTTGCATTTCACCAGAAAATGTAGCCTAACTTCTTTAAGACTGTTGAGTGATAAGGAGCTTTAGAAATGGGGCTCTAAATTAGACATAAGTGACACCAGATTATGAAATTATATATACAATAAACCAAGATATGCAGAGGATATAAAATGTTGGTCTAGAATCAGAGAGTCCCAAGTTCATCTTCAGCCAAGGAAGTCACTGGTGACTGGGTAAATTTGGGCCACTCATTTTCTTTCAACTCAACCTATCTAAAAGCATGCAAGTGCTGGAGTTCTGGGCCTCACTTTTTTTCCCAGAATACATGCCTATCAAATGAGAAAATATCATGATTTTTCCGACTTTTAGAACTGAAATGCAGAATTACATTCATACAAGATCATTACACCTGACCTCTAGGCCTGGTCTCTTCTTGGTTTCTCAGTGCACTTCAAAGTGCTAGTTTTGACCTTTAAAGCCCTATGCAGCTTGGTACCACAGTACTTGCAGGATTACCTTCTCCAACCAGTTTTGACACACCTGACTTGTGCAAAAAAGAGCTTGTGATACCCTACTTCCATGAGGTGAGGCAGGCGCTTTTTTCGTGTTGGTGCAGTTGCTTTTGGAAAAGTCTTTCCCCAGAAATTTGATCAGCCCCCTCACTGTTGCCTTTCCATAAGGTAGAAACCTAATTATTTTAGAGATGTTATTGTATTTGTATTGACATATTGTAAACTACCAAGATTGCAGCAGGTATAATAAATAAAACAAACATACAAGCAAACAAATAAACTCTTTAACATCATCTGCATTTTTGGAAGAAAAATCACTTGACACTTCTGGAACATGAAACGCCTTGTCAATGCATCATTTCCTAAATTGCCATACAATTAATATATAATCAAGAATTATGTGGCAAATAATTAAACTGGTTTTAAATGAGACTTACCAGAATCCATCACCACTGCAAGTTGCTATTCTTTTGGAATCTTTATGACTCCATGCAATGCAGAAGATTCCATTCTTTCCATGCTTCAAAAAATGTAAAATGCCTATCAATAAGAAATAATTCACCCCTTTTTCTCTTATTTATCAATATGTCTATGATCTCCCCCCCTTGTCCTAGAAAGATCTTTATTACCATACTGACTTTGATATGCTGATATATCTTTCTCGTTTCTCAAAAGCTGTGCTTGATGGAAAGCTTAGGAAAGTCCCCTATCTAGATTTTATTCTTGGGATGAAGGGGTGATGGAAGAAATGACATATGTATTACTTTATTGTTCATTCTATAAAGAGGCGTAGTTACGTTTTGTAACCCCCTTATTATCTAAATGTCAGGTTGTACAGATTTATTTGATGTACAACTGTTAGCTGACTAGTATGATTCAGTTTCTTTGAATGTGGCCAAATATTGTTTGTCTGTAAAATCAATTACATTGATCACTTAAACATTGCTGTTTATTATTTTATTATTAAATTTATTTTAAAATATTGTATCTTCTTTTATCGGGTATGTTTTAACTTTTATGTTTTCTAAACAGAATACTAATTGTTGAGTGTAATAAAGGATTGATTGACTGACTGGGGGAGTGAAAATCCTTAAAAGAGCATTTCTGAACATGCAGGAACATGTACAAAGCACTTCTTTTTAAAACGTGGGAGCAGCCACATCTTTTCCAGGGAAGCACAGCTGCTTTGGAAGCTCTTTCCAGCTATGCAGGCATGCAAACACATGCGTAGCTGCTTTACTTTGTGGAGGAAAAAATAATAAAGCCTATCAGTTGTGCATAAGCATGCATGAGAAGACAGCTACAAGCAACTTTTGAAGCTTCCATACAGTCTTGGAAAAACAGCTAACTTCTTTAAATACTTCAATGGTATGCTTCATATGTTTTCCCATATATTCTAAAACAGTGTTCCTCAACTTTGGTGGCTTGAAGTTGTGTGGACTTCAACTCCCAGAATTCCCCAGCCAGCCATGGGAAATTCTGGGAGTTGAAGTCCACACATCTTCAAGCTGCCAAGGTTGAGGAACACTGTTCTAAAGCACCTCTTCTGAAGGATGTACATAGTCTTATAAATTACATTAGAACAAATTTAAATATAACCCTAACCTTGAGCTGTTATAAATATTGGATATTCTTATAAGTTCATTTTGCATCAAATTTCTTAATAAAAATAGTTTTTAAAGCATATAATTACCTACCAAAACTCTGCATTTCTGTGTCAGGTAACACTTAATATATAATACTATCACATTCTTAAATTAATATCTAAAATATAATTTCTCATTAAATATGCTAGTACTTTATTCTGTGCTGCAGTGGTGGGCTTTAGTATAGATATCCAGGTTTTACCCATTTAGGACCACAGAAATCAGTGTGGCTAGCTTAAACTGCAAAGATTTGACACTAGACTGAATGAAGCTACAGTGGTACCTCGGTTCACGAACGCTTCTGTTCACGAACAATTCGGTTCACGAACAGCTCCGGTCGCAAAATTTTGCCTCCATTTGCAAACTCCGCATCGGGTTACGAACAGGATCTGCGGCCATTTTCTCTCCCGTGACACATGGTTGCGGCTTCCTGTAGGGAGGGGGACTCTCCCTCCAAGCAGTAACCACCTCCCCACCCACCTTCCTGTCCTCCATGCTAGAAGTTGCGTCGAGCAAGGTTAGCTTTCTCTCTCTTCGTACTGTACTTTGTGTCATATTTTTGTGGTTTAAAAACAAACAAACATATGGTTCAGAACGGATTAACCATAATTACATTGAACCTTATGGGGAAATTTGATTTGGGACACAATCAAAAATCGGTTGGCGACCAAATTCGTAGGGGTCAGAACGGATTAACCGTATTTACATTGAACCTTATGGGAAAATTTGATTCGGTTCACGACCAATTCGGTTCGCGACCAGAGTCGTGGAACGAATTAAGTTCGTGAACCGAGGTACCACTGTACATATAAATTGCGGACCTTGGTGTTTAGGAAGCTGCTGGCATCTTAAGAGGTGCAAGATTCTGACAGGAGGTGTGAAATTCACAGAATTAAATTGTATTTAATTTATACTGTTACACTTTCTCTCTCTCCGACGCTATGAGTCTAATCAAATCTGGGGTATATAAACTGTTGTCTACTTGCAAAAAAATATTGTAATTCATACAACTACAGGCAGCCTTTGTTATTTGTGGGGGTTCCATGCCAGCTTAACAACTGCAGATAACAAAATTGTGGACTTTGAAAAAAAAGCATACTTCATGCATACACAAAAGCCCATCCACCATATTGCACATATATAAAATGCACAAAACATTCCAAAAGTCTTCTTCCAAAGAGAGTCACATAACACAGACTACGGATACATGTTTTATTAGCTTGTTCATAAATAAGTTAACAGCTACAGGCTGTAAATAAGGGATAAAAGTTCTGCTCTTGCCTATAATTCATTGCTGTGCCTTAAATACATGAAAGAATGGCAATTATGTGTCAGTGTGATGTTCTAGAGCCAGAGACATCCCTGATATCCAGTCTCTTATGTCCAGTCATGAGCCCAAGATTTATTTGCACAGCGAGGAATCAAGAGGACCAGGAAAGAAAGGCTAGAAGAATACAGGTTCAGTAATGGAAAGTTGATTTTAAGAATGGGAAGGAGCCCAGCTCAAACAACTGGAGTTAGAGATCTTGCCTATTTAGAGCAGTTGATGCCATTTCAAGGAGATGTCAGCTCTTCTTAGCTGACGGCATGTTTTAGGGCTTGGCACTCTCCCAAGTTCAGGATCTAACTCTTTCTTCTCTGATTCAGCAGTCACTTGTGCTGGGATCTAAGTAATTATTCTCAGGTGTTGGTGTTGACAGCCTGCTGATTCTCCAGCTTCAGGCTGAGAGCCTGCTAGTTTTTTCTTTTCAGCTTCAGAAGTCCATAACACCTATACTGCAAATAACCAAAGCCTGGTGTATTTATAAACCATGGGTATGGAAAACTGTAGATAATGAAAGTCACCTGTAATATGAAGTTGTAGTTTGTAATAGAGTAAGACTACAGGAAGTTGCTTTGATAAACTATATGTTAAAGAATGGTCTTTGATTATTTACTTTTAGTTTTCTTTGTAGAAGGTGTTTTGCTTTCTTTGTATCATAGATCCATAAAATGTAAGGGTTGGAAGAAATAGCCTTATTATTAGAATTTTTTTCCTGATATTCAACAGAAATTTGTTTCCTTGTAGTTTAAAGTAATTATTTCTTGTCCTATCTTCAGGAACAATATTTGCCTCTCCAATCTTCTGCCAACACAGGTAGTCCTCAAGTTACAACCATTTGTTCAGCGACTGAAGTTATGGTGGCACTGAACAAACGGTACTTATGCCTGTTCCCCGAAGTTACAGCCATTGCAGTGCCCTCACAGTGATGTGATCAAAATTCGGGCACTTGGCAGCCTGTCCACACTTACGACCACAAGGGCACTTCAATTCCCCCCACCTGTCCATCTCCCGCTCATCTGTGGCCTTTTGGCCCCCTGCACTCTGTGGCCTCTGCCACCCTGCACTCCACCATCCCCAGCTGACTTTCTCCATCTTCTTGCTACCGCTGTTGACAAAGCACACCCGGTCTGGCCCTTCACGAGGCAGGTGCTGGCCATACAAGGCTTTCTTCCCAAGGTTGCACATGGCAGTTTCCTCGTGAGACTTGGGGAAGAAGGCCCCACATGACCAGCAGCTGCATTGAGAAGGGCAGGGCCAGGCCAGGCGTGCTTCAGCAGCAGCAGCAGCAGCAGCAGCAGGAAGATGGCAAAGGTTAGCTGGGGCAGCAGAGCACAGGGCAGCAGGGGCCTCAGAGGGTAGGGTGGTGAGGGCAGCTGTGCCGGGCTCGGGCTTTGTGCTGTGCTGCTGGGCTGGGGCAGCTGGGGCTTCTTAGGGTGGCTGCAGCACACCAAAAAGCCCATGAGCTGCAGCATGACATTGACTGTCCTGAAATCTAGTGTACAGGTACAAGTATACTATACTCCAATTTCACAACCTATAGTAGCCTGAATTCCAAGATAATATTGTCACTTCTTCCCAAATTTCTCACTGCTGAGAGTCTTAGTTTAGTTTCCCCTACTGATTAGGATCAAACTATGAGACTTATCCCTTTGTCTTGCCTACAACCTTTTTAGAAAATGAAATGGTCGGCATAGTCCCTGGGGAATTCGGGGGACACTGAAAACTTGGCTCAGCTGACTTTCCAACAAGGTAGTTGTAGTGTCCCAAGATGTATTGACTTTCTTACTTGAAAATTCTATAATGACTGGTCTGGGGGGTGATAGACAGGGATCATTATTTAGAATGTATGCCTAGCTTATTAACCTCTATCACTCCTCTACAATAATATTCTTGTTCTCTCCCTTTCTGTGTACTTCTACTCAAATGCTCTTGACTGGACCATCATGCTCAAATTCATGGATCTTTCTTAGTCTCTGAGGCTGTGACAGTTTCTTTTCATCTGAGGTCTAGAAACATCAACAAAGAGACCCCAAAATCTATTGCAGGTACAGAGTTAAAAGCTATTCTTGACAGACTTGGGCCTTTGGGTTACATGCTTCCATTTTTTCTGCATGGCTTTCTTCCATTTTCATTGAGACTTGGGAACCATCGTCTCTCTATAAACATTCCCTGTGCCTCATTTAAGAATGCCCCATCTTCCCTAATAAGCTGACATATGGAGAGTTTTGCTTCTGGCTCCTTTACTTTCTCTTTCAGAATGGAAATTAACTTTATCTGACCAACAAGCATCACCACCACCACCACCACCACCACCACCACCACCACCACCACCACCCCTCCCCCTCCCCCTCCCCCTCCCCCTCCCCCTCCCTCTTTTTTGGCCTCCCCTACCAAGCTCCTCTTGGCTTGCTCAGTGAGCTCACTGGCTTCCTTATATACTCCCTGAAGCTGACTGAACTAATCCACAACAAACCATGTTCCAATCACATGCAATGAGCAATCAGCAGCATTTAGGAAACAGCCAGCAGTAGCAACTAATCAGCCATTTCTCCATATCCTTGTGAGTTACACTATTTTCTTTGTCCTCTTTCTTAGTTGAATTCCCCTGCCAAACTGCACTCCCTGTTTGGTCGCTCAGTGACCTGAAAGAGTCAGCAAATCTTTCCTTTCAGAAGGTACCCTCCCCTCTTTGAACTTACAAGCTACTTCTCAGCATTTTCTAGCTACCAAATACTGTAGCAATTTGAAAATCAGACCAGACAGCAGTTTTATACAGAAAAAATACCACTGATGCCATGTGGAATTCTTTTAATTTCACTTTAACAGTTATGTTAATAACCAACCCTTATATTACCCTGCCAGGGAGCCCTTGGAGAAACTGCCAATCAAAATATATTCCATTCACATTCAGCAATCTAAAAACAAAATAGAACAGTAATGTAGAACTAAATAGCAATTAATATTCAGTGTAGCTATTTTGGAATCTTTTAACTAGCCCTAAAGATGTGCCAAAATAAAATAGATCTTTGTAATGAATTTCTGAAGGAACTGACTTAACTCCCTACAAAAAACTTTCTGTAATACTAGCAAATAATTAAATTAGGCCAACACTTTAAAGCTCCTTAAAAGGAATCTTAAAAGTACCAGTACAGGTAATAGATAAGGCCACAGTTCCCAAACTATGCACTGCAGTGCCCTGGAGCACCACAGAGAACTTACAGAGGTGCCGTGGGATATTTTAAATTTTTGAGCAAAACACCGTGATACTGAACATCTGTCAGACACTATGTAAACCACTAGCTCGAGGAAGTTCATGGTTTTGGCCTAGGGGCGTCATGAAAAATGAGACATTCAGAGCAACATTCTATTGTGATAGGCAATCACAATAAAAGTAGTTTTAGCCTTCCTGCGGAGTTGATTTCCTGGTCTGGTCTACCTAGTGGGGCTGACATCAATCATGAAAGCCTGACTTCAAAAATACTTCAGCCCCTTATGCCTGGGAACAGTTTCTGCGTATTTCCATCAAGGTCATCCTCCTTACTCTCTACACATGCATATTTTTATTAGCAGGCATGGAAAAATTTGAACAGCCTTAGCACTGGGAGAGCAGAAAGGATGATTAAATTCTTTTCTTGTCACTGTACTAACAAAAAACACCGTTCAAAGCTTTCATTTACATTTCAAGAGCAATCTCATTTGGCACCAATATTTGGCCTAAGACTTCAACAGAACGGTGTCACAGAGAGCTCTCAGAGAACTATACTGGATGAATCTTAGCTGCTTAGTATTAGGGCTATAAATAGATGCTAGGGAGATTTCTGTATTATGTAATCTACATTTTAGGAAGACATAATGTCCTTCATCTCTATTTATTTCTTTACTTATAAAAGGGGTATCCTTGCTGATAAACACTGCTACTCCTTTTGATTTTCTAGATGCAGCTGAGAAAAATATTTGATTATATTAATTATTTTTTAAGGGAAATTTCTGGTCTGGGCCTTGATGAGTTTCTTGTAAAAACAAAACATTTGGTTTTACTTTTTCTAACTCTAATATTCCCTTATGTTTAATGGGGTTTCCCAGTCCTCTCACATTCCATGTTAAACATCTCAGTGTAGCTATTTTTGATGTTATTGTACTGTCAATCTTGTCCACATTAAATGTTTTCGATCAATGTTCCTTCTACTGTGTCCCATGTCACAGTATTATCCAGATATCTCTGTTTTTCTGTTTTTAAAAAATGCTAGGAGAAGGTTGTAAATTTCTTATTGATTGAGATGTCTGATCCTCTGAAGCTGGAATTATCTCAGATTTTTCCACTTGAGTTGTAAAATGTTTTTGAAGATTTTCTTTGATATTTTTTGCTGAGCTACTTGTGGAGCATACTGCATTGTGATTATTATTAACAGTTTTCTCAGACTGACTTCCCTGTTCTGATTCATGTAAAATCAGAAATTTGAACCAATCTGTCTGTGCTGCCATTTTTTCCTTTCTAATTTTTTCTGATGGTGATTCAACTAAATCATCAAGATTGGCTATAGCTTTATCCACTATATTTATCATTTGCAATTTTAATTTATCTAAGCGGTTATTACAATTATCCTGGGTTATTAAAGGAAGTTTTGTGCAATCCTGTAGAAATTCTTGTTCTTCCGTGTGTTTTCTGGCTGCAAATCCTCAATAAGTTCATATACCTTCTGGTACCTATTTCCCTTGTCATCTGCTGAGAATTGTGTTCATCTTTTTTATCTCTCTCTCTTACAGTATTATCTCTGTCTAAAATATTTTGATCAGGAGTCATGACTATGTCTGTTATCTCCATGAGGATTGCTCCAACTATTAAATTCTAGAAGATCTATTTTCTCCATACCTTCTATATCCCTATGTTGTAAAGAATGATAATTGACACTTATTTCATCCACTTCTGCTCTCTCTTCCTCACTTATCTCTTTATTTTGTTCATTATCCCCATAATGAAAAGTGCTTCTTCCAACGTTAGATCTATATAGATATTACATCTCCTCAATTGACTCCTAGCCTGCCATATCTTGTTTGTTAAAGTTCTTGTTTAACAGAACTTGTTAAAGTTTCTTGTTCAATATTAGAAATTTCCTAATATGTTTTTAGTGGGTAGGGTCTTCAATCTATACTTATTTGAAGCTGCACAGAACATCAACAATTCTAGCTCAAAAGCACCATTTTTATGGAAACCTGCCTTGTCCTCAGGAAAAAAAGTATCCTTTTACATTTGCACGATGAAAAACTCTACTTTAACTTCTTCTACTGCCTTTTCTTTTCCGTACCAAACCCTTTTTGTGGGCTATTGCTGCCTTATACCTATTTGAGGTTTACTATACTAAAAAACAGCAGTCTAATCCCTCAAAACAGACTTAACATAGTTTAAACAACATTATACCCCATTACTAACCCTAATACTTAGGAAAAATATTCTAAAAATCTCAGCGAAATCCACATAGATAATATGGTTTGGCCTACTTTGCATCACTGACCCATCAACTGTGGTTCCAGGTTCTCCAAAAATGTAGAGACTCAATCACAAAAACACTGTCCACCTCTACAAGCAATTTCAGCTTCATTTCTTTAAATTTCATGGCAGGAAAAGCTTTTCACAAAAAACGAATGAACTATTTAGGTTTATTTGGGGAAATACAAACACACCCATAAACACTTATGGAACAGATTTTTAGTACACTGTGTACATTAATACACAAATTGATGTAACATTTCTTTGAATGAGCATTAGTAAAAACAAACAAAATAAAGATCTTACCTCACTGAAACGAGTTATCATTTTGCCCCGTGATACATCCCAGATGAAACCACCATTTCTTGAAGTTGCACCAGCTATACAATTCAAGTCTCCTTTAGGGAAAAAAGTAATAAAAATACAGAAGATTAATCGCGCACACATCTATCCTTCCTTCCCTATTCCAGTGGATCAAACAGTAACACCATGAAAAGTAGACTTTCTTGAAGTGAAACTGAGTTCTACATTCTCTATGAATTAAACTTGTTGACATCATTACTGTAATTTTCTCTTCTGTTGTAGCATGCTCTGCTAAAAGTGTTACTATGTACAGTTTATTATTACAGCTCTGTTCATTTATTAGGAAGCAATGACATAAAAGCTGAATTAGCTGTATTTAAGATCCTGAACTCAATTCTCAACTGAAACAAAAGGGACCCTAACATACTGCAAGGAATATACTCCCCATAACATGCATAGATTCAACAGTCGCTAAATATCAACTTCCTTACACCATCCACTAATACTTCAAGGGGAATCTCTTGAAGGTCTGCAGCTGGGGAATATGGGCAATATTGCCAAATTAGCAATTAGTGCTCCACGCAAGCATTGTTTTTCTGCAAAATATTAACTATCCCTCTTAAATATATATATATCTCCCACATCCAATGAGAATTCTCTTTTCAATTGTGTACCAAAAATTTTAAGGGGCAATATTCTCACCTGGAGCCCATGAGAGGGAATATATGACTCCCTCATTACCAGGGGAGGTATAAATAGCTGTTAAAGTAGTTATATCCCATATTTTTATTGTTCCATCAAATGATGCTGTAGCTAAAAGGTCAGGGTTATCAGGTTTGAATTTACAATCAAAGATGGTTTCAACATGACCCTAGAACAGAAATAAACTCATTAAAACAGCTCTTGTACACATTGTATCATATTTGTTTTTGTTTCTCCTAGTTTTTTTTAATAAATACACATCAAAGCAAAAACTATTAATTTATTCTCATATTTCTAGGTTGTCCTTCATCCAAAATTGAGTATTCAACACAGATAAAATCGTGTGCACAAATGAAGTACTTTGTCAGATCCGATAATATGGGGTTATGGACATTCTTTTGGAACCCGGATTGTGTCGTTTGGGGTTCTACAAAGCTTCCTGTAAAATGCAAATATGCAGATACCTAGAGTTTTGTTAATCTCCATAAATACTGACTATTATTGGCACTGAGATATCCTGACTGACAGCATTTTATGCTTTTTGATTGCATACAATGCAATCTCATTTTCATGGGCCATTTGGGGGATGAGGACTTTTGTTACTTCTGAACATCCATTAAATATGGAAATATGTTATGTCAGCAATTTCTATCATTACATACATGACAAAAAATAATTTAAATTTAAAATTAAGATAAAATTGACACATAGTTAAATTATCTTGTCCAGTCTACTGCAGATTCGATAAGCATGCATTATTTCAGGGTGAAGTCCAGATAGAAATTTGTTCCATTGACTAAATGGAGCTCTGTTAAGTTTCACAGTATTATCAATTCATCACAGCAACCACACAGGATCTTTCAGTATCCTTGTAGATTTCTATATATCATTTTATCCACCTATGACAGCTTATTGTTTTGTACCACATTGGACACTATTCTTCTAGGATGCCATTTATTACATTCATCTGAATGGGAAAATATTTGAGAGTTTATTTCTCCCATTTTTTCCCCCTTTATTTGCGATAGTAATTAACTTGTAAGTGTTTCACATATACAAAAATATTTTCTATTAGATAATCCATATCTTCAAGAATGGATGCTGTGGGAACATGTCATGGTTATAGCAGGGACCTAGCAAGAATTGCCTATGAATCATTCCCATACACATGATTGTAGTAGATGCAAACATGGTAATGGAACCTTGATGATGGCATCTGTATCCAAGCACGACTCATATAACATACAATGTTCTCCATGACAATAATCTCTAGGTTACATCACTATATAAAATATAGCTGAACTGACCTTAATCTATTGTTTAGAAAGGAGATCCAACATACCAAATCTCTAAGAAACTCCCATTTCTTGGCTCCCATGTTATAAAGCCCCACTCCACCATCCATAAAACAGCAGACAGCATGTCCAGGGGGAAGTGAAAATGCTTGGTTCTGGGTCAGACTTGGAGGTGGAACAGCCTCACTTGTAGATGACATATGGTGGTTTTTGGTAGGAGACTGGGAAAAAAATGCTGAATCAAAAGGTAAAATATTATTAGCATAACTTCTATCCTTCTCCAAATGTATTAAAAGCCTGCTTGCCTACTATAGATAAAAATCTTCTTTCATAATGTATTAAAATACTTGCAATAAAACCTTATTACATTGGAGAGAACTGCTAAATCTGAGACAGAAAAAAATATGTCCCAGAATATGTATTTGACTACTTTAATGAATCTGAGAAAATAATAGCTATTTAACAACAGCTACTAAAGAGATCAAAATTTGTGTAGGTATTCTGACATCCAGAGCATTACTAAGCATATCGACTTGGCATTTAAACACTTCTAATTATAATCAACTTGATTTTATGCCTAAGATACTTAGTAATTTAAAAATAATTTCAGTAATTTAAAAATAAAAACATAAAATTAACTTTCATAAATTTTCCAAATTATATTTACTATTTCTAGACACAAAAATATATAAACATTAGGTTTTGAAAAGCTTTCAAAACATATACACATGAGCAAAGCACCCCCCCTCAAGTTTTAGCCACATTCTTTGAAAGGTGTTCACTGGTGCTTCAAAGCTATCTCCAGCTACCGGCACACGTGTGTTCATGCACAGTTTGTTTCACTGGCAGTCCCAGTGGAAATGCTGTCTATGTGTACACATGCAGACAACCTGGGGCATCTTTTGAAGACACAGCTGCTTTAATGCTTTGAAGAGAACTGCTTTGTTCATGCTAACACATGAACAACTCTACAAAACTAATTAGTATAATACCACAGGTATATTATTTTGGGATGAGCACTTCATCAAATTCCATACTCAAAGATGTTTGCTTTTCAGTGTTTTACTTCCAAAGGATTCTTATTCATACAAGGATAAAGCCATGTATGAGATTTCTTTAACAATATCCCTTGGTATTTATATAACCTTTTCCAAGTGATCAAGGCACTTTCAACATATTAATTCTTATGACCACCTTGAAGAACAGGATAGCGCTATGAATCATCTCATGATGATTCAGCCAGAAAAGAAAGCTGAATATCAGTTTGCCAAAGGCCATGAGTACATAACAGAACTGGGATATCAATCATCATTCAATCAGAAAATAAGGTTTAGCTCAGTACAGAAATCAGAAATCCCCAGCAGTTGCTAAAGTTAGATACTGGGCTCTGAAATAAGAACAAATTACAGTATTTTCTATTCTTCCAGCTGATACAACAGAAGCTTAGAGAAGGTTTTGCAGGAATGGGTAATATCTACTAAAATATTAAAATCCATAAGATACCTCACACCTCATTAACACTTGATCTATCAAAACACAGTGCACAGATTAAGAGGAAGTGATTATTCTGTGGGTCTCCAGCATAATTTTATAATTTTTTGCATATAATTAAAAAAAAGTGTTATAATTTGTGTTGTAATGATGAAAGCTTTGTGAGTAAAATGACATATTACTGACAGATATTAACAACAGCAGGAAAGGTAACAAAAATTATATCAATTTCAAAGGAACAATAATCAAGATATTAAATTCTAGCAGTGACTCATTAACATAACCAGTGCTGATAGGGCTAGCAATTACTCATTTCTGTAAGCAGTTAGTCATGGAAAGCTTACAATCCAGAAGATCAAATACAGAGTGTTAGTATGAGTAGAGTGTGGCAGGAGAATCTAAAAGAAAGGGGTGGGCTTAAAAAATAAATTACACACACTGATACAATTAGGGAAAGAGTTCAAAGCAATCAATAATTCCTCCCTTCCATAAGACTATAAACAAGGGCAGGGATGGTTACATACTAGCTGTATCAAGTATAAACAAGTCTAATTATTGCATGAAAATTGTGTATTTGATAGAATTCCCATCGAGTCCTGCTATACTGCCTCTATGTGGTGTGTGTGTGTGTTCCTGAGAGTAGGAGAAGACTGCATGCCAAGCAAGTTTTGCTAAGGCATGAAGGTTATCCCAGTTGCCCAGCTAAAGCAAGTAGGCACCTATACAAAGCAACAGTAACACAGATAACGGAGGTGGATTACCACTTTACTTACAATGGCAAAGCAATCATTTTATAGTGAGTGGGAGAAGATAATGGTAAAGCTTTCCTATCTTTTACCAAGAAAACCACATGGATAGACAATGGATATTGATATAATGCCAGATGATGAAAGGCTGGATGGGACTCAAGATGCTACTGAAAAAAAGCAGAGAATCTTTCAGAAGACTAATGGTGTTTGTGACTCAGCTAGATTGAAAGCTTTTCATCCCTAGCTTTTGGGATGCCTAGGTGTTGATGTTGCCATGCAGGAAAAAAAAATCTGAAGCTGCAAATTCGGTATTGCAGTGGGAATATGGAATGTAAGAAACATGAACATGACATAACTCAGATGCTTCTCCAAAAGAAATGCTGCAAATATTTAATTTTGCAGTGACTCCTTTGGTGCTATGGAGCAGTTTACCACTGGCAGGAACTCCTGCTTTTTCCACTCTCCAGCTCTTCTGAGTTCTTCCCTCTCCCTCCTACAGTTAAGGTGTTGCTGTGTTTGCCACCATCCCAAGTCCTTCCTAATTGACACGAGCCACAAAAAAAACTGTTTTATTTTTCCCCATTACTGTTAAAATAAGCATAAGAGATAAAATTATCTATTAATTAATTGATTTAATTAATTAATTAATTAAAATTATCTCTTATTATGCTTATAAAATAAGCATAAGAGAGATGAGGGCAAGGAGCACTGGCTGGAGTACTGGTTTTTGTTCTCTCCCATTAATCAGCTGGAAGGAGTGCTGCCTACTCAGGGAGCTTACTCAGCAGCAAAGTTAGGATACTCAGGTAGTAGTGCAAGTGATTGTGTGCAGGGATAAAAATAGCCACTGTGTTGAAGGGTTCCAAGATGGTTAACCTAGAAAAAGTAAGACAGGCAGAGAGGTTGTTAAATGAAACATCCAGGAACCCAAAAACAATGACCTTCTTCTATGTTGATAGTTCCTTAGATGTAGTAGAGAGTAAATATAGCAGGGGACTATGGCATCACTCTGAAGAAGGAGAATAATCTCTTTGAAGCATTACTGGGGGGAAAAAACTATCCTTCTGCACCAAGCCTTCATCTCTAAGAGTCCCTTCATACTGGGTAATACAATTGTTAAATATAAAATTATGACTCTAAGATGGCATGTAAACTATTTTCAACCCCTGACCAAAGTACAAAAGTGAACGCCTGAAACAGAGAATCATTTCCAAAAGACTACATATAATGTTGAGTGATTTTGACTATTCTTATACACTGAAATACTTCACCATCACAGAACTAACCCAAGTAAAGGAGCACAAGTGATAAGCAAGACTGTGCAAGATGGGAGTATTGCTTCATTAATTAGTAACTGTAACCACAGTACCATCAACTTTATTTAAATGTAAGTGGGAAACTCAAAGAAACTCAGCATAGTCACATTTGATTTTAGGAAGATTCTTTTAAAAATTAAGAAGTTTGTTAAAAGGGTAAGTCAAGAGAGTCAAATCTTTCCCAAATAGGTTACTTAGAAGCACAGCAATAGAAGCTTAGCTCAAATATTGTAGGTCAGAAAAGGTTTGTAAGCGCACGAAACCACAACCACATTCTGGTTAATGAGTGATCTCAAATAAGCTATTTTAAAAAGCCTGCGTTCAAAAAAATGGAAGTCTTGCACAAATGAAGAAAAGAATAAAAAATAATGCATACTTTTCATAGGGAAAAGATGTGAGGAAATATAGTGTTGCAGGGGGGAAAAGGAATTTGATGAATGTAGAACTATCAACACTGAGGATTAACAACAAATAACATAGCTACACCAGAAACAGAACACCAGCTAGGGTTTGTGATCTAAGAAGCCACGTTATCAAGTAACGCAGAAATTAAAGAATCATACACCCTTCAAAAAGGCCAAACAAATGTGTCTGTCTTTCAGAAGACGTACAACAAACACCTGTTGATATTTTCAGAAAGGGAATCTGAAGTACTAGGGCAAACATTGACAAGAGATAAAGTCCTACACATTATTAAAAATTGAAACTACTTAATTACCACATAGAGAAGAGAACTATGAGATAACTAATGCCATTCTGATAAGGTAATCAGGTAATCATGGGGTTTTTTTATCATGTTATTATGTTATCGATAAATCACTCTACATCTTATGCTAGAAACATGCACAGAAAGAGGCTATTGAAAGATTCTTGTTGGCATATGGCTTGCTGCTTTTAGCAATAATGAAAGAACTAAATGGTCCTTTCATTGCTCTCATGTTTGCATTATGTCAGATACGTATCAAAACTGTGAATACAAAGATTACTAAACTATGTTGATAAAGAAATAGTTGACAAAGCAACACCAACAACGTAAAGAAATATGAGGAATGATGCAAGGTCTGGCCACTGGGAATAATTAGGAGAGGAAAACTCATTAGTACATTTGAGGATATCAACAATAAACTAAAGTAGCAGCACAGTTCAGCAAAGAATGTGCCTGGGGAATTTACTATTTTGGATTACAAGGAATACGATTTCTGCAAGTACACTTGGGAGTTTCTTACAGGTATTTTTTGTTGATACTGTAAAGGCCTCTCCTAGCTAATTTAGCTTAAGAGAAACAGAAGGTAGGGGTGCTGCTTGTAGAAAGGTGCAAATGATTCAGCTAGAAGTGTCACTCATGATAGTGACCTCTATGTCAAGCCTTCCAGGTAGGCCAGGTCAGGAAACAAGACTCACAAGTTTGGCTGGAACTATACTTTATTGAGATAGGCTATAGTAACAGAAAGCCTGACTACATGTTCCTTTTCCCTTCTTACCCCAGTGAATTACACCAACCTGAGCTTCTTTCTAGTACTCTCTATTTCCCAGAGTTAAAGCATGTCTTTGTGTCTATAACCATTTCTGCATAGTTTCTCAAAGGTCATCTCGGCACTATCTATACTCTCAGCTTTAATTAAAACTGGCAGGATAGAGCTTTGGAAAGGCTACTGGAATAGCTAAAATAAAAGGAAAAGACTAAAGAGAAGGATGAGAAGGACAGAATGCTATTACGTGATTATCTGTTTGATTTCCCAGCTATCCCAAAGAGTCCTTAAAACAAGCCAGGATGCAAAAAATCATAATGACCTTATGCTGTGGCTGCAATGTATGTAACTCCATGGGGAAAAGCCTAGTTGGAAGTCAAGAACATGGCAGATACTTTGGATCTCCAGTCATTAAATAAAAGGATACAGGTCTGCATTTGCAAAGGTGTGCAGCAGGAAAACACACTTGTTTCTGGAAACTGCAGAGCTCCCTATAACAAGCTGTCATTTGACTGCAAACAGCAATACAAGCACAACAAAGCAACACTGCTTTTTTTCCTTCTTTTGTCTGGTACAGCTTTCAGAGAGAAGATGGAACAACAGGTATGACGCCATACACAGATCAGTGAATTTTGTTACTATCTTAAGGCATCTTGGTATGTTAAGTTCAGTAGCCTTCTAACATTATTATGGTTCAATGTTATACGAGCAGCACAGCTGAATGGAACATTTAATAAAATTCCATATGCAGAAAGCCTCTGCAATTGTTAAGATGGTAATACAGTACTGAAACACAAACTCATATTCTGTTTTATTACAATTTCCATTGAGACACACACCTAAAGGGCACATCTTCTAACCCCATTTCCAGGACAGACTGAAGAATTTTATGTTCAATTTTTTACTGACAGATAAGGATCCCAAGGTAACTCTCACCATTGCAAAGTTTGTTTGCACAATTTGTAAAACGCACATATTTCTAAGAGCAAAATAGTACAAGTATGATTGCACATTTTTTATCTTGTATGACTTATTTTATTTTGCACATTCTATTTTGTAGCTGTATTGTGTAAGTTAGATTATGTTTTATTTAGCCTGGGTCGCTGACTTATATTAAATAATTTGATTTTAACGGTCTTCTTATTGATACATATTTTATTTTACTTTGTAAGAGGAAGATGTTTAATGCCTTCAAATGACTCTAGGAACTGCTTTACGTGCAAGTACTGGCTATCTTAAAAGAACTGTTAGACATTAATTGGTCCACATTTTATTGTGGTACTCAACCACTTATGAGCAAAGGTTCATTGATCTGGCACACAGCTTTCCATGAATGAGTCCAAATTGAAAACAAATACATATACTTACTTTTCTTCTTTGGAGGAGTACTAAGCACATGTAGGCCATGGAAACCTGTTTTCTTTAACTTAAAATTATCTATTGGTGTTGTTCGTGATACATTCCAGACACGCAACACACCAACTTGAGAATCTATATTAAAAAAAGATTAACTTCATTTATTTATACATAATGCAATAATTAAAAATACATAATGCAGTAATTAAAAACAAATCTATTAAGTGCACAGTCATATATATATATATATATATATATATATATATATATATAAGCTATCAACATTTCGCATTATAAAAACCAAAAACTAACTGGATTTTTAACTAGCATTTAGCATGATTCCAGGAGTAGGGGCTGGAATAGGGTAGGAAAATTCTGTTCTCCATGTCATTAGTATTATCCAGTTAATGCCAATTCCTCTCCCAACATACATATTGTCCACTTAATGCCAATTTCTCCCCCAGCGTCCTGAACCAAAGTCCCCCCGCCTCCCATCTGACTGCTTTTTCTAGAACTGGCTTCAAGATAAGATAAAGAGACAAGGAGAGCAAAGGTTTCATTTTGAAGGAAGTGATGATAATGCCAGAAAATTATCATTACCATTTTAAAATATTAGATTCATCCTTGCCTTTACATAACTAAATATACAATTAGATTGATAATTTGATAACAAACTTAGCCTACTGACATTTACAAGTCTGGCTTGTGCCTTGCATACTGTCTACGTTACCACGTAATATATAAATGAAACATTTTTTTTCTTTACCTCCAGTGATAAATATTCCAGGTGCACTGGGAACCCAAGCTAAGCACTGCACAGATGCTGCTGCACTAGGAAGATTAAAGGCTGTGATACAGGAGAAAGATTCTGAATCAACAAGACGGATTCCATTATGCAAATTTGCAACAAGAAGATAATCAGTTGACAGAGGGTCCCATTCCAGAGCGGTAACAGGATCTTCCTCATCTGTTCCTTCAAGTGATTCTGGCCTCAGAACATGTTTCTGACATTTAGAACCTTGAAAAATAAAAATACATAATTTATTCATTTGCAGAGAAGTACCATATTTTTCCGACTATAAGACGATACTTTTTTCTAAAATCCCTACCCTAAAAATTGAAGGGCGTCTTATTTAAGGAAGTCAGCCGAGGCAAAACTGCCCATACTTTGTCTCTGCAGGCAGGCTTCCTCCTATTGCTAGCCTCCAATCACGAGTGAAATAGCTTGTCTCCCAAACAGGCTTCCTCCAATCACGAGCCTGATGTAACTGATGTCAGCTGACGCTGAACAAACCAATTAGAGGAAGGCTTTTGCAGAGAGAAGCTAGTTTCACTCGTGCTTGAATGTAATCAGTTATGCAAAAGAGCCTGGAAATAGAGCTGCAGAGAGACGGTTTGGACCTCCTCCCACCGAGTGTATCAGGTAAATGTTAACTAATTACTAAATAAAAATGTGTTCTGCACTATCTTTAAAATATTGATTTCTTAATTTGGGGTTGGAAAAATGGGGGTCGTCTTGTACATGGGGGCATCTTATTGTCGGAAAAATACGGTATTCTCAATACAGAATAACTGTGTCTAAATTTCTATACTTGCATACATTTGAAGTATTGCTGCAGGAGCTGCATTGGGTGCCAGTTTGCTTCCAGGTCCAATTCAAGGTGTTGGTTATCACCTTTAAAGCCCTACATGACATGGGTCCAGGTTACCTGAGGGACCCCATCACATCAACCCATCTCACCCGATCAGGCAGAGAGGGCACGTTGCAGATCCCATCAGGGAGAGAATGTCAGCTGGCAGGGCCCGGGAGGAGAGCCTTCTCTGCCATTGCCTCCGCCCCTTGGAATATTCTCCCCCCAGAGGTGTGGTGGGCTCCTACCCTCCCAGTTTTCTGGAAAGGGCTTAAGACCTGGCTCTGTCAGCTTGCCTGGGGTGATAAGAGGTGTAATCTATCCTGGGGGGACGCAGCACCCTGATGACACTCCCTGAGTTATTTGCCAATTTTATCATTCCTTGGAATTTATTTATTATTGTTTTTATATTGTATTTTACTTGATTTTAACTCTTCTGTAAACCACCCAGAGTCGCTTTTCAACGAGATGGGCGGTGACAAATTTGATATATAAATAAATATATAAATAAATATTTAAACTGATATTCATTATATATTGAACTGGTTTGTCCCCCAAATCATGTCCTGACAGAACAACAGTCAAATCAATATTATGGGCTTCTATGTTGAAAATGTAGAAATCATAGTATTTCAAAAATATCTTATTGCCCTTTTATTCCTTTCTTGGATGTCTCCATTGTGTTGTTAGTTGCCATAGAGATCTAATTAGTTGAAAATAAAGTAAACATGCTGAAGAAAATGCTAAATACTAATAATTAAAAGACATCATTGCATCTGTTAGTTATTTAGTAATGACTCAGTCTTAAATTACAGCACTGAAAGGGCTTGGGGGGGGTTTGTTTGTTTTTTCTATTTTGAATAGACAAAACAGTACTTGGTAATGCTGGGTTCATGATGAGAAAGTGCATTCACTTAATTTGCAACTAATGCCTTACTTAAGAGTTTAAATTAGATTCATATTAACAGATGCAATTCTGCAGCAGCATGTTACATTTGCATGATTTTTTCCTATTTATTTATTTAATTAATTAATTTTGTTGTATATTTGCCTGAACTTTTCAAATCCATTACTGCAATGTATCCTTCCTGCTACATGTGTGGAATTCCTAATCCTCGATATAATATGCATATATATATCAATGGAAGAAGCAGGTACTTTCATATGTAATGGTCTCCTATTCAAGGAACTGTCTTTCTAGGAAAACTAAATAGAGAAACATGCTTAAGCAAGTGCTTTATTATCTACAAATCTATTCTATGGTCTAGATTACAGGCAATTTAGAAAGTGAACCCTAAAATACAGGTAGTCTTCGCTTAATGACCACAATAGGGACTGGAAAATTAGTTGCTAAGCAGGGCAGACTTTAAGCGAGTCATCACATGACCGGGCCCGATTTTACAACCATTTTTAGAACAGCTGTTAAGCAAATCATTAAGGTCATTAAGTGAATTCATCTTCCCAAATCGACATTTTTTGCTGGAATTCGCTTAACAACCATGTGATTTGCTTAACTGTCATAGTAAAAAAAAAAGGTCGCAAATCGCAACCATGTGACCGTAGGGAGGTGCAACGGTTTGCGATGGTCATAAGTGTGAGTACAGGTTGTAAATCACTTTTTCCAAGGCTGTTGTAACTTTGAATCATCATTAAATGGTCATTAAGTGAGGACTATCTGTAGTAATATCAAAGCAATTTACATTTACAGGTGAAACTCGAAAAATTAGAATATCGTGCAAATGTTCATTTATGTCAGTACGGCAACTCAAAAGGTGAAACCAATATATGAGATAGACGCATTACATGCAAAGCGAGATATGTCAAGCCTTACTTTGGTATCATTGTGATGATTATGGCGTACAGCTTATGAAAACCCCAAATTCACAATCTCAGAAAATTAGAATATTACATGACATCAATAACACAAGGATTGGAAATAGAACAATATCGGACCTCTGCAAAGTATAAGCATGCATATGTACTCAATACTTGGTTTGGGCCCCTTTTGCAGCAATGACTGCCACAATGCGGCGTGACATGGATGCTATCAGCCTGTGGCACTGCTGAGGTGTTATGGAAGACCAGGGTGCTTCAATAGCGGCCTTCAGCTCCGCTGCATTGTTCGGTCTCATGTCCCTCATCTTTCTCTTGGCAATGCCCCATAGATTCTCTATGGGGTTCAGGTCAGGCGAGTTTGCTGGACAATCAAGCACAGTAATCCCATGGTCACTGAACCAGGTTTTGGTACTTTTGGCAATGTGGGCAGGTGCCAAGTCCTGCTGGAAAATGAAGTCAGCATCCTCATAAATCTCGTCTGCGGAAGGAAGCATGAAGTGCTCCAAAATCTCCTGGTAGACAGCTGTGTTGACCCTGGACTTAATGAAGCACAGTGGACCAACACCAGCAGATGACATGGCTCCCCAAATCAACACAGACTGTGGAAACTTCACACTGGACTTCAAGCATCGTGCACTGTGTGCCTCTCCATTCTTCCTCCAGACTCTGGGTCCTTGGTTCCCAAATGAGATGCAAAAGTTGCTCTCATCAGAAAAGAGGACTTTGGACCACTGGGCAACAGACCAGTTTTTTTTTTTTTTTTCTGCAGCCCAGGTAAGATGTTTCTGACGATGTTTGTTGTTCAGGGGCGGCTTGACAAGAGGAATACGACATTTGAAGCCCATGTCCAGGATCCGTCTGTGTGTGGTGGCTCTTGATGCACTAACTCCAGCCTCAGTCCGCTCCTTGTGAAAGTCCCCAACACTTTTGAATGGCCTTTTCCTGACAATCCTCTCCAGGCTGCAGTCATCCATTACCTTTTGGGGCTTTCCCTCCTTATGGAGGGTGTCAATGATGGTTTTCTGCACAACTGTCAGGTCAGCAGTCTTTCCCATGCTTGTGATTCCTACTGAACCAGCCTGAGAGACCATTGAAAGGCTCAGGAACCCTTTGCAGCTGTTATGGATTCATTAGCTGATTAGAGTGGGACACTTTGAGCCTAGAATATTGAACCTTTTCACACTATTCTAATTTTCTGAGATTGTGAATTTGGGGTTTTCATAAGCTGTACGCCATAATCATCACAATTATACCAAAGTAAGGCTTGACATATCTCGCTTTGCATGTAATGCGTCTATCTCATATATTGGTTTCACCTTTTGAGTTGCCATACTGATATAAATGAACATTTGCACGATACTCTAATTTTTCGAGTTTCACCTGTATATCTGTTATAAGTCTATCTTTAACATAACATGTTTTCCAAATTATGCATGACTCTTTGGATATCTGACCTTTTCTACCAGATCTAGTCACTCCTCCCATATGTTTGTATCTAGAAAGACATCAGCTAATCTCTATCATGTTGTAAGAAAATGGTTACATGTAAGGACTCAAATATAGAAATGCACCCATTTTGTACTGAACAAGATCTAATAGGTTCAGCTGATTTTAGCAAGCACTCTATTTCAGAGAATTGAAGGAATAAGTAAGGAAGAAATGTTGCCTCAGAAAATAGTTGGCTAAAATTAAATTGTTAAGGAATATAGATTATGATATGCATTATTTCTAAATCATTCTAATACATAGTAAGAAAACACACAACTCAGGTGATCATATAAGGTGAACGGTATGTTTCATTGTCAAGTGGGTTTTGTGTGTATGTGTGTGTGTGTGCCTTCAAGTCAGTGTTGGCTCCCGGCAACTTCCTAGACTAGTCCCTGAAATATTTTTAGCAAGATTTTCAGAAGTGATTGACCACTGCCTTCTTCCTATGGCTGAGAGAAAGTGACTGGCCCAAGTTCACGCAGCTGGCTTCGTGCCTAAGGCAAGACTAGCATTCATGGTCTCCCTGTTTCTAGCCTGATGCCTTAATCAAAGTGGCTCTCTTGCTTCACTGTCAGTGCCAACAGCCACATACTTACATTTTTTTATTTAACTGTTGACAGTAAGCATATACAGTGCTGACATTCTACATTTTGTGAAATCTATTAGATTACTGAAATCTGGTACCTTCTTAATCTAAAATGACTGTAGGGCTGTATGACATTGGGATTTCGAGTGAGGGGAGTAGAATTTGGGAAAAACATGTAATAACGAGTACTAAGCTCTCAGAATAACAGCTTTCCTTGCCCTAATCCGGAGATGCATTGACTCCTCCCTGGGCCATAATATATCTTACCTGGCTGAAACAGAGAAAGACTTCCATCAGTATGACCAAACACTACTTTTCCCTTTCGCTTGGGATGCCATCTAAACAGACAAATGTCTGACATAAAACTGTGAGCTTCTTTATGTACTGTTACACCACTGTCTGGCCCTGAAAATGTCCAGATATATAATGGACCTCTATGGGAGGCAAATGCAACAGCATCACCTGCATTCCAGCACCAACTAAGAGACGCAGGAATACCTGAAATATAAAAAGATATCCAATAAATGAGAAAAACATACACTTCCATATCTCCACTGAACTTAACTAAAAGTGCAATTTAATACATTCCTTTCCCAGAACCAACTGCCTTCTTTTTTCACACCGCTAAAGAAAGTTTGTAACTTCTGTCTTAGGAAGTTAAAGACTGGGAAACGGAATCTTTTAGAAATAATGTTCAAACATGCCAGTTTCATTAAATAAAACCCAGAGGAAAACAGGTTGATTTTAAATAAATACCAGTTCACAGTGATTTCTGCTTTGCTGTGAATTCTGAGATACAGCTTTCCGAGCAAAATAAATTTTGAAGAGATAAAAAAAATAGAGGTTTTCATGACTGTTAAACTTCAAGTAACCATTCTATAGGAGCTGGATCTGAAACAGATGCTGTGAGGAAACTGGCAGAGGAAAGATCTATACTTTACTGCCAAATCATATTAGAAGAAAATACATCAAAAAGTTCAGAGTCAGGAATCAATTATAGCTGAATAAGTCTACATCAGAGTAACACTGTATTGTACCATATAATGGAAAACAGGTCATAATTGTTTTATTTGGCATCATCCTGGCAAAAATAATCATGACAATTTATCATCACAGGGAAAAAAGGAGACTCTTTCCCTTTATTATACAAAAATAGAGCAGTGGTAGTTTCTTGAATATATTATTTAGAATAGAAGTTGCATGCAATGATGCATTCTGTTTATAGAATGGCTTTTTTCATGTATGCAAATTGATCAATACCAGCTTTTGCTGAAAGATAAAAGTTACTTGACTTCTAACCGCCCTCCATATCTCTTGTTCACTGACCCACTGGAAAAAAAAAAAAGAAGAAATAAGTCAAACTCCTTCATTTACTTCCTTTTGCTGGATAAATTTTCTTTAAAACAGAAAAGTACCTTTGGATTAAAGCCATGGTATATTACACGTGGCTGCTTTTGCTGCAAATAAATGTTAGAATTAGATTTATATCATACCTTTTGTATTGTCAAATTTTGCAGCAACTTTTTGTTCGGCCACATTCCAAATTACTACTAAGTTTTCTGCACTTGCACTTGCAAACAGGTCGTGGTTATGGGGACACCAAGAAATAGCTGTGATTGTCTTCTTGTGCTCAGACATAATTGCCCATAACTTGAATTCATTGTATCGATGATCCAACTAAAATTTTAAAAAGTACAAATCCAAAAATGTATTTTAATAAATTCTTTTAAATCAAATGTTTATCTTGCTATATTAGTTATTAAAATTACATAGTATAATATCTATTTCACTGGGAAATATTCCTTCCTCTACTTTCTCTGCAGTGTCCTGCACCTTCTAGAATGTCTGTTCAGAGAGTCAGAGAGTAACACTGAACCATATAGATTAGAGAGATAGAAAGGCACATCTCCCATTTAGTTCACCTATTCTGGGTTTCTGGTCCTTCTGCAGCTCCATCTCACGTGGTTCAGGATGGTCTCCTTACTAAAATATGATGCATCTTAAACTGGCAATAAGATGGTTATTATTAAATTTTCTACAGAAATAGTGTGGATTGAAAAAATAATGTCTAAAACCATCAAGGATCATTTTGAAATAATGCATCAGATACAAAGGAGAATGCAAAAGAACTGCTTAAAACAAAACCTGACTATTGCCCTGGGGGGCGGGGGAGAGAATATTGCATCCAAAGTTATTATTTTAAAATTGCTTCTGTGCCTAATTGCAAAGGAAGGGAGCTTAAACATCAGTCTGAGAGATCTGAACTCTCGCCACATCCTTAAGTCTCTTTAAGGAGGTGACAACAGATACAATCTCTGTACACAGTCACAATTTAATGAACTGCCAACAGCTACAATAGACACACCTACAGTATGCACAAAGCAAATGTACATCTATATCTATGCAAATAATACAAGCAATTTTTTCACAGCACTAGGCAATAGTTCTTTTTTAAAAAATATAAAACAGCAGAGTAAACACTCATATACAAGCAAGAAAAGAAAAATAAAATCTAAAACGTTTCTCACCTGATATATATAAATAGCAAGTGTTGCACAATAGGCAAATCTATCCCCACTAGCAGCGCACACATCTTTATTCCATGGTTGACAGCCAGCAGCTAACAGACCCACTTGCTTAACCTGTGCCATTTTTGCCTAAAAATTAAAGACAGAAATCTAATAAGCAAGTCTGGAGTAAGTCCTACTGAAATCTGTAGGATTTACATTTGAAAAGCGTTGAACAAGGCGGTTCAGTAAATGGATTCAAGACAAATAATTCAGTCATCCATTTTCTATAAATCAGTTTTAAGAGCTAAGGAAGTTGTATTTGTAGACAATATCATGTTAAGTTCTATATATCCTCATGATTATTAGGCCTTCAGATCAAGAGAATGTAGAAATGGCAAATTAAAGATTCAACTTTTGAATTAAAAATGTTGATAATCACTGTACAGATGCATTCCACCAAGAACAGCTCATACATAAGTTGCATTACTTCTTGATTTTGACAAACATGGTCTAATTTTTTTAAAATTATTTCATTAAAATGAAGCTTTTTTATTATAATATAATAAATGAAAATGCTAAGACCAGATTTGGTTGATTGAAATACTATAAATCTTTCCATTTTTGAAATGCCTAAACCGTGTGTGTGTGCGCGCGCATATAGAGAGAGAGACTTAGACACACACACACACAACCAACAAATATATAAATACTATGAGAAGTACCCATCCTGTCCTAGATGCACTGGAAGAAAAAAATGACTAGATAAAAGATAAAAACAAAGCATAGAGAACATTCCATGCTTGCAATTCACAGAAAGAAAGGAAGTGCAAAGTGAAGAATGTATGTATAATTAACAACAGGTCCTTAGTTGACTGTGATACTCTACTACAGAAAGAAGCTTAGAGGCACTGCATTATGGCTCCTAATCCTGAGCAATTAAAATATTCCCTATGCCAGAGTAGCCAACTCTTTGTTAATGACAGAACATTCTTTAAAAAAGAAATCCAAAAGAGTCCAATTAAGTTTTATCAGTCCACAACATGAAAACTAAAAAGTTCGATTTAAGGTCAGAACCATTGTTCCATTCTTGGGCTATCTTAACCTCTCCTCGATATGGAGAATAAAGCAACGAGACAAACTATATTTATTTGTTGTTTATAGTATATGCTGGATCTTTTCATACAAAGAGTGGAGTTTTTTTAAACAGGAAACCAGGAGAAATACATATTGAAACAAACACATCAGAACACAATTCATTATTTTTCCAGCATAATACAATGCTTAGGAAGAATATCATGATAAAGTGAACTAAATCTGATACTATAATTTATTATAAATGTGTTCTTGAATTTACTATTTTTGTTTTTTTTCTATGTGGTTGGTGCTAAGTACTAAACACATAATAAAACTCGTACTGCTATTACCAAATTTCAGAGATCTGTAAATATTTGCAAACTTACCATGTGGTTCTTTTAAAAGTAGGTTCTAGCTCATTATTTAAATCAAACAGACCACAAGACTTGAATTACTATTCAACATTATAACTTCAAACTAGGTTTTACTTATGGTCACAGTCACAATATAGCATAACTCACCATAAAACAGGCATACATTTTGAAACAACCGGAATCAGTCTTGTCAAATGGACCTCAGCAATTCAAGATAAATATTATATGCCAATAATTTGTTGCACCTATAGAGTTGCATATACTAATAAGGAAGCATTTTTCTACACTCATATTATACCACATATATACGAAACTAATAAAAGGGTGTCTTGATACCAAGAAAATGGAAATGGAAAAGAGGAAAGAGAAAAAATTGTGTAGCTAGCATCAGTAGTAGTAATATGTTAAGCCCTCCTTGCTTTCTAAATAAAATGATAAAACTGCAACATGGTTATTTCAAATCTCCTACGTAGATATTAAGTTTTTATAAAATGAATTGGACTGATAAAATTTTATTGCTAATTGGCTAAGTCACTCCTACCTTAATACAGATGTTGTTTTCTATAAGCCATTTAAAGATTTCCACATACTTTCCAAAACCCTGCAGATTCCAAATATGCAGTCTCAGTTTGGCTATAAAGTGAAAACACTTTACTTGTTGGTTGAAGATATTAAATTCTGGTGTAAATTGTAATAATACTGACTTACTAAAGAAGATGAAGAAAAGCCCAAGTATTGTAAAGTACATACAAAACAGCAAGATCAGTAGCCTGACAACTACAAGTTCTTTAAGACACATTTCAATGGACAAGTGTGCCTTTTTACAATAACAATTTGTTTTATTTTTTTTTATTTCCAAGATACTCTTTAACTTCATAATACCATCATTGCATTATCATTAGTAAGAATGCCTGCTGTGCTAGAGAAGTATTATGTCTTCATTAACATTCAACATAGGCACTAGCTCATTGCAAACTATAACTGGTTGTTAGAATATGCCTAATCATAGAGTTACACATAATTTATAATATTGGCTTTTATGGTACAGTTCTTCCATGTTTTCAGTGAAGTACACAAATATATGAAGGTAATATTTTTATTGAATTCTCCAAGAATCAACCCTTATCTCAAAGAGAACAATGTCTCATATTAGCTGTTTATTTGCTATTAAAAAACTGTTAGTTCATTAAGGGAACTGCTCTGGAATTTTTTTTCTGGAATGTGAATAATCTTCCAAAATATAGTTACTATTTCTGTATTGCATATACTAACATATACACATGTCTGCTTTATACTGAACCAGGCTACAGAACAATGTATTATTTACTCTGACAAGCACTGGCTTTTGGAGGTTTTAGGCAAAGATCTTTTTTGACTCTTCAATTTCTCATGTCAAGATGAAACACAGGACATTTTACATATAAAACATTCACTCTGCTATAGTATAATTCACCCCACTATATCAAAGTCTTCTATATGTATATACCTTCCCAGAAATAGGAACCATGCATTTAATAAGACAAGATAATCTCAGGAGTGCATGCATAATTCTTGACAATGGATTAACAACTGAACATGTGGTATGGAACAGATGGCTGAAGCTATCAGCTTTGACATAATTTTAACGTAAAAGGCAGCCAACCTATTACTGTTAAAATGATCATAATGAAAGACTGAAAAATGTCTTAAGACCAGAGTATACCACATTTGCCCTGAACAAGAATTAAAACAAAAGTAACTCAAAGAGAACTATAGCAAACTCCTCCACCTGAAAACTAGGATTAATTAAACTGAAAATATTGCATCCTAGCAATGAAGCAGTGCTTCATTCCAACAATTCAAGCACTGTTGGCCTTCTTTACACTTCTTCACTTGGGAGAAGTTCACAAATTACCCAGCTAGTGGATAAGCCTTCCTCTTACTTTGGGTGTGATGTGGAATAGGACCCTGTTTTCCCCCCTTTCCTCTACAATGACTGTCACAAAATCCAGTTCATCATGCCAATCCTTTCCATTTTCTTTCTATCTGCCGCGTGTTCCAGTAACAGCCAAGCAGAAAAATCCAGGACAGGCCATTTGAAGCAAGACCAATATTTACCGTAACTTCTTATGTGAATATTTGTTAGTGGGAGCCACCACAGAGAAACCTTGTTTCCAGACTCAGTCTGTTCATCTCCCAAAGAATAGGCACTTACAGCATGATTTCTCTCCTGGTTCATAATAGACAGGCAAATTCTATATGGGGGGAGATGTTCTGAAAATTATCCAAGCCATTTACATTCTATTAAATTTTATTAGTAATAATCAGCACCTTGAATTGTACCCCCAAACAACATTTTCTTTCATAGAAGTGAAACTGAAACTTAAATCCAGACCTAGCAACTAGCAAATAGTTGCTGATTTTTAAAAAAAAGATGAACAAAATGTCCCCCTTCATATCCTTCTAAATCTATAAATTTATTTCAGACTTAAAAGTTGGCATTGAGACAACAAGGACAGAAAGTGATGATCAGACAATGTGAGTAAGTAGAGATCCCTGCAGAAAGATACAGTGGAGATGTCAACCAATCCCTATTAAGACTGTGAATCAACGTCTAACATCTTTTGATAAATACTGTTATATACAAAGGTGAACTAGACTTAATTGCAGATATTCTTCAAGCTGGTTCTAGCAATTATCCCAGTTGCCCAGAAAGGGACAACTCTGGGGGGGGGGTGTAATGGGCTGTGAGAATAACCTTGGGAATCAGGAGGAAGAGCCGCAGCCTAGAAAATGGTCTGACAAGAGGTATCTCAGCCCACAGAAGGGAATGGGGGTGGAGAAAGTGACTCAGAAGTGACCCTCCCTAATTCTCTGGAACGTAATGGCAAAGGAGGAGAGAAGTCCCTTCAGACTTGCAAAATTCTGTTACTGTAACATTACAAGAAAGGTAGTGTTAGTACTTATGGTTTTGGTTTCCTGTCTGGACTACCTCAAAGAGCTGATGGGGAGAGGAGGGAAGAGAGAGAATGGATCTAAGAAGCTGTAGTCAATAACACATTTAAAAGTAATTTTAATTTAGTAACTAAAGACATGGCATATGGAAAATATTGCCATACAGAGATTTCTGCATGCTCTCACGAAATAGATAGCTCTTCTAAAATGACATTTTTAAACATAAGAGCAGCAGATGACAAACAAAATTTAAAAAGCATTGTGGTATTAGTTATGTGCCTATTATAAAAAATGTTTATACTTGCATTCATTGGTGAGTAATGCCCAGTGAGCCCATCTAAATATGGCATGTAGAAGCAGGTGATTACAGTATAGATGTTGTTTATAATGATAGAGAAAGTATCTGAATATTTTCTGCCTGTTCATGCCAATCAGATCTGGTTCATTCAGCTGCACAGATTGTGATCTGAAGTCACATAATGATACAACCTTGTTGTGGCTGACCAACTCTCTCACTGCTATCCAAATGAAAGACAGCAAGAGCATCTTGAGGATGCTGCCATCAGCTCTGCAAAGAAAAGACTGGGAAGAGAACTGATAAAAATATTACATGAGCAGACTTTTAGTATTTTTCCCAAAATGCAGTTATTTAATAAATTATTTCCTACTTCTTCTATTTTGTTGAAAATACACACACAGGTATGAGGCAGATCATACCAACAGAAGGATCTCCGTACACACTTTCCAGCAATGCGTGCAGTATTATATGCAACTCACGATCACACATGCTCCAGTGCACCACAATGCAGATTTCTCTTTACTATCAGGAAGCATCTACTTTATTTTAAAGTTATAAAAATAATATCACTTAATAAAATGCAAGCATGTGCATTATCTTTTCATGTTTGTTCATCTGTACAAAGATTGCCATAGCAACGTTATTTCTTATAGCAAAATACTGTTAAAGCCTAGCCTAGCTTTCAAAATACCGTGAGCAAAATTCTATAAAGGCTTACTGAAACCGGCTGAATATCCATTAAGCTGCAAACTGCTGTTATGTGCTTCATAGCGATTGCACGTCATTTCATCCACAAAACAGGCATTTAAAAATACACAGCGTTCTTAAGAACACCCACCCACAGAAAAGAGAACCATTTCCCCAGCTCTGTATACTACACTGACACAAGAAACAAAACAAAACAACCATCTGGTTTCGGTTCTCAAATAAACATTGCTGATCCAATCACGGGACTGCATTGCAAAATGCAGATTGTGCCCAGAAACACACAATAGAACAAAAAAGCTGCAGTGAGACAAAAGGCAAAGCAATTGGGAAAAAAAAGGAGAAAACACCTCACTCTTTGTTGTTCTTCATACCAATCTTCTTCATCAAACCAATGGGAAATACAAGTCATCCAAGCCATAATAAAAATAAAAGTGATGACTTGGTTACCAAGCTCTTGAATAACGCTAATGCAATATGGATCCTGTGTGAAAATTTAGCGAGACCACACCGAAATAACTCCTCTGTTCTGTGAAAGCAACTGCTTTATAACAGCAAGCCTTAAGCTAAGTCTTTAAGAAATGTGAATAAAATAAATATCAAGGTATTGCATTCAAATGAGTATATAAGAACCAAATTATAAATAACATTATTATTGTACTTGCAGGCATGTTTTGGATTATATAAAATACCACCCAAGTCTGTCCCATTGACCCCAATGGATCTACTTCCAAATGAATGTGAATGTGCATTCCAGTCAATTCCCAATGAATCTGGCTGGCTGGATTTAAAATTGGCCAATACCATAGCTGCAATAGCAGCAGTTCTTTTATCTAATGTTTACAGTGTCTACTGTATTGACATCCCTATACTAAAAGCTTATTTACTTGCAATAAGGTACAGTCAATGCCATTGTACTCAGAAACCTGAATAACTTATAAAACATTTTAGTCATAAAATTTATTAAAATGATAGCCTATACTACAAATGCTAAGGAACTCCAATTTCCCACTTAAATTGGCCTTTGAAATACTATTTTTCCATTATGCTTGCAAAATTAGAACTGCAAACAACAAGAAAGATTTCCTCAAGGGCTCAATTTCTTGGCAACTACAATAAGCTTTAAAACCAAATAAGAGGTTACATAGAACACAGCAGAAATGCTTAGCTTATTCCATGAAACTATTTCATAATATCAGGCTTTGTGAAGTTGCTTTGTGAAGTTAAACCCACTACAGGAAGCTGGCACCAGTTTCCTACTCATGGCATGAAAGATTCTTTCCCAGTCAGAGGAGAATAGGTAGAGTAAGGTAAAACTACAGATGTGAGAAATTTCCAAACCAGAACTGTACTGATTCAGGAAATAGATTCCAGAGTGGAACATGGTTAATTGTGCTGCATTTCCTGAGCAAATTGGTTTTAAAATACAGGCGTGGTTCTTTCCACTTTCAAAACTACTATGCCCCTTCCATTTTCTATCTCTCACACATAAATCCAACTGCTGTAGACTAGACCAGAAAGTCAATATAATCACAGAAGAAGGTGAAAACAAACCACTTCCATATTTTTGCTAAGAAAATTCCATGGAAATGTCAGTGGAGTCAACCAGGAGTCAAGCTCAACCTTTACTTTTAATGTATTTATACTATCTTTTACTTCATGTTAAAAAAAGTGAAAAATCTTCTATAAAGAATTTACAAGGTACTGAATATTCAACATTTTAGTTTAATTAGACTTGTACCATTCCTCAGATGATAAAGTTGGCGGGTAAATTAAGATTCTTAAGTTAAAATAGGTGTCATTTCATTATCTAAGAAAAATGGAACAATGGATTTAGTATAGCATTAATTTCCTTACATTATGGAAGAAACATAAAAGCAGTCAGAAAAAGAGTATAACTGTTAGGAATGCATCAGGAATGAAATTCTAACTCAATAAAAATATAATTCCTCAAAAGGATAGAAAAGGGGTTGGTCATTAAACAATTTGCTTGCCTATTCTTTAACGTGAACAGGTTTGTCAATTTAGAAATGCAGTTGTACCGTACATCAGATTGAGTTCTCATAGGCCAAGTTATCTAGGCCAAGAGGCAACTCAATATACGCTAGAACTCTAAGACATTTGAAGCCTGCTGCCATGTATGTGAATGGTGTGTACTATGCTTGATTAAATCTCAGATTTAATTTTATGAACATTAGTAATACAACTAAACAGTTAAATACTGAATACTCTAAAAAAAAAAAGTTGAGCCTTCCAGATTCCATGTTCCCCTCTACTGAAAAAGGAAGATGCTCAGTCCTTCCCCCACCTGCTAATATTCCACATAATTTCCTCCAGCCAGACTCCAAAACTGGATGAGGCCTGGATAAAAGGAAAGAGAGTCACGTTACATCATATTCAAACTTTGAGCATATCTGTGTTCTGGAAAAAGTGCCTGTTTAGAGTTAAACCAGGTTGAGAGCAGTCTTAAATAATTTCCACTACTTGTATTGAATGAAAGCTACTTCCAATTTTCTTAATCCTTGTATCTTAGGACTCTGAAATGACTACTGATAGGATACAACACAGCTGCAGCCAGTTTATTGTTGTGACAGTTAGCCTCAGTTTTTCTGCTACTTAGGACTGGACTGGGTAACTGTCATCCTATCAATGGAACTTACTTTTGAGTATTAGTCCCAGGGTTAAGAACACCTGGGTTACAGACAACCCATAGTTAAGAATGGAACCTAACTATTTGAGTTAAATATACAATGATTCGAGTTAAATACCCAGTGGTTCAAGTTCATTACATAATACTTAATACAGTATTATACAACAATGCTGTTCCAGCTTACATACAAATTTGACTTAAGGACAGACCTTGGGAATGGAACTCATTCTTAAACTGCGGACTACCTGTAGTTATATACAAGACTGCATTGAAAAAACAGTCTTCTCACTTTGAAATTACTTGCTAAAAAAACATAGGACCTGAGCATAAACAATTGAAGTTGTCAGCAAATTACACTGTACATGTATTGATATTTTATGTATATAATACTCTATCACATCTTCTGTTTAGCTTGCTCTAAATAGTTTAATTCTTTATAAAGAGTCACTACATACACTTAGCAAATGTAACTTTTTACCCATATATAAAATCAGACCAAACAGCTCAAACTCATAGGGCAAATAAATGTATGTATAGTGTAGATTACTGAATGTAATCCTAATTGTCTTCAAGTAAGGCACATATAACAAATCCAATCCATTGTTAATGCTAGCTGCTTAGTTCTTTAACTAGTATCAACATAGTGATAGAATCTGAGATCAAACATATAACTCAGAACTCCATGTTTTGCCTCTCTGCTCTACATGGCCAGAGTTCCCAATGATTCCAATAGGCAATGTGAAAGGAAAGTATTCTCCCAGATCAAACTTGCACATGTAGTAAAAACTGATTTGTTTGTCCTGAATCATATATATCAAAATTAAGCCTTCAAACCACAAGCACTTTCAAATCAGATAAAATTTTGTTTTAGATTTCTAAATCTCCAATTTAAGTTATGCCTTCTTTTTTAAACTGAAGTTCAGTATCTCTGCAGACAGGCTGTGGAAAGTTATCTTAGAGCTTAATCACGTATAATCAGCTTTTGAACATAAGGACCAAGCAGCTACTACCACCGTAACAATTTTAGCAGCCTGTACAAGGAAGTTAAAGACTATTAGCTCCATGTAAAACTAACAGATGATATATGCTGGTAATTTGTTTTCCAACCAGTGCCTCCCAAATTTGTTGAATTAAATCTTAGAAATCCACAGGCTTGCACTTTCAACAGAATCAAGTTCCTAAATTAATCAGTATCTTCAATCATGTAATTTCTCTAATTCAGAATATTTACATTATTTCAAGACCAGTTAGCAGTGCAGAACTTTATGTAAATAAACATTAAGGAAATTTTTCATAAACAATGAACCCAAAAATGCAAAAAGGACAATGCTTCAAAAACCACTGTAAAGCAGCACTACCTTATAAAATATTCCTGTCAGAGCTTACTTGAATGAAACTAAGCTAGCAATGAAGAACAAATGAATATGATTGGGATTTGACATTTTGGGTAGATAATACCAATGATTCTTCATCCTCTGTAACTGACAAAATTGACTAGTGTATTTTGTGTGAATTTTGCTTACATACCAAGTTTTCTATCCTCAAGTTTGTTTGTTTTTACAATGAGGCAGCATAATCTGTAGCCTAATTTTGGGTAGCTTTTCCTTCATCAAGTAGTTATGTTTTATATTCTGTAAGATTGGAATTAAGCTAATATTATTTAGCATGACGATTAAGATTAGCATACAGAAAGATGGACAACTATAATTCTGGCACCTTTGCTACACAGGGCATTACTATGGGTGAAGACATAGGTCTACAACAGTGCCTAAAATACGTATCAGTAGGCACGTCACAAACTTTAGGGGACAGAATATTCTAGATATATGCCTGGTTTTGAGCACAATGACACCAAAATGCTGAAACACATATTGTAATGTAAGTTCGGCCCTTTCAGATTTGAGTTGCAATATCTCATACAAAGTACCTCAGTGGTGGAGTTTGCAACATGATGTTGTAACATATATGTCCCACTTCCTCCCCACTCTGCCTGCAGATGCCTACGATTCCAGATTATAGAAGCCACCAAAAATCCTACCATGAGCAACTGCAAAATGGCGCTCTGCAATTCTTGACACATACAGTACAAATTCATCCAATTATCTCAGTCATCATATATACTGGTCCCAAGTTGTTTAGACCTTACACATCATAAGCAAAACTGAACCTGGCTCAGTGGACAACTGGTAGCTACTGCAGTTGCTTCAACACAGATGTAATATGCACCCAGTCAGACATCCCACTTAGCAATTTGGCTGTCACAGTCTACATTATCTATAGCTTGCAGATGAAGTGCAACCAGACACTTTTGTCAGTAAATTCCCATAGTGTCACAAGCAACCAGCTTGATACTTGACCAGCACACTGGCAAAGCAAAAGACAGGTGGAAATCATCACTCACTCCCAAAAGAAAGCACTTCTAGTCCATTACTTTTCATTGGCAAGAGAAAAGGATGCAAGAATTTGAATTTTGATTTCACTGTAATGAGGGCTTGCATTTGATACACAGCAAGTTTCATCATGTAGGAACAATAAAAAATAAAGTTCTTGGACATGCTAGGGGTTTATAACATGGCTTGCTCTTTACATTTCCTTTATTTCCTTTAACATATTTTTAAGTGTTTCTAATTATAATGTTGAGACCCAGTTGGGTGTAGAGGTTAAGGCACCAGGCTAGAGATTGTGAATCTAGTTCTGCCTTAGGTATGAAGCCATCTGGGTGACCTTGGGTTAGCCATTCTGTCCTAGGAAGAAGGCAATGGCAAGCTACTTCTGAAAATCTTGCCAAGAAAACTGCAGGGACTAGTCCAGGCAGTTGCTGGGAATCAACACTGACTCAAAGGCACAAACACACATGTACACAAAATTATAATGTTGTATAGTATTAGCTTATTTCCTTTTAGTTGTGGCATCTGAGGAATCTTAGCATCCATTTAGTATTACTATTAATTTTAACCCATGATTTAACTTTTTATACTCTTGTTTTGTTAGCCACCTTGTTTTGTCAGCCAAGTACTCACTAGAGTAGAACGAGAGCATACAAGTAATTTTAAGAAATCTTAAAAAGTTGTACTGTGGTATAATATTTCATAGATTAAACTTAAAGCCTACATCTGACAGACTACAAATACGTATTCTACAATAAATTCATTAGTTTTGAGACTATTGTATTCTTGTCATAATTTCCTAACAGTTCCATGTATGCAAAATACGCAGAGCCTTTCAGCACTATACTTCTCTTTCTACTAAGGCAACAAAAATCTTAGATGCATACTCATTCCTCTTCAAACTTGGCATACTCCAAAAACAGTAAGGAATGGCATGCTACCAGACAATATTCATACAGAAATCTTTGCACAATTCAACCTTTTATCCTTCTGCCAACCACCTATTCTTGCCATAACCATTTCCCATGAGCTCCAAAATAAGCGATGAAACACCATTACATGATACCACATTTTAATCTCTCTACCCCAGCAAAAGTTATAACTGACTTGTCGATTAATTAATTGCCAGGAATGCCGCTTTCGCTGCATCGTAACCACAGACCAAAGAAGCAAACGTGTGCCAGATGAATCCTGGGGAAAGTGAGGCTCGGAAAGCCGTAAGTAAGCAACTCCATCAACAAAATGCAAAATGAATCAGGACTGAAGTACTACCCTATTCAGGCAAGCCCACAGCTGCATCAACGTCCCGGCAGGTTCCACTCTTCCTTGCCCCCCCCCTTTTTTTATTCTGGGATGTATGAAGGACTCCCCAGCTCCAATTTAATTGACAGTAAGATTTCACCCCCCAAGTTGGGTTGTAGCCGGAGGAACCGGCGGGAGAGCCTCCGAACGCGCTCTCCCCTCCCCAGCGTCTCTGAGCGCCCCGCTTCGCTCCTGCACCTGTAGCCTCCCCGCTCTCGCCGCGGCTCTGATTCCATTCCCGGCTCGTCCTACCTGCCCGCAGTGAGGCACTGGCGGCCGCCCCGACGCTCCCGATTCAACCCGCACCCGAAGAAGAAAGACGGCCCTGCGAAGGGGAGGCAGCCGTCGCGCAGAACTAACCTCGTTTCCCCGGCAACAGGCTGAGCCCGCCTCTACCTCGTTGCTCGCAGGCTTCTTCTCACCGGGAGGAGGAAAGACCCACGGCTGGTGACGTCATATTGATGGACGTCGGAGGCGTGGCGAGGCGCGGGGATGAATTGCCGAAGTAAAGGAAGGGAAGGTGGTCTTAGGGGTAGCGCAATCCGCGTTGTTGGTTCTGGGTTTTAATGCTTGGGCGCCGGGGAGCACTCTGGGTTCTTGGGTTTGCGCGCTTCTAATTAACACTGCCTTTCCTTTCGGGGCCATCGCTGAAAAGAAGGTGCACCTGCTTGGAGTTAGCCCTAAGAAGATTCCTTCCAAACGTGCCTAGTTTCGATGGGGACAAGTCATGACACTTTATTGCGTGATCCAGATGTGGTTTGCTTGGCTGCCTTCTGAGATTGTTTTAGTTTATATAGTCCCAAGCTCTCCAGCTACTCTCCCACTCAAGGTCTGATCCTACTTAATCACAAGAAAAGCCAAGTCAGGTAGATGCTGTGACAGGGATTAATGCACCCATTATGCTATGATGACAGTTATTTCCAATTGTGGATTGTATTTTTATACGACACTGAATTGCAAATTTGCCAATCAGACTTTAGTCTACCAAGCCGTGTGGTCAGTTTATTGGGTTAATTGAATAACTATGGTTCAGTTAAACTTTGCCATACAAATGTATCCCAGAGTAGTGGCTAGAATAGTGTTTCCAGAACAGTAGTCTGTGGACATCCACTAGATGGTCTGCTCCTTGCATTCATGGCCAGAGCCAGCTCGCAACCTCAGCCTCCTGAGCACCAAAGCTGGTGACAGACTGGGAACTGCCCCTGTCCCCACCTCCATCCATGTACCGACAGTCAACTGGTGAAAGCTGCCTCAGTTCCCAGCTGCCTTGACAATCAGCTGATTTGCAAGAATGGCTCTGTGGATGGAAACTGGTTCCCCAAAACACACTAATGATAACAAAAGTAGCAATGTGAGCATTAAATCTCAGAAAACTGACACATGAGTGCAGTTACTGACTATGAGTCCCATGTGCACAAGCAATGCATAAAGAAAAATGTAAACAGGAAATACAATCATGAATATCAAAAAATGAGATTGAATTGGGCTCCTAATCCTTTAATACTTTGAGACTTCTCTTGAAGAGCATTCTTGACCAACAAGTTTGTGCTGAATGTTATTCTTATGGCATGGGGTATATAAATTGAGTAGTAAATACTTAACTTTAGATTTAAATTTTCTGTATAAAATTTAGTCTTTTTAAAAAGCCTTAAAATTAAGGGTATGGGAAGGCACACACAAATTGAATCATAATTATCCTATTTATCAAAAGGTGTGAATTTTTAAAGATGTACTGTTAAAGATATACAAAGAGGGTAGGTTGTTGATTTGGATAATCCCCACATTTTCTGAATATTTAGTTGTCCAGATTTATAAAAAGTTTAGGAAACATTGAGTTAGGATATTAGACTGGGATTGTGGAGGACCATGTCAAGTTCCCACTTGATTACAGACATCCTAAGCATCTTAAGGTTGGCTGCTGGCCTAATTCACACAACACGTGAAATCATAATATGGTTTATCTGGCTTTAGTTTAGAAAATTGTGTGAGCCCAGCATGGTGGTTAGTAAAACATGATTTAGAGTTTGTTGTTTTAAATAAATCCAGCCAGCTGGATTATTTCAGAAAGCATTGTTAAACAAGTCATGGTTTTATGGGATGAGGGAACTAAAAGATTATATCTCAGGCTGGTGTTGTCATGAGTATGGAAGGATGGGAAGAATCTTGATATATGCTACGCTGAACTCCCTACAGGAATGCTGGGATACAATTGTCACAAATACATACCACTTGACATAGATTATATAAGGGTGCACATCCCATAATGGTTATAGGAGATGTTGTTGGTTATTCTTCATTTGTATTGGATTTTACAGAATAATTCCAGGGCAAGCACATGCTTGAGCATTATAGAACTCCTAGTAGGATAATTCAAATGAAAACAGTTAAACATAAAAAGAGGACATGCTAAAATAAGGTTTACACAATATGCTAAACCAAGGTATATTTGTTTGGTTTTGGTTTAACTCACTAATTCCAGTTTGACCCAGTTATCTCATTTGTAAGTGCAGCCCTGGAACTAAATGAAAAAAGGGAACATGACCTCTAATTTAGCACACTGAAATAGCCATTTGGCTATATGGCATTATTTCTTGCTGAATGTGTTTTATATCCATTCATTTGTAGTTTGCTTCTTTTTTAAACAAAAAAAAACTATAGTTACAGGCAAACCATAGCTTAGTATGATGTGTGAACACAGCTCTAGTTATCCAGCTCTGGTCAAGAGGAACAGGCAAACTCAAGGCCATAACCAGAATAGTTATTGGGCTCACCGTGGATTGAAGGATAACTTTATATAGGCATTTGCAGCAGAGGCAAGGACAAGTGATGAAACATATGTCTTGATACTGCAGTACAAAATCCACCCCTTATCTGTGGCATTACCATGCAAGTACAAAAGGAAGGAGCTTGCATAGTGACAACAGGACAATGTGTGGTCATTTTGGCAAGATCATGGTTAGAAACAGGCACCTATATAAAAATTATGCTGGCTGGAATATCATTTGAAAAGTAACAGGGACAGGCTTCCTCATCTTGATTGGGTTCAAGAAGGGTATCCTAAAACAGTGTCTCTCAACCTTGGCAACTTTAAGATGTCTGGACTTCAATTCCCAGAATTCCCCAGCCAGCTGCTGCTGCTGGCTGGGGAATTCTGGGAGTTGAAGTCCAGACATCTTAAAGTTGCTAAGGTTGAGGAATGCTGTCCTAAAACATCAGGTTGAAATATTGGTATCTGGAAGTTTCTATTCACGGACGCTGTGTTGCTAGATTGCTGTCTATATTAAAATGCATTAAGGGATTTGGTGGCAGTGATCATAGAACCACAGGGTTGGAAGGGACATCAGAGTCATCAAGTCCAACCCCCCAATAGATGACAATGCAGCGTAAGTTTGAAAACCTGAATGAATCCTCTAATAATGGTTAGAGATGGTGTATACTATTGTCATAGAAGGCGAGTGTAGGAAAAAAAATAGCAAGAAAAGTAGGAACTTACAGTACTTACAGAAGACAAAAATAAGAGTTTGACAAGGTAGCTGACCAAAAGGTGGCTGAGTTTATGCACTATTGTAAGCTATACTGTGGTTTATTTTATTTTTACTTGTTGTGTTATCCAGTCATTATGATTTGTAAAACATGGTTTATGATGAGTGTGTTATTCAACAAACCCAATTAAAACACTAGTCACCTTCTTCAATTTTTTGCCCTTCAAGTGATGTCAATTTTCCAATCCCATGGAGAGATCACTTTGTGGGATCAGGGAACTTTCAGTAGAAAACCTGGCCCCTCTACTTCTCTCCAGTAAAGGTGCCTCACAGGATCTAATCCATGGATGGAATGCATTTTTGACACATTCCAAGCAATGTTACGGAAGGACAGATGTCAAAAACTGCACCACCAAGCCTTGATGATGAGGCAGACTAATTTTTCTCCTACATTTCATTCATTCAGAATGTTATACAATTTTTCAAAATATCATTTCTGATTCTTTATCACCATTCGTCAGAGCGCATCACGCAACTGTCACCAACATAGGGATTTCTGCTTTCATACCCACTGAGAAGTTAGGCTACACCTATTCATAATTTCTGAACTACATTTTAGTCATAATTAACCTTACACCTTCAGTTCCCTGCATGTATTCATTAACTCCACTCCACAATGTCAGGATATTTTCATTAAAATCTATTATATTCCCCTTTCTCTTCTTTTCACAGTCATACACCATTACTTTTTTTCTTTCATTTTGTTGATTAATTAATATCGTTTACAATTTGCTTCTCTTACATTCTGAATTGCAATCTTCCATGTGACATGAATGTCACCAGAAGGCCCCAAAGACATTGATCTCTGCTACCCATTATGGTTTTGATCACCTGAAGTTTTCACATAATGCTTTCTAGTAAGACAGAAAAAAAGTGTACATAGGTTACCAGCCTTACTCCATGCTGACAATACTGGTCAGTTTTAGCACATTTTTGCCAGAATGTCACAACTGGGCAACCAAAGCCATTTTACCCCAAGCATACTCACAATATTCTGTGCCATCTGGATTCTCTAGTGTAGAGCCTGCTTTGCAATCCAGCATATTATTCGCTGCATCTCACCAATTTAAATGTGCGTGCAGTATCCTGATACACTCTCAAGAATCCATTGTTAACTTCAAAGTTTATTTTCCTTAGCTTGCTATCTTGAGCTGTTTTGAAGGAAGGTGCAGCACATTCAAAACTAACAAATGTTATTGGGGTATAATTTTTTGTGAACTACAGATTGTATCATCAAATGCTTGGAGTGTAATGGTCCAACATATGGTATATATTCACAGTGGTTCATACAGTGGGACAAAATATAAAGGTTAAATAGCAGGGAAATATAAAAAGAGCGGGCTACAATAACATTTAAATACGTGCAAAATTAGCTCTTCCCTAGTTTATGATAGGTGAAGATCATAATCTTTCCACAAAACGGAAAGTGAGAAAGTGCAGGCACTTTATACTGTAACCCAATATTGTCTGTAAAGGTGCAATAAAATGAATCTTTGCTTTTCCTGCAATAGAGCGCCTTTCCATATAAGGGCTCTGCTTCACCATGAAAGCATTTCCAGGCTTCTGTAATCCCACAATCTCAGATGTGCTCAAGAGCTGAGGCAATTCATTTCTGGCTCAGCTATGAAATATTTGAAATAGCATTTAAAACTAATGTTTTGAAATGCTACAGCTCTTGGGAGCTTGGGGTTGCCTCTCCATTTTCAGGTGTTTTACCATACAGTACAGTACTTCCCATTTCAACTAGAAAGAATCTGGACATAATTTGGTTTATTTCCTTCTTGCATAGAGTAGGGGGTGATTTGTTTGTTTGTTACTGAGGGATCCCTGGCAGCTTGGAGTGCTGCAATAATTTTTGCTCTTTGTTTTCAGAGTTTGGAGAGGAGAAGTGGTGGTGATGTGCAAATACCCAGAATAACACTGCCACCATTTCTAGAAAATAGGAGGAGGGGGTTGGACGGGTGTGGAAGGAAAGACTAAAGGACAGACAGACAGACCGATAGATTTCCCACTTCCCTCTACCAAATTGCCTGATGAATAGTTACTGACACTGAGAAATCTGTAGTGACTTTGTACAATGTCCAATGACCTAATAAAGGTATTGCTTGTATGAATTTTGGATGTTATTAACTCCATCACTTGATCAGTAGAGGTCACCTGCTCTCTTTTCCTACAGTTAATGGACCTTTTGAATGAATTTATTGCACACTATTAGAAGTAAGTGTGACCAAAACTGTGATTATATCAAAGCAATTGAAATGGAATGTTGAGGTATAAAAAAAGCTTTCAGTAGAAGTACATATTCAAAAGCAAAATAGATGTGAAATAACTTCCTTGAGGTTGATCTACAAAATGGAAAATTACAGAAGTGTGCCTCTAGGAGTGGGTCGCCAAGTGGTAATTAACATCGGAAATTTTACAGAGTAAAAGCTAAAGCATTAGGGGAGAATTGCCAATATTCAATTACAGCAGGAGGTAGTAAACTTCAAGTGGGAGGCCATACAGTGAAATGCACCACCATACCCATCAGTCTCTGTACATAGGAAAATAATGTCTAGAAATTTAGACATAAATTTAGTGAGAGAGAAGCTTTATTATACAATAACACATTTACTCAATTATGAAGTGGTACAACTCAATCATACATTCATTATCACTTCAATGAGAAACAGGAATTTTAGGAATTGAAGCCATGAGAAAGAAGCAAAACCACCATGTGGAAATATAGGTAATTCTGTCACGTATGAATTTACTATATTTCCATGTGGAAATATAGGTAATTCTGTCACGTATGAATTTAGTCAACTTGATTAAATAAGCTCTCTGGAAAGGGCTCTAATGCTGGGAAAGGTCTGAAAGGATGAGCAGCAGTAAGATGGATGGACTCAGTTACAGTGGTGATGACGCCTGTCAAATTGTTAAAAAAGAAATATTGAAATACTATATATTTCTGTGGTTGCTAACTGCTGACCATACTAGAGAGACTGTAGATTAACCCAGATGGAAGGTACCAGTTTAGGGAAGGCTGTGCAAAAATGCAGGAAAAGTACATCCCCATGTAGGACAAAAAGACATACATACCTAATTTTTCATATTATTTCAGCTTAGAAAAGCCAAATAACACAAGCAAGCAGAAAGAAAATGAGCTTCCCATCAGCATAACAGTAGGCCAGATATAAAGAAGGATATGTCATGGATATTGTTACAAAGTGGCTTACACGATGGTTTAGCCTTTGGGAACACAAAACACTAATATTTCAGGGAACAAATGTATGAGATTGTCCTCTGCAGCCAGGGCTGGAACCCTTTTCCAGTTGTTATCCAGAGACCCTGAATTTTAATCCCTTCTATCTGGGCTCTGGGTTTTAGCTCTTCATCTTGAGGCTAAACAGTGGACAGCGTCAGGGGGAAGAGAGGCTGTGTGCTGCAGCTGTGGGAATGAAGTTCCCACTCCATCACACAACTTGCTGTGCCAGGATTGCACGATGTAGCAGGACGGAGTCTCTCGCTGCATTTCAAAACCCTCACTGGGTGGTGAACTGCAGCTGTCCCGCCACAGCCTGCCACCTCCCCCGTGTGCCTGTCAGCTATGACTTATCAGCTGACAGATGTGTGCAGGGAGAAGGTTGCATGTTGCGGGGAGAGGGAGACTTGCCTTAGACGAGCCATGACATGTCTGTGAAGCTATTTTTAAACACAAGTTTTAATGTTCTAGATAAAAATGCAGGACCTGCTGATGGGGTGGTAGGGTTAACCCATAAAGCAGAAGTCTTTCTCCCATTGTACTGTGCAGCGTCTCTTTCTCCCCCTGTCAGCTAGTATTTAGGCTAGTTCCTTTTTCAAAACCAGGACTTTTGCTGGATCAGCTCAGACCTAGCAAGTACACAGAGAAAGCTCAGTTTGAAGGAAACAGCCTCCCACTGCCTAAAGTGCCTGGGAAGCAGAGTGGAAGGGCACGCCTGCAGCAGCCTAAAGTTGTCAAAAGGAGCTGGGCTGATCCCACCCCGAGGAGCCACCTGACCACACCATTGATGGAATGGGTGGTAAAGCATGCCTGATTATATCCACAACAAAGGATTTGCTGGGATAGGAAGAAAAACAGTTCTTTAACATCAGTACAGCTAAAGGCAACTTCAGGTTGTCTCAGTGGTGAGCTGGGAATCAGATGAAGGCAATGTCATAAGGATGCAGCAGAATTAAAAATCTAATAATAATAATAACAACAACAACAACAGCAACAATAATAATAATGCAGCAGAAAAAAGAGATTATAGGGCCATGTTTGTGCCATGGCTACATGATGCTCATTTGGCTGCATCTCAGGATTTCAGGCAGACATATTACTGCTTCTCTTCTGGGAAGGTAGACACATTTCCTAACAAATTACTGGACTGTGTCCACCATTTTTTGAATTATTTTCTAAGAATGTCTGTGCGACTCAGGTGATCCTGACTGAGGCTAAAAACTGCTACTTTGATGTATAGCGTAGCAACCTTCCCAATCATTTTAAAATTAAAAGCAAGTTAAAATTAAAAGAACATCTGGAACAGCGAGCAGGTAAGTAATAAGGTAAGCAAAAATATCGATATCAGTGGACACCACATTTCTTACTCTAGCCAAGGTTTATGTTGAATACAAATAAATTATATTTTATCTGACTATTAAACTGAGCTGAAATATAGTTAGCAAACAGGAGTGATCACCTTTCCAGATGTAAACTTGAGTACCAATTCAGCAGATGTTAAGGAAAGAAAGATCAACGTGAGGTAAGACTATTTCCCATGTGTGCAGTCAGAGATTTTTTTAGACAACTAGTTTCATCAGGACCAAGACTGTGGCAAGAGATCATTTTAATATCATTGTGCTTTAGAGCATGTTCTACCATACACAGTGTAAATTATAGGAATTCCATTATTCTCATATATGTGGACAGTGCATAGCAAAACGAACTGTGCTCAGGTGAGTACACATGAAACAGTATGAAAAATATTGCTTTCCACAGGTGACTGATGATGATAGCACTGAAGTTTCTATATCTGCTGATCTATCATGAGCCTGAAATTTCTACATGAGCTAACTAGTAAAACTCACAGACAAGGCAGTTACAATAGAGGTGAATATGTGTAGTTCAGAGTTGAACCGTGGAGACCTTGGGGTTCTCTGAGCTTGGTTCTTTTCTTGCAAACGTTTTATTACCCAGCTAGGTAACATCTTCAGCGCTAAACATGTTCACAACACATGGACAGACTCAACCATAGTTTTAACTGGGAAACTGTCAGCATTTTAGACCAAGCTAAATCCAAATATGCAAGAGAATTCTTGGAAGCCTGGTATTCAGACAAGGCTGCAGTTAACAGATACATAAACAGCATCTACATACTATTCAAAAGAGACAAAAGAGCAGAAGATCGCCTCACCAGCAATCAATCACCGGCAATCATCATCCAGATAAGCAAAGGTTACCACCAGGCACACAATCAAGCAGTAAACATATGCTAATCAAAGAACTACCAGAGGAGCAAAACAACCCCCCCACCCCACCCCTACCAGCACTGGCAAGGCAGGCCACAGCACATAAATAGAGAGCAAACCCCATCCCATTTTAGCAGTTACAGTAAATTAAGAAATACAGTAAATTTTAAAAAAATAAAAGTTAAAAAAATAAAAAAATAAAAGAGAGCCAGTTTGGTCTAGTGGTTAAGGCACAAGGCTAGAAAGCAGGAGTCAGTGAGTTCTAGACCCATTTTAGGCATGAAAGCCGGCTGGGTGACTTTGGGCCAGTCACTCTTTCTCAGCTCAACTCACCTCACAGGATTGTTGTGGAGAAAATAGGAGGAGGAAAGAGTATTATGTATATTTGCCGCCTTGAGTTATTTATAAAAATAATAAATGTGGGATAAAAAAATCTAAAAAAAAAAAAGAATGCCAACATTTTATGGTAGGCTAAAAGTGAATAAAATGCAGAACAAATATTTTAAAGTTTCAATAGTGTGTATAATTACACAGTATAATCCCATTATCATTACTTAACTGCAACATAGAATAGAACTATATACATTTATAGGATGGAGTGGCTTCTATTCAATTTAGAATAGAATAGAATTTTTATTACGGTCACAGACCAGAGTTAGAAGAACAGATAGAAGAACATTAAAAAATTAAAATAAGTAAAACCAAAACATGATAAAAAAAAATTACAATTGGTGGTGGGTTCATTGATGGGCAGTCAAAGTCTGTCTGATTTTACAAACAGTATAACAGCATTTGGCTGTGTTCAAGGAGACTGAATTGTACTGATCTGTACATATTCAATTTTATATTAATACCATCTGGCTTGATTATAGGCATGCTTATTTAAGAGTAATCCTACTCCATTAGAGAACCCTACTGCTCTCAAGTCAGCGTGCATAGGGACTACAACAATAATAAGTTCAGAATATAGGTGTCTGGCAGGAACTTAATGACACAAATATGATGAAGTGTTATGACCCAAACGTTGGCTTTTGGACTTACACTGTGACATCACAAGCAAGTATATACGTCATACGATTTGAGTTGTAATGCTACAGCTTATGTTTTGACATTTGCTCGCTTGCTGAGGATGACCAAAGTACAGAATAAAATGATAAGAATAAGGGATAATAGTGGTGCAGGAATGTTTTTTTCATTATGTAATCAAGGGTCTTCTTATCACAGACCTTTATAGTCACTAATTCAAGCAGTTTGTTTAGTGGGTTTGTTTCACAAAATAGCCTAATAACAATATATTTAGGATTGCATTTGTATGCCACAATGCATGTTAACTCATAAGTATTTATTGTACTCAGTGAAACATGCATCTAATTGAATCAGACTGAAACCACGGTCAATGGCTGTTTACAGAATAAACTAGCTTGAGCAGACACATGCCACTTTCTGCCATGTTGCTGGATTCAGATCTGTGGATTCTGACAATTTGTGATAGGGTCATTTCAAGTTTATTTGCTATGCCATGCGAGAAATGATTTTCAAACCCTGGTTTAAGTACTGTACAATTGGGGGTAGCATATACATATCCATTAACCAGGATTTTTGGTTTATTATACCATGTACATATAGCTAATACATGCTCATGATTCTTTCCTGATTCAGATTATAAGGCTCCAGGTATATAGCAGTATATTACTTGGAGTCAGTTATAATTGAAGGATATAAAAGCCTAATAAATAAATCCTATTTCTAATTGTATGTACATATCAAAATCAATTTATGGAATGAACTTAGGAATCTCTTTTTTATATATATAATTTTATTAAAGCTTTTTAAAAAGAATATAAAAACTAAGACAAACTAATATAAAGTAAGAAAAAGAAAAGGAAAAAGATCAGAAAGAAGTTCAAGAAAGGAAAGAAATTGGAGAAAAAATAAAAAAGAAAGAAAAAAGATGTAGCTTCTGATATTCTTCACAGCAGTTATAAGTACAATTATATTTTAACCTCTCTCTCTAAAGCAACAACGTAACTTTCTTCTTTCTATAATCTATCCTGTTTAATCATCAAAACCATAAATCACCAGTTCATTTTTTTCATTTTTATGCAAAAAATCCATAAGAGGTTTCCAGTCCTCAATAAATGTAGATATTATTCTTTTTTAATCAAAGAAGTCAATTTGTCCATCTCAGCAAGTTCTATCAATTTCACCAACCATTCCTCCATGGTGGGTAGTGCTGAATCTTTCCATCTTTGTACATATAGTAATCTTGCTGCAGTAATCATATATTGAAATAATCTTCCATGACTTTTTTTTTTTTTTACAGTTTATCCATCAATCCTAAAAGGAAAAGTTCTGGCTTCAACTGAATATTAATCTTTAAAATCCTCTGTATCTATGTGTGCATTTGAATCCAAATTTTTAAGGCTAAAATGTCCCTTCATGTTGTTCACATTTCCAACATGCATTTAAAATGTCTTTATACATTCTAGATAATTTCTCTGGTGTCATGTACCAACAATACATCATTTTATAAAAATTCTCTTTCAGGTTTTAACACAATGTAAATTTCAACCCTTTTAACCACATATTTTCCCACTGATTCATCTATATATTATAACCAAAATTTTTTGCCTACTTTATCATACATTCTTAACCTTTTCTTCCTCTGTTTCAAATATCAACACAAGTTTATACATTTTAGCAGTTACATGTTCACCATCAGTACACAATTGTACTTCAAATTCTGTCTTAGTTTGCTCCATACAATGTCTTTTTATCTATTCTGAATCTTTCTGATAACTGTAAGAGGGAAAACCATTGACAACCATATTCTTCTGCTATTAGTTTCTCTCTTGAGTTAATTCCCCTTCATGATTTTCCAGTAGTTCCTGGTATGTTAACCATTTGTCTTTGTTGTTTCTCTTCTATGGAATGCTATGGAGAAACACAGAGGTGTTTTTGGGCACATCCTGGATTTATATCAATTCCATATTCTCAATATGGCACATCTAATAAAATGATTTTTTAAAATCTACATTCATTTTAACTTTATCATACCATAAATATCCATACCATCCAAACCTTAGGTCATGATCTTCTAACTCTTAAAGTCTCTTGTTTCTCAGCAACATCCATTCTTTCATCCAGACTAAACAACAAGCTGCAATTTCAAACCCAGTAAACCCAGTCTGACTCTTTCCTTTGCATCTTGTAACACCTTTTATTTAACTCGTGGCTTTTCCCCTTGCCATATAAATTTAGATATATCTTTTTGCCATGAAATTAGGAATCTCCTTATCAGATTAATTTGGTTCACATATTCCTGTTAACCATGGTTTATTGTATGTGGTAGGACTGGCTAAATAGCCCCAATCTTATGTACCCAGTGGCTGCATTTGTGTACTGCACTAACCCATGGTTTACTGAATTAACCCAATTATGTGGGTTTGGCAAACACACTGAACCATAAAGTAGCCACCCACATTTTAGTTTAGTGTTCTTGTCAATCTAGCCTATATAATTAATTTATGGTTCAGTCTGTCATGTGAACCCAGAGAATTAGGGTGAGTAATCTACAGATCAGTCAACCCAGGTACATACGTGACATGAACATGTAACAAGCATGTTACATAGAAGCACTCCATTTGCAGTTCCCAGAAACTACCCCCCTCCCCCAGTGGGCAGGAACAATGCCCTGTTCTCCGCTTGGGGAGGTCTAAGGTGATTTTGAGGAGAAAATGAGTGCCTTTAGCTTTCCAAAGAGAGGGAAAGTGAACCATCGCAAGACGGACACAACTCCACTTGCTGAGGGCCAAAGTCCTAATGCTCCTCCATTCAAGGAGAGAACTTAAGTCAGCGACTAGAAGATGGAGGCAGCAAACCTAAGTAACACTCAGCGCATGTATTTTCCCTTTGCAGAGCCCCGAGAAGTGAGCAAGAGAAGGCGCGGCTGCTGAGCGCCTTTCCTTCCCCCCCAGCCCCTTCGCGAGGCAGGCGAAGAAAGGGGCGCGTGTAACGTTTGGTCGCCTCTTCTCGCATCAGTAGCCGCTGACTGGCTAGAAGGGGCAGCAGCGTTAAGCAGGCTTCATAAAGGTGTACTCGGCACTCCTACACGGGAGCGACCCTGTGGCGGCAGAGGCGCTCGCTCGCTGCGAGCCCAAGTGCCTTCCCGCTCGTCGGGTAGAGGCGACGCCAGACGCCCCAGCGGGTGCTGGGGCTCAGCCCAGGGTCGAGTGGGATGAGGCGAATGGGTGGCGTGGAGGAGGGGTTTCTGAACCCGCCTCCGCTCTGCTGACGCCCGGGCTGGGGAACGGAGTAGGGAGAGCGGTGGCTTTAGAGGAGAGCGGCGGAGGGAGTTCCTGCTCCTTCTCCGGGGGACAGCATCTCTCGCCTGGCCGTCGGAGAAGACAGCGGAGGCCAGCGGCATGGGTGAGTTAGCTGGAGAGAAGCTAGGCAGCTCCGGGCCAGCTGGAGCCTGTAGCGTTAAGCTGGGGCCGTGTTCCGTTCGCTTCCATGGAAACTTTGAGCCGAGTTGGCGTCGACTTGGCAAATTCCCGCTTACCGGGCTCTTCTACGGCTGGGGTTTCCTCCCGCTCCTGTTCGCCTGCAAAATGTACCGGGAAAGCTTTCCCAGTTCTGGGACGCCCCCCCCCCCGCCCCGTTTCTTTAGGATCGGAGAGGACAGGGAAGAGGATGGAGGTGGGCGGGTGGTGCTGTGCTTTCTTTTCCACCAGCCCGCCTGTAACTGGACTGTAGGAGGTTCAGAGCCTCGCGTGGGATGCGTCTTCCCGAGCATTGGGAGGTGGTTTAGGAGGGCGCCCTGAAACGGAGGGCAGGATTCCGGCCTCCTGAGAGTAGAAGAGGAGATGCCCAAGGTGCACCTGCAAAGCAGTTGCGTAGCCTCGTCTTTCCTGCCTCTGGTTTCTTTCAAATGTCTCGGAAGGTTTGAAGCAAGCTTTGGGTTGAGTTTGGGAGAGAGATGTGACAGAGCTTGGATTGGAGAATCTGTGCTGGGTGTACTGATGAAGTTATTTATGAACTTGCCTGGACGATGTGGACACCTGTAGAATTTCTCTTCCGGGTGCCTTTGCCAAAGAAAGTACTGTAAAGTGGGAGAGGCCTTTCTCTCTGGGAACCCTTGTTCGTGGAATGCCCCCCAGGGAGGCACTCCTGGCGCCCACATGCTGTCATTTTGGCTGACCTCAGGCTAAGACATTCCTTTTCTCCCAGGCATTGTTACAATTTTGGCACCGGTGTTGAATTTAAGTCCCCATTTAAATAAATTTCATGCTTTGTGTTTTTTAAATCCTGGCAAAAAATAGCATCAGCTCTTTTCTTTGGTGTTTATTTAATTTGAAAAGCTCCAATGAAAAGAATGGATACATATAATCTGTCCAAATAACTTGGGCAATAAGTTATTTTAGAAGTTACTGAACAAACAATAAATGAGATCATTTCCCTATATATACAGCTCCTTAGAGGAAAAGTGGGATATAAGAAATAAATGTAAAACATACATGTATAAATAACTGTCAAATCCTCTCCCTCATTTTCAGTAGATTCAGTGTTCTTAACTGCTGCACCTTTATGCTGGGAAAAGTTCCACCATTTTTTCCCCCTTTTTTGAGATGTAGAGATTGCTTATGACTGACTCTTTGTATAATTGAACCAATTTGTCCGGATGAACTCATGTGCCATGTTCTGTTTGCCCATTTCAAAGCAGAAGTTGTACTGGTGTAACTCTAAAAGTAATTCTTGGAACATTTAGCCAAAGCAAGGCAGATGGAAGTTGATACAGAATCTTTTGCTACATACGCCCTTTATTGATCCCTTTATTGATCCCTACTGCTCATGTTCTACTTGGTTCCAACAATGCATATCATACTGTAAATTGTATTATATTGTCTGCCCCATTATATTATATTGTCTGCCCCATGGTGGTTAATTGTGCCAGTAATTAGTACTGTTAGTACTTCCTTCTCATAAATATAATAGCCCAATTGTTGGGCTACTCAGCAAATTACTGCTTACTCAAACATAATGACACATCTTCTTCCCATGTGAAACTTGGCCTTCTGATTTATTTGTGAGGTTCATGTTCTTAAAAATAAATTGAATACAGTGAACTTGAAAGACACATTCTTTTACTAATGCCACTTAAGAATATTTTAGCAATGGAGAAACCAATATAGGAAGGTTGATGCATTTTCTTGAGATTAGGTGTTACATTTCAACTTTTAAATTATGAGTCATCCTTTTGTCTTGTATGCAAAAGATATCCCTGTTTGGCACTTAATCTTTCACTGCTTACTGTGCATCTCATGAAATAAAATCTAACCTGCAGAAATCCATTCTGCTAGGTTTGTACTGTTCAAGAACAGATAGGTTGGTTATTTTTGATAAATAGCTGTATCTTCCTAAATACATAGATCAGTGTTGTCCAAACTTGGCCATTTTAAGATGAGTGGACTTCAACTCCCAGAATTCCCCAGCCAGCCATGCTGGCTGGGGAATTCTGGGAGTTGAAGTCCACTCATCTTAAAGTGGCCAAGTTTGGACAACACTGACATAGATGAAGCACATTCTGCCTGTTGCTCTGTCTGGGTTGGGAAAGAATGAGTTAGATAATAACTGGGTTTTCTTTTAACTTAGATTTGATGGTTGCATTCTTCTAATGTACGAATAACAATTGAAATCTCTCGCTTTGAAAAATGCTTAGGTTAACAGAGCTGGTTTTGATACAAATAACTGGCATAGCTGTATCTTTTTCACAATGTTTTTTCCCTTGGTTTTTCCCCTACTAATAAACAGCCAATCTTTGGAAACACAGCAACACTTCACTGCTTCCAAAGAATTTCCTTAGTCACAATGTATTTCTGAAATGCAACAAGTACTGCTAAGTAAAACAATCAAATCACTCTTTTTTCTCATGTAACAGTTCTCATAAGCTTTGGAATCTGGACTGTTCGATAAAAAACAACAAAAACACATTTAAAAAAAAAGGAACGGGATAAAAAAGCCAACTGCAGTTTATTCAGTTATAATTCTTTCCTTCATTTATTTCCTTTTCTTGTCGAATACTTGTTGCCAGAGTACATTTGTAAGATATAACCAATATGTCATTACTACTATAATAATCGTGTTGTTCTGATGGCTTGAATGAATGAAGGTGAAAAACTTAGTTTTTTTCCCCTTTGAATAAACAACTCTGCTTAAATTAATCTATGGTTTTCCATGAATACTAATTTCTAAAAGTGACTGGAAGAGTTTTTAAGGACCAGATTTCATATGGCAAGTGAGATATATAATATCTACATCAAAAGCAATACTGAATACAAATTACTCAGGAATAGGAATGGGGTCTTTTATTGTTCTCATGTCTTGCTTGTAAGTTAGATAACATCTTCCACTGTGAACAGAAAGATCGTAGATTGCTCCAAAAGAGTTCTTCTTATGTTCTTTTGACTCTGATCTGATTTCCTGATACATTTTTATCCACTTTAGTGTGGCCTGAAAAATCACAAATTGATTTGAGTTACTGTTAGTGACAACATGGAAAGGCTGTATAATACAAGCATCTGATTTTTCCTTCACCGGAGTTAACAGGGCAGGGAGAGAGATTTTGATCAGGGAACAAGTGCACTATAAAAGGGCCAATTAACTTCCCTTAGGTGCTGTTTTTCTCTGAATTATCAGCCAGTACTTTGAAGTAAAGGCATTATAATTTTCACTTACGTATTTCATGTCATGTATAGGTTATCTACATGTATCTTAACCCAGCTTTTTAAAAAACTTGATTAGTATATACATTGATTTAATAAATCAACGTAATTTACTTATGACTTTTCAAAAAATGGTGAGGAAAATAGGTTTTGTCTTTTGGTTGTAGGGATAATGTAATATTTATGTCTGTTGTAGAAGAAGTATTCCATTTGCTATGCCCAATAAAGAACAGTGCCTCTTCTCAAATGGTCTCCTGCTTTATTTATTATCACATTTATATCCTGCCTTTTCTCTGAGTAGCTCAAGGTGGTGCATCGTTTTCATTTTATCTTTACATCAACAAGCCTGTGGCTGTGTGTGGATCAGACAGTAGTAGATGCTTTTGTACAATATGCTAAGCTTGGTCCAATTAACCTAGGTTATTTTTTTGTGGTTAAATATGTTATGCAAATCCAACCTGTTTGATTATTTTATTATTCAAGGTATTGTATGAATCCAGAAAATGGATTGATGCAGTAACCAGTTAAAACATTTTGCACTGAGACAAAGCGAGTGACCCAAACTCATGGAGTGAGTTCCATGGTTGAATGGGGACTTGGATCTGGTTTCTCTGTTGTGGTCTCACAGTTAATCAGTAGGAGCTTCACCCAGGCTAATTATTAAAACTTCCTCTAGAAAGTTAAAACCATACTCAGGAGCTCACAGTGAAGAGTCAAGAACACGGTTCAGAGAGATAAATTTCTTTTATTGCAGATACAATAAGCCCTAATAATGAAGATCAGCTGCAGAAGAAAGAAGTAATCAAGCCCTCTGTTTATAACAGTAGCAGGGTTTCAATCTGACATCTCTTTCTGACTTTTGGTAATAGACTTCTTGCCACTCATTTCTTGGCCTTGGATGTAGAGGCACTTGCACCATGTTTGATAGTGGTCCTGTCTGGCCTCAGGTACGATGCTGATGATTTGCCAACTTCAGTCCTCACACTATTTCTCTCTTGTTATGAATCAGTCTAAAAAAATCACAGATTAGATCATAGCTTTCTTTTAATTTTAGTAGTTTTATTTTTTTTTAAAGCTATCTAAATGTAGTATGAGGGAATTCACCAGAAGATATTGCCAGACAAAAGTCAGTGAGTGATCTTGATTGTGTCCTTTAGGATTAAAAGTTCACCTGGAAGTTAACCTAAATCCTATCACTGGGAGCGGGAAATGGCTGCTTCCAGAGTGATTGGGAGCAAATGTTTAACATCTCCAGCCAGTGCCGGATTTAGACTTGGTGAGGCCCTAGCTATATAAAGCTTGGAGGCCCCTTGTTAAAAAGTTATACCAGAAGGTCTTGCAAAGGTGCGTGCCAAAACAGGACCTTGGGTCGCCACAAAAAAATTGAAAACAAGCCTTTTAATTATTTAATAGCAAGGTATTTAAAGTGAAAAATACAAATTATTTTCATATGAATGCATTTACTGGTTACTGTATCTCTCATAGATTACAGTACACATAAAAAGCCACATAAAATTCCAAAAGCCAAAAAAAAAAAAAAATCTGAAAGTTTGTGAGGCCCTAAGCTGTAGCTTGTTCAGCTTATGCCTAAATACGACACTGGCTCCAGCAGAAACAGTGAATGACCATCAAAGAGTCTGCATGTCTTAGATGAGATACTATGTCTTGCCCACAGTTACTTTAAGCGAAGAATAAAGTTTTAGGTCATGCACACTTAGTATGATTAAATTTTACTCCAGTGTATAGGAGATTGGGACTCATACAAGGACTCTATAGTGGATGCATCGGGGCCACAGCAGCCCCCATTGCAAGGTATTGGTTCTTCCTTTGCAGGTCAATGGGTAAGATAACACCAGTAATAACTACTTCTCTGCTTGTCTTTTAAGTGTTGCTATAATCTTGATCTTGGGATCTCTTCAACTACAGTAGGTGGGAATCTTCTTGCACAACACAAATCATGCTAACCTGTTAGATACACAGCCAAGAGCAAAAGAACTATTTAGCACATCCTGTGCAATTGGTACCTTTGGCCTATTGAGTGTTGTCTGGAGGGTTTCCTTTCCCTGGTGTAATACACTAATACGTTTTCCAGTAACATCCTAGACTTCATTTTTGGAGTATTATCCATTTACATTTGTTCACCCTTTGGAGACTTTCAGGCACTGGTTTATAACTCAGCAAGGTCTCTTGCGGATATTTCTGTTGTCTTATGGCTAAAAGAAACAAATTGTAATGCCTGTAAAAAGTTTGATATTTAAATCTTTTGAGATGAAAATATAATAATCGGGGTGTCTTTTTGAACATTATTGTCTGAAAGTATTATAACAGGTTCACAACTGTTAATCGTATAGTTTGTTGATTCCTTGGCTGGAAATAAAGTTAGAAGTCAAGAGTATAGGAAATATAACGTGTACCATTACAGATAAAGCATGGCTCCTATGTGTTCAATTTATCAAATCAAATCTCCTTAGAGCAATTTAGAATGGTTAGTTTGTCAGGAAGCTTTTGAGACCTGGTTAGCATGCCAAGATTGAAAAGGTCTTATTTCACATATCTCTGCCCCCACCTTCATTTCCAGTTGGAACCAAAAAGTTTTGATTCTGAAAAATACATCAGTTACATTTGTGCTGTCCTGTTCAGTGTTAGAGAAGTATAGATGAACTTTGCTGCTTTTCTCTGTGGCTTGTTGACAACACTGATAAAATGCAGGATTTTGTTTTTTTATGGTCTTATGTAATTAATTTATTAGGCAAAATTTGAATAAGAAAGGGTTTGTTTACCAAAACTGTAAGACATTACAAAACTGGTTTTAAATGTAAAGTATCATAAAAATGCAAAAAGAAGCTTACTAATCAAAATGTGAAAATAGTTCAGAATTATGAGAGCAATAAAACCATGTTGACTATTATGTCCTGGCGTAAATATAAAAGACTTCCTTGTCTGAGATGAGTGAACATTTTAATTTGTCTAAAATGTAAGTAAAACATTTATAATTATAAAAAATGTAATTGCATGAAGGAATGCAAATGAATTCTCAATTTCATTTTTAGAGGATGAAAGCCACATTACATGTGGCAGTTTGCAAATCAGTAAGAAGGGCTCTTTGAATACTACAGTATAGTAAACTGTACTTTTGTATTTGGTAAAGTCTCTGCAAGTACGGTACTGCTGATTTGCTAAATTTCGGCTTTCAAGTGAAATTCAAGGTGTATTGATGTGTCAGATTCATTGTTTAGGCATTAGACACATAAGTTTGCTGTGCTGTGAATCTTGCTCTTCAGAGTCCTCTTTAAAATCAAAATAATATTGAAAACATGAATGAAGCCCTTTCAATCTTTATATGTTTGTCCCTTAGTATGACTGAATTTATATATTTCTTTTTACATATCTACAATATTTCACCATATTTAATCTTTTCTTGTGTGTTACTCAAATACAGCTTGCTGCTTGGCTGAGAACTACCCCTGAAAATATTTGTCCTAGTGTGCAGAACATACCCTTCAACCTCTGGCTTCTTTCCATTCTGAAAATCTTTTCTGAAAGCAACATTTCCCATTCAGTTAAAAAGAAATTCTCAAAAGTGGTACTCTATTCTCTTTCAATATTCAGTTGAAAGAACAGGAATTTACACAGGAAGCAGCATGATCTTGAATATAGAAAGCGAATGTTCTGTTAACATATTAAATCATGGCTTCTTAACCATGAATTTCTGAATAAATCACAAATTGTTGGATTCCTACTATACATAAAGCCATAGACCATAGTTTACACACCACAGTGACAGGGCACAGCGTGCTAGGTCAGACACAAAAACTATCTTGGCTTACTGTAAAGTGTGAACCCAGCCATAAGTTAAATGATATACTGGACAAATAATACTATGCATTACATGTTCTTGGAAAAAGAAAATGGATTGTTAAAAGCAGATAGGGGACATACCTTTTTCTGAGAACGAGGAATGCTTTCCATCCATTGATCTCCAGCAGGAGGCTCCATCAATTTGGTTTGCTGTGAATGTGTAGCATTTTTGGAAGACAGCATAAGCATCTTACATCACTGTCACTTCCAAAATTATTTTTTAAAATAATATCAATTACTTTTTAAAAAATTAAAATTCATTTTTGCAAATTTCTGAAGGGGAATTGCATACTTTAATGTAATAGATATAAATTATATATAACAATATATTATATTGCATAAAAGCTATATTCAGTAGAAGGAAAAAAAATGTGGCCTGTTATATAATGAACTGCATGCTAAAAAAAGAGAGAGGAAAAATACAGTAAACTAATAAAGATGAAAAAGGAAAAAAACTCTAGAAAACATAAAAATATTAAAAAATTCAAAAAGAAAACAATTTAAGAAATAACAGCTATACAATAAACCACTTGACAACAACATTTATATGTGTTTGTGTGTGAGAGAGAGAGAGAGAGAATGAAAAAGAAAAAAAAACCCATTAATAAATGTGTTGGGCTAATATCAGGTATCAAAATTAAATTAATTTTCCATTTCATAGTTATGATTCAGTTTTTAAACAATGAATTAAATGCAGGCCATATGAAATCATTTTGCTGATGTCTTTTATTTGTTGCAGAGCTAATTCAAAAACTAAGAATTGACAAATTTCATTAAGGCAACTTTGGAGCTCTGGTACACAAACATTCCTCAGCTCTTGTTCCTATTTTTCCTGCCATTAGTGTTAAATCTCATGTCCAAAATGTTTTTGCCCAGTGGCAGATATATTCATACAGGCAAGTTCTGGGAACATCAAGTGAAAATTCAGAATATGTGAATATTGCACAGATGCGGGTGGGAAAAAAATGCTTGAGAAAGTTGAAATGTGTCTGAAGCTCACTGGCAGGCAAAAACTTTTTGGACATAAAGGAACAAGAACTCATTCTTCCAGAAGTATATTATCACTTTTTTTCAGTCTAAGACTGATATCCAAAATCTTCATAGATTGAGAGATTACAGATTTGGGAAATGGAACTGAACAAAATGTTGACAATAATTTAAAAAATATTTCAAAAGATGTATACAGTATTTGTCAGACTTCAGGCAGGCCCATAAATCTGTGCTTTTCTGGAAACTTACCCTTGTAACCTAGATAATAGCAGAAACTGTAAGTTCTTGATATTGCTAGATAAGCTGCTTCATTGCAGTCAGGAAAGAAGACATAAACATATATAAGATTTGCCTGCTTCAGTGCATGGAAGTCAAGCTTTCTGTTAGTCCCAGGGTTAAATCTCAAACCTTTTATTCTCACACTTTTGAATCAATTGATATTTGGCTGTTTTTCTTTCCCCAGTCCTGAGACTGGAACCCACTTTTTCAGTAGTTTTCTCTGGTCTGAGCAGTGTTGGTTCCCATTTTACCAGTTTCAGGTCTTACATTATTGTACTTACACCTCGCACAAAATTATCAAATGTGGTTATGGGAATTCATACAATATAGGAAGTTAAAACATGCCAAGCACATGAAGAAAAGTTACTGTGTAATCCAGCCACAGCTGTGCAAGACTTCTAGAGGTACAAAAGTTTTAACGCTTTCAATAGGGGTGCTTCACTTGTGATGGCATGGTTGTGAAGCACCTGTTACAGATGCTTTACGCAGCATATTAATTGGTTAATCAAAATAATAATCAAGATAAACCAACCGTTTCTAAGACTCGGTGCTTTACAATAGACAAAAGCACATGTACTGAAACACACACCCTCCTTATAGAGAATCACAACCCACTAAAACAAATCTAATCTAGTAACATCAGAAATGAATCCACAGCATGTGCACATTTTGCTAAGGAAATCAAAATATGAAACAAAATTTGTCTGACAAATCTTGTTTGACAAGATCCTGAGGAGTGCTAGTGAACACTACCTTATTTTCAAGATGGGAAAAGATCATTCTTCTTTTAAATATTCCCAGGGATCACTGTTAGACCAATTGGTCTATAGTCCTTAGATTATAAAAGTTAGGGACAACATTTGCCATTCTCCAGTTCCCTTTCACACTTTTACAGGATATCTCAAACATTTGGCTAGACCATCAGATACTAGTTTCTTCAGCCCTGGAGATGTGATTGCTGACTATAGTTCTTTCTGGCTCAGATAGAATCCTTGGCTTCATACTTGCCCATTGGAATGTGCTGTATACAGTAAAAGTAATTTTTTAAAACTCAAGTTTGACTTTTGTGAATAAATTTTATTAACCTTTATGAATACATTCATATGGTTTTCTTGGCATTAATTCAGCTTATTGCCTTTTTCCAGGAGTGTTTTGTTTTTTGTTACAGGCATACTATGTTCTGTTCACCTGATCCAACCCTGTTTAGCCTTTCAAGATCAAACTTGGCTAGATCCTGCCACCTCGCAAGGCTCATCAGAGAAAAAGGCCAAATGGGAATAAAGTAGTAATTTATTATATGGTCCCTTTTAGTATCTTTGCTGAAGAGCTTATATCCTGTTACATTTCAATTATGTTATATTCCAATTCTGCTAGATTCAAGAACATTTTATGTTTCATGTTCTTGATGTTTTTGATGAGACATAAAATTAAGATTGAACATGAAAACCCTGCTCCTTAGTACTATAAAAAAAAAATCCTTCCTAAATGTTACCACTTGCTGTTTTTATAAATACAAAGAAAACACTATTAAATAGGGGTATTTTCTATGGCTTCAACATATTCAAATGCAAGGCAATGATTTCCTATCACTGCTGTTGCTAATAACATCAACTGGAAATAACAGCAGAGGAAAAGTAAAAATCTCAGCTCTCTACTTTTCACTCCTATTGCTGTTTCTACTGATGACCAAATTCCATCATTTTTTTCTTTCCATGCTTTTGATTCTGTAGCATTTTTAGTTGATGGGCAGACATGTATGATGATCCATACAGAACACACACACACACACACACACACACACACACACACACTGCTACTTATTTTTTGAAACAGTTTAATGCAGACTTAATTTATTTGACCAAGCCAATGAAAATGTAAATCTATAACAACCAATTTATATTGGTAAATATATGTAATAAAGGATATTACCATGCTTACAACTGGCTTCTGGGGGTAAAGATAGCAAGTCATGGTCTCTTTGCCCTATGTTTGACTGCTAGATGATTATTAAATAAACCTAGAAAATTATTAGAAATTAACTTTTCTTTTGAACTGTTTTTTCTCTTTTGATAGATGTTGGTTATAATAAAGCAATAAATAATATTTACATTCCAGCCAGTAGAGGGCAGTACACCTTTACCTACCAATTTCATATTGTATTCTGGAGTTGTGTGGTTAAAAAAAATCAGTTTGTCATGTTTCCTTTTTGCTTTAAAGATAACAAATAGATATTAAGTTATGGGGATCATTTTACTTTAAACTCATTTCAGGTCTGATTCAGTGAGAACTACATCACAATTATTTGTCATTGCTATAGGTTCTAGCCAACAGCATACATGCTAGATGGTGGTTTTTGGCATTATAAGAAAGCTCTGTCATTTTCTACATGTGTGTGATATTAACACACGCAAAAGTGGTAGAACTTCAACTGTGATGCGGTGACTACCATCTTTCCTGTTTTGACACACACACCCCTCCTCCTGTGGACACTGCTGATTCTGGACTCATATAGAATCTCCATCATTGTTTCTACTGCTTACTCCTTGCTATTTGTTTCATTTATTATTTATTTTTTGTTGCATCTAAATAAGACTTTTAATTCTTTCCCAGATCATATTGTGGGGTTAACTGGAATAGTTTTTGGAAGAAAAGTGGTAGAAATCCTACTTCCGACAAAACTTAAATGTATAGAAACAGTGAATGTGTGACCTATTTCCCTCTAATGCACTTTAAGCTTCTGTTAGTATCAAGAAATTTTCACCGATTTATTTCCATGGCTAGAAATTGATCAGAAAATATTGATGAACCTTTTCATTTTAATACAGCTTCAGAGGACTGTGTGTCTTTGAATCCCAAGCTAAAAGCAGACTTTGCTTTTACTTCAGTGCTGAAAACAGACTTAGCTACCATATGAAGTTTGCCAATAATGCACCCTGCTTGGGGATCTCTTTGAAGACTATTCTGAAACTGTGTTAGTATAAAAGGCTGCTGTTGGGCAAAAGTAGTTATAGCAGGATCACATCTGTATGGTGGACACTGCGTTGATCGCCAACATGTTTCCAAGGAACTGTTCAAAATGTTTGTCACTACCTAAGAAGTCCTTGATGGCTCATGTGCTGTGGCTCATGTGCTGTGGCATCCACGTGGCATTTGCCCATCCTGTGTGTGTAAGGCAGGAGAACTTGCTGTGGATTAATTGCCTTTAGGAAAGGAGCAGGTCCAGATTCTGGAAGTAGATCTTCCCTATGTTGGCCTTGGCCCTTGGAACGGTTTGCCCCTGAAGCTAGAAAGGCTTTCAGTACAGCACTGGGGGACTAGGATATTGGGCCAGACCAGCTATTTCTTGTTCAGCACTGTTTTAGTTGTTACATTTTTATCCTTATGTTTTTATGATCTGGTATTTATTGTGGATATAAATTGCTCAGTGTCTGTAATTGGGTGGTAGATAAATGATGTAAAATAAATAACATTTGAAAGCCATTTTTACTTCAATGAAAAGCCCTAGTTTTTGTTGTTGTTGTTATGTCTATGCCTTTTAATGAAAGTGGGGCTCTTTATATGTGAGCAGATAAAAGGTTATGCTTCTTGGGTGGAGCTGTTACCATTTGGTTTCATATACCATATGTTCCATTTTAAGGATGGACCTATCAGAATAATAACCAGAAAGTGTGCAAATACTGTGAACTGATTGCTTTGCTAATTTCATATGTTATAGATGAATATATTCCAGGGGTATCTAGAACTGGCAACTGCAATAAAGGACTGGCATAGATGGATTTAAGGGACTGGTAATCCAGATGCATATTATTATAATAAGACTTCTATTATAAAAGCAAAATACGAATGTTGGAGCTTTTTAAAACATCACCTGTAGATTATAAATGAAATTTCAGAGACATCACAATTGAAGTGAAGGTCCAAAGATATGATATGGGAGGGAGAATAAATGAAAACATCTCTGGCAGACCCTTCCTCAAGGTTTCCCCAGTAAAAAAATAATTACAATAGGCTGCCACTGGTCAAGCTGAACCACCTGATAACACCTAGCGAGGTATTATGTAAGATCGGTATCTGAAGGTAATATTCTGGAGATCAGAAGAAAAGAAAATATTCTGTTTCCCTTTCAAACAGGGAATAATATTGAAATAATGTCCAGATCTGGATTAATTGGACATTGCTATTGAAAGTCTAGCACATGTTTCTATTAAATAGTGTAAAAAAGAGGGGTGGGGGGAATGGCTAGTTAATTAATCAATTTGTCTCTTCATTCATCTCCTTGTTCAATTTTATTTCCAAAAATGTATTCTAGCTCCTAACACATCTTTATTGGCTTTCATCTCAACAGGTAGGGAGCTGACTGGCCATCAGCATTTCTAACACCTGCACTGGTATTTTAATAATTCACCTCTGGTATTTTAATAATTCTTCAGTAGGAACTTTTGGGCAGAAAATTCACAATTATCTGAAGTGGGTAACCTATAATTGAACAATTACTAAGTATATCAAAGCAAGTATTAAAAGTTATATCTTGCTGGTATGAGAGATACATGAGTGAGACAGGACAGGGGAGAGTAAACCACAGTCTACATAAAGGTGAATGGGCCAAAGATGTATATAAACTCAGACATTAGAGATTGGGTATAATAAAATGCGCTGGATAGAGAACTAAAAAGAGATTTCTTTTTAGTTCTGCTCAGACATCAGTGGTGACTTACCCACACTGGCTATACAGTGTAATAATTCAAATGCAAGAGTAGTCCTGTTCTTCCAGTTCACTTAGGTTCACTCAAGCACTACAAGAATAGGAGTACTATGTAGAGAAAAGGCATGAGTGGATGACGAATGCTGAGTGAGGATAAATAATTCTTTTCCATTTGTCAACCTGAGTTAATTTTCAACGCTCGCCTTCTCTTCTTCACATAGCCTTCTGAAATGGGAGGATGGCTAGTAGGCACAATAAGGACACATATGTTCCTGTTTATTCCACTGAGAAAGCAGTGCGATGATCAGTTGAGGATATCCCTCAGATGTTTGTACTGGAATTGAGAAGTGTGTTATAGGAACATTTATATTTGAAGTTTGAATCAATAAACACATGCAATTGTTATTGAAATGCATTCTGTTGCTTTCTGTGGGTGGTGAGTTCTCTGAGAACAGAGATTCATCCTCCATCCCAGCTCTAGGAAAATAGAGAAAAAGTTACAGAATTTAAGAAAACCTCAAGGTTTTCCTGGAACACAATAGGTAGCTATGTAGCTATGAAGTCTTGGATATGGAGAAGAATATAATTAGAAAGTACCTTATAAAAACCAATAATGCCAAATCTATAGATTATCAAAAAAGAGAAATATAGGAAATATAGGAAAACACAGGAAGAAAACACTTTCTCAAGGTGAGCTCTTGTCCCTTGTCCTAGCTCGTGTGCCAACCCAGCATTTCGAAAGCTATTACATCTGCGAGTAGATAAATGGGTACTCCCGTTTAGACGGGAGGAACCGGTGGTGCTGCGTGGGGGAGGAAAATACCGGTGCTGCCCGAATCTCCAAATGCAGCCGGCGTGAGCGACAAGCGATACGAGCAGCGAGGAAGATCTACGGAGGAGGAAAAGCCCGGATGACCCCCCCTAGCGACCCCTGCTGGTCGTAGGATTCATTGTATAAATATGTGTACTTTGTGAGCCGTCCAGAGTTCCCCATTGGGGGGAGATGGGCGGACAATAAATCGAATGTATAAATAAATAAATAAATAAATAAATAAATAAATAAATAAATAAATAAATCTAAATGCAATCAGTATATGCTCAACTAGTTGCCTATTTCCTCACTGAAATAGTGAGGAAACCCTCTGGGGTTTCTTTGCAAAGAAGATGGCTAGAGAGACATAATCTGGGTAGCCTGCATGGATGGTAATAGACAGGCCTTTTCCTTTTTAGCACTTATGCTCAATTTAATTAGTTATTTATTAGATGTATCTCCTGCATTTCCTCCAGGAACATAAGGTAGTTTACATAGTGCGCCCTTCTCCAGTATTTTTCTCACAACTACCCTGTGTGGTAGGTTGGCTGAGAGAGTCACCCGATGAGCTCTGGTGGTGAAAGTGTAGTTGAATTTGGGTCTCCCTTATTGCTACACCACCCTGGCTCTCACTAGAAAGCAGAGGATAAGTAAAAGCCAGTGTCTGTCTGTCTGTGTGTGTGTGTGTGTGAACTAATTGTTGCATTGCCCAGTTAAGGACAATGGTCTATCCATGATATTCTAGGTTTAGCCAGCAACCTTTGATGGAATTATAAAGGCACAGTCTGTTTTTCATCATTTCTGCCTTTATATAAATGGAATTATATGAGGAAAACATGCTGGGGAAACAAAAGCTGAATTCCATCTATTTTGGCTTCTCATCATGGGGTCAGTTTATGCCAAACTAAGGTTTTGTTACACATGAGCTAATTTGTTTTTGCTATATTATGTGGCATAGGTTCAGTGCAAAATACTCTAAGCTGTTTGTTCCAAGTACATTTGGATACTTATGACCTGGACTATATTGGCCAAACTGTCAGATAATAACTATGTCTATCCCTAGGGCATTAGATAAGAAGAACCTGTGGTGTCATCAAGGATTCTGACTCTATGGATAAGACAAACTGTCATAATGTCATAATAAAAATATGTCATGATAACAATATTTAAAAAGAGGAGCTGCAGTATGTTCTCTAATTATACTAGAACATTAGCATTACAACAGAAATTACAGACAATAATGACTTCAATGTTAGTTCAAACCAGCTGTCTTATCATTTCCTGATTTCTCCTTGTCACTTCACCCCATCTCCCTTTTCTAACTTGAGAATATAAATGAAATGCTGTGCAATTTTATGACTGATAAGCATAACCTTTTCTTTCTTCATTCACCTGATTGTTGTTGCCTTTATCTAACTGGAGGAGAAGGCAATAATGTGGTAGCAACCCTCTGAGAGTCTGTGTGAAATTTATAAATTTATTCCATGCAATTTTAAAGTATATTGCCTTTCACTTGATCCAGATCGGAAGATGAAAGGTCATGTACTGTGTTAAGGCTACTTTTCATCTTTCCGTTATTCCTTTACAAATGCATCTTGAATGAGTGTCAATACTTCTAATTGGCGGGATGCAGATGGTGGCCTGCTAAGTAGTCTATAGACTGGAGATCCTAGCTTGCACAGAATAATGTTAGCATGCTTAGCATAAAGCTGGGCTTTGATTGTACTTGTGATATACTGGCTAAAATATGCCAAAATTTGCTGGTACTTTTGTATTGTTAGAAGGGAATGCTGCAAGCGGCATAAGGCTAGTAAGCCAATATACACCTCTTCTATTTTATTAAAAAGCTTTGTGTGAGAGAATCAATTTACCAAATCTATGACGGCAAGCAAAGATCAATATCTGTGGTCCCATCTGGTGATGACTATGGCACATGGAAACTTGCAATTTGGAATGTAAGAAGAATAAATGATAAAGAGTATGAATTACCACATGAAATTAAAGTAAGAAAGAAAGCAAGTATGTTCTATGACCGTGAAACTAAGAGAAGAGCAAAGGATGTAATTGATCTGAATAAAGGTAGTCTATTATTGTGGAGTGATGAATACAGTGAAGATGTGGGTTTAAGTATTTGTATGCATATACAGGCATAAGAATGAATATAAATTGAAAAGGATGACTGATTTGATAGTTTATGGTGGAAGTTTGACAAAATTAGTGAATTATACAAGGATAATGAGAAGTCCTAAATGTGAGACAGACTATTATTTAATAGGTCAAGACTAGGTCTTGGGAAAAGTGGGCACTGAAGAATGAAGGAAACTATAGTCAAAGTAGAATGTTACAGAAACAGTAAGTACAAGTCCTGTATGAAAAAGTATTAGAAAATAGATTCATCCCCCAAATAATAATTGGGCATGGAAGCTACTTCAAATAATGTGAAAACTATGCTGTGTGCCCAATAACAAGAGACAGGCACAGAAGGAATCAATCTATTTCTTTGGTGTGTTCCTAGTGGAACATCAAATGCCCAGTTGAGACTAGAAACAGGAATGCCTCAAATTCAGGTTAGGGCCTGGAAGATGATGCTAACTTTTTGGTTGAAAATTCAATTCTTCCCAGCTGGTTTGTCCCCTCTAGTTCTGACTGATAACTTTTTGTCTCCTTGGAAACAAGCGATAGAGCACAGGCTGGCTTCATATGGGCTTTCGCCGTTGTTCTTAAAATCTTTAGATTACAATCAAGCCAAGCAACTGATTATCAATAGAATAAGGGATATGGAGTACCAGTTAGAAGTTAATAGGATACCTTTTCACAGTAGATATTGGATAAGATGGGGTACACGGGGACTAGCAAGTTATCTGAAAGACCTAATCTTTCCTAAGCTTAGAATAGCATTTTTTAGGGCTAGATTTAGTATCCTTACTTCAGCACTTCTGCAAGGCAGGTATAATAAAACCACCTTAGCAGAGAGAATTTGTACATGTGGCAACAAGGAGGTTGAAAACATCTCACATGTTGATCAATATATATATCGATCCTCTAATAGAAAGATTTCTAGGGAGACCAGACAGTTTTTACGAGAACCATCTTCTTCAGGACTCAAATTCAGCCATTATCTGTGCAGTAGCTAAATTTTGTGCTGCCTCAATGATAATAAGGCAAAATTGGTTAAAGAAGTAAGGATTTTTGCTCATATTTTTATCTCTACCAATATCTTACTTAGTTATAATTTAATAATTTTTAGAGGATATATATTTTATAGCATAGGTTTAATATATGGGATCTATTAATGTTTAGGTAAATAAATATGTTATAATTGTAATAGGGATTCATAGATTATACTATAATTGTTTTATTTCACCTAAATAATTGTTTTATTTTACTCTTGTTTATATACAATTGTACTCATTTGATTTAGTCCGATTCTATCTGTTACCTTTTATTCTGACTTTTGTTAATTTTGGGTTGCTGGTCATTGAATGAATAAACATTACTTTACTTACTCTTTGGTGTGTTTCCTTGCTATTAAAATGTTATGAGGTATCTTCTGCCCCCAGCTTTGTCATCTCATGCCTGTGGAAACATAAAGGGGCCCGCATACATACGGTCAGGTTTCCAAACCTTAGAGACATCTATGCATATAAAATAGTTTCCCCTACATAGCTATCCCCACCAATGCATGAATGGGCAGAACTCAGCAGTAAGGGAAATGATACAAGAGTAGAGCCTGTCCTTCCTCTTTATACAATTACAGTCACATAGAGTATAATATCCAAAAAGAACTATAAACATCCTAAATGTATACATAGTATTGTTCATACCATATAAACCATTAGTTTTTTTTACTTTTAGTTACCCAGGCTTTCTTCTCCCAATTTAAGTGAGGTTAATTGAATCGATCTATTTACAGCACACATGCTCCTTTGGATTCTTCCCCAACTTTTTTTTCCGTCTCAGGATTTACTCTAATATTTGATTAGAAATTTTAGCATCCTTAAGAAATCTCTTTCTCTAAAGCCTCTTCTCTTCAACTTACCTTGAAAGGAAATTTAATTTTTCTTGCCTAAAGCTAAAACAAATTAAAATTAAAAACACAGAATTGAACAATACTGTGAACATCTTAAGAACAGAAGGTGTAGCTTAGCAACCATGCAGCCTTACATGTCAAGAAGGTTTAGTATGAATATTTTAAAATCCATTTTAAAATAATAGAGCCAAATATTCAGGTATAAAAATGAATTAAACTGGGAAATATAAGTCTGTCTTACTTAACTAGTTACAGTATCACCTACTAGAATAGAAATTAAGAAAAGTTAACCTCTTGGCCAAGACAAATTTGGCAGTTTTAGTTTTATCTACTTGCTCATATGTTTCATCCAGTTCCCAAATCAGTTTACAATAATAATAATAATAATAATAATAATAATAATAATAATAATAATAATAAAAAATTAAAATTAACAGTTAATATGCATATCTGGACATATTTCTCCTGATGGCACTTTTCCTCAATAAATACCTTTATAACAAAGGGATTGTGTACCTTTTCTTGATATGTGTGTGTGTGTGTGTGTGTGTTTCTGATTAATGTACAAGCATTTGTGTGTACATTTTCTTAAGGTATTTTGAAAGTTCTTCAATGTTCATTGGCAAACATAAAGTAACAGCTGGCCAATTCCATCTTCCTGACATGACATTTACTGACAAAACTCTCTCAGGGATGCAGCTGAACTATACAGTATCAGAAAGAGGCATTTTGTAGAGATTCTTCTATTTATGCTGAACTTTTTTTCCCATTCATTAATAAAATGTCTTAACCTATCACTAATAAAAATGGGTCGGAAAGGCACATTGATAGATGGAGAGAGTAAGATCAGCTTCTTGTTAGGGATACATACAGCAGTGACAACGAATCCATTTTGGAATCCACTTTGCAGGAAAGATTTGTGATTTGATAATTTTTTCCCTGAGGGTTCTTTGCAAAGATTTGTTCCTTTTTACTTTTTATTCTTCCTGTAATGAGTTATGCAAGGAAGATGGACCCTTGCAGACAGCCCTAAACTGTTATTAGTAGGGAGACCATTTTTGCTATTAAAAGAAAGAAAATACCATCTCAGGCTATCATGTATGCCATCTCATATGTTTTCAAAGGCAAGACAGGTTTTTGTTCAGGGGAGGGCAAAGACTAGCTGGAATTTGCTCATATTAGTGTTCATCCTACTATTGATTCACTGTGAGTAAAACTTTTACATTTGCTCCAGGCAAGACTCATGACTAAGTTCTTTTCTATCCTCCTTCTCATGAACTGTTCCACTAAGACTAAAGATGAAATGTGTTCCCTTGCTTGTAAGATGGAAATTCTTAAAAGGCCAACCTTTTGCGATGTAGACGGATATTTCTTTTATATGGCCTTCATTCTCTCTAAGTTAATCAACAGTCATGATACAGTAATTAAAGATGCATTCAACATGTTTAATTCATTAAAATGCTTATCTGAGTGTGTAACAGACTGTCGTTTACCAATCGCAAGATCAGCAGTTTTAAGTGAAATGTTGGAATATAGTCCAGTAGCATATGACTCTGCCAGCTCATCTTACTCTGAATTGTATAATTTATGGGACTTTCGTTTAGCATTCCTCAAGCATACCTGACAAGATACAGACATAAGCAATAAGTCTCTTTTTTAGGTTTGCTTCCCCTTTCCTCAAACTGGCTCCCTGATACATTTCTGTTTACAGTACAGATGAGATGCAAACCCTGAACCCTCATGGCAATTACAGTGGACAGTCTTCTTATCCTACTAAAGACAGCTATGGGAACCATCATGCAGGATTTGGGAGGAGCTCATTTATGGTCTACATTGTAAATGTAGACCTTTAATAAAGTTTACCTGTTGGAGATCATTAATTACATTCTACTATTCCTACTCCTTAATTCCACTCATTGTTGGTCTCTCCCAACATAATATATACTATATTGCTATGCTGACATATTCTATTTGTGCAAGAAGACTTAGTTGACATCTTATGTTTGTCTACCTTGCACGTCAAGGTTAGGATGACATTATCAATGGTCCAAAGAGTTCTAAAGAATGAATGTTCTGACTCTCATCTAGTTAAAATGGTGCACTCATTCTTAAAATACGGATATTATCCATTGAATATAGTCACTTTGGGAAATCCATGTGCAGCTCAATTATTTGACATATATACAAGTTCCTTGGTTGCCTGGAGTAACCTGGAATAATAGAGTATTGTTTTTAATTAAAAACATAAGCTAATTATGTCTCAAATTTGCCTAAATTTTAAGACATAAAACTTGTCTTCACATAATGAAGAAATGATCTTATTGAAGCAACAAATATTTCTGTGGCATGTCCCCAGATGGTTTTGCCATGTGACATTTCTGAAACCTTTTCCTGAAACACCAACTTTCAATTTTTTCATCCCTATATTTAATTTGTCTATAATTCTCAGGATTCTTTTTCCAAACAAGACAGCAAATTGTTTCCATACATCCTTTATTGCTACCTATCAACAGATGTTCATAGCTATTTCATAAATCCTTCACGTTTGTTTAAAGTGGAATTTATATCAAAGAGGAAAATAACCGTCTATAATTCAGATTTGTAAAAATTAAGATTATTTTCAAGTAGCTAGTTATAACTTTATCCCTTCCTCCTTCAAAACCACCACCCTCATATGTAATTCTCACATTCTAAAATATTTCAGTTCGTTCTTTAACATATTTCTGTAGAAAATACAGCAGCAGCAAATGTCCCTGTGTGACAAATGGAAGATGGGCCCTTGGCCTAATGTCTGTTTTGCTCTTTGAAAGCTACAAAGAGTAACATGTGGCATCTTTAATTAAAATGTAGTATATTTAAAGCATTTTAGATTGTGTGAGTTGACATGTTCTGATATAAAACCTGAAATGATTACCTTAATATGCAGGAACAATCTGTTTTCTTCTGCTTCAAATGCTTCAAATAATAATAATAATAGTAATAGGTGCCTTGGGTGCAATCCCAAAACATCTGGAGTACCACTTGAAGACCATCAGCATTGACAAAATCACCATCAGTCAATTGCAAAAGGCAAGTTTACTTGAAACAGCTTATATCCTGCGAAGATACCTTTAACACCATCAAACAACAACATCTGCCTATCCCAGTCCTTGGGAAGGACTTGATAGGTGGATAATAATGCCAAACCCAGTCTGAACATCTGGCTGATTGTGCGACCAACCATAAGATGATGATGATGATGATGATGATGATGATGCAAAGAAACTGAAGAAACAGTGGACCACCTAGTTAGCTGCTGCAAAAAGATCACACAGACTGACTACAAACAATGGCATGACAAAGTAGCAACAATGGTGCATTGGAATATCTGCAAGAAATACCATTTGCCTGCAAGCAAGAACTGGTGGGACCACGAAACAGACAAAGTACAGTGTTAGAAAATGAAGAAGCTAAAGTGCTTTGGGACTTTAGAATTCAAACAGACAAGCACCAGCCACACAACACCCCAGATTTAACAATTGTTCATAAGAGAGACAAAAAAGTCTGGATAGTGGACATTGCAATACCTGGAGACGGCAGAATAGAATGGAAAGAACTGGAGAAAATCACAAAATGCAAAGACCTGCAAATAGAAATAGAACAACCTTGGCAAAATAAAGCAAAGATAGTACCAATAGTAATAAGTGCCTTGGGTGCACTTCCAAAACATCTGGAGCACCACTTGAACACCATTGGCATTGACAAAATCACCACCAGTCAATTGCAAAAGGCATCTTTACTTGGAACAGCTTACATCCTGTGAGAATACCTTTAATATTATTAAACAACAACATCTGCCTATCCCAATCCATGGGAAGGACTCGATAGGCAGACAAAATGCCAAATCCAGTCTAAACATCTGGCTGACTGTGCGACCAACCGTAATAATATCTAGCATTATATATCAGTTTCTACAGATATGTTTCTACATATATTGAAATAAAAAGATTAATAAAAGATTTTTGCTAGCTTAGTTAGTCTTACTTTGCTCATTCTCTTCTGCTTTGGTTACTATAGTTACTAGGTTAATCACAATGCAGAGAGCCATTTCTAATTACAGTACACTATATGCCAGCATAAAATTAATTCCTTGGGTATCTTAAGTCACAAACAACTTGCAGCTTGTTCTTTGGCATTTTATTACCACAGAACCTGAAGTAATGTATTAGCACATCAAATCAAATCAAATCAAATCAAATCTTTATTACGGTCATAGACCAGCATATATCAGCACATCCTTTAAAGTTGAATTAAAAAATAATAAAATTACTGTATGACATGTATTGGTGCTTAAAATCTATTATGGTGAATTTCCTTGTGAGAAACCATGCTTGAAATTGTAGCACAAGATGGTATAGGATTTGAGTTTTTTTGGTGCAATATTCCAACAAAGTGTTACTGCCCACTTATGGAGTCCCTATAACAGAGTAGCAGCAGTGACAATGTAATGCACATTATTCTGTCATTAGCATGTGTTCAATTTCATCTTCATGATGTCTAATAATCAGTGCAATATTTGGGAAGAAGATGGTTTTGTTATGTTTAATTTAAGATTTATCATAGTTGCTATAAAAACCCTGTAAAAAGAGATTTGTCCACCTAGGGTAAATGCACTGTAGGGATCTGAGCAGGACTACTTCAAATTCAAATTTGTTATCAACTGTATGGCACAAAAGTGGCTGATTTGGCATTGCCATTTATGGGCACCCTTGCAGATTGTGCTACTTTATTTGGACTATTGCTTACTTGCTTTTGTTTGACACATTCACAGTGCTGCTGGAATTTACTTACTTACTTACTTACTTATTTATTTATTTGTGTAGGATTATCGTAGGGATGATGAGTGCTTTGTTTCTCTGTTGACCTCCATATGACATTTACAAAATCTGAAACCTGGTACTGGGACATAAAATGGAGACTATTTAAGGCACATACATTCCATTAATTTATTTCTCGTTTGGCTAATTGGCAAAAGATTAACTCGAATTTGGCCAAGAAACAACGAAGTATGGAGCTTTCCAAGAATATATGAGAGCAGATAATGTATCCATAACAAAGACTTGGAAATAGACACATGGAACAATAAAAGTAATGCCCAGTAATGCCTGGCCAACTCAAGATCCCAGGCCTGCACACTCCCAAGCCTCTTTTTTGTGGGAGGTGTGCCTTAGCTAATCCCATTATCATATTACAGTAATATAATAACCAAAAAGTGGTGACGTGGTTTCCTGTCACTTTTGAATAAGAAATAATGCAAACATGTTTTAATTTCTAAAGCAGGCTGAATATAGTTTCCCACCCTAAATTAAGGTGCATGTGGGGGCACACCATAGAATCCCAGCCCCACCTACTTTGCTTCATACATTTCTCTGCTCTCTGTCTCTCCCTCTGGCCTCCATTTAAGTGGAGCTCCTGAAGTGGAAAAGTTGCCAAACTCTGAGGAGCAGTGGTGTTAAACTGGGGGTTATTACCCAAGGGGGGGGGGATTTTGGGCATATCCTGGGGGTAATGGATCAATTTGTAATTGCTTGTTTGTAAGTTAAGGATCCAGTTTGCTGGTGAGATGCTTATGTACAACAAATCACATTTTGAAATTTGCACATAACATGAAGTAAACCACTGATGAAGCCATACTGTTTCTTTAACTATTCTCATGGGACAGTTTGCACAGTATTCACTAACAAGCAGTGATGTCTAAATTTTGACTTTTAACTTGCATTGAGTTCTAAAAATGTAAATCATTTATTGTTCAATAATGCTAACTATTGTGTTTTATCCTAAAAATAAACATTTACTTTCTTAAATAATTCTTCCGTTTGTAGATGCTTGAATAAAAACATAGAGCTATATACTATGGATTTTAGTGATAACAGAATGCCTAATTAAAATGTGTCATTTGCATTTTTGACTGTAATGAAATACTTTGACACTGATCCAGGAGAGGTATTTTTTATAACCTGAGAATATCAGCACAATCACAATGCTTTGCAGCTTGGTTTTAAACTGAGCTGTATTTTGTAATTTAATGGAAAATGAATTTTTAAAAATTAAATGGTATTCTTCCAGAGATTGTATCTATGTCATCATATAATCATTCCTCTGATTAAAGTGCTATCTTATCCAAAGTAAAATGCCACCTCAGTGTTCTATACAGTGAGATTATATTCCAATTTAAACAGCTTAAAACTCTCCAATTTAAGCTTGTGCTGGGTACTGCCTTTTCCGGTATGTTTTTTCAACTTCCAGACTAGTCTACAACCCTGGCATTTCCTGGTTGCCGCCTATTCAAGTACCAACTAGGACTAACATCATCAGATAAAACAAGACAAGGTCACATGCCCTTAAAAGATTATAATTTCCCCATTTTGCAAATTCAGCATTGTAGCTCAGGGTTGGACTGTGGAGTCCTTAGTGCTGTCTGAGCTTAGTTGTTTGCTTGCAGATGTTTCATTACTCAACTACATAACATCATCAGTGCTAGTGAGTGTGGGGTTTGCACCCTGTTTACATACAGTAGCTTGCCTTGCCAGTGTTGGTAGTTCCTTGATTAGGGTACTGTTTTCTGCTTGATTGTTTATCTGGTGTTAATCCCTTCCAAGCCTATACCCTAAGGCTTATCCCTGCTATATCAAGGTTCTTCAATCTCAGTAACTTTAAGATGGGTGGACTTCAACTCCCAGAATTGCTGGCTGGGGAATTCTGGGAGTTGAAGTCCACCCATCTTAAAGTTGCTAAGGTTGAGGAACCCCGTGCTATACCCTAATCCCTGCTAAGCCAATACCCTAATCGAGGAACTACCAAGGAGAAAATGACACTGGCAGGGCAAGCTACTGTATATAAAAGTCTGCAAGCCAACAACCAAGCTCAGAGAGCACAAAGGACTCCACTTGATTATGTCTTGCAATTATGGCAAGTATAAATATGATAAATACATAAATAATGCTTCAATTAAATACTTTATATAAATCTTTCTTCTATATCAATTCAGAAAGAAAATAAGATCAATATTAATTTGTAGACATATCCTTTAGATAACTTTCATTGTATTTTTAAGCTTTATTTCTTGAAAGGATCTCAAGAATGTTTTAATGCTCCTGACAGCTGTTTTAAGGCCAATGTGAGAGGAGCCTGTTTATTAATTATTGCAACTCTATCACCTTTAGGGTATAAATACTTCTTAACATTTCTATGCTTTATTTTCAGAATTTTAGAAAAATAAAGTTTGAATTTCCTGAGTTGTTTCACGAGAATTATTTCATGGTAACTCCTCTCTAAGGGGACGCGGTGGCACAGCGGCTTAATGACGCTGAAAGTTGCCGGCCAGAAATGGCTGATGCTTCGGCGGTTCGAGTCCAGCCTTTGCGTTAACAGGGTGAGCTCCTGTTTCCTCCCCAGCTCCTGTCGACCCAACAGGTCAAAAACTTACGTGAGTAGATAAATGGGTACTCTCACTCCGGTGGGAGGAAAAATGCTGGCAGCGCCTTGCACAGAGAGATGGGACCAGTTGCCAGTAAGCGCGAAACCGCGCTCGCCCGAAAAGGGCGCGAAGCAACGGAAACCCCGCCTCCTGCGCTTGCCAGCTGGGCTCTGCTCTAGGAAGGAGGCTCTGGCAAACCACTTCCGAAAAACAATTGCCTTGAAAACTGCAAGGATTCATCCAGGCAGTCACTGCAGGGTCAGTAATGACTGAGTGCAGACAAAAAAAAAAAAAAAAACTCCTCTCTGAAATATGTACATATGTATGTGTGTGTGTGTATATATATATATATATCCATAACCTATATATACACACACAGTATGTGTGTATGTGTATCTATATCTATCTAGTACTGTACAAAAGTTTTAGGCAGGTGTGAAAAAATGCTGTAAAGTAAGAATGCTTTCAAAAATATATTTTGTAATTGTTTATGTTTATCAATTTACAAAATGCAAAGTGAGCAAACAGAAGAGAAATCCAAATCAATATTTGGTGTGACCACCCTTTGCCTTCAAAACGGCTTCAATTCTTCTAGGTACACTTGCACACAATTTTTGAAGGAACTCGGCAAGTAGGCTGTTCCAAATGTCTTGGAGAACTAACCACAGATCTCTTGTGGATGTAGGCTGCCTCAAATCCTTCTGTCTCTTCATGTAATTCCAGACAGACTCGATGATGTTGAGATCAGGGCTCTGTGGGGACCAAACTATCACTTCCAGGACTCCTTGTTCTTTACGCTGAAGATAGTTCTTAATGACATTGGCCGTATGTTTGGGGTCATTGTCCTGCTGCAGAATAAATTTGGGGCCAATTGCATGCCTCCCTGATGGTATGGCATGATGGATAAGTATCTGCCTGTATTTCTCAGCACTGAGGACACCATTGATCCTGACCAAATCTTCAACTGCAGCCCCAAACTTGCAAGGAACCTCCACCATGCTTCAGTTTCCTTGGCCAACCACTGCATCTGTGGTCCTCAACATTGGCCATTTCTTTGTGCTTCTTCAAAACAGCTTGAACAGCACATCTTGAAACCCCAGTCTGCTTTGAAATGTTTGCCTGGGAGAGACCTTACTGATGCAGTATAACTACCTTGTGTCTTGTTGCTGTGCTCAGTCTTGCCATGGTGTATGACCTGTGACATGAAACTGTTTCCCACAACCTTACTTTAGTGGCAGAGTTTGGCTGTTCCTCACCCGGTTTTAAGCCTCCTACACAGCTGTTCCTGTTTCAGTTAATGACTGTGTTTCAACCTACATATGAAATTGATGCTCATTAGTACCTGCTTGGTATAATTGGTTAATCATACACCTGACTCTAATTCTACAAGATCCCTGACTTTGTGCAAGTGTACAAAGTGTGCAAGTGTAAGAATTGATGCTGGTTTGAAGCCAAAGGGTAGTCACACCAAATATTGATTGATTTGATTGAGATTTTTCTTCTGTTTGCTCACTTTGCATTTTGTAAATTGATAAACATAAACTATTATAATATATATTTTTGAAAGCATTCTTACTTTACAGCACTTTTTCACACCTGCCAAAACTTTTGCACAATACTTTATGTGTGTGTGTATGTATTAGTAACACTTCCTTAGTTTATATTAATATGAATATAAATGTTCCAGAGTAATTTTATTGTCTTTCCTGTTCAGGATTCAGAAGATAGTTAGTAAATCTGAGATTAGTACCTCTTGTAAATACCACATTTCATTGTTTTAGCCAAGCCTTTCTTAAATTTGTGGCTGAAATGTAGTCCAAAGGGATAATAAGGAGAGGAGTTCACTAGTCCTATTATTCTGGTATATTAATTTGATTTCAAGGAAGAGATTCATGTGACCCTTGGAAGAATTTCACTTGCAAGCAACCCTGAGGGAAGTCAAAGAGCAGCATAAATCTGAAAAATGGGTATCTCCTCCAGGTGAGTCCTAATGATTCTGCTGGGAAGGTCTAACCTTGCCAGTGTTAACTTCACGTTTTCATAATATCTTTACTCCAGCAGCCTCAGTTGCTTTTCCTGTCATGGACCCAGAAGGACAGTAGATTTCCATAAATCTTTTTTTCTAGCTGTGTCCTCTTTAGGAGAATTGATCACTTCAAGCTCTTCCCAGACAATTAGCTGGAATGTCATTGTCTCTTGAAAGCCCTGATCCTGAAGACAAATCAAGTCATACTCATCAGTATACGTATCAGAAGCAGACATGAAACTAATACTTCTATTTCATCTTTGTGTTCTGGAAGGATTTTGGCTGCTAGTATTTAAGTACCTATCCAATATTTTGTATTCTAAAGAACAGTAATGAAATTGTGGTATTAGCATTTAAAAATATTAACAACGTAGGGACATGTGGTGAGTGTGTACAGAATAGCTGGCATGACTGGCATTGCATATTCATACTTGATGGTTTGCTGTTAGGTTATTTATTTATTTGTTTATTTAATTAATTTTTTCAGCTGCCCATCTCCCCCCAATGGGGGAACTCTGGGTGACTCACAATAAATATTAAAAACATAAATATACATAAATACATAAAACATTAATTAAAACATTACTAATTAATTACTAATTAATCTGTACTATGCTTCTGAGTGTGCAGTATTAACTTGTTAAGACATACAAATTGGTTTGAGGTGAGGATAGGGATTAGCTGTTACAGTGATAAGTAAGAATTCTCTAAACTATGGCAAGAATTTATTGAACAGTTTATGAGGGGAAGAACAATACTGGGTGGTCTTCTACATAAAAGCTTTCCTGCAGGTATTAGTAATAGAAAAGACTTCAACATTTGACCATCTATGCTGGCTGGTTAGCATAAGGCTAGCTTGTAGTTTTAATTATAGTAGTATGAATTGCTTGTATTTTGAAGGTGCTGCTTTTATATCTTATTATATTTTGTTTGTGCTTAATATTAGTCATTTTCATTGGAAGAGAAAGCCAGCACACAATTTTTAGCAGTATGTCATGATAAAGGTTTTTCTAACAACCAAGAGGCTTGCTCTATTCATTCTGGTTGTAGAGGTGTAAATTGGAAATGTGTTGTTCAGCTGATCCCCAGAGTTAGTCAGAGAGTGAAGCAAAATTCTCACTATAAATCTGCTAATGCTTTCTTAGAGGTGAGTATGTAGACAGCTTATTTTGGGCCAGGATGATATTGCTGCTGAACTGGCATCCTCATTGCTTTCTGCCACAACGTATGCTTGCACAGATTCAACTTTCCAGTTTCTAGTTTCCAGTGTGTGCTGGAAAGATTGTCTTCCCCTAAAGGTTTGCAGTTAAAGGTCACTGTACTTACTGAAAAGGAAGATGACCCTGAATTTAAGATACCTCCTCCCAATTAAAGATCAGGTAGGAAAAGAAATGCATATACATTCTGATAAAAATTTGTAAAATGTCCAGCTTCCTCATCTTATCACTTGCCAACTCCAATCCAACTCTCTTAGAATATTTCTTTTCATAAGCCATTTAGAATATAGATTAAATTTAAGGGTAATTAGCTTTACACAACATTTTAAAAATTAATGCTGTGAACCTGAATTTTTTTCTTTCTCTAGACATTTTTTATATTTAGGACCAATAACAAATTTTAGTAGGTTCTTGCTAGGTGCTGTTACCAGCTTTGCTGCCATTAGGACTTTCATTTGGCACTGCTTGCTGTTGATGTATTATTCCTTTGGGGTGTGGGGGTGGGAGGCATTTTCCCCTATACAGTTCAGCTTAGCCAGTCCTAAAATGACTACATATGCAGCTGAAATATCTGGGTCACTTATTATTAATTTTTTTTTAAGGGGAATCTCAAGAAATGGACTAAACTGCCTCTAGAGTAAACTTGCCTGAAGTTTCCCATGAAACAATGAGGAAATTAAAATGTTTATCTGAATCTTCTGGTGGAAACTGTTTTGTTGGTGAGAATAAATGTAAGAGGCCTTGATTTTTTGTCTTCATGGAGGCAGAGGACTAGGGCACATGCCACTTACTGCCAGCTTTGCCTCTGCCTATTATAAGATGTCTGCTCTACCTTCCCCAGTAGGCACTGGTTTGTCAGGATTTTCTCATGGGAAGAAATTCATCTCATTATCTGTACAACATTATTATGTCTAGCTTATGTAGCTCATGTAAACAAAACAACTTGTGACTGTGTGTTGTGCACGTATACTGCTATTTACTGCCACCTATTGGCATGTGTATGCTAGCTATCCAGTGGGGGGGGGGGGTACATGTTGGCAATATAATGGGAGGGCTATATGCCCAGCCTTTCAGTATAGTTTAATCCATCATGTAGGTTTTATGGGTTATGTGGTTGTAACTAATAACCAAGTAGTGTACCTCTTCTCTGAGAGTTTTTAGCTAGAGACTTTGTGGTGGATAAGTCTTGGATGCTAAGTTTTATGAGAAGAAGTTTGTGTTGTTATTTCCTATATTTTGTATGCAACTTGTATTTTATGGAGTTTTGCATTTTTATCAATAAAACCAGTTAGTATATATTTTCTGACTGGATTTCTTTGGAGAGCAAAATATGGACATTGCATTTTGCAAGCTCTCATGCTGATGTGTATTTTATCTGAGAGCAGAGTTTTTTGGGAGCTTTGCTGTGCTCTGCACAACATGGTTTTCTTTGGAATGACGCTGTATTTTCAGCCTTAGTAACTGTTGTTTTGTTCAATGGAATTACACTAACCTCCTTGAGGAACTCCCAACCTTTCTCTGCATAATTGGTTCCACTGTCAAACTGCTCTTATTGTTAGGAAATCTCCCCATGCTCTTGACATTCAATTGGAATTTGCCTTCATATAACTTAAATCCATTATTCCATGTCCTGAATTCTGGAATGAGAGAGAACAGGTCTTAAAACTGCAGAGGTCACAAAACACTTAATTTAACATATGGCAAACTCTTCAGAACATGACAGGAGTTCTAGCAGCTGGATCACTGAACCTAAAGGCCTTTTCCTTTCCAGGAATAAAGTTAACATACGCTAGCTTGCATGACCGGATTAGGATTAAACAGATGGCAATTTGCAAATGAGAGTATTAAAAACTGCTTCCAGATATTCTTTAAACTACACACACATGTTGCCCTATTTCTTATGATAATGCTATTTCTGTGGTTGAAGATTTACTAGGACTGTGCAAAACTGTTCTGATCCAGAGAAGAGTTTTCTGTGCAAGTCTTACAAAGGATGCAAGTTTTCAAATGGGCCAGGATGATTTGCAAACTACTTCTTTTGAAAGCTGTGCATAGTTGAAAAAAAAGTAAAAACCAAACAAACATAATTACCATCTGTGTGTTACACTAGGATGAACATTCGGCAGGGCTGGTACCTTAATTATGTGCTTAAAGAATTCTGTATACACTATACCAAGGCAGAACCATGACCTGGCAAATTTCTAGGAGATTTTTATTTATTTGTTTATTTTTACCATGTATACCCTGTCTTTTTGCTGTAGGCACTCAAGGTCCCTAGCTACCTAAATAAACAATATAACAAAATTAATTAAAGTTACTATAAACAAAATTAAACTAAAAAGCTGAGGCTAAAAGCTTTAACTCCATCCTTTAGGGCAGAATGTGTAAGTGTTGTACACAACTATAGAGCATAGCTTGGGAACAGTATAAAAATCTCAATAGTACATCAACTACTTTGATCAGAATATGTTTAAATAAACACATTGAATGTATTTGAGAACTGCACGTAAGGGTTTCTGAACAGCAGGGAGAAGAGCAGCCATCCCTTATGACATGCTGATATATTTCAACTAAATTTTGTTTAATATTTCTAGTACTTGCTCATATTACTTGTCAGCCATTGATATTGTTTAAAATACGTTGTGCTAAATATCCTACTTGACCCAGAAGATTATATCAACTATAATATTGTTGGAGTTGTACAACATTTTCTTATTATTTCATCAGTAATGTCATCTCTTGTATGGAAAACAGGTCTCCTTTTACAGGGGTGTTTGACAACACATGGGCCTTTTCTATGCACCAACACTTCAATCTGTACAACTATTTTTTTTTAATTAATGTAAGATTGGTGTACCTGGAGAATCATCTTTTCTGATTTGAGCCTGCTCACTAAATGGGTTCACAAACCATGATGTGTGCATTGACTTAACCAATAATTGTCTGACTTAATACTCATGTACTTAATACAGTACATGAAACAAGTCATTAAGGTATCCAGCTTCCTATTTCAACCTCATATTTTGTTGGAATAAAAGAAAGGATTTTCTCTGTTCACTTGCCCAAACTTAGAAACCTGTGATTCATTTTGCTTCCCCCTGTTAGCCTTCTTTTCTATTATTTAAATCTTACTGTTCAGGAAGAACTTTGTTTTTAAAGTATAGATTATATTGCTTCACCTTGCTATAACTGAGATGTTATTATTCTGATTTTGTCCTATTTTCTCTGGTGGTGTTTTGAATTGTTTTTATTGCTGAGTTGATGTTTTTATTTTGTTTTTATTACAGTTTTATGAGCCATCTTGAGCTGTATAATGAAAGGCTATATAAGCATTTAAAGTAAATCAGCATGGACTTTGGAGCTACTGTAATATAGTGGCTGAGGATCTCTTGGTAGCCAAAAGATTGGAATAAGCAATTTATGAATGAAAAAATAATTTTAGTCTTATCTGTGCCATGAATTTGTTAAAGTGGTTAGGCATGCCTTTTTTCCCCTGAGGTGTCTGCTATAAGAGAGCGATAATATTGATTTATACCACTAGATTATTTTAAACATTATAAGACAGTAGAGATGAAGCATCTGAAATACTCAAAATCCTATATAAATTATCCTCTTTTATGTCAATGACACAGTCTTCCTAGATTTGTTTTTATTGCCCAGCATAGAAGCAGACCTTTAGTCTTGATCTGGCTTTCTACAGATTAAAAAATGAATATGTAATCTAGTTCGGTAGATTTTATTACAGTATCCTTCTGGAGTTCTTTTGTTAAGAGTGGTGATTCTTTGGTCAACAGCTTTGCATATTAACTGAGGCAATTTAAAATGATGAGCTTTCTAAAATATGTTATATTATTTCTTGTAAAATGAGAGCCGTGAAGTAAATATAGGTGATGAGTGTAGAAACAGAAAGAATGAACTTTGTGAAATTATACCCATCTTTTTCAGAGATCTAGCTTTTCTGTTCTGTTTTGCTTTGCTTTCTAATAGATTTCTGTTCTGAAGGAAGATTTATCATTTGAAGAAACATGGTAGATAAATATCATGGACCAGTCCTTAAGGGAGAATAGTTTCCTTTTATGTGTTTTCCTAGGCCAGAGTGATTGATTAGATTGCAGAAGAGCTGAATCCAAGCTGCTTAGCCTGAACAGTTACTGCTTATTCTAACTTCTTTCTCTGATTTCTTTGAATGGCAGTATAGTTTGAGTCTGAGGGCAATTACTTCTTCCTCTGCACTTCCTCCCTTTGATCACCTCTTCTTTCATCTACTTGGTCCTCTGGCAGTCTTTCAGGTTAAATGATAGCTTGGCAGACATTTTTACTAACTGCCAGTTGAGGAATCATTTAGTGGTTTAAAATGATCTTGGCACTCATTCCGATGGATAGGAAAAGCGCTCCATGCGTTGTGTTTGTTTCTGGTTGCAATATACTGTAATTATAATTAGACAGAAACCTAGATGTGGTGATACTGAAAAAATCATTCACAAAACATGGTTATTACATACTATGTAATTTTATGTAAGATAAGATTACTTATGATAGATAATATACAATCAGTTTTGTCTGTTTGAGGCTCATCAAATATATAGTGTGTAGCCACAGATTTTTCTATGGGGTTCGAACTCTCTAGTGGGAATTGAAGTCATGGGCCATCGCACTCTGAGGGACTATATAGTGCATTAGTTTTAGGAACTATCCAGGCCCTGGTGCTCAGCAGAAAGAATGTATAAGATCTATCTATCTATCTATCTATCTATCTATCTATCTATCTTTGAGAAGAAGAAGAAAAAATCACATAGAAAGTGCTTTAACAAAAAAGTGAAATACAACAAAGAAAAAAAACCATTGCTAATATGTCATTATAACAGTAAACAATTACAATTCTATATATACTTATCTAATGAAAATATTATTGAAGTACATATATATTTCTAATACATTTATATGAGTATCATTTTTTAACTTACTGTATTTTGTATAAATGAGTCCCATATTTCATTATACTGGTCCATACAAAGTCTACGTCTGTAGGCAATCTGCTTGTAAGTAGCAAGTGCAGTCAAGTCTTCAATCCATTGAATAAGTGGGGGCCATACATTTATCTTTCCAATGCTGCCATATCAGTCTTTTGGCCATAGTAAGGGCACAGAGGCCCCATTGACATTGTCTGGTTGTCAGGTGCCATGTACTAAGTATCTAGGTCAAAAGGATATTGTCCTCTGAAAATTTTAGCTTTTGTCGCACAATCATATTTATATAGTCCACTACTTTCTCCCAAAACTTGGTAAGTATAGGACATTGTAGAAACATGTCTTTTAAAAAAGCATTATCCTTATTACATCTCCAACAAAATGCTGTTTTTGACAATTCTTTTCTATACAACATAATGAAGTCCAATAAATTCTAAATATTATTTTTTTGTTGTGTCAATTGTAATTTGAGGTCCACTGATACCCTTGCTATAGAAGTTAAAACACTTTCCAATTGTCTAGACAATATAGAAACCTCTAATTCTTTATTCTGCTCATCCCTTAACATCTGCAAATTGATTTATACATACTAAATATCTATAAAACATAGTTCCTTGATTAGGGTATCGTTTTCTGCTCAATCAAGGAAGCCTAGGCAGAAGGCAAAAGATTAGCAGATCACATCCATGAACACCAACTAGCAGTTAGAAGACACAATGAAAACTCCTTAGTCTCATAACACATGGACAGACTCAACCATAGTTTCAACTGGAAAACTGAGCATCCTAGACCAAGCCAAATCCAAAAACACTAGGGAATTCCTGGAAGCTTGACAAATTCAAACAAATCATTCATCAATAGTCACAAAGAAATAAACCATATATACACACCATTCAAGAGAGACAATAAAAAAGCTAGGAAGGAAACAAAAAGACCAGAACACATCCTCTCCAGCAGCCAATACCCAGATAAGCAGGGATTAACCCCAGGCAAGCAATCAAGCAGAAAACAATACCCTAATCAAGGAACTACTAAGGAGAAAACCATATCCCAATCCAAACTGGCAGGGCAAGCTACTGTATATAAACAGGGAGCAAACCCCACACTCATTTGCACTGATGATGTTACCTAGTTGAGTAATGAAACATCTGCAAGCAAACAACCAAGCTCAGACAGCACTAAGGACTCCACAGAAAAAGAACATATTTGCTCTATTAGGGCACTATTCACTTGGCTTCCAAATACTGAATATAGCATTTTTTTCAGTTGGATTAGTTTATAACAACTTTGTTACTGTTGTAATTGTTATTTTGGTGTTTTTTTTTAAAAAAAAATTTAAATACTCAAATTATGTATATTTATTTTTTGGGGGGATGCATTATTTTATTTATTATTATGGCTGGGGGTGACTGAGAATACTTCTATTATGCCAAAGTTACCAAAGACTCATGATGATTGGCAACTGCCTAACATTATTTAGACAATAATTAGAAATATTTACAAAAATAAACTAAAATAAATAATAAAATCTAAGCATAATTAAACATTAACTGAAAATGTTTTTATCTTGTTTGTTTTTAATTCAAGCTAATTTGGAAAATGGTATGCAACTCAGGGTTGGTTTGAATGGTGTGGCTTATAAACCCTATACGTCCGTCCATCCATTAAGTGATAAACCATTACAATCAACAACCATATCAATAAAAATAATGATGGAAAAATGACTCACTAAATGTTTGACTCAGATAGAAGAAGATGGACATAAAAATATCTAGATACCAGTATGTTTATGTCTTTGTAGGTCAAAACCAGCAAAGTTTGCTGGAAATAGTCTTGTGATTACTCCATGCTATTCTTCCCTCCCACCTATTTATATTGTCCCAGCAGCGAGGCATTCTCTCAAAGGTTTTTAAAATTCTAATTCAGAGGTTTTCAAACTTTTTCAGGCTGCAGAATCTATTAATTAAATAATAAAAATAAAATCCCAGAACTTGATCAAGAGGCAAAGCTCTACTGAGAGAAATTGGCTGTGTTTGAATGATTTTTCCCCCTCTAGAATTCCACGGAACACAGTTTAACAAGTCCTGTCCCAAATTTTATCTAAGGTAATTAAACTTTTACTATAAAAATGCTGGAATGCATTAGTGACATATGAAACAGAGCTTAAGGTTAATCATCAGTTACTGTATAATAATGCAAATCCTAGTAAGTTTGTACCATCTTGGTAAAATTACTTTAAGTCATTTTAAGGGTGGATATAGAATAGGGATAGACAACATGATCCTTTTTTTTTTTTTTTACTTTCCCTTCAGGGTCCTACAATTGTCACGTTGGATCAATCTCTGTCCCAACTAAGAACCCATACTGCAAAAATCTGAGCCTTCCTCATGAGTGTGATTTAGCCCTACGTATGTTGTATGATTAGCCAATCCAGGTTTCCCTCAGTGTCTGTAAAAGCAATTAAACGTGGCTACCTGCCACCAAGTTTTTAAGATGGTTTCTTAGAAGTCATATGGTAGCTGGAACAATTTTAGTTATCTTGTGAATCAAAGGCTAATGAATCTCTATTTTAGATCTTTACGAAAAGACCTGCCTTAGAATTCATTTTAATTTTTGGGTATGCCTGATTATTGTATGTTACACTGTGTTCACTTATTCTGAGATATGTTGTCACTGATGACAGCAGGAGATTTGTGCATATACTTAAATTTACTTGCATTTAAAAAGAGCACTAATTATGATCTTTGTCAAAGCAAAGAAGAACGTCGAGGATCAAAACCAAGGTGTGTGTCATTCAGTACTACTTTATCGGCTTTAATTATAGAAAGATTTTTGGATATTTATTTAGTAAATATCACTACATACAAGGCAAGAAAGTGCACAAATTATAGCCTCATAATTGTGTCAACTTTAGAACACAAGTTCTCACAGGAAGATTAAACCATCTGTCTGCACCTTTTTCACTGATCATTTGCATTAACCTTTTGACACCTTTTTTATTCTCCAAATTGCTCACACAGCTTTTTAATGAATTTCTTTGCTGTTGAAAGAGCTTAATTTAGTCATTTATCGCCATTGCAATTGCATCCTTTTACAATCAGTTGCAGAACACACACTGATGAAATAGGACTGTACTTTTAGGATGTCATTTTAATATGTACTTGTAATTGTACATATTCCAATTGTAAGGAATATGATTTTCATCATTCTAGATTTTCTAGCTGCTCTTACTCAATATGGTAATAGAAGGAGAGGGAGGGCCAGAAAAAGACCAGAATCTTCAAACTGCTAAAGATTAAATAGAATAAGCCATTTTGCTATGATATAATAGAAAAAACACAGTTTCTAAGGATATAATCCTGATGACAATGAGACAGAGCTAATAGTAAAGGATCTATCTATTCTCAAGATAGCTCTATCAAGAGCTATCTTGACAAAGCTACCTTGATAGAGATGACCAATAGAGGTTTGAATGCTAGGTCTGTTAGTCACTGAAATCCCAGATATACCTCCTCTCCTCTCCTCTCCTCTCCTCTCCTCTCCATATGCTCATGTTTTATGCAAACCATGAAATTAAAAACACTTTTTTTTTTTTGTCATGGTCCTATCCTTTGCAGTACCTCACAATCCCAGAGAAACAGATCAAGATGAAGGCTTTGTTCAGGCCAGAAGCTGATTCAGATTCTTCAGTTCTATACCATGGAACTGAACATCTAGTGCAATTCAGTAAAATCCAGTGCAAACTTCTACTAAGACACAGAAATTTTTTTTTTATCTAATATTGCGGTTGCCACAATTTAATACCATTTTCTAATGCTAATATTAGTATATGTAAGGAGGTGTTTTTTTAAAGAATACAATGAACTTTGTAGGTTAATTTTTACAAGGGAAAACAATATTTATAGTAGCACTAGGTGATATAAAAATTATGGTTGCCATGAAACTTACTGAATAAATCAAATGGAAGTATGTTATGGTTCTTGCAGTTTCAGTCTCTGTTCATTTTAAACTCTTGCTTGAATCAATTACTAAATGATTTAATTTTTCAGAAGCCAAAATCTCTTTCTGAAGCATCAAGTTATTCTAAGGTTGTATGGAGCAAAGTACATATTATTCTTGAAAAATCTTCCTTTTATAATAAATATATATATATACACACACACACACACACACTTCTGTACTTCCATTTTAATCCAGTGCTAGCCCAGCAACCATCTTTTTTTTATCTTCTGGTTTTGAGGCCAGAAGAATAATAAGAATAAGAAAATGGGATAATTTCTCCTTGATTTATTTTTTTTTACACATTTTAAGTAATAGTGTGCTAAAGCTTTAAAAGGAATCTTTTATTTCAAAATTAAAAGATTTTTGTTTTGAAAATGGTTTCAATAGCAATATTAGATAAACAATAGTTAAAAGTGGAGAAATGTAAAAAGAGATACATGAAGAGAATAGATATGCAAAAATCTGTGCTTTATGTTTCTCTCATTTAACTCACTGGTGCTTAAAACTATAGTGGTACCTTGGTTCACGAACTTAATTCGTTCCACAATTCTGGTCGCGAGCCGAATTGGTCACGAACCGAATCAAATTTCCCCGTAAGGTTCAATATAAATAAGGTTAATCCATTCTGACCCCTACGAACATGGTCGCCAACCGATTTTGATTGCCAACCGAATCAAATTTTCCCATAAGGTTCAGTGTAAATAAGGTTAATCCGTTCTGATCCATATGTATTTTTTTTTTAACCACAAAAATATGAAACAAAGTACAATACAGTACAGTATGAAGAGAGAGAACACTAACCTTGCTTGAGGCAACTTCTGGCGTGGAGGACAGGAAGGCAGGTGGGGAGGCGGTTATTATCCCCCTCCATAAGGACATCGGGGAGATCTCCTTCAGGGGTTTCCTCTCTTCTTTATCTCTTAGCTGTAGGCTCAGTTTTGGCAAAAAATCTGTCTAAGGTCACTTGTTTTTTCCTGCACTGCATAACCCTCCGGAAATGAGAGACCATGTTACCATTCATCAGATTCAACACTCTGTTCATTACAATTATGTTGGGGTGGTGCTTCTCAAAGAAATCCTGGCACTCATTCCATTTTTCCATAATGGATTTTATCACATCACTGCTAACCTCCTCCCTGTCTTCCTCTTCCTTGGTGGAATGCTCCTCACCAAGCGCTTTCTGCTGCTCACTCTGGAGTTCTGCAAGTTCTTCCGTGGTCAGCTCCTCCTTATGGTCCTCAACAAGCTCCTCTATGTCTGCACCATCGATGTCCAGACCCATACTCTTGCACATGGACATAGTCTCCTCCACTACCTCTGCATCAGACCCTTCAAAGTCATGTTCAGTGACACATTCTGGCCACAGTTTCCTCCAGGCTGAGTTTAAGGTCCGGTACGTGACATCTTCCCAGGCTTTGTCAATGAGGTTGATGCAGTGGAGGACACTGAAATGTTTCTTCCACAATTCTTTCAGAATCAAGGACGTCTCTTCAGTGACATTAAAACACCTGGTGAAGAGCGCCTTTGTGTACAACTTCTTGAAGCTGCAGATCACTTGCTGGTCCATGGGCTGCAGAAGAGGTGTCGTGTTGGGTGGGAGGAACTTGACCTTTATGAAGTCATACTCAGCGTCCATATCATCCACCAAGGCTGGAGGATGTGCTGGGGCACTGTCCATCAGAAGAAGGCACCTTTCAGGCAGTTGGTTGTCAGAAAGATATTTTTTAATGGTGGGTGCGAACACCTCGTGCAGCCATTCCATGAACAATTGCTTTGTGACCTAAGCTTTCGCATTGGCCCTCCACATGACAGGCAGTCTGGCCTTGTTCACATTCTGTTCCTTGAATGCACGAGGGGTCTGGGAATGGTGGCTTAATCTTCAGCTCGGCACTTGTGTTCGCACACAGCAAAAGGGTCAGTCTGTCCTTCGTGGGCTTGTGCCTCGGCAGTGCCTTTTCCTCCTGCGTGATATAGGTTCTGTTTGGCATCTTCTTCCAGAAGAGCCCTGTTTCATCGCAGTTGAACAGTTGTTGAGCAACGTATCCTTCTGCCTTCATGAATTCCGCGAATTCTTTCTTGTAGGCTTATGCAGCGGCCTTGTCAGAACTGGAAGCCTCACCATCTCTTGTCACACTGTGGATGCCACTTCTTTTGAGGAATTTATCAAACCACCCTCTACTGGCTTTAAATTCTTCACTTGTTGCACTTGTTTGCAGTAAATCACTGTGCAATTTCCTGGCTTTTTCACAGATCATAGCTTCACTAATGATATCACCTGCCAGCTGTTTCTCATTTAACCACACTAGCAAAAGTTTTTCCACCTCTTCCAGCACTTTTGTCCTCTGCTTGGTTAACATCATTACTCCTTTTGCCACATCAGCTCCTTTGATGGCATCTTTATTCTTCAAAATAGTCAAGATTGTTGACTTTGCCATCTTGTACTCCGAGGCCACATCAGTCACACGAATACCACACTCATGCTTTTCTACAATTGCTTTCTTCAATTCAATGGTTATTTTCTTCAAAACCTTCTTCTTACCATTCTTGCTCTACACTTTCTTGTTACCTTCATTATTGCTCTGCACATTCTTGTCACCTTCATTACTGTTCTGCATGTTCTTGTCACCTTCATTACTGCTCTGCACTTTCTTTTTACCACCATCCTTGCTCTGCACTTTCTTTGGAGCCATGCTGGATGTACTGTATGCACACCAAAAAGCTTCACAGCAAGTGTCTGTCTGCGACCGCGATCTCACCTAGAGGAAGCCACGACCACATGTCAAAGCAGGGAAGATGGCCACGGGTCGTGTACATCACCCGATGCAGAGTTTGCGAACGGAAGCAAAATTTTGCGAACACTGCTGTTCGCGAACCGAATTGTTCGTGAACAGAAGCATTCGTGAACCAAGTTATTACTGTACTTAGGATTATCTCATAATTCTTCTAACAGAGCTGTAAGGGAGGAGAGGGACCCCAGGACCCTTCAGATGTTACTGAAATGCAGCTCCCAGCATCTCTCACTATTAGCAGTGTTGGCTGGAGCTGCTGGAAATTGTAAGGGAAGTCAGCATTGCCATGTACCATACTGGGAAGGGTGGTGGCGATGTGAGGCTGAAATAGGCTGTAAGATTTCACATAGAGATATGAAGATCTGCACTAAATGGAATAATTTTTTATTTAGTGCATATTATGTTCCACCTTTCTTCCCTTAGGGGAGCACTTTTGGGATTTCCTAGGCCATCTTCCATGAACCGAATTGTTAGTGAACAGAAGCGTTCGTGAACCAAGGTATTACTGTACTTAATTTTGACTGGCTTCTTGAAATAAAGTTGCTTCCAATATTGCTATGAGCAAATAAAGGAGGATAAAAATGCATATGTTACAATAGCTACCACATGATAACAAACCACAGGACATAGCTTTGCTGCTAGGCTGCCCTACTGTGAGTATAGGCCATCAACAGTTACTGGGGTACAGAAATATATAACATCACTTTCTACTCCCTTCTAGCCTACTTCTGCCTATATTATCCTGCTCTGAAGTTAAAGTAGCATTTTCCAATTTGTGCAGGTTCAAGATTAATGACCAGTTTGTCTGCTGCATTTTACTTTGTTTTAGGCAACTCCTGTACTTTGATGAATTACTGTGCAGAGACAGGAAACATCTCCATGCCTCATTTTCCAAGTTTCCTCAATATAGTTCTGCTGCAGCTTCTGTTGCAGGTATTTCTCAGTGGCATAGTGGTTATAATCCTTGCTTCACACACAGAATGTCCATAGTTTGCTACCCAACAGAAGCAGACTTTTTTTTAATTACTATTTTTCTTTCTCTGAGCTGCCTATTTTTCTATTGGGCTTTATAAATAAATACATGAAGGAATGAATAAACGAATGAAGTAGAACACCATTTCATCATTTTTGCAGTCACTTGAGGTATAGGAGTTTTACTTCCCAACTTCCAAATAGCCCATATGGTTCGGGGACGTCTCCAACAATGTAGACAAGGCAAATCAGAAAGCAAGTTGTATGGTTCACTTGGGCTATTTGGGAGCTGGGGATTAAACCCTTCTACTTCAATTGAGTAGAAATGCAGTGATTCAGTGTAGCAGTGGACTTGTAGCCTGCAATTTGGACTGAATCTTTGCAAGTTATTTCCAAAATGTCTCAGTCTGAACAGGATATTCTTAAACCAGGTTAGATTTAGGCCACTATTGGCACAGGGCAGGAGGAATGTAAATATGCAGTCTGGAATTACTCTATGTCTCTAGTCTGTTCAATGTATTATGCCTTAAATTATCATTTAGTGAGCACCAAATTGTAACAGTCAAAAATTAAATTAGAAATGAATAAGCTTTTTTGTGTATTTGGCAAACTCAGTTTACAGTTGAACAGCTCCCACTATACTTGCAACTATTGCTTGCTGGCTTAGTTGCATAAAAAGCACTTACTCTTCATAACTACCAGGGTTATACAATGCACAGGAGACTCATAGACTCATAGTACACCCTTCAGAACTTCTAGTTCCCTTCAGCTGCAAAGCATGATCATTCTGCAGTTCGATTTTTGGTAGTGCTTAAAAAATAATTTAAGAATCAAAATTACAAAAAGAGTTGAGTTAAGCCGCCACTGGATAATATTGATTCTATCAGGTTTTTACTAACATGCAGCCAGAGAAGTACTCTATACAAATATTTAGCTATTGTAAGCATTGGCCCCCTTTTCAGTCATTTTTAAATTATGCAGTGGAAAAGAAGAAAAAGGTTTGCCCATTGAAAATGAAGGTAATTGGGAATCTCAATAGTAAAATTCTTATGAAAGTACTTGAAATATGGCCTTCACACTCAACTGACTTTGTTTAGAGCTATCATGTAGCCAATTATGATTAATATGATCAAACTGGCTGAATCATAAACTAAAGCAGAAATATTGGAAAAAGCAGTGAAGCCACATCAGATTAACAGAGTAAATGCTCTTAAAGGCACAGTTTTTGGAAGTGGGCATATTTGACATTTCCCCTCCCCCAAGGGCCCACATTTCATACTGAAAACTGACCAAGAAATTTATTTGGCAGATTGCTGTTTATAGCCTGATGACAGTGGTCACTGATACATTCAGAGCATACTGTAATTCAGACACTCCATGTTAAAACCAGGTGGCCCTGGCATGTAAAAAATGAAAGTAAAGTTCTGGCATAAAGGCTCTTAGTATAATGAGCCAGTTTATTATCAGTGCAGATGTTTGGGGAGTTCAAAACTTGCATTGTTATTAACAATAATCCTCTAATTAATGAAAAAAAATGGACATGAGTCTCACATTGAAAAAAATTCTTTTAACAGAAATTGGAAAAGCAATTCTCACTTAGCAATAGCAATTCATATTGTGCAAAGAAGAGTGTTTAAAATGGGGAGGGAAACAGTTTGGCAGTCAGTGACATCTATCCTCTGACCAGTTATGCTTAATAATGAGTGCTTTTGCAATTGGAGTATGTGCTCCCTCTCTCTTATTCTGACAGTCTTCTTTTTTTCCTAGTAATATTTCTCAATTTAGATGTTCCATCTGTTTCCTAAGTTATTTCTTTGATTACCATTTCTTTTCTAACACTCAAGTCCACAGTGTTGAATATGACTCTTGGATATATATATATTTTTTTAACTTTTAGGGAAAAAATAAATAAACAACGAGAGACCTTGTAACAGATGATAAGTTACAGAAGCAAAATGCTTACCTATTAAGCCGATAATTAACTGTTGTGTTATAAGAAGCTCAGTTTAGGTTAAATTTCAGTATTACAGTTTATACTCAGATCAGAGGAAGATTTCAATACTGCCATTTAAGAGGAGAAAGCCTTAAGATATAGGGTGGGATATAGGGATATGCCCCCCTGAACCTTTTAATTGTTGTCTCTGAAATGGCAGCATGATTTTTGGGGGGGAAACACAAACAAAAAATGTATGGCAAGCCATGAAAGCGGAATAGGAAGTGTGTTATAGAAATATGAGGCCAGAGTTTCAAAATTATATTCTGAGGAACTCATGCTAGGGAAAAATTAGTGGACTATGTGGAAGGAAACACTGCAGATAAAGTGGGAGGAAATGAGAAGTAAATAAGGCTTCCTTTTTCAATGGAAGAAAAATACAAAGGAACTTCTTCCTGGTTTGTCACAAATACTTGAAGGATTTGGTTACCAAATGAGATTAGGATAATGAGATGAGTCCTCAAATATTAACTGTTTCAAGGATGTTAAGATTTGTTTGAATGGAAATAGCAAACTCTGATAAATTACTTTGGAAACATGGCTTAGAACTCATTTTCACTGCTAAGAAGAAATCACAAAGAATGAATGCAAGAAACAAATGAATCTTAGGTGATTCTTGGAACTGTGATCTTACAATGATTCTATCCATGCTGATCCCCAAATCCTGCAAAAGAACATTGGGGCATTAATACAAGGACAGTCCTAGATTTTGAAACAAAGGGTTAAGTGGCTTTGGATATAGAACAAAGAGATTAGCATGGAAAAATGAAAGGAGGATTTAAAGATTATTATTTTTTTTTTGCTATTTATTTATTAAACTTATACCCTGCTGCAGTCTAACAACTCTCTTACTAGTTTTGAGTGAATATGGTAAAAGCCAAGGATCTGGATCTTAGAACATATACAGAATAAAAGGCATTGTGAAAGTGTTCAGATGATCAGCTATTTAGCAAATCTTCCTTGAAATATTTCAGGGTTGGCCCATGTCTGTGGGATGGCTGATATGAAGTACCCTCCTTGTCTGGCTGTGATGGCGATTTGGATGTCAGATAGGCATTTGAATATATTTATAATTGTATGGTAACAACTCATTTTAATTTGCAGTAGCAAAGGATATATATAATAATGTATTAATCCTTTGTGTCAGAAAAGTGTAAAGGAATTTAGAGCTCACCTTGGACAAAATATAAGCAAGTAAGCTTGACAAGAGATTACACAGTCCAGAAAGAGAAGGAGGTGTGAGAAAGAAAATAAACTCACCTTGATTTTGTTTAGCATAAGATAGACCAGAGAGAAACTTGGAAAAGGTTTGAAGATCCTTTTAATGTACCCTACAACAATAGCATGGCATTCCTGGAAGGCCTGTGGTATCTGTTTCTTGACCTGGCCTACCCCAAAAGACTCACAAGACAGAACCCTGATGTTCTTGCTGCTTTTTGGGATTCTTTAACTAAAGTGGCAGAATAAAAATGAAAAGCACATTTTACATACATATAGAGAACCATCAAGCTAAGTAAAAGATCTTTATCCAAGGATAAGCAGCATTTCTTCCATAGAAATTGTTGAATCCAATATCTCATCTTCCATACTCAGCATGACCAAGAAGAACTGCCAATAAATAAATAACGTGAAGGCCCACACATTGCTTATCTCTGTTCTAAATTAAAGTTGTGGCCCCTACGCCAGGTAATTGGTTAAAATAGCTCTGAGAAGACATGAGTTTAAAATCCCACTTAGTTATTGCATAGTTTTGAATGACTCACTTCCAACTAACTTTCATGGGGTGGGGTCACTAGGCCTTGGACCAGCTCCTTTGCTTCATTGGAAGTCTCAGTCAAGATCTCTTTGTGCATATACACATGTAGACAGCTGGGGAAAGCCTTCAGAGCAACTACATCAAGACTTTACAGGGACATAGACACTTTAACATTTTGAGGTGTTCTCTTTTGTTCTCATATCTCACACCTCCTTCTCTTTCTGGACTGTGTAATCTCACACCTCCTTCTCTTTCTGGAGGTACTCTCACACCTCCTTCTCTTTCTGGACTGTGTAATCTCTTGTCAAGCTTACTTGCTCATATTTTGTCCAAGGTGAGCTCTAAATTCCTTTACACTTTTCTGACACAAAGGATTAATACATTTGGCACCCATTTGTTTTTCATTCCAACTCTTCCCATTTTACTGAACCCACATCTAAAATAATCTATTTCCACTGCATTCAACTTATTGTAATGGTTCTCCAGATGTTCGTTCATTCATTCATTCATTCATTCATTCATTCATTCTTAAATTTGTATGCCGCCCATCTCCCCCCAATGGGTGACTCTTGGCGGCTCACAGTTAAAATCAGAAACCTCATCAAAAATTAAAAATCCCCCATAAATAGTTAAAATAAATAACCCATTAAAAATCAAATCTAAACAACAAACCCTGTACATAAAAACTAAAAACATTAAAGATAACGGGGGGGGGGCAAGGTCAACCACCCCACAAACCACCTCCACTGGTGCGAGCCCCCATCCGGCCCCCAGGCCTTCTGGCACAGCCACAGCCAGGATTTCATACCTTTCCTGAAGGCCATGAGAGTGGGGGCACACCGGACCTCGGAAGGCAGATTGTTCCATAGGGTGGGGGCCACAGCAGAAAAGGCCCTCTGCCTAGATATACCCAACATTCACTTACATGGATCAAAGTGGGCAGAAGCCAGCTCTTATACATAACCATTCCTGATTCATTCAACAAATGCTCTTTTTTTTTTCCCCAAGGCAGCACATACTATCCACTACCTTTCTGCTAGTATTTGCAAATCTTAACACTTCTCCATCTTTCCAACTTTAGTAAACATTCTATCAAGGTATAGAAATTCATCTATTTGTTTTATTTATTTCATCATTCATGTATAATTTGCAATTCTTTATTCTATTTTCCTGTCAACAGATCTGTCGTGGACTTTGATACATTAATTTCAGGTCCAAACTTTTAATTGCATTGTACAGTCTATCTAGCATTTGCTGCAATTGATTTGGATTCTCACAAGCATGAAAGCTTCATCTGTATACAAATGTCCATGTCCATTCACATCCAACCAGCACATTACTAACACACCCACAAGCATTATATATGCATTAATCAGTGCATTAAACCACAGGGGGTATCACATATTTAGCTGTCAGGAATTACGTTTCTTCTTGCCATACTTTTTACCATGCCAAACCTCTGACCAACCAGACCACATGATTACTGTATCTTTTCTTCCCCCTGTAAGAGCATTTGGGCACTGTTTCCTTGGAGTTTATAATTGTCCTATCATGTACCAGGTATCTGGATGCCATTTTGATGATAGTTGATATCTTTTCTATGATAGCCCATTTCATTCCACGTTGTGGCTTCCCTCCATTCCTTAAGCCAGGGTTTTCAAGCTGTGTTCCATGGAACCCTTGGGTTAAAATTTATTTATTTATTTTATTAAATTTAAATAGCCAACTACTTGCAGAGAAGTTCTAGTTGCATAATATGAAAACAACAGTAAACTATAAAATACATACCAGACTGGGAACAAAACACAATGATTATACATTTACATTCAGAACAAATTTATTTATTATGTGCACCTGTCCCAGTCCCTGGGGAAAATCCAAGTCTTCAAAGCCTTCTTAAAAGCTGGCAAGGTCAGAGCCAGTTGAATCTCAGGGGTGGGAGTGGGGAACACTGCTCTACAGGACAGGCACCGAGATAGAGAAGGATGCTTTCTGGTTCCAGGTAACTCTGTTTGAATGATGGAACCTGGAGCATGCCAACGTGGTTGGATCTTTTACCATGGTATATTTCTCCCTCCATATCTGTAGAGAGCCATGGGGATGACTTTCAAGGGAATATTCAGAAGCCATTACAGAAATAACAAGGACAGAGGCATTCCTTAAGTCCTGGGAAATGAGATAGCATTAGGATGAGGCTCAGGTTGGCTCCTCCCTGACTCAATGGGATACAAGAGGGAAGGAAGGTAAAACACAAGAGGACTTGAAGATTCTGTTATAGCCTATCTCAATAAGGAAAATCTAGTCTTCTTGTAGAGTCTGTTTCCTAATCTGGTCTGCCACATATGGCTGACAATATCTAAGACAATTGTGCCAAGTTTATTGGACAATTCCTGTTGCTTTTTACCTGCTGAGAAAAAGCTACTTTCCATTACTCTTTACTGGTTCAGGAATGCCTCTTTCCTCATGTCCTCCTCTGTCTCATTCTCCAGTGTCAGTGGGGTGGGAGAAGAATTTGAATTGGGATGTATTTTCGATTCTCAGTGCAGGAAAGGTAGATTGGAATAATTGATTCTTTGGAAGGATTACCCAGACACTAAAAGATCTTGGAGGCAACAAATGAAATTCATGTACTACATTTCCTTGGACAGTTCCATGTGCAATATCTTCACAGTTGAAGCTGCCCAATAGCACTATCAAAATTCTGGCTGAACAATAAGACTTCAATCCTACCAATTTCAGAGAGAAAGAATTGTACAACTAATGAGAGAAAGAGAAAAAGAGAGATTGTCCAACCAGAAGAAGCTTTGGAATGAGGAGAGTTTCTGATGAACAAGTAAAAGAGGTGGAAGTATCCTCTGCTGTCCAGTGTCAGAAGAGGGAGGGTTGGAGAGATCTGAAGAGTGTTATATCTCATTAGTTTTAATGAATGAAAAAATGGAAATCAAAGCAGGGGAAGAATGGCATCCAGGAGCTACTCTAGAAGAGAGGAGAAGTAGCTGCCACCACCAGGCTCAGAGGATTAAGGAACGCAGAATAGAGAAGGAGGTGGTATAAAGTGAGGGATAGCAATCATTGGCTCCCAAGCTAAAGAGGATCATTACACAATCATGTCTGAGTTGCCCAAGATCACCAACTGAGCTGCTAAATACTCAGAAAGGCAGGATGAAACACCCCCAGCCCTCCCAGAGTTTACACTCGGGAACATAGACCTATACAAAGGCTTTGACTGGCAAATCATCTTTGGGTATATGGCTGCATTCTTGTCTGCAATAGAGTCTAATCTAGCTGGGATGTCTAAGATTTTTCTGAAAAGTAGGCAATTCTGAATATCGAGTAAAATGCCTTGAGAGCCTCAATTCATTGCCAAGTCCTGGTGTGAAGATGGACATTGCATTCAGCAACCAATTTTCAATTCCAAAACAGTCCATAATTCAAGCACAGTTTATTCAGTTTAGGAATATTTTGGCCAGTATTCCATAAACATGACCAAAGCACAGCTTTTACCTCAAGAATGTTCAACCATTTCTATGCAAGCTAGAACTCTAATCTAAAGACTAGCTAGCAAGCCAACCAAGTGTTTCTGGGATCCGATCAACTAGGAGGCCTGTGCAGCGATGGGCTAAGGTTACAGTGTACTGACCTAGGATGCTAAGAAACAACGCATTAAGAAAAGGGCATGTAATTGTTCTGGTTTTCTCAGAAATATTTAGCAGATAGAACTATTTAAAATATTTCCCTGTGGGTTTTTTTTTTTCTAAAAGTTTAAAGCAGCTGAAGGACACATAAGTTGGGATATTTAGGCCATTAAGTCTTAGCTCCTTCTTAGTGCAGTTATCAATTTGAAACATCCCTAGAAGTTGGTTATCTAGCATCTGCTTGAAGATATCCAGTGAACAGGCCTCTATCACATATTTGGTCAATTAATTCCACTGTCAAAATGTTCTTGCTATTAGAATTCTTTTTCCTAAATGTCAGTTAGAATCTGTCCTGCACTCTGCAATGAGAGAAAGTTGAATAAAATATAATAAAAAGCCATAACTAGTTACCAAAAGAGGTGATAGTTCAAAACAGAAAGACAGCACAAGACCTATAAAATATTATAATCTATCACCCATAGCCAACTCACTAAAATGGGAAAGCAAGGATGGTCAGGTTGTAAAAGCTGAGTTTCAAAGACCAAATCTCTTTCTAAATAGGAAATGTTAACACCAGGCAGAAGTCCAGCAAGTAGGTAGAATAATGGTTCTTTTTGCAAAGGAAGTTCCAGAATAGCAGTGGAAAAAGTTGTATCATTTTTTCCCATCAAACATTATTTTAAACCCTTTTTTTTCCTGAATTATCTTAAAGCACAGTCAGACTAATTTGGTCATGTGTCCTACTTTACAGAAGACAGTCTTTTGCATAAAAAGCTGTTAGAAGACATTTCTACCTGCTGCCTATGGGTCTCCTAAGCATAGTTTGTAAACTGTATGTAAGACACCTCTGTTGGAAATTGTGTGACTGGATGATCCAGAATAAGATCTTAATTTTCTGTGTCGGCTATCTGGCTGCTAGAATATAAATTAGCAGGTTGTAATTTGCCACAGCCAGAGATATGTGAGTTCAGGCTATTTCACAGTTAGCAGAAAATAAATAGCTTTTGAAAAAGTCCTTTTTCAGGGCTTTTAAAACTTGACTCTGCTCATGGTCAAACAGGTCAGGCATGGATTGAGACTAGTTAGCAATCAGGCAACAAATCCAGAGGACAGGCAAGAGACAAAGTGGGGCAAAATCCAGTGTCCAAGATGATGGCAAAGCAATATAACATGCAAGTCAGAGCTGATTTTTTTAGCACTTTGCTGAGAAAGGGAAGGATAAGCTGGGAAGGATAAACCACATTGAGCCTCCACCCAGCACACACTTAAGGCACATCACACAGGACCTGCAGGGTCTGCTCTTCTGTTAGCACTCCTATGCCTTTAGGCTAGCTTCTTAGGTCTTCAGCTATCTTCTTCTGAATCTTCATTAAGCACCTCTGCCTAGGACAACTATCAGTGGGTGTGAGGTCCTGAGAATTTGCTGGTTCTGTAAAAGCCATAGTGGGGTTCAACTCCTCCCCATCCTCCTCCACTGAGGACATGTCCTCCAGCAGGGCTGAAAGACCTAGAAGAGATGTTCTGTAAATGAGATTTAGGTTGGGTTGGTCAACATTTGATCTTTATATTGTTCTGCACCCAACTGACCTAGAGGAGTCCCCTATGCTGCTTTTTTTCTGCAGCAGTTTTATATCTGAAGTTTTATATATGAAACTGCATTTGACTTAGTCCCTAAAAAGAGACTGTGGGCAAAGCTGGCAACATCTTCTATTGACTAAAACCTACTGCTATTGATTATGAAGCTACATGAAAATATTCAAATGCGTGTTAGGTATGCATTGGACAACCTTTCCCTGCCAATTATATTTTTTTTAAAAAAAGGAGTGAAGCAAAGATATATACTTGCCTATTTTATCCCCCCTTCCCCCCCAGTTTAAGCTCTGGAAAACTTTGATTTCTACTCATCCAAAGTGGCCAATAAACATATTTAGCTTCTTCTATAAGCAAATGATACTCCATCCTCTTCACAACCTAAATAGGCTTAAGGCCTAGCCTTCAGGCCCTTGCAACATACTATGGGGAGGAAATCTTACCATCAACTTCTGCAAAACAAAACCAGTAATCTTCATCAGAAGGCTGGCTAGCTCTACTAATCATTGTACTATAAATAAAACCACTGTCAAACTAAGCCCTTTAAATATTTCAGAATCACTTTTTCATCTTATGTGACTTGATGTGAACAACTGAAGGCAATGAATAACCAGGCCTATAAGACTGGAAATGCAGTTTTACAATTTGCAAGTTGTTGTGGTGGCAGTTAAGTGCCAGGTGCCTTTAACATCTTTAGAGCCAAAGTTATCAGTCTTCTGCTATATGACTTTCAGATTTGCCCCTGTATAGACCTATGAAAGCAGTCCAATCAAAATTTCTAGTCTATTCTCTGAGAACCTCAGAAAGTCTCTAACTCCCTTCTATGACTGGAATCTGGACTTGCCTCCACAGGCACTCAGATGAGGGTGTGTCAACTCAAGTTCTGGATTATATTACTGTTCATAAAGGGATCTTTGGCTTCTTTGTTTCCTTTGAATAATTTTTACTTGATCTTGAAAAAGGGCATTGGTCTTGATCTTAGACAGTGTGGCTTTCAACACATTATATAATCTCTGTAGAGATGGAGGGAGGTAATACAGAACAGAACATCCTTGACACTGATCTCCCTAAGGATTGAAGTAATATCCTGAGCTATTATGGAAGAGCTTCCTTTCACAGACTATTTATTCCAGCTAACTGGAATAATGAACTAAGGAACTATGAGCATGACACACAGCAAGGCCTTATCTGGAAAGATTTAACTCCTGGGCTTCTAGACTAACAGAGAGCAGATATAATACCACCTAAATATATGAACTGATATATACTTGTTAGATGGGGGTTATTGAGTCTGTTAGTCACATATGCAGATTGATAGCTCTTCTACTGTTAGATTGTTATGCCTGAATCTGATGAGAAGAAAACGTAGTTTCTCTTGGCTGATATGGTTACTGAAGGATCTAGCTAAGCTTTGCACAATTACTATTTCTATTAGGAGATCAACAATTTACAGCACTTCTTATAACACTTCTAATGCCATTATGTTACAGATAGTCGTCATTTAGCAACTGCCTTGTACTGTTCAACAGTGATGAAAAAATAACTGTGACCAATCCTTGCATGATCTTTGCAGGTCTGTAAAGCAAAGGAAAGGTGAAGTAAAATAAGCACTGTCACGGTTTCACTTAGCGACTGCTTTGCTGAATAACCAAATTGCTGGTCCCAATTATGTTCCCTTAACGAGGACTTCCTGTATCCTTCCTATTCTATATATAAGTCTACACCCCCCCCCCCCATATTTATATGTGTGTCTACGTGTCTGTGTTTATATTTGTGTGTGTCTGTCTCTTATATTTTTGCATGCCTGTGTGTATGTATGTATATGAAGTTAGGTATATTCTTTTACCTGCTATCTATCTGCAGATTACCTAATATCTATCTACAGATCTTGATATTTTGTCAAAATATTGTTTTGTTTTGTTTTCTTATGTTTTCCTTTAACTTTTTGCCTGTTCTGCATGACAAACTTACATTGCTATTGTTATTTAATCTCAGACCATAAATAAAATTCAATTCAATTGGCTGCATTTTGCCTTAGACCTTGTTTCTGGCCCCCAAAGAATCTCCCAGACCACAGTACCAAAATTCAGCTGCAAAATTATTGACTTTCAGTATTACTATTATTATTATTGAATTTTTAGGCAGCAAAATAAATATCTGCATTTAGTTTACTCTGGATATCAACAATTTCCATCACAATCTGTGTCTCTGGAATGCTGCAAAGGTTGATGCTACCACCACTGCAACAAAAAAATAATACTCCTTTTGCCTTTTACATACAGCAATATGATTGGGATGGTCGATGGTGGTTATTACATTTAGTGACTGATCAATTGGCCCTCAGATTAGAGAAATCTTTGCAACAATTCCACAATTTGTCATGTCACGTGCTTAATCTTGGGGACTATAGGCATTCTTTAATTTTACCTTTGCTACAGAGGTTTCTTGCTTCATTGTACCCAATCTCTCATCCCGCTTGATTATATACTGATCATATTTATTTTATAGAGAAGAAACAATTTTGTATTTACACAACCTGAAATGACTCTAAAATGATGGCAGATGCCACAGATATATACTTTTGTCCTGATGTTTGATGCATATATGTGAATCAGAGCATTTTTGTGATGATGTAATTACTCCCCTCCCCTCCCCGCCCTTCCTGATGAAACCCATGATAGAAGACCAGTGGATTACTCTTTTATAGTCATCTTCAGCCCACGACAATCAACTCTATTACATTTAGGAATAGACATCATATTCCCTTACGAACACCTTTCCTTTGTACTAAAAATTGGCACAGATTTCCTGACAGAAGGGACTACTGTCACTGCAGATTTCATTACATTTTGTCTGAAGATAAGGTACAAGCATTTTGTAAAGAAAAGTGTTGCTCTTAACCTCTTTATTGGTAATCTTTGAAAGTGGGCATGCTTTATGTGCTCATGTACTGCATTACACCTTATCTGCAATTTTTATCCCATTCTGGTAACAACAACAATAGTAAAGTGATTTGTGCTTTTCTCATATTATACTCATATGGAGCTCTCTCTCTCTCTTTTTCTGAATTTCATACTAGAGATGGTCATGTGTCAGATTATTCTACCTCCAGGGCATCCGATCCCAGATAAGACCATTTCCAGAACTCTGGATGGGACCTCTTGGACTAGATGGGGTGGTACTAGAATTTCCTTACTTCTAAAAATAGAAAAATATCATTTGGAATTGTGCAAAAGTACAATACAGATATAAAAACTGTAGACAATCACAGAATTATATAAATAACTATTTATAAAAAGTAAAGCTGTAACTGTTTAAAAAGAAAATAAAATATTGATAAACTACAGCACACCAGTTATGTAACTGAGGTACATGCCTACATATTTATTTTAGCTATAAAGTTTATTTTCCTTCTACAGGTTCTCTTCATCTCAACCAATGACATTATAAGACAAAGAAACCTATCTTAGTTCCTAAAATTCTTATTTAGCCACTCTGGGTTTCTGAGGTTTTACTTTGCCCATATAGCTGAAGTTTGTCTTCTCAGCCCCAAACTAGCAGTTTCTTGGTTCATTATTTTTATATGAAAGCTATGAATATTCATGCTGAATTTTACAGCCAGTTATGAAGATGTATGTTTTTGCTGCACTTGCACGTCTTATACAATACGTTCAGGATTGAAATCAAGGAAAAAGGAATATTAGTTCATCTTTAAGATGGAGGCTTGTTTTTCTTCCTTAAACATGCATACACAGGTAATTGTTAATATATACATATTGTTTATTGTTTATTAGCAAGTTTGCTACACTAAGAAAATTGGTAACTGAATATGTAGCTGCAGAGAAATAATTGTGAATCTCTGAGGAAAAATTGAATAAAATTAAGTAACAGCAAATAGTATCCAGATATTACTTTTTGTTTTTAAGGACATATCTCTCCATATCACATTTTCAAGTGTTCGTTTTTGACTTGCTCAGTAGTGAAATTAACCTATTTAGAACTAGAACAATATTTTTCTCTTTTCATGTAGGCTATAAAATTTATGCTTTTTTTTTTCTTTATAAAAGCAAGCTATCTGTCCTGTGTTCTTTTGTGCAACATGCTATACAGAAAGAAATACGCTTTAACATATAAAAGCCATAATGTTATGTTTTGACAAACAGGTTCTCTAAAGATACACTGGCCCTTTAATGCTATGCCTCTGTTGTCATGGCAATGGAGATTTTCATGTAGGTTGATCTGCTTTGCTTTGCTTTGCTTTGCTTTTTATATAAGCTTTTATAGGTTTCTGGAGTAAATTCATTTTAATAGGATCCTTCCACTTGAAGGAGACCAGAAATCTCTACTTTTTTATCCCTTTGTTTCAGTTTGATGCCCAGAAACATTAGATAATGATCTCTTAAAAATCTAGGAATGAGTACAGATGTAAGGTCTTAATATGCCAGAATCCAATTAATTGTATGATAGAGCTTGTCACTGAGGTATAGCAAAAATATGACACAATTTTATTGTCATGTATTTATATTAATTTTTGTCATGTAGCAGTTTATTTTACAAAAATTAAATATGTATATACAAAACCAAAAATATCAGCTCTGTACAATATTTACAGTCTTAGTCATTATAGGTGCTATACATATTTTCAGATCATTGTTCATAGCTATATCCTTAGTGTTTTAATCTCGGTTATATGTTCAAAGTATGCAGTGAAAATACATTGGATTTAAAGTATTTCATAGGGAAAACCAATTTTATGGTAAGAAACCTCACTTGCTTATCCCCTCAAAAAAAATTTTTTTTTTCTGTTTAAATTGTTGGTTTATCACTTGTTGGGTGTTTTCTTATTACTTCTAGCTACTCTTCTGAAGGTGGAATGAAACACAACCAAATGGATAGCCTTGCTACTAGTATTTGAAGGATTTGGGCTTATAGTGACATATGAAGTGGCCTGCCAATAACCAGCATATGGTTGTTAGACAGTGACAATGTAGCTTGATCACACCACAGGTGCTTTAGCTGTGCATAATTAAGAGCTTGGCTTTCTTCGTTTGCTTGTGCTGCAGTATGCTCTTGATTCTGCAGCTGATTAAAGAAAGGAATAAATAGCTCAGAGGGAAACACACTTAGCTGTTGTTTAGCATATTTCCAGATTCTTATTTATTTATTTACCATTTACTAACAGTATTTGTAGCCCGTTCCAGCCTGCAGACTTGGTGGTATCTTACATAACTGTATTTGCTTCCAATGTACTTATTTCTGGTATAATAGCAACCCATCTATATCATTGCATTGATTTTTCTTTTTAGGTACGATTATAGTGACCATACGTCCTTTATTATAAAGGGCAATCCTTTGTTTCAGAAAGCTGTCTTTTAGATTTATTTCTTTTTCCAAAACTCACTTTTGTCATTTATTTTGATCAGTTAACCACAGTCTTTCACATTCATGTGAAAAAGGTGGAAATTGAATTGTCTTTTTAAAATAAATTTACATACACTGTTTACTGTAGATATTTTTATTAGAATATGTGTTTTTGTAAAGTTTTTCTTAGTTTTGCTCTTGAATTTTCCTCTGTAAAGCAAAGTTATAAACATAAACAATTAAACTTTCTTTTCCGTATGAACCTCTTTCAGATTTGCCTCTTTTTCAGGTTTGTCCTTTATTTTTTCCAAGACAATATGGTCACTGTAGTTATGATTGTTCTCCCTTGGTTCTCCTCCACTAACTGGTGCTGTTCTTGTTGATGATTTCTTTAGCTCTATGAAGAAATGTAGAGTTGACCTTGGCCATATGGAAGGGACGAACAAACCATGGGGGTGAGGAGTGGTACTTGCAGATAAGATTACACAGTTCTGAGAAAGCGGCAAGCATGAGAAACTAAAATAACCTCAGCTTGATTTTGTTTAGTATAAGATGGGACAGAGAGAAACTTGGGCATGCTTTCAAGATTCTACCTTACTACAAGAAAGAGCATTCCCGGAATTCTTGCCCTACTTGTCTCTTGACTTGGTCTACCCCAAAATGCTGACAATCCCCATTCTTTCTTATGCTATTCCAAGACCATCCCCAGTTATCTGAAGATAAAAGAGGAACATAAGAAACTGCATGACAAAGTGGAAGCAGTGGATAAAATAATTGTTTCCTCCTTCTCTGGAGGAAACAATCTTCCTAGAAGGAATATTTTTTTATCACAAGAACCTGCATACAGTACCACCATATCATAAGACTCTGCACTGTTCACAGCAAATAAAATATACAATAAAACAGTGAGTCTATAGTTCAATAAATACTACTTTAAAAAGCCAAATAGTAAATGTAAAAGTAAAGTAGAGCCTCAAAAACCCAATCACCATTTAGCTCCCAAATGCCAGGCAAAAGAGAACCATATCTGGAGCTAACATTGGAGCCATAATGGAGCCAGATTCTTTATACCCACAAAGTACTTTTGTTTTGTTTGTTTTGTCTCATTCTAACAACTTCATGTAGGTGTTAAATAGCATGGGGAATGAGCCAAGCCCTGTGGCTTTTCACACTGGAGCATCCAGAGGCTTGACTCTTTCACTCCCATTATTTCTAATTAGAATTGTCCATTCAGGAAGAAGTGGAACCATCTTAAACAATTCCTTTGACTCTCTACCCTCATAGGCAATCCAGGAGGAGACAGTGGTTGATAATACTGAATGCCAGTGAGAGCTGCATACACTTAATCCAGATCCTCAGGAAGGGTCCTCAGGAGATCCAGAGAGGACTGAAAGTGATCTGCATCATCTAGGACTTTTGGCAACCACCTCTCTACCATCTTCTCCAAAAACCTCCTCTGAAAGGGGTGGTTGAGGGGCAGGTAGAAGTTATATTATATGGTAGGATCAAGAGATGCCTCTTCAGGAATGGACACAGCACCACCTACTCAAGGCAGCTGGTATCACATCCTCTCTCAGAGAGGCATTAACTGCCTGTCAGAACCAAACACACCCCATGGCTGCCCAAAGCCTGCAAGTGTCCAAGTCCATGCTGCTGAGATTCCTATTCACTTCCTTGGACTCCACAGGCTGAAATGAATCCCAGATGACCACAGATCACCACAAGATGATCGCTCAGTCATCTTATTAGACTTTACTCAAATGGTATGTAATATGAACAAAGTGAATGATATTACCTACAAAATTTCTGGCAAACATGTCACAATGGCATGCAGGAGAGTCATCCTTCCCACTGTTGCTCAGCAGACTGTGGGCTTTCTTGAACATATACCTTTTCTTTAAATAGACAAGTTTTAAGTTCGATTCAGGTATTTTAATGCACACAGAGGAAAGAGGCATTGCATCTGGCATAGTATCTGAAAAATATACATGCATACAATTGCAAGCACATATAAACTTTTTGACTAAATGTTTATTAGTATGGTTTCTTATCACACACATATACGCATGTACTGTATATCTTTTTAAATATAACTAGAAATGGGCCTATATATATCTGAGTAGGGCTCCTTGGTAATGAGGAGTATTAGTTGGTAATACTAATACTTGGTAATTGATAGTATTAGTTTTATTCTTTATCTTCTTTTTTAGTTTCATATAAAATTGGAATATTGGTTTTATTTCAATTATGGCATCTCTTAAACTTCCAAGTATTTCATGTACTTTTGAAGATGCTAGAGCATCTGGACCATATTTTTTTATTAGCATATGCTTTAGGCATACAAACTGCCAAGCAGATTATTTAGGTAAATTATTTTCCTGTGATTTTCATATTGGGATTATTCAACAACATTGTGTGATTCCAAATCAATTAATGCCCACTAGAGGAGCAGGCAGGACCACCAATGTACTCACTTTATTTATTTATATACATAATTTGCATCTTATCAGTTCCGTATACTGCTCACATAAAGTCTACATATTGTAGACTTATTACAACAGAAAAACCAGAACTACTGCCTATAACAGTGACTAAAATTGGAAGTTCAAGAAAACTGACCTGGGCTTCAAAATTATTAAAAATTCACAAGGATTCATGTCATCATAGAAGAAGTGGTGTTATAGTTGTCAAAATTATTATATTTATGATATTAAGTCTTAGAATCCTATAATGCATATTTTAATAAGTGTAGTATTGCTGTTCCAATTTTCAAGGCATGGCCTAAAGGTATATATGGCCCTAGCTAAGCAGGCTGGAGACTATTGCCTGGATGGAGATGACCAGGGAATTCCCCATATGTCACAGAGTTTTGCAACGTAAAAAAAAGGAGACAGTATAACAATTATTCTTAACATTCTAGTTAGTCCTAATTGAGACACTGGGAATGAAGTAGTGAATACAATTATTTAAATACAGAAATACAAATGCTGCAGAAAAATATATATGCATTCCCTCTCTCATAAGCATGTGCACACACAGCAATGACCTATCTTCTTTACTCTTCGATGCCACATAGACTATTCTCTATAAAATAAAGAATAAAGCATCAAATAAAGCATCTCTTTATGTCATCCCTTCCAGTTCACCTCAAGCTGGAAAAAAATATACTTGTAGCTATTTTTCATAGTAGATTTCTGCACTGAAGACAAATTTTTTGTATGTTTCATACTTGGCCAATAAAAAAGTGTTCTGTCTGTCTGTCTGTCTGTCTATCTATCTAGATTTGGCAAGGTCCATGTATATCAGTGCATGAATAGGAAGTCCCGCCATAAGGAATTCTACTTCTATCCTGTCGCTTCACCTCTCTTATCTTCAGGCCGTTTTCTGCAATGGTGGCATATAAAATGTACCTGGTGTGGTTACCTTTGGTGGGAAGCTATGTGCTCATGTTATTAATTCCAGAAAGTCTAAGCCTTTTATACCTTTTTTTCACCTTTAAATGACAACCTTTTTTTCTCCAACCCTACTCTTCTGAAACTCTTCTAGGTTTGAAGATTACATCAATCCCTGAATTAATTAATTGAAGATTATATAATTCCTGGCCTTTGCCCAGAGGGAATATTCAATCAGAGTTACTGACAACTTGGTGGCATACTGAGTGGATAGGATTCTGGGGATGGATTTTTAAGAGGTCTGTTCAATATTGTATTGATTATGAAGCTACCTTTGAAATGTGAAAGGAAATAAGATAGGTTTGACTGAGCAGCTATTGCTGAATTAACCTATCATTCCAATTTCACTTTTTCCTTAATGTTTTTCATCATTGCTCCAATCATATGTTTTGGATAAATACCCAAAGGTTTGCATGTCTACATCATACCTTTCTGTTTCTCAGTCTGTCTTAACTATTCCATTGTTTTATATTAGGTGCTATACCCTAGTAATTTGATACAAACCAGATCTCAGGTTTTTTTCATTTGCTTGCATTGTGTTAGAAAGTTTTGAAAAGCAGAAGTAGTTGTTTTATATGTTAACTTTGCTACTATTTAAGAAAGAATCACACCATTTGATGTGGAATGAGAAGCTGGATGGGAACAAACAGTGATGGATTGATTAGTGATCCACTGCACAATTTCTTTGCTACCCACTCATCTACTTTTGTGAGCTGTGGGCTACAATGGGCCATTAAATGGTACATTGAGGACTGCACAAGGGATAAAAATACTATGTGATTTCACTTTAAATGTACAATACTTTAAATACAGTTAATGCAATAATTTCCCATATATTTTATCTATCAAGATATTGTTTAATGCAATCACTAACCAGAATTTTTTTAAAAGTGCACCAGAATACAGCATGAGTGCAAATACTAAATACTAAAATACTTGGAAAATCGAAAAAGCTAAGATACTAGGATATTAAAAATTCTAAAATACTAGCATTCTGGAATACTAAAGTACTAAGTTGCTAAAATTCTATCCTGCTTATCCCTAGAACATGTTTCTCCCGTTTCTCCCAATGTCTTTTCTGTGCAGTGTCACCTTATCCACCAGTTTATCAAACAGAATTTTGCCACTTGCTTTGTAAGGTTGGAGTCACACTTTTCATGTAGATACTTGACAAAAACTATCAGCATTTCCAGGGAATGCATAGATGATACAGGGTTGCCTAAATATCTCCTGTTTCATGATCAGGATTTTACTCTAGCTCTGTGTGTCTCAGTCTAACAATATAACCACTCCTCCATGGGTGAGACAGTGATCTTAGCCACAGGCAGTGTGTATATTTACACTCTGAAATCTATTTAGATTCACCAAAATCAATTCAGATTCACAGAAATGTGGTTGTCCTTCCTCTTCTCCTTTTTCATGATGCTACGTATGTTATAGAAGTTTCATTGTCCTAGAGTGGCAAAAAAGGAATGTTTCCTCCATTACCTAGTTTGAAAATGGGGAATAGTTTGAGGGTTCTTAAAATGTTTCAAAATTTATTCCCTTGTTTCAGTTAACCTTCATTGCCCATTGCATTTCACAATTTCTTGGCTAAAACTCTCTCTCTGTGTTGCAGTAGTATTATTGGTGGTTTACTTTTTTTTGATCTTTACAGGAGGATTTTATGCCTGATATAGAATGATACATCTCATGTCCTTAAACTAGTCAAACAGATGTTGTTTACCAAAAATGCTTCTCAGATTGTACATCTCATATTTATGTATTTAATAATGGTCAGTAAGTACCATCTCTTTGAATGAAGGCTAATACTGTATTTATATTTGTTTAGTGCTTCTAAGAAAAGTTTAGTGCAAATAGATGTGAATAATCACAGACTTTTATATTCAAGGATTAGAAGAATATATTTGGATTGCAGTGTTTCAGACAAAAATGAATGGAAATGGAAAATGCTAGCCTATTAGAGAAAATGAGTTATAGATTTAATATTAACCATACATTTTGTTATTGCATCATTGCTATCCTAAAGATGATAGTTTATGAGCAGCCCGTCTTGCAGTGATAAACTTAAGCTATTATTTTGTTTTTTGCCTGTATGTAGATTATGTCTGTATATACACAGGAAGAATCACACATTTGAAAATTAATCTGAAATCTGTATTTGTGGTTTGTCTTTACAGGTTAAAAAATCTTCTAATTATTTATATTTGTATATCAAATTTGTCACCACCCATCTAGTTAACAAACGAGACTGGGCGGTTTACAGAAAAGATAAATATTAATTAAAAATACAATATGTCAATGTAATAATTTATTCGAAATAAATATTAAGTATCTTCCAAGATAATTGATGATAACTAAAAATTATAAGGCTCAGAGAATGACATCAGGGTGCCAGCCACCCCCAGGGTTGGTTAAAACTCTTCTTGCCCCACACAAGCTGGCAGAACCAGATCTTCAGTTCTTTCCGGAAGGCTAGGAGGAAGGGGCCAGCTGCACTTCTGGGGGGAGAATATTCCAGAGGGTGGGGGCAACAGCAGAGAAGGCTGATATTGAATTATATTGTATTAAGAGATGCCTAATTTAAGTATATTAAGCATATAAAGGAGACAGGTTGGATCTGTATGCTGGCATTATTCTTGCCTTGTCTTTGCGTCCTCTGTTTTCATTATGAATGATATCACAGCACTGGCTATAGTAAATCATTTGATGCTATTGAAGACATCAAGTCAATTTTACATATAATATATACCTTTACAAGTTCCAATAAATAATTCTGTCTGTGAAACTTGGATTCCAGTTATATAAAGTTTAATAAGGTATAGTTTTAATTTTAAATACCTCTTATCCTAGCTTTAAAATAAGGGGTCCTTCACCCAGAGTCACCATGGAGGTATTAGCTTAATTTATTTTTAAAAGTTTGCTGTCAGTATCAGCTGCCTGTCTGGATTTGTGACCTATTCTTCATCTCCAGACCATCCCTCTGAGAATAGCTTCCTCTTCCACTCATGTATGGGAGCTTATGTGTGTTGGTATGAGATAAAAAGGTCAAGAACAATAGAAATATACAGAGAAAAAGAGTAATACTTCCATGTGGTCCTTTAGTATTGCATATTTGATTTTTCTGGCTGGGGTTTGATCTGTTATCAACCGTGACTGACTTTCCCCCAGAATCAGTGACATTTCATAGAAAAATGTTTACTAGAAGATGAGGAGTCATAGGACATTTCTGCAGAAAGATTCTGTGCCAGTCTGAAAGCAGTTCTCAATCTCTGTGATCACAGCATAATTTGGGAGATGAGAAGTTGTTTTTGAAACTGCAATGTATTTGAAATCACAGCAGCAAATATTTTATTTTGTGACCCTTTGAAACGCTGAGATAATAGGCAGTCCAATATCCATTTTGTGGGGAAGAAGTGCTTAATTTTGTCCCCTGGCTTCTCAACTTAAGGCAGACATGTTTCCCCTGCCACCAAAGAACTTCAGTTTAGAATTTCTCTCTGGGGAACTCCAGTTGGAGGCAGTCGATCAGAAAAATCTCCAAAACAGTTACTTGGCCTTTTGCAACCAGAAAGAAGACTGAAACAGGACTTCTGTCACTTTCAATTCTGCCCTCTTTGCTTGGACTATTGTGGGACTGGAAAGCGTTGCAGGGATTTTCAGTCAATTAAAACACTGAGTCTGGACTGCTCTTCCCAACCACAGCAACAAATAACCATGGTCAGAGCTATTGTGAAAAGTCCAAAAATACCTATGGCCTAAGCTTTTGGCTTCATATCTTGCATGGGCTTTTAAATACAAACAGAAAGAATGTTTGCAGCTGGGTGGGTTCCCCTCATAGCAAATATCCGGGTTTTTTTTTTCTTTTTTTTTGCAAATGGGTAAGCAAATACAAATAAATATCCTGAATATGTGGAGGAAGCATGGCTGCGCTAACTATTTTCTCTTTTTATTTGGATTTGGGGTAGGGAGAGTTGTTATTCTGAAGCAGCAACAACTCAGCGAATGAAGTACTATTTGAAAGTTCGTTTTGGCACTCCTGTCAGTCATCTTGAGGGAAAATTGATTGGTTTATAATATTCCTTGCCTGTTCTCAGCATATTGAGGTTGCCAAAGTTGAAGACAATCAGGGCTTGGTTTCAATTTATGAAAATGACAGCAGTGTGGAAGAAGAATCCATGTCTGTGACCCCCACTGCTTTGTCTATTTCGTTCAGATCTTTGTTTCATTCAGATGAGAATTTCTTTTAATAATACATAAATTTTCCAAATCTTATTTCCTCATTAGTTTGTTTTAGGGAAAAAGTCATGAAAGTTAGTAGAAAAATGCAAGAATTCTGTATTTTAAAGATACAACTGCAGAAGAAAAGTTAGTAAAATATGTAACATTATTAGAAAGATAAAGTGGTAGACTAGGCTAGGGAACTTATATATTTGTATATCTATTTGTATAGAGGCAATTCTGCAATTCTAGACAATTTTCATTGACACTGGCAGACTAATACAGTGTCAAAGATTAACTGTCTTTTTAAGCAATATCAGAAAGTATAAAATAACTGATGTATATTGTTATAAACACAGCATGATTTTTCAAGTGTCTCTTTAATTAAAGAATTGTAAGTAGTCACAATTCACTAATGCTGACCTTCTAAATAGTTTAATGCTTATGGACTGTGTTAGTTTCCAAATCTTTTTAACCTTTCAAGGAATAGCTCAGTCAGAAGGCTTTTATGAAGTAGTTTTTATTCTTTGCTGCCTTTAGCTATCCCTTTTGTGTTTCCTTGTCTCCTGGTAAAAAGTAGGATGAATTCCATTTGTATGAACGAATTAAGAAGTAAGGCAGAGGTTCAAGCGCTGGATTAGTGCCTGGAGACTGTAAGGGCCTGGAAGGGGAAAAAACAGCAGTGGCTCAGCCCTAGCAAGACAGAGTGGTTGTGGGTTTTTGGTCCCCCAGGGTCAGGAAAGTTGACATCTCTGACTTTGGATGGGAGAACACTCCCCCATACAGATCTGGTGTGCAATTTGGGAGTTCTCTTGGACTCACGCCTCCTGCTGGAAGAGCAGGTGGCAGCCATGGCTGGGGTTGGGGGAAGGGCTTTGCACAAATCCATCTTGTGTGCCAATTGCGCACATTCCTGGGCTGGGAGGCCTTGCTCACCGTCACTCATGCCTTAGTCACCTTTTGTTTGGATTACTGCAATGTGCTGTACATGGGGTTGCCCTTGAAGACTATCTGGAAGCTGCAACTATTCCAGAATGTAGCAGTATGTGCAATTTTGGGTGCCTGTGGTTCACCTGAGTAACACCATTGCTGCGTGATCTGCAATGGCTTCCAGTTGCTTTCCAGGTGCAATTCAAGGTCCTGGTTTTCACCTTTAAAACCCTACATGGCACAGGGCCAGATTACTTGTAGGACTGCCTCTCCCTGAGGATATCTGCCTGTCCTAAGTTAAATAGGGTGGGTGTGCTCCAGATCCCCTCCCTTAAATGTGGCCATCTGACAGGACCTTGGAGGCATGACTTCTTGGTGGCCGCCCCAGTCCTTTGGAGCAGCCTTCTAGCAGAGATCAGAGGGATCCCTACTGTTTTAGCCTTCCGAAGGGCTGTGAAGACCTGGCTCTTCCCTCAAGCATTGGGCTAGGATGGGGGCTTGAGCAGTGAGGATGTTTGATGTGGTGCCCGAGGGGAGGGTATGTTTTTAACTATGTTTTTTTATTGTTGTGAGCCACCTAGAGTCATTGCACGAGATAGGCAGCCATATAAGTCCAATAATAATAATAATAATAATAATAATAATAATAATAATAATATAGTCAATTACAAAAGGCAGCTTTACTTGGTACAGGTTATATCCTGTGATTATACCTTTAACACCATCAAACAACAATATCTGCCTATCCCAGGTCCTTGGGAAGGACTCAATAGGTGGATAAAAATGCCAAATCCAGTCTAAACATCTGGCTGACTGCGCCATAAACAACAACAACAACAACAATAATGAATTACACTTGTACCTATACTTATAGAATTTCTGATTTGGTTGCTGTACTCAGATTCATGGGAAAGGTATAATGTCTCTGAACCTTTTAGAAGACAAAAGAGTGTATACCACACAATTTACAGAGGCAAGTTTAGTAAGATGGATCCATATTACCTTGAGTAAGATAGAAAAAGAGTGAAACACGAATGTACTGAACAAGCTCCCTTTACCACTTATTTTGGAAATTATAGCATAACTAATTAAAAATATATTATTTTGTTTTGCTTATTCCAAATCTAAAAAGCAGTCTTTTTATCTAGTTCCAACTTGCCTAACACAGTCCCAAAATCTACCTTGTATTTTTTAAGAAAATCTATTCCATGCAAAAGATGCTTTTGTTTTCCTCCTCTCAGGGTACTTAAGACTTTCTTTCGAATGTATATTGGTGGCCTTTTTTACCTTAGTTTATCCTTGGAGGTGGCAGTGGACGCTACTGGTAATATTATTTTTTATGACACATTTCTCCACACTTTCCAAATGCATATGACAATACTTTTTATTTCCACCAAATGTAAAACTCCTTGACCAGATGGTAAAGCTAAAGATACACATCTGGTTAAAATTTAAAGTATTTAATTGTGGGAATAAACTGGAATCCCATGAAAGCTGCCATTCTGAATCTAAAGTAGTTATATAAGTCTATGTTATTATTATAATTATCTTCTTTGTAACTAGTAGTTATCTTGGGTTGGAAATAAAAATGTGTTTTTATACAACTCATACAGTTTGTGAATAGGACATTGACATTTTCTTCGGTGAGGCTGCTTATCAAATACAGTGCAAACATCAGGATTTCACCATGTCACAGTGTCAGGACATACCATGCTTGTCATAACCTGGAAAGGACCTTCTCCCCTAATGGCCATTCAGAAGTGTGTGCTGAAACATAATGTGGGAATTGTGCAGAATTTTGAACTCTTAGGGTGATGTTCTTATGCCATTTTCATTTACTGATGATTCCTGTAATCTACAATCTGAGTGAATTAAAAGGCAACCACTACATTTTCATCAGCTCTTTTCAGCACCTAGTTAAAGGCATGCATATGCAAGAATCATTCATTTGTTCATTCAGTCAGTCAGTCAGTCAGTCAGTCAGTCAAAAAATTTATATGGCCGCCCATCTTATGTACCATAACTCTGGGTAGCTCACAGCAACAACAATAAAAACACATTAAAAACAATTTTAAAAATCCAACATCCAAAATGTTGGGTTTACCCAGCACCATAAAGCAATGCTCCACAATAGCAACAACAGCAGCAATCACTGAGCTCCAGCCTCACCCTATCCCAAGGCTTGGGGGAAGAGCCAGCTTTTTAAGATGTTCTGGAAGGCTAGAAGGGTGATTGATACAATAGTCAATCCAACTCAGAGCAGTGCTAACCACCCAACAGCCTTTTTATCAACCAAAATACTAGTCCTTCTGTGCCACCAGCAGAGATCAGGCAAAACATGGTAGAAAGCAGGTGTACATCCCAAGACCACTGAACCACCAGTGGCAGCTGATCGACCAAAGCTCCTCCAAAAGTTGTCAGTAAAATGTAATTTTTAATGGGATAGTAGAGATAAATTAGTAAACACATTAGGAATAATCATTGCATCTATTTACTTTATATAATGCAATTGTAAATTAAATTGAATTATATTTAGTTTTCTCACCCTGGGCTTCCTACCTTTTGGTGTGGAGCCATCAGCATGATGGCCCAACACCAAATACAGCTTTTGGTCAATGTGTATTTTTCAAACAATGTGTATCCCTGTTGTAAAGTAAAGAATTCCAGACAAGCAGAATGAGCCAAATTATTACATTTCCTTATTACTTCCAATTAGCTTCTACTTTTATCTACATTTCTCTGCAGGCAGAATGGAAAGGTTGCAATATACTAGACCCATTATAGCCATATGAAGTTCCTTGAGCTGCATCTGTTAATAACTTCTGATTTGTCTTCTGGTGCACCTAGTAATCTGAAGTAGAATATAGGTAAATTTGAAATAAATAAAGAGGAAAATCTGCTGCAATAGTTCTATTTCCCAAAATGTAATGACTTGTTTTGGAAAAATGCATGCTATCTTTTTCATGTTATTCACTATGTTCCTTTTGATTTCAGATTATTCATTTTTTTTAACCAATGCTTTTCTTTTTTGAAATAAAGCTGAAATCCTTTGAGATCATTATGATATTAGCATTTCAATTATTCAGTTGATATCCCTAGGAAGCCCTTGGGCTAGCTTTTCTTCTTCAAGTGCCCCCTTGAAGTTTGCCTTAATGTTGTTGTTTTTCTATGTATTATGAAAATTTTAATAAATTTTTCTTTCTCTCTGTCCATCTGCCTGTCTTTCAATATTTGTGGCAAGAGTTCTTTTTATTAGAATTGGTTTTAGATTATAATGTTTTATTATTGAAGAAAATATTGGAGACACTCTGAAAACAATGGATGAGTAAAAGTAAAGAGAAATTGCTTTGTATGGGAGGTCTATTCATCATATAGCTTCCATCATTTTTTGTGGATGGAAAAGTAGATAGCCACCATCCACTTTTTCCCAAAAAGTTTAGGTTTTTCATGTTTCTCTTAATAATTTCTTAAAGCTTGCAGGAAACATTTCCTAAATATGTAGATAGGTATTTGCTTCCTCATACTTTGTGTTGAAATGAAAATATGTCAAGAGATTTTAGAGGAAGTACTACTTATCTTATTGTTAAACAGGACCCCAGATGTATAAACATCTTTTAAGATTTACTTATAGCAAAGAACCAAAGTAATGAAATAATCAGAGCTCCCTAGTTTATTATTAAAAGAACCTAGCTTGGTAGATTTCATGATTTAGTCAAAAGTATTGATAGGGATACAACTATAATTTAAACATGCAATTTAGGCCTATGCATTCTGATTGTAGACCACTGTGTCAGTATGTCAATTCTGTAACACTTTTGCATCAAGACTTACTAACTTGGTTGATTGATTTTGTACAGTATCTGGCTGTTATCAGTACCTAGATGAAGATGAAATGGTTCCAGTTCATTTCAGGCAAGAATTAGGCTATACTGGAAAGTTCAGTGAACTAAATAATTGCCCTGAATAGGCACGTTTTTGGCATTTTTCTTAACTCCTGCCCTCCCTCCTCTGCCCCATTTAAATGAAAGCTTATTTAACTGTTGTGGCATGATACATTTTTATACACTTGAATTAAGATTAAACTTTTTTTTTCACTTTCAGCAAGATGGTGCCTTTGATTTATTGTTATGTGTAGAAGCCTAGTTGCAATATTTCTTGATGTTTTATGTCACCTTGTGCTGCATGCATTTCATATATCTGTTTGCAATCCACTCTCTCCCCAGAATGTCAATAGTTCTGCACTCTTTATACTGGAAGAAAAACTGTACAGGAAAGAGCCAAACAGCAGTTGCTACCCTACTGTCTTTTTCATCCATAATTTGTAGTGGTGGGAAAGGAACATCAGTTTGTTTCTTTTCTCAGTCATCCCCCTTTTTAAGGGGAATGGGCCTACAGAAGCAACGAGCATCTTCACTGTCTGTCCCCACCACTGTAAGCTGGAACTCTCTGGGTGCACATATTTTCATCAGCCAATATCTGCCAATATCCACAATTGGTTTGTCGTTATTTGAGCTTGAATCCACAGGATTGAAATGACACTGAGTGGTCATTTATTGGAAGAGCATGTATGTTCACTTTGACTATATTTATCTGCAGTTCCTATTACATCACTTCAGCATTTTTTCTTCATTTAGTGCAGTGCTACCACCTGGTTAGTGGCTATACAGTAGCCACAACAAGGCAGAAATGAAATTGTGAAATTTCAGATCTTTTTGAGATTAACTGTTAGACTGAAGTTTGTATTTTTAAAGGCCTTTGAGATAGTCCTCATAATGCTCAGAATAGTACTGAACTAGGATGATTCATATAGGTTGCTATTCTAGCAATAGATACCTTACATGTGTGGTCTTTGTAGAGCATTGTACTTTCCTTTGGGATTTTCTTTTAACATATGGAAAGAGATGTTTTATCATGGACAGCTCCATCATTTACCTTCTTCATCATAGGGAGCAGTGCAAACTCCAGAAAGAGCTAGTTGTGTCCAGCAAGTTTTCTAAGTACATATTAAGGTTGGCACATGATCACCCAAACAGACGCATGAGGGTGGGTAGAACCAAAGAAATGCAATTTTTAATTGAACTGGATATAGCATGGATATGACAAAATGTGTAAAAGCCTGTGATTCCAAGGGTGGGAAAAACAGAGACAGGGCAAAGACATCTTCACAGCTCTCCATTTGAGAGAGTAGCAGTAGGCATCTGGGGGCCTAACCTTGGTGGAAACTATTTGTATTAACTCTTGTGGACTACACCACTAGATCCCCCAATGCTAATCAGGCTTTTATCAGTCTTTTTGCCAGGATAGGTTAGTTGCTGGAGATACTGACCAATGTAGCAACTACTTTCTTGTCACTTGATAGAGCAGCCATGAAGGCCTTGGAAAAGATATTGAAATGCTGTGATGTGTCTATACCTACAAAGATCAGAATTGTGCAAGCCATATGGTATTCCCTGTGACATTCTGTGGAAACAAAAGTTGGAATCTGAAGAAGCAAAATAGGAAGAGTATTGACACTTTTGAACTTTAGTGTTGGAGAAGACTCCTGAGAATACCATGGCCAGCCAAGAAAACAAATAAATAGATAATCAAACAAATTGACCCAGAGTTTTAATCAAGGCCCAAATGACTAGGTTCAAATTATCCTACTTCAGAGACATTATGTGAAGACCTAGCTCTCTGGATAAGGCCCTAATGCTGGGAAAAGTGGAAGAAAAGAAGAGGACGATCAGCAGCAAGATGGTCAGACTCAGAGTGGCAATGGAGGTGCTGTTGGAAGAGCTGAAGGACCAGGTAGGGACAGATAATCATGGAGAATGTGGTCACTAAGAGTTGACAATGACTTGATGGCACATAATCAATCAATCAATCAATCAATCAATGGAGCAAAGTGAGGTTTTAATGGCCAGTCATTTCTATAGTTAATTTAGTGCTCATTATTCAGGTGAAATAAATACTGTATGCAAATAGCTGTTTGGGTAAAAGCAAGTCCTACTAACATCAAAACTGGCTCACTCTTTCATCCCAGTTATATCTGTAAAAAATAGATAAGCACATACATGTTCATAGATTCCTTGCCTCTTCCTAGGGGGAAGAGAAAGTAAAATGGAAGATATAATTTCATAATACTGAATTTCTTGTGACATACTGTATATATTCCACATTATGAATGGTGCTGTTGTTGCTGTTTGAAGAAGTTCTCTAGATTAATTTTTGTGATAAGCAAGCAAGAAAAAAACCTGTACTAACCCAATATGCCATACTGTAACCTGCCTTTTTATTCAGTCAGTGCATCACTATGCTCTTACTTGTCACTCCATGATAGCTATCATAGTGCATAGAATGTTGCATAACTAATCACAGTTAGTCCCTTTATTCTTTAGCTTACGTAATTTGAGGATGATCAAAGCATAAGAGATGCAGGCTTGTAAAAGATAAAATCAGTGTTTATATAGTACTGAATTTAATTTGGTGTCAAATCCTATTATGGTAGTTGTACTCACAGAAGCATGAGTGTTTCTATAGAAAGCTAGTGATATACTCTTCTTTGTTTCCCATAGGAGGGAATATAAAAAAGTTTTAAGTTTTCTTATAGCGTAAACCACTTTTTAATGTATTAAACAGAACCTTACAATCTTTCTGAAATGTTTTTCATAGGGAGATATTAATACTCCTAATAAATAGAAATAGGGGAATAGAAATTGAAATAAGTAGTGGGTACCTGTCATGGGTTTTCCCTGTGACAGAACTTCAGAGTAATCTTTTACTCAATGATGTAAGGTACAGAAATGCAAATTCACTTCCAAACTGCAGTATTCAATCAATTTGCATTCAAAATCCAATTACAGAGTTTCTCAAAGGAGTGGCTGCCCCATAACATACTTAGCCTCTGTTTTTCCTCTGTAGTTCATATCACAGCTCTTTTTCTTACAACGTATTAAAGTGATCCCTACTTTTGCCAGTGTAGTAGGAGACCATTCAGAAGATACTCCACTTATTTGTAAGCATTATAAATCATTTTAAAATGTAAAGCACATTAACTCACAGATTAGATTTTTCACGTCTTGACTATGTTTGGAACCTACTTGGAAATGCATAATTTATTTTTAAACAGATTTGTCATAAATCAGGACTAGAATTGTGTTCAGTAGCCAAGGGATATATGTGAGTGCACTACACTCCCCTCTCCAAAATGTCTTGCTGTCTTTCAGAATAAAGCTTTATCTTTAAAACTCTTTTTATTTTAAATGGGTAATAGAGCACTGTTAAGAAAAACAGAATTCAATATTAATAGTGTGGAAGAAACAAGCATTGCAGTATTGCAGCATCTAAAGCTACAGGCATTTGGGCTTTCCCACTTTGGTAGCAAATAGGGGGAATTATAGGTTCCCGGTTCCTTCAATGTTAGGGAGACACCCCTCCATCTGTTCACAGTGCAGCCTGTTTCCAATTTAAAGCACAGATTTCAATGCAAACCTCAATTTCTTCCCCTGTTTTATATGCAAAGTGACCCTTATGAATCACAGCATTACTGCTAACTGGGACCCCAACCAAATTCTCCCCTCCCCAAATTCACAGCTTTTCATTTGAATACCTGCTTACAGTGGTGTACAATGGACAGCTTTGAGAAGAAAAATTGATAATCTTCATGGAAGAGTAATTTGAATGAAATTACACTTGACAGCCTGTCTCCAAGCAAGCAAGGAGAGTGAGAGGAGCCTCTGCTAAGCTCCAAGGACTTGCCTAAATCAGTGCACTTGGAGCTTCCCAGGGAAAATAAGCCCACAGCTTCCCCAACATCCGAGGGAGGCTTTTGACTCAACCTGTGCAGCAGTTTTTAGTGAAGAAAGGTAGCCATGGAAGAAAATATGGAAGAGGGACAGACACAAAAAGGTATTGTAATAGTTGTTTTGAGCTCTTTTTTTTTTTTGGTGGGTCAGTTAATCTCTCTGCATTTGCTCTCGCTATTCCTGCCTTAATCATGACAACTGTGGCATAAATGATGGGGAAGATGCTTTTTCCTTGCATTTGTGGTTTGTGCAACAAGATAGATGGCTAACAAAATGTTAGTGTGCTTTCAAACATTTACAGGCTGAAGGAATTTACAACGCATCCTATATGTAAAATAACTCACACGGTGAGCATTTTAATCTATACCGTTTCCCAGACCAGTCTTTGTTAACCTTCATTTATTTCATGTTTTCACGCTTGTCTAGCTGGGTCAAGGGATCCCAGGGTGAATTAAGAGAGAGCCACTCACACACATTTGTAGTTAGCTGCATTTAGAATCCAACAAAGTGACCATTATTTACACCTCTGAATGGGTTTCCTTTCCAGGACAAACAAAGAGTCTGCATATATTTGGTAAATTTCTGGTAGTGCTGCCTTGATTTCTTTCCCTCTCTCCTTCCCTTTCCTTTTGCTTTCTGTTGGGAAAGCTTTGTTATGTGGTGAAAAAAATGTTGTAAGTGTTGAAAGATTGCAGGTTGATTATTCCCCCCCCCCCCCTTTGGATTAGGCACAATGAATCTTTTTGTTCCTGAATAACACTGTCTGCTGACTGTGTCCCCGTATTATTTTATGTGCAATTTCTCATGAGCATTGTATGTAGCTGGAATGTGCCACCATCTACAGGACATATTATGCTTATTGCCTTGTGTACCAGGTGATAATTCTGCATTTTTCTCTGTTTAATTCCCCCCACCCCCATCTCCTTCATAATCTTGTGCTGTTACATCAGTACATATTGTGTTGCCGGAGCATTCTGGGATTCCTTAGACATACTAAAGAAGGAACATAAAATGATATCTAGTGAACTAGTAATAAGAACATATCAAAGTCCAGTTTGCTTCGGTTTACAGACATAACAGATATTACAACCATTTTCAGAAGATTGCTTTAGGAGCTGCTTAAAACAGCTCAGGATTTCAGAACCCTAATATTTTAGTGGCTTCCATGTTTTGGTTTTTAGGTCCATGTTAGTCTGCCTACTACATATAGATATCATGATTTTCCTTTGCAGTTGACCCACTAAGATTTCATTTATTCTTTCACTGTTTACTTACTCTCTGACCAGTGTATTGCCCCTGCATAAAAATGGTTATTTCTTTCAGCAATTTGATTAATTTGTATGTTTTTGTTTTTCCAAGTGTCAAATCTTTTCCAAAATCTGTTTGTAATTCTAAAGCATAAACATGTACAATAGTGCTTTTTTATTTTTAGCATTTAACATCAACATGTGTATGTGAAATATGTTCATGAAAAATCAAAAACAGAACGTAGTGTATGGGCATTTTTGTGTGGGCAGTAAATGCCGTTTTCTGAGATCATTCCATTAGATTGCAGAATCTCATATACATCATTCGTTTGCTCAATATTAGAATTACTGATTCTTTTATATAAAAACATATTCCAAATATATAATGTAAAAGTGGCGTAAGTCTGAACTAGGAATATTGTTTGGGGATGGGGGGGAAGGGGACCCTGAACATATTTACAATTAGCAAGATGTGTATCAAGTAATGGCTGCTATAGACAAAGCTAAGTCCTTATTCAAAAGAGAGGTATTTAAAATAATCAATGGCTATTCTACATGCTGTGATTGATACTGGGTTGCCTCACTTAAGACTTTTCCCACACAAAATTTGCCATGCGTGAGAGCCCTTTTCTCTTTAGCAGAGCCCAGCTGTGATCACAGACATTGGAAGATTACTTTTGTTTTTGTTTTAGCTGGACAGCAAGGAAAGATGACCATTAATCTAGCATTGTTTAAAGAACAGGCTGGGAAAATTGGGAGCATAAACATTGTGATCTGAATTGGGAAGATGGTCCTGTGGCAAACACAGGCTATGAAGCTCTGGTGTCTAAAGAGAATCCTTTGCCTCAGAAGAGGCAATAATCTTGCACCCTTGTTTCTGTAAGAAATTTTTATATCAGCATATACAGGATATATGCTGCATTTTTTAGCCTGCCTGGTACCTTTTCGTGGTTTGACTGGCTCAGTGTGTTGTTTTCCATTGTAGAAATGCTACTGATGACAGAATCATAAATGCTGTCAAAAAATGCTGCCATCTCCACTGAAATTATTTGTTTTCTCTCTTCTCTTTGCAAATCAGTTCAATTATATGTAGCATCACTGTGAAATCCTCCATTCTTTACATCAGCAGAATGTTTTGAACTTCCCCTTCATAGCACAGCAAATTGCAATCAGGCATGGTGGAAATTAATAGATGTATATTTATGTAGCATACAGTTGAGACAGATGCCATTTTATTTCTTCAATAATTTTGTATCAGTGCATCCATTGTCTATAGTAAAATAGCAGTTTAGAATGGGGATAGTCAATGTGGTACAGGGGAACTTCATTACCCATAGTTCCACTGCCCATGGTGTCATGTTTCTGTGGTTGCTAAAAAGAAATCAGACCTTAGTATTGCAGTACAGGTATCCTTGGGTTTTCCTTTTTTTTTTTTTTTTTTGGTTATATTACACATATGCAAAATGACAGATAAGCTTTTGCACTTGTGTAAGGTAATATTTTGGAAGGGCTCATTATGTGTGTTTTCATTATTTGCTGATGTGAGGCAGGAATAGAACCACTGCAAATACGTAATGATAATAAGGACCATGGCCACTGAACTTCTAAATCTGGGGCCCTTGGTTTTGTATGTCACACACACACACACACACACACACACACTACATATCTTTAAGCAATGGCATAAATCTACTCATTCAACTTACAGTTTGACTAAATCACAGTCCAGATCAACTATCCTTAGTTTAAATTAACCTTGACTGTGAACTCATTAGGTTGTGTCAGTCTACCCTATAGTGAATAATGACTTAGATATTTTTTATAAAGCATATTAACACTAAATTCCAACTAATCAGTGCAAGTGCTATATAAATGTTAAATGATGCAAACATTCTTACTTTTCTGAAAGTGTTCTTATAGCATGAGTTAATTATTTTGGGTTTTGGAGTTTCAAGCATGAATCAACAAGCAAAAGTTGATTCAAAAGTCACTTTAAGATCAATACTTGTTTTCTTCTATGCTACCATTTTTTTCTATGAAAAATAGAATTAATTCAAATCTTCAAGTAAGATGTAATTAATTTTACATTTATACAGCAAGATTTAACATAGTATTAAAGCTTAATATCTAGATTGTCTAAATTTACAGACCTTTCAGGGGAATCCTGGATCTGAGGTTTTATGTAAATAATGCCATAATTTAACTAACCCAATGTTCTGGATTGTTGCAATCCATGTGATTAAACTTTTTTCTTTTGGGGAATACACAAATGATGGAAGGCTGTTTCTCCTCTCCTTGTTCCCTAAATCAGTCTGGTTTTCTCCAAATCTACTGGTGCCCTCCAGTTGGAGCAAAACTTTGTCAGTAGCCAGCGTAACCAAGCTGTCATCTGAAAGCCACTAGCTGGACAAAAGCTGTTTTAGTCATAGCATGAAGTAGGGTTGTGTAGATCACATGGCAATCAAGGAGTTGCAAGATTCTTTGAAAAGATACCTGTTGCAGACAGATGTAGCTTGCACATTTCTGTGAAGAACCTTTTGGAGATCAGATCTGAAGTGCTGCATAACCTTAGCAGAAAAAAGCCATTGGACAGAATTCTAGCTGCAGAATCCAATTAATTTGCAAGCTTAGTCATGAGTGAACACTGATGAAGTGAAGATGAGGTGGGATTAAAATTGTATGCCATTTTTAATTCTAGATTCAGAGTGTATCCAAAAGAATAATTTCCAAGACACAGGATCAAAGTAAATGATACATTAAATGCATGTATGCATTTATCTATCATTTCTTTGGGTGGTGGTGGGGGGAACAGTTCTGGCACCAAATCAGAAACTACACACCTGGGACTATGGATATCATTTCTTTTCCCATGTGGCATTTTCTAAACTCCTGTAAAATCAGCTTGCTCTCAACCATTTGCTCCAGTAGAGGAGGTACTATAGGTGAAGATATTAACTTCCCATTCAGGACAAATAAGAGCTTTTCCGTGGAGAAGTAATTTTTTTTTAAGAAAATAGCTGAAGATAAAGAAATCATGCCTTCTCTATACCACAGTCTGAATTCCTTCTCTGTGGTTTATTCCCCCACCTCACCCCATTTTATTGTAAAAAACCACAAATACACAGTCTTCATAGGTTTCCTGGGTAGGAGGCAAATGGATGCTGATTATTTTGCTGCCTAAAAATATATGTGGTGATAGTGTGGAGGAGGGAATTTAGCTTGAAGTTATGTGCTCATGTTTGTCCTCAGAGCTGAATTTTCTCTTCCTATCTCTCACTGCCCTTTTGGTGCAAAAGGCTGAGCTCCTCCTTTAGTATAATTCCTTAAAGAAAGACAAGCATTCTAGTTGGGCTGCGACCACATTTAGAATGTTATAAAGTGACTGGACTGTGCCTGTTACATAACGTCTATTGATGAAAATGCAAATTTGACTAGCCCTAGTAGCCCCTCCCTCCCCGCCTTCCAGAAACTGACAGGCAGAAGTATAGTCACACATTCAGAGGCTGCTCATAGCCAGACAGGCACAGAAACTGCAGTCAGCAAACCAGTCTGAAACTCAAAGGGAAACTAATCCAAATCAAAGTTGAGCTTTGAGAGTTGAGAGGAAGCAAAAAAAGTTGGGGTCAGAGCATTAAAGACTCAATAGGCCAGGGAGGCCTGTCAGGTACCTAGGGTTCAAGATGCAAAATAACAGGTTACCCAGGGTTGTAAATAAGGGATACTGCTTTGGGCAATGAGCTGTTCCTAAAGAAAGCTGTATCAATTCTTCCCTAGCTCATACTGATACTCAACAAGTCTGATTCAGCTGCAAGGCATCTATGTGAATTCAACTGCTGTGAATCATATCTTTATTCCCAAGGTGCTCTTCCTCTTAACAGAGCACTTTTCCTTCTATATCATATCCATAGCAGTACCATTCATGTTGGTAAAGTTGCTGTCCAGATAAGGTAGGGATTCCTGATCTGCTGTTAAATGGCATTATAGGAATACAGAGAATTCTAACCCTAGTGGTCACCCAAATTCTTGCAGCTCAGGTCTGGCAGTAGTTTAGTCTGGATCAGAGTTCTAGATAGAGAAGCAAGGGCTAATGTGCACTAGTTTTGGCATAGGTTGGGGCTCAGATCTTGTTCATTTGGTACATGGGGTGGGTAGGATAGCCTAGCCTGACTTCCTTTCTGAGGAGCTTTCCTTAAATGAGTCAAGGACACTGTCAGCTTAGGCTTTCTTTGTCTTTCTTCCGGGGGTGGTTAGTCCACTCCTAGCAAAGAACTTGGGTTCAACCATTCCCTAGTTTTATTTCTAAGGATGCATTATGAGGCCTGTGTGTGCCCAGGAATTCCAGTAAAAATTATATTAGAAGCTGGAGCTTTACTCTGTAGCATGTCACGTGCCCAAACAGATTGAGATACAAAAGTAAACTCTAGGAGAAAGTGTGGCACCAAGGAAAGTGTCAAAGGCACACTAGTGTTTATGGACACTCTGTTGCCTATCCTGTTGTAAAGCATAATAAAATGAACAAGCGAGAGTGTTCCAGGGGTGTTAGCTATAAGTGTCAGGACTTTGAGACGTAAGTATTTAATAGATGAGAAGAAATGTTACGAGAGTTAGTATGTGTAGTAATTGAAACTGAATACATGTGCAAAATAAAGCAAACTTGAACAAATTAGCAGCAATTTTCAAAGCAGAAAGGAATATCTGCTGGATGTTTGGATCTAGTTTTACGCTCATATGGCTGGCTACTTCTTTGGAAGTGGAAAGTAGAATACAAAATACAATAACTTTCATTTCATGTCATACTGTTTATTTTTTAAGCTGTACAAAAGATTAGTGAAGCATTTCTTTTATGTTCTGATTAATGCATTATATTTTGTCCTGACCTGATTTTGCTCCTGGGCAAAAATTTCTTTAAGTGAAATTTCAAACCTGAGTTCTAGTCTGGCAATTCTGAGATGTGTAACTAGCAATAATGAGATAGATTGTGTTTATTATTGCAGGTTATTTAATACATCAAGTTATTCACAGTGGTTGTCAATATTAAGGGAATTATTAAAGGAATTATTACTTTGGCACAGGCCCAAACATGATATTGTTATTAATAGAGTGGTAAAACATAAGATAACTGCAAGATAGTTTTTTCCATATTTTGTGCTTTGAAGCAAAAGAACCTCTAGATAGGTAAGTTCATACAATTCTGGGGCTTGCTGAGGAACTGCATGTTGTACAGAGGAATTTCAACAAAAATGGTTCTCCATAATTTTTCAAAGCTCAGAGAAAAGGGTCTACAAAATGTCATCCACGAGCTCCTTCAATATTCAAGTTGGTCTGGTCCTGGAGGTTAAGCTCATTCCTGATAGCCAGGTGCTCCCTACCCATCTCTTTATGTATCTGGGTTGCCATTCCTGCCTTTTGTCAGTTGTTTTGCATAGGTCCACATCAATGCAGTAGGCCTCTGTGGCTATAACTGAAACAAACTAGGATTTGAGGAATTTTGTTTTCCCCATCTTTTGTTGTTATCTGGCCTTCTTACCCTTGTAACACATTTACAAAGTTCCTTTTGCAGTTTAGATTTTCTAACTTCCTTTCTTTAATATTAGCTCCTTGATTATTATATCCATCTTAAATTTCCTATATATGTCCCTTTTAGTTCGTATCTCATTGTTCTGTAAACAGTTTTCTTTGCCCACCCTAGCCCCTTTTATTTTCTCCTTGGAATGGTGTGCAATTGTACTCCCAATATCTTATTTTTTGTACAAGTTCCCAACTCCCCTGCTCTGTCTTTGTTCTGAAGATTTATGTCTGTGGATCTTCCCTGGTACTTCTCTAAGCTTGTTGAAACTGACTGTCCTGAAATCTATTGTGGATCTACATGTATGCTCCATTGTGTTTTTCTGCAGTATTTTGAACTCTGAGTTAATATAGCCATTGCTTTTACCTCTTCAACCAACTCTTCTCTGTTGATTAAGAACAGACCTAGGGAAACCAATACTATGCAGGCTCTGAGAAATTTTTGGGACCAGGCAGTCTTGTCTGAATTGGTTCTTCAGCAGATGTGTGGGTAAAGTCTCCCCTTATTACTAAGGCTCCTCCCTTAAAGTTGTGTAATATGATTCATGTAATATGGTTCAACATTATCTTACCTGATAGCACTTCCCCCCCACCAGTATCTTAACAGTAAAGTTTATTTGGTCAATGACCAGCAAAAGTATATTTTTTGTTTCCCTTTCTCTCCCCTTAATTTTACCCAAGTGTTCTTGATTGTATCCTCATGCTCCAAATCATGGATCTAAATTCCTGTGGGTCCTTCCACGTATAATGCCATTCCTCCTCCCCTTCGTCTGGCCTATTAGTTTTTAATAAGTTGTACCCTTCAATATTTACACTCCATTTGTGAGTTTCATCTCACCAGTTTTCAGTGATGCCTGTTAAATCACATATGCCTTCCTGCATATAACAAGTTCTTCCTTTTTCCTCATACATTCTGCTTATTTCACTGTAACATTTTTCTTTGAACTTTCTATTCTTTGCTTGCTCATTTAATATAAAGACTTCATATGATGTATTTTTCAAATAATAGCTATCCAGTGTTTTTTTTTGTATTTTATTTTTTCCCAATACCTGAATTGTAGAGAATTTATTGTTATTATCATTACCATCAACAACAACAATTGCCTATCTAGATTTGACAAAGTTTTTATTTATTTATTTATTTATTTATTTAATTTCTATGTCCACCCATCTCAACCAGGTGACTCTGGGTGGCAAACAATTTTAAAAATAACTAAAAACAACACAAAAAATATAAACAGCAGCCGAGAAAATTATCATGATAATTATCAATAGAGCCAAGAGACAGGGCCCTTAATACATTTGGGGCTCCAGGTCCAAGCACATAGCCAGGTCTTTAATGCCTTGCGAAAGGCCAATAGGGTCGGGGTCATCCTAATCTTTGAAGGGAGGGTGTTCCAAAGGGCAGGGGCTACAGCAAAGAAGGCACCGCTCCTGGTCCCTGCCAGCCGACATTCCTTGGCTGATGGGACCCACAGCATGCCCAACCTGCTGGACTGGATTGGACAGGTAGAAACTATTGGGAAAAGAGTTTCTGCTACACGTTACTGTTAGGACTTTTCAGAATGTCCATGTCTTAAATGTTTCCTTTTGAAAGTTCAGAGTACTTCATTGCTTTTAGAGGATCTCAGTGGACAAATTAATGTTGAATTGGCCTTGGAAGGGAGAGGCTTTAATGGTGAATTTGTTATCTATTATTTCCTTGTTTATACCAAAATGCCACTATTTTTACTATTTTTTAAAAGTAATTATTAAAGAGGTACTTAAGGGACAATTAACAGTAACTTACCAGTATAAACTTGGGGGAAAAAGTGAAAAATAATATCTTGATACAAGTAGTTCTTGTTTAGTGACCACAATTGGGACCAGCAACTTGGTCATTAAGCAGGGCAGTCACTAAGTGAAATCACGACTGTGCTTATGATCTTACTTCAATTTTCCTTTGCTTTACAGACCTGCGAAGTCATAAATGTGGGCATTGGTTGCAAAGTTACTTTTTCATCGCTGTTGCAACTGCAAATGGTCACTGTCTGAGGCAGTTGCTAAACAAGGACTACCTATACACTAGGGAAATATATACAACTGGGTCTTTGTTTCTCGAGTTAGTGTGATATAAGAGTCAGGTGCATCATGCTAAAAATACTAATAGGACAAAAACCAAAATTGGTAAATAACACAAAGTGGATTCTATCAACCTTACTTTAGATTATAAGCATCCAAAACATTTAGAACTTTTCTCATTGGATGGAAGTTATGTTAATTTTATGCAGATGTCAATTTTTTCATAACCCATAAGCATGTTAAACTTTACCTGGTATGAGTTTCTTTCTCCTGGCTTTCACCAGTAGAACTAAACAAGTGGAACTTCAGCAGAATGTGACATCTGCAAAGAAAGGGCGTGCAACTTTTCAGGGCAAAGGGTTGCGCTTGGCTTTTGGACTGGTGTACCAGAAGCTGAAGCTCAAAAATTAAAGTGAATTGTGAACAAAATCAAAATTTATTTCATGTACATTTAAATCAAATGGCTTTAGTGCTTGCACATGGAAGCATGGCATAATGTAACATCTATATATCTGCCTAAGAGCTTAAGGGAAAGTGGATTTTATATACCATTTTGATAGAAACTTACTTTTCCTGTCTTCTACAGCTTTTTGCCTCACAGCCTTTAAGCTTATCAGGCATAAGTTTGAAAATACTCACTCCCTGAGTATTTGGCCTTTTGGTTTACTCCCAAAGAGACTGAGATTTTTCCTGTGCCACCACAGGAGTGTTAGTATTCCAGATGTGCTGCACTAGAACAGGTCAGGAATGGATGAACAGCTGGTGTCTATAAGAATTTTCTTTCTCTTTCCAGGTTACCTATCTTTTCAAGTGACTTTTTAGAATGTTTGTATCTTGTTTTTGATACTTGGGACACACTGGTGATTTTGCTGCTGTAGCATCTCTCTGAGGTGACCAAGATAGTCTTGGACTTGATGTTAAGATGTTCCAGGATGTTAATTCCAGGGGACTTCAGCTTCTGTGCTGGGACTACCTTAACTGGTGCTGCAATGATCACCATCATCTGCCTCAACTTGCTACTGGCCCATCACACATTGGACATATCCCCCCCACCCCCAACTGGGCAGGAAGACACTGGTCTAAAAATGTGAAATTTTATTTCTGTTCTCTCACTGTGAGATTTAGGCTTATAGCAATTCAAAGGTTAGCTGTGGTTTAATTTTAATATTTTTAATTTATTTCTTCTTTTTGTTTTCTCAGTAGATTTCATTAGTTCACAGCTATTAACTTAGTCTATGGAATTTAGTGTTTTCTAAAGTGGGATTTGTATGGAATGTTAGATAAAAGATTTACAGCTGCAAGTATTAACATAGTAGATTGTTTTATTTTGGATGCAAGGCAACTACCCACTAAGAATCTGCATTTCTGTTTCACCTGCCCTAGAAGTTAGGTTTTTGATTTTGCAGTTCTCTCAGGCTAAGAATCCTATCACCTCACATCTCAGAGACAGTATTTTTCAAGTAAGTCAGTATGTGCATTTTCCAAAACCTATTACAAATGTTACACATGTAGCTGGATGGGGGAATGGCACTGTGATGGCAAGCTGTGCTCTAACCAACATGAATTTATTTCATTGTCAAATTCAGATGCTTGGAACAAATAAATGTACATTGGGGGCAAGAAACCTGACAGTGTAACACTGCCTCCTGCTTATGTATGCACATTCTACAGTCTTATTTTGTCTGTCAACAACAGATGGTACATGAATATTTGAACTGACAAAAATCCTCCAATTCTAAGCATCCTTAGTATGAAGTCACATTGGCATGTAATAGCATTTACTTCTGGGAAAGCTTAGTTAAAGAGGGACTGCCAAATAACATTCATTGATTCTAAGGCAATTATTTCAAGCAGAAGTATCATGAGATAGTGTGATAGTCATCCAGGGAGATTAACAACATTAATTTGATTAGTTTGAATTAAATTCTATTTCTTGTTCAAAGCCTACAGTTCTTCCATTATGTGATTAGAATCTTTATACCCAGTATAGCAATTCCACAATCAAATCTAATTTCATTTTTAGTGTTGTTCTTACTCTGCATAAAAATAAATTAATATAGATTGTCTTCTTGGAAAACTAAAGGTAGTGGCTTATGTAATCATTTTTGTATTAATGAAATATGTTGAGTCCTTGTCATACGTTTTGCCACACTATTTCTGCAAAGTGCTATGAATTAAAATTTGAAGTATTTTTAATTTTCTATATGTAAGAAAGGAAAATTTCTTAACAGAGAGTGGTAATATAGCCAAAAATAAAGAAATGGCTGATTATAGAAATTGAAATAAAATTTCGTTAAACCTGAGTTAATATTTGGGCAAATGTTTCAACAGTGCTGAGGAAAAAAACCCTGACATGTTTGTTTATTTATTTCTTTTCAGCATAGCTATTTGCAGAATTCATACTGAACAAAGCTTACTAATTCTGCTTTTTGGATCATTTTGATTCCCAACTGTGTTTTAAAAAGCCTTGTCTCAAAAAGGAATCAGATTTAATGGCTTCTCTCTTAGAAGTCCTTTTCTCTATTTTAGAAAGAGCTTGGAAAAAACACCATTGATTTCTTTATAAACAATTATGCCACAAACCAAAATCCAGACAAGAAACAACATACTTACGAGGATCTAGGGAAAATACAACAGCTGGTAACTGTATCACCAGTGTACTACTAGCCAGCAAGTTAGCTAAGAATAACTTCACTATAGTTCTCTTCACACTGGGAAGAAAAACAAAAACAAAACAAAACGAAGCCAAGCTAAAAATTCCTCCAGACTTCCTGCCTACAAATCCAGATGTTTGAACAAACTTACACGTTTTAGTTATGCGGCAAGAAAATGAAGGACCGACCCTAAACCTCCCTTTTCAATGCATAATGATGCAACAGTCAAAGCTAATAAGTACAAGTCTGAACGTATACTTCTTGTAATAAAACTAAAATGAGGTAGTCACCTCTGAGCAAATATTCTTTGTGTACAATTCCACAAACAAATACCAAATGAAATCATATATGCCCATACTGCCTCTAAAATGCCCATATTATTGCATGCTTGACAACCCAAGTTAGAGTAAGCAGTTCAAAATATGTCTGTTGGTAATGAGTGAAGGGCTAGATTTTTACTCTTGCTGGGATACTAGGTATATATCCATGGGATGTTGAGAGAGACAGCTTCAGAATTTAGGGTGGGTGTTATTTCTGACCAAATGTCATAGCAATTATGGACTCAGTGTATCACTCTGTCTGCTGAACTCAGCTGGCTGTGAAATATGGAACTGCAGGATCCAGTGTGGTGGGGTGGTGAAGATACTGGATTGGAACTGGGGAAACCCAGATTCAAGTCCACCCTCAGCCGCAGCAGTTCACCGGGTGACTTTGTGCTGGCCTGTCTCTCAGTCCTTATTTGCACCCTTGCCTCTCCATTTTTCCTTTTAAATGCAAGCTGTCATTTCCACCACTGTGCATTTACCTTGAAAATAAATTTTGCTTTTATCTGCTGTAACAGAGTGGTATAATTTCTGCTCTTAACACTGATACAAATTGATAATGCAACACTTCAAAATGTTCTGGATCAGTTAAGCATATAATTTATATGATGATAAAGTACTCTTTCCTGGGAGTTCATTTGTTAGTTGTGAAATCAGTGCACTTTCCATAGCAAGTGTTCCCATAGTTTGTGTTTCTCTACAAATGACACGCAATCCATTTTCTATGCTTCAGTCCTATTTACATATACATATATGCATCAGAACACCCTTGTTCTCCAGAATTCAGTTTTGCTGTATATCACCCAGTCTTTCTCATCCACTGTCTTTTTCATCCACTAAAGATTCTTTGCACTTCTACATCTCTAAAACTCTTAAGTCACATGTCACAGATGGTATTGTGTGCTTCTGCTCCTTAGCCTTAGTTTCAATCCCTTCTAAACATGTGTTTTACACAGATATAGTTCCAGTAGATTTGAATATCCCAAACAATATGTTAGATATGTTTCTTCCATATCTGTCCTGACAGGTTCTGCATCCATGCAGCTGAAAGAACCAGAATGGCTACTTCATACTTAATCAGTGAATTCATAATAATATGCCCCTCTATGCATATGGCATTTATGTAAATCTGATAGAAATAAACTATATGCATGGTGGATCTGCTATAAAAACTGCAAGGCCTCCATAATTACAACAAAATTAAACAGAAGTACTTTGTTCAGTTTTAGATTTTAGAGCTAATTTATGTTAGATCACTATGTATTGGTTAAACACATGGTTGCCAGGAAAGAGAAGCTTAACCTCATATGTCTTCCACTTTCACATGGAGAACCAGCAGTGCAATGAAAGCTGTTGTATCTCTGTGAATAGGCTCCATTCACAGGATCCATTTATCTCCTTTTTCACAGTTGGACCATATGAGCAGGGCATGCTTGTGTAGATACTGAAATGTCCCTGGTTCACATTAAAAGCTGTAGATGTGGAGAGGGGGGTTGTCAGATGTTGCCCCCAGGCCACTGCAGTAATTCTTACTCTTAAGAACTTGTTCTCATGGGAAGGAAAGGACTCAGCTTTGTAAGATACTTGATTGCAGATACAAGCAGCTTTAATTATAACAAAGATCAGCACCTACAAAGGCTAAGAATCTGGTTCTCTATATATGCATGTCCCAAAGGTTAAATCCTGAGTTTATTTTTCCCACCTTTCTGCTGTAACAGAATGCTTGTTGCACCATGCCTGTATTTGAAATATGGCCCTGTTTGGACCCAGGTTCCTTCTTGCTTCTTCTTAACAGCCATTACCCTCACAGGAGGAGAATGAAGGTAGACTTTGCTTCCTCAGACATGGGTAACCTGCACAGTGGTACCAAATGTGAACTAGCCCTTGACTTCTCTTAATTCCTATTTCATCTGTCTGATTCTTGATATGCATCATTTTGTGAGGGGAGGTGTTAGAAAAATAATGTCATTAGAATTTCGTAACTACACACCAAATAAGAAACTATCACCAGGACCCTTGCAGATTGTTTCAGATGGGGAAGTTAATCATATAATGGCTAATGTCATTGATAATTAAACTATAAATAATTACAAGAGATGCTAGACTGGTACCAACAGCTCATCTTCCTTATTAAGGGACAATCACCAATAAACTGCTTGTTCTTGTTACATTTAATATCAGAAGGGTTACATGCATTATGTTCAAAGGTGTCCAACTTTTGTAAGTTTCTTATGAAGCAGATTATATTAATTTACATTTTTATTCTAGATACTGTATAGATGTGTTTTTCACTCATTAGTTATAGCCTGTGTGTAGAATGTGAAGTGGTACACAGCCAAGTGAGAATGGGAACATAAGGAACTATCACAGCTGAAGCTGAAGCAGCAGTTTCCAGGCTAGAGAGGATCATTACATAAACATATCTCAGCTGCCTAAGCCACCAAACAAATTGCTGAATATCATTAACTTGGAAAGGTGGAAGGATGAAGCAAAGCGTCTGAACTCTAGACCATAGGTACAGAAATGTTCTATGCGGCCTGTTGTGTTTAATTCTTCATTCTTGTCTGCAACAATCTAAGTCATGTCTGGAAGTCTTCTGTTAAGCCTAGCCTAGAACTGAATTAGAGATTAAGTATCTGAATATCTGTGATTCAGACTTATGAAATCTGATGGGAGCTGCCTTACGCAGAACAACAACTGATCTAAAGCTGCAGCATGCCAAAACAATTTAGGATCCTTCAGCTGGAGAGTTTAGGATCTGCAGTATTGCAGACCTTTGGTTTACTTGAATAGGAGCCAGCTGGATTGGTATGCAGGTCTATAGGTTGGACTGGGAAGTAAAACCCCAGAAGAAAAGAATGCCAAAGAAAACTGCATGGATTTGCCCATATAGTAAATAGGAGTGGAACTTGACTTTTTAATATTTTTTAATGCTATGATTGAACTCTAAGCATATACTGTAGGCTCTCTCATGCTGTTCCACAAAGAGATTAAGATTGGTACTGAGTATTAGTTCACGCAAGAGATCCTAAGCAATATCATCCAGTAGTTACTTCTGTAGCTCCTGCTACGTGCATGGATATATACATGCTTGTGACTAGTTCATGCATACAGTGATACCTATAACTGGCAAGTTTACTGAATTCAAATAGATTGGACCAAAAATGAGATGAATCTGGGATAGTATTTCTGTTAAGTAAAATAATAAAAATTACATAAACCCAGGAGCTAGTTCATATTTCATAACATTTGATTTCTAATCTTACTTTTAAATGGAGATGTAACTAATATATTGTTATGTTTCTTACAGTAGTTTTATTATTTTATTTTATTTTATTTTTGAAGCAAAGGATGCTCAGTTCTTGTATAATCTGTGTTGAGTTCATAAGGCTACTACTTAGTAGCTGAAGTATTATAGCTAAATTGCAGACAAGACTCTTAGATCAGCTGCATTTTTATTAATGGTTCAGTTAGAATAGACTTGTTCCCATCTGGCACAATCATTAAAAATTGAAGGTACTAAGGAAGCTGTCATGGACATTTGGAATATTATTTCCAGGCCTTTTTATTTGTTTGGATGGAGGGAGCTTTTTTTTTTTTTTGCTTCCATTAAACAGCTGTGCTCTATCTGTGCCATCTGTATTGCCTATGTCTCCAACATATCACCTTCCATTATTGCTACACTTGTTCTTCCCAGCAAATATCACAGAATACCATTGTCTGCTTCATTGATTTCAGACATATGACATTTTGCCTTATTTGCTCATTATCAGTGTGCAATAAATCTGCAAAACTATTGAAGAAGAACCCATATTGCTTTAGCTATCAACTGGCTTCCTGAATATGTCATTATAAGGACAAATCAGTCTCAAATCATTTTAAATTACACATGGGCACTGCAAAAGAGTGATTGGAATTTGGAAATTGTTCATACTTAGCAAATTAAATGCAACTTTACAATGTACCTAAGATCTTCCTGTAGTTCCTTCCTGTTGTGTAAAATCTGTCAGTGATGGATGTGTATGGCTCCATTTTTTTTAATCTGTTCAAGCATGTCTGATTCTCAGAGACTGCCTGGACAAATCCCTGCAGTTTTCTTAGCAAGGTTTTTCAGAAGTGGTTTACCATTGCCTGCTTCCTAGGGTTTGGAGAGAGTGACTGGCCCAAGGTCACCCAGTTGGCTTTGTGCTTAGGTGGGACTAGAACTCACGGTCTCCCAGTTTCTAGCCTGATGCCTTAACCACTACACCAAACTGGCTCTCATGTGGCTGTATAGACAGAGGCAAAGACCTGCAGCAGTTTTGGCAAACGTATTCAAAAAGATATACAGTATGTATTAAAAGACATATTGTAGGCCTGTAAGTTCAAGTGTGGAATCAAAACATAGTATACCTTTTAATGTGGAGCAAGTATATTTACTTCAAAAGTATTTGTTTCTGAGGAACACATCCTTAGGTTTTACAGATCTTTTTCATATTTCCTGCAGCCCTTTGTCTGCTGCAGTAGACTGATTAGCCATCTTTCAGGATACAGATTTCCTGATCTTTACTTTTATGGTTCTGGTAAAGTGATCCTACTTTACACTAAGAAGACAGAATCCTGTTTGGAGGCATCTTTTGTTTTAGGGACTATATATCCATACCAGCATTTAGTTTCTGGACAGTAAGTCATCTCTCCAGAGTATTTGTATTGCAGTATATGTGTGCATGTATATACACATATACACACATGTGCAAGCATACCACAAAAATGTGATAATTACTTATACACCCAGATACATATGAACGTACCTAGATTTTCATATGGGATTCTTGTGCAGATATATTATCATTTTGAAATCTGTCACTCTTTATACATTTCCTCTCTTTTGGCAGTGCGTAAGTGGTACATAAGTGATTGCTGTACCCGGTAGGGCAACGGATTGAAATACTGCTTTATTTGTCCAGCTTTATGGATAAAAAAAATAATTTTCCAAGCCTGTTTTCTAATACTTCTATGAATTATATAATGATGTTGATTTAACAAGGGATGGAAGTGTGACAGCCCTTAAAAAGAATGATGGGAGAGGCTTTTAGCATCTTAAAAGACTAGGTGTTTGGAAAACCCAGGCCTAGTATCTTTTATTTAATACAGTTAAATTCATAAAAGTTTTTTTAATATAGTGAATGTCAACATTTTAATTCCATAAACCAGGGTAATAAAACTTAATGAAATTTGAGTCATAATTGATAATAACGTGTGCTGTTATAAATTTTAATTGTATATCTATTTATTGTTTTAATATGTTGTCAGCCTCCCAGAGTCCCCCATTGGGGGGAGATGGGTGGGGACAAGCTAAATAAGCAAATAAATTAAATAAATAAATAAATAAATCTAAAATAAATCAGTACAACAGATAGGATAAGACTCATGTGTATGAAACAAATAGAATGAAAGCAGCTCTCTATAGCCAGACAAGCAAGTTACTATTGTTTCTTTCTGAAACTTATTAAATGTGTATATTGTAAGTATATTGATAATTTTAGGATGCTTCTTTGTTAATGATATTACAATTCCATTGTCCTTTTTTCCTATACCCGGATACACTTCTATTGTGTTTTCACAGTAAAAAAAAAAAATTAGAATTCTATAAGTTCTATGATGTATATTTTCAAACTTGCAATTCTTTCAAGTGGGAACAAATAAATGAAAGCAAGCACGTAAAAGTGTATATTGTATGAAAAAAATGAAAAGTGCAACCGCTGTCTACTGAATTTTGCTTTGAATTTCTAAAATAGTTACTAGTTTTAGAAACTATTAAAATCAAAAGGATCAAAAATACTTGTGTCTCAGAAAGTTTTGTCCCCAAGGTCTAATATAAAGGGAAAAATTAGCTTAAAGATAAAGGTTCATTCCAAGACTCTGACAATTAAGCAGAAAGTCTCTGCTTGGCCAAACAACTGATTTACTCCCTTTCCTCTTCCTGTAATAGTGCAGATTTGGCCTGCACCATCAACACTGAATATTTAAATGTATTTGGGTAGCCTTGTGTCTGCATTCCACAATATTATTTGTATTGTGTGTTTTGACATTCAGTAAGAAATTAAAATTGGCAAAGAATATTATCCCATTCTGATTTTTGCTTGTAAGTGAGTAGATGATGGAGATATACTAGCACTGCCCCATGTGTCTGATTTCACCTACCCTACAGTACATTTTGCTCCCCCTGACCTCCTCACAGTGAATGAGATGGTCTGAAAGAAACTTAACAGTTGTCATTTCTTCAGCTGAAGCAAAACAGTGCAGTCTGAGACGCTGCTGTATTACAGTCCCAAGTTGCAGGATAATTGCATTCCTATTCAAGGCAATATGAATACAACTTTGCTTCAGGTGTCTTGGTGGAAACGAAGGATAGGAAGGGTGGGATGGCAGGCCACAAAGACATAAGATGCAGGACAGCCTGCTCACTCCCATCCTCTTGTTCTTGTGTGTTCATATGAATATGTGAACAGAGTTATTGTGTAGGCTTTCTTAATAAGCTGTCAGAAGCACTGCACTTTTAAACACTTTAATCTATTTGGGAGTCGTATGATACAATTAGCCTGATTGTGCTTCAGCTCTCTACCTATCTGATTTAGTGCTCTCAGCAATCTTATAAATCTAAGTGCTGATTGAGCTCTGCTAGAAGGAAGAGGACACTTAGGAATAATGCGCCTACTGCCTGGACCATCTCCATGTTCTACAGAATTATGTGAATCAGGCAGCATACAGATAGAAATATAGATATAGATCTCCTAATAAAATAAATTATCCAGGGCTTCAGCCATATTGCCAACAGAGGAGGTAGGGAGTTGATTAGCATTCAGGAATTCATCCAGATCCATCAGGCACCTAGCTCAGATTGTTTTACTTCACCCCTGCAAGCATTTATAGCAGCTGCCAGTTTAAAACTGACCAGAGAATGATCTGCCTGAAACAACCAAGTTACAGAAAGCTCTTCACTTTTAGACCACTAACTTGTGTTTGCTTCCCTAAAGAAATCATCCCACAGAGAGGCTGAATGTACTGCATTCTATGCGCTGGTGAGAAGATAAAACACCTCTGTCAGGGCCAAATATGTCCCTGCCAGCTGGGAGACACCAAGTCTGTCTCTCATGTTCTATTGCACTGTTCTTTTATAAGGGTTAGCACTCAAACCTAATAATTCTCCTGTTGTAAAATTGGTCTGACAAGTCAGGTGAGCAGAAAGTGCTGTTCATCTTGGCAGTCTTGCACGCAGAAGCCTTCAGAATGGATAGTCAAATTCTGTGCCATTGCTGTCGCCTATCTAGAGAATTCTAATCTAGGTTTTCAAACTCTTCCAAATTACACATGTATTTTTCCACCATAGAAAAGACTAATTATAGCACATTCTTGTGAATTTTATTCTTTTAGGGTTTTTTACCTTTGTACTCTATATGCATATACTTTTTCTGGATTGTTCTTTGTGATAGCTAGTCTAGGCCTGTAATAATGCTCAGTACTACAATTAGGACAGGTCCTCGTGGCTGATATTAAAGAGCCAATCCTAGGTAACCTCAGTATGAACACTGAAGTTTCCCAGGACAAGAAGTCTGTGATAATCTGCTGCTTCACCAGGGCCCTTTGCTATGTTAGTTAAATTGGGCAGAGAAACAGTTGCACTGCAGGGTCTTGATCACTGTAACACTACAGCAAACATGCAAAATTGGCAAACTGATGGATGGAGTTTCTGGTCAGTGATATGAATTTTTTATAGATTACAGCCATACCACCTCCTCACCCTCCAGTCCTAGTCTGCTGCACCACAGAGGAACCCAGTAGACAAAGCTGAGAGACAGATTAACTTTCATTTTCTCTCTTAGCCAGGTCTCCATAATCCATGTCAGACCTGTGCTTTCATCTGGGATTAAATCCAGGAGAATAGAAGGGTAATAAGTACAGGCATCACACTGGAAATAAAGCTAGACATTATCAAGGTTGTGGTTTATTCTGTTGTATCATACAGCTATGAAAGCTGGACCCTCAGAAGAAAAATTGATACCTTTGAAATAGTGTTTCTGGATAATAGAGTTGAAGCTTTTGGATCAAAGAAGAAAATAGTTCAGTATTAACTACATGAATTGAAACCATACTGCTTGCCCAAAGCACTAATACTGAAGGTATGGTATAGACATTTTGGACATATAGGGCAGGTCATTGGAGAAAGTAATGATGCTTGAGAAAAGCAAAGGCAATCAAAATGAGGTCGACAGAAGACAAGATGGCTAGATGCTATCACTGATGACAAAAGCATTAGCTTGTATGAGCTGAAATAAGCAGTTACCGATTAATCAGTTCTCTTGAAGACTGCTTGCAGGACAGTTGTTACTTTCATATCTTTCTCCCAACTTTTGCTGATGAATATATATTCAGTGATGCTGTAAATACTTGTAGCATAATATTCCAATTATGTGTATCAATTTCGAGTTTAATAAGTACACTACACTGCACTAAGAAAAATCTGTCATGTTGTAGTATTCCATTCTTTCTCTCAGAGCTTAACCCAAGACATGGCAATAAATGTCTCTTAAGAATGGAAACACACACACCTGAGGGAAAGATGAGGCTCATATAGATAAAATTATTGTAATTGAAGATGTGAAATATGCTCTTGGTATAAGATTAGCTACTGCTAAATCTAGGAATCTAGTCACATATATATCAGCTCCTGGGTCAGTTACTCCCACACTTAATGGTAACAGTGTGTTCTATTGCCTGTTTCTTAACCTTGGAAGTTGAGGGCATCTGCATAGACATTAGCTAGTTAAACAGGGATAGAAACAAATGAAAAGCTTTTGTGTTATATAGTGTGCTAAATAAAGATCCGTTAGAGTGAGGGATTACTGTACTCCATTATTATTAGGCAAATATGGAAGTATTTTTATTGTCATTTGTGTGAGTATATCCATATATAAGGCCCTAATTCTAGTGTTCATGCAGTTAGACTGACATTGACTCAATGCTTGGTAGTTCAAAGCCTCATGCTATATTTTAAGACCACCATATTGGAATGCAAAAATCTAGATACCATTTGGAGGCAGGAAAGAATTAGAGTATTCTATATTTCTTCATTGTGATTTAGTGGCTGTCTAGAAATTTTGCAGCCTAGATATTGTTATTCTACTACATGCTAACAATGCCTTGGGGGACGCGGTGGCGCAGCGGCTTAATGACGCTGAAAGTTGCCGGCCAGAAATGGTCGACGCTTCAGTGGTTCGAGCCCAGCCTTCTGCGTAGCAGACTGAGCTCCTGCTTGAACCCCCAGTTCCTGTCAACCCAACAGTTCGAAAACTCATGTGAGTAGATAAATGGGTACTCTCACTCCGGTGGGAGGAAATGCTGGTGGCACCTTGCAAAAGGAGTCGGGAGCAGTTGCCGGGTAGCGCAACCACGCTTGGCCGAAAAGGGCGTGAAGCAACAGAAACCCCGCCTCCTGCGCTCGCCAGCTCGGCTCTGCTCTAGGAAGGAGGCACTGGCAAATCACTTCCGAAACACCTTGCCTTGAAAATTGCAAAGGACTCGTCCAAAGCAGTCACTGCAGGGTCGGTAACGACTGAGTGCAGATAAAAACAACAACAACAATGCCTTACCCTCTTGTGACTTCAGTTATGGTAGGAGAACATAGCAACATAGAACATAGAACATAGAGCTTCATAGCAAAGCTTCAACTGATCATGCTGTGTCAATGATTCTTGTCACTAAGACTTATATTACATATCCCTTCAATGGAGGCTTCATAAGTATTAAACAAGCACAGGGGACTTTGTATTTTTTATTCCTTGTGTAGCATTTCCCCACAACCTTTGAACTCTGTCTCTGAACACAGCTAGCCCAGTCCCCAACAGTTCTTTTCAAAGCTTTATTTCAGATTTAATTTGTGCTGTGATTCAAGTTGAGACGGCGAGAGTGTTACATCAGGAATCAGGTTCAAACAAACTGGGAAATAATGTGTTATTTAATTACGAGTGTAGGTTTTTGCAGCTACTATTTATTGGTGAAATAACTTCCAGGTGATGCTGTGTGAGATAATGAAAATGTGCTGACATTTCACCAATCATGCTGCTAGCTGCTTCATAGTAGATTTGAAACTGAACTTGACAGCAGGTAGCATCCTTACATATTGTTCATGTTGAATGGAGCAGGAAGCCAACATCCAATCACTAACTGCCATATAGATAAGAATTGACAATCTTTCTCCTGTTTAAATTATTTTAATGTTTGCAAATGTCTGTTGATAATTCTGGGAAAATATCTGTTATATTATGCCAGGGTGCTGATGTTTTCCTTATCTCTTTTGTAATTGGGCCCCTGTGACTGTTGCTCAGCCAGCACTGCCCATCCTTCACTTTTAGGATATAATATTCCTTTCATGTTCTTTAATACACTGTTTTACAAAATGCACAGGACAGAAACAAGATTGTACTGTAATCCTAGTATGTCTGAACGACTGCAACTGAGCCAATGGGTGGCAGCACTAAGCGATGTGCCTGGGCATGGAAGCTAAGCAGGGTCAGACCTGGTTAGTACTCAGTGGAAGACTTTCAGGGTATAAGCTAGCCTAGCAAGTTGAAAACAGACCCCCTAAGGAAGCAATGGAGAACCACTTCTGTATTTTTGCCAAGAATGCTACATAGGTGTGTCCATTAAGTCATCAAATGTTGGGCTTGACTTGAAGATTTTCTTTTTTTCATTTGATTTGATCTTTAAGTCAAGTCAGTTTTGTGACTTTCAATGGCTTACAGAACTAAAAATATCCACAAAATAATGAAACCATAGCAAACATCATAATTAACTGAAATTAAAAGAGTTACCCAACAACAGTTGACACTTGGATGGCATTGTGCTAATTAATTAATTAAAAACCTTCCAGAGGAGCTCTGTTTTGACCAGTTTTTAGAAGGCCAATTGGGTTGGGACTGTTCCACAAAATGTGGGCTGCAATAGAGTAGCATTTTATTCTACTCATTTTTTCCACCCTATTCATATCATAATGTTCTTTTTTCTTTTCAATTGACTGGGTTAAATAAATGAATATCCACTTTGCTTTGCAGATTAGACTGGAAGCAATTTCACAGACACATCTAAGTTAAATTGCAGTTTTTACTTTTCTTTGAAATGAAAAGGTAAACACTGAAATGAAATGATACTTCCTGTATTATTCTGAGTTCCAAGTAATGTCTATTAACATAGAAAATTGGTAACCTGTTAATAGTCAATACTGAAAGTAGATTTCAGAAATCCTGTTACCACTTAATTGTTATAAATAGGATTGCAAAGATAGCCACTTTTGTTAAATTGCCATGCTTACTAGCAGTATGTCAATTGCCTATACCTTTTTCAGTTCATTACATGTCTTGTTGATACCCAAAATTATAATTTTTTTTTTTTGTAAGCTATAGACAAAGTCCAGAAAAAAATTCACAGTAGATTGTTTATATACATTTCATTTTGATTCATACATTCCTCAGGAAGTTTATGGTTTCCAAACAAATATTCATCACAAAAGTTGTATTAATTAACTCAAAAGGGAAAATGTTGAAAGTATTTAAGTATGAAAATATTGGCGGTAATTAGTATGAGTGTAATTTAAAGTATGCGCCTGTGTTTTAATAGAGTGGAACTGTTTTGATTCCATCAATTGCATATATAATAAAAATAGTTCCACAAACTGTTACCATCATTGGGTGGATTATTTCTGTGCAGTTGAGATTGAACTGCAAGGTATAGATATTTAGATATTATAAAAGCAACTCTGACTGTAAGTCATATGCTGAGCCACATATCAATAATTTTTTAAATAATGACAGAACTACAGCAGGCATGTTTTTCTTCCTGATTAAGTTTGCTTAATAACATATATAGAGTACAACTCAGAGATAATCTGTAGGTGTCCTCTTAAATTTTCCAGCATGGCATTGATATTTTTGTTTTGTATGTGTTTGTGTGTGTGGCACATAGTAAGTGATTTTTGAAACTTCAGATATGTGGCAACAGATAATCTGAATTACTTATGTATTTCCTTTTTTTCTGTCCAAATACACATGTGCTGAATCCTATCATCAAAATGAATCAAAATGTCATCAGGAAGCATATTTTCACATGAGTTTTGTAGTTTTCACACATAAAACGTATTAGATTTCAGTTATACAGTATATATGGAAGCAAGAGACAAGAGTGAAAAAAGTCATAATAAGCTAAGTATAGTAAAAATAATTCATGCATGTGCTGAGTGTATTCCAAAGTCTCTTTCTCCCTCTCCCTCTCCCTCTCTGTATGAGATGAGTGAGTTAAAGTTTTTTTCAGCAATAAGTTAGCCTTAACTGCAACTGATACATTTATGTTTGTTAAAAAATTGCAATTTTGCTCAGATCTTTGGATCTTCTGACTACTGTTAGTTACATATTTGGGAATTAATGGTTAGTTTTAATATATTTATAAGGAGCTACTAAATTGAATCCAGGGGTGATAACTATGGCATTGAATCACTTTAAAATTTTTCTGATTATAAGAAGTGGTACCCTTTGAACATTGTGGCAGTAAATGTAATGAGAAAGAAATTATTCATAGATAGGCTTGCTATAGTAGGCCTAAATCATATAGTATGCATATAGTACACATATAATCTATGTGTAGCCTAATACAGGTAAGCCTTCAGTGTGTCTGAAGCTTAGGAAAGTCTCTTCTAGACAAAAAGTGCAAGTTAGTTTTTGTTATCTCTTAACTTTTTAAATCTACCTCATAAGAACTGATTTTGGAAAGTTTGCCTACAAAGCTGATATGAAGAATTAGGTATGATAATACAACTGAAAGGATAGAATGACAACATGCTTATAATTTTGGGTTGATCTTTGTTCGTAATAAACTAAAACTGATACTTATAGTTTTAAATTTGAATCTTATAATTTTGCTTATAGTCTCCTAGTTTTATATCACATTGTAATATGTCAACAATGTTCACAGGTTTTTTTTTTTTAGCATTATGATAGTATTTTCTTTCTTTTTAAAAATTGTAATAGCCAAAAGCAATAACTAGTTGTAACAAGCAACAACTAATTGTAAAAGACAATTCAAACAAATTAGTTCACCATGTAGAATTGCTATTATCTCTTGTGATACCTAAAAACAGTTTGTAAGTGGGAAAAGGACCAGGTTCTTTACGAGTCAAATCTATTTTCTGAGAAAAAAATCTTGAAATCAATTGTTATATTTCAGTTATAGGATAGGAAAGCAAATAGAAACAGATACTACAACAAGTAAGTTCTATCTCTGCCCCTATAAATATATTTATAGACAAAGATATGAAACACATTGTATAATTTGATAAAGGATGTTAGACCTGTTTAGGTTTATCAACAAAAAGGACTCAGAAGGGGGTTGGTAGCATCTTTTCCAACTAACCAATTTTATTTCAAAGCATAAGTTTTTGTGAGTTGCAGCTCCCTTTATCCGATGTACAGAGTGTTTAGACTTATGTAGGATTTAAATTGGGGTGAAGCGGGGGGGAAGGTGGGGGGAAGGGTGGAGAAGATAGGTTGGTTTGCAGATGCGGGTTACACCTGAGACAGACTACAAGCACCTTATCAATTAACAATTGTAATGAAACCTTTTGAGGTATTGAGTTCAACAATTTCTTGCTTGATAACTGCTTTTAAAATCCTGCTTTTCCAAAATGATCAGTTTAAGTTTGAAATGCTGTGATATTACTTTGTCCTTGGTTTAAGTTGTTGATACCTGTGTCCATTAATTCTTTTGTGGAAAGATTGTTCCATTTGTGCAATACCTGTGAGAGTGTGGGCAGAGAACGGCCAGGCAAGGGGGGTCAAGCATGTACTGTTATCCCCCGAACAGCGAGGGAGAGATAAGAGGATGAGACTGGCCCCTCCCTGAGGAATGCTAGGAGTGTTTACGGATTGACCCTGGGAACTGTTCTCAGTCTGGGAAGATTCTCTGTATAGGCCAAGCCAAATAAACCTTGCTGGATTGAATCTATATTGTCTCCTGGAGTTTCATGGGCTAAACCTGACATCAATCTTCCCAGACTGAGAACAGTTCCCAGGGTCAATCCGTAAACACTCCTAGCATTCCTCAGGGAGGGGCAAGTCTCATCCTCTTATCTCTCCCTCGCTGTTCGGGGGATAACAGTACATGCTTGACCCCCCTTGCCTGGCCGTTCTCTGCCCACACTCTCACAATACCAGAGGGGCAGAAGATTGTATATATTATATTGGAGGAGCAGCCTGTGAAGGCACTTCTAATCTTGTATGTGTACTTGTTGGATCCTGCAACAAATCAAGATGTCTACTTTGCCCCAACAATTATACCAACAATTATACCAACAACACCTTCACAGGCTCCACCCCTTTCAAGCTGCAGGCTTTTTTTCTGCTCAGGGCCCACCATGACCATAGTTTCTTCATTTTATTGCAAATAAGCTAGTTTAATCCATATCATATTCCCACAAGATTTTCATTCCATTATATCACATTCCTTTCCATCCATCCCTCAAGCGTATATCTGTAAAACATCATAAGAAATAAAATATTGAGGCCCTGCTAAGCCCAGAGCAGAACAGTAACTCATATGGACCATGAGCAGGAAGTATGTCTGCTTTTCATCACTATTTTATTTTTTATTTATTCATGAATTTATGAACCTCATCAGCAGGACTATTCTAAGCAGTATACAAAAGCAACAGCTACATCACTGCAATAACAGTAGTACACAATAACAAATACAATGAATAATTATGTAAAATTTATAATTAATATAGCATTTTTGGTGCCAGGAACTCCACAGCATTCAAGTCCCCAAGACCTTCCAGAACAGCAGAGGTTTACAAGTTACTGGAATGCCAGGAGAGTCCTCTTGCCTCTAGGTACAAGCTGCTCTAGAGGAGGGGAGCCCCCACAGAGAATGACCACTTTGCTTTTGAAAGATGGACATTGTGGCAGGCACTTTGGGTGTCCTTGGGTATGACAGGAGGACCTCAAGATTGGAGGCCTGCTTTCCACAGAGAACATAACTCTGCTGAGAATCAAAGATGGTATAATCTCAGAATCAGTGGGCTTCTGAATGAATAACCAATTCAAGACATAATAAACTGAGTCTGAATCTTATTCTCCCCATGCAGATTATGAGACTATCTAGAGCTGCCACCTCATACCCTGTTTGGCCCAGGGTGTATAACTGGGTATCATATGCATACTGATGATACAGTATCTCACATAACACTGGCTGATGACTCTACAAGTGGTTTTGCATAGATATTAAACAGGATAGGGAGAGGACAGAGCCATTAGGCACCTTCTAATAGAGCACCCAAGAGCCCAACCTCTCCCTATAACAACTGACACTCATGAAGGAACAGGATTACTGTAAAAAACCTGAACTTGAGTTCATACACCTATCTAATCATATTTATTTCTTGTGAATATGGAAGAGTTGTTATAGAAGTCTCTTTAGCTGCTTCATTTTCTGGACCTCCTCAGAAAGGAATTGCGTGGGATTGGTGGGTGTGGAGAGGCCACTCATAAGCAGTCCTGTATAGTGCCCTCCTAACATTTATGTTCTGGAGATCAATTAGATGTTCAACAGAACTGCACTCCAGATTGCTGGACAATTCTTCAAGTGCCTTCTGGAAATGTCCTGTATCACTCAGGCATCTACAGTGGGTCATCTGAATAGGCCTGTCCTCCCTGCAGGGTCTAGTGTCTCCAGCCCACCCCATCATCACAAGGAAGTGATATATTCATGATGAGAAACTGATGGAAATGTCCCCAATATAGGTTACTTGGATTATGGAGATGGTTTGAGAACAAACCTATTAAAACATGTGCTCAGTACATGCCAAGTTACTTTTGTTACCTGAAATCCTTATCTGTTGACTAACTCCAGTATATTCTGGCAGAGAGAATAGATATATTGGCAGAACTGTTCAAAACAAATAAGGTATAGAATTACTATATACCACATCCAAACTCAGTCAGACTAAGGAACTGCTGCCATCGCTGTCATAAAGCCAGGGTGAGAAAGTGTTCCTGTATAATTTATAGTAAATTGAATCCAATGGAAGCACCAAAATCCCCCTCCTGGTTTGGGTCCAATATAGCTTTATCCAACTTAATGATGGCCATTTTGGCTACTTACGGTTATCATGGGCTTCTTAAAACCCTTTAAAGTATGAGAGAATGGGGACAGCCTTCTAAGGACTTAAATTTTGACTTGCTAATTGATTTAAAGCTTTAATACAATTTAGGAATTTGTCATATTTTTAACTTATAAAAAATACATATTATAAGCACATCATAAGAAGCTTACCTTGTACTGAATTACATGTGATGTGAAGGCCTAAGATCTCCTATCAGCCAGTTCAGATCAACCTGATTCTCTCCAGATACATTACCCGGTAGCCATAACTGGAAATTAGTTGCCCGGAAGGCTGGGATTAAAGAGCAGCTTTCTGAAAGTAAAACATGTGATCTACAGCTCAGATGAATATTAGAGAAGGTCTGGTTGGTAATGGAGGAGGTATCAGCTGTGGATTTACTTATTATATCCCACTGCAATCAAATGCAGCTCTCGACAATTTATAAGATATATAGAAAATTTAAAAAAAAGCATAAGATGTATAGAAAGTCTAATTAAAAACATCCAAATCAATAAAGCCACAAGACTATGAAACACAATCTATCAGAAATATTCATTATGATGTTGAATCAATATATGTATGCTAATTCTAGATTATAAATGCTCTGCCATTTTTAACATTTTCTGGAATATGTTCAGGGAGGAGTCTAGTCTGATTTCCACTGGAACTCTGTTCCAAATGACTAATGCTACTACTGAGAACTTTCTGGTTTTAGCCCCCTCTACTTAACTGTTTCTCCCATTATGACTTTGTTGGTCAGGCCGATTTCAGTTGGCGTAGGTGCTCCTGGAGATAACTAGGTGCCAAGCCATGAAGAACTTTGTAGATCAAAGCCAGTATCTTTTAAATTCCATACCTATAAAGTGCAGGGCCCAAAGCACAGCAGTAATATGTTACCGCAACTGATTGCACATGAATGACTACATTCTGGACCAGGAATAGGTTTTAAGTGGTCTTTAAAGGCAGCCATATGTAAAGTATGCTGCAGATACTGGTGTGAGAAAACGGGTCAGGCCAAAGGACATTTTTTAAAATGCAGGAGATTTAAAAAAATGTCATGAACTTGATGGGGAAAAATGCAATTAAACTGTGAGGAGAACTGGTCATACATTTGAAACTAAAAATTTTTAGGATGGGCTGCAAATCTCTGTTATTAATACTATTAGGTCTTTATGAAACAGTTACTATATACTAAAATATTTATTTACTAGCAGCTTAATTCTGGGCCATGACAAATAAATATGTTCTATAAGAGAAGGCCACAGGTAATTTAATAGAATCATTTCAACAATAGCCACCCATTTCTGTTTCATATTTTTAAAAAACATATTTACATGAAAGTTAGCTTTAGTTTTTTGTTCTTATAACTAAAAAAAATTCCAGACTTTTGTGTACACAGAGGTAATGAATGAGTTAAATAATTAAATAAACACTTACTATCTTTTTGGAGTCAGCCGCCAGGTCCTGGTGTTGTGGTTAAGGTATCAGACTAGAAACCAGGAGACTGTGAGTTCTAGTTCCGCCTTAGGCATGAAAGCCAGCTGGGTGACTTTGGGCCAGGCACTCTCTCTCAGCCCAACTAAGCTCATAGGGTTGTCGTGGGGAAAATAGGAGGAGGAAGGAGTATTGGGTATATGTTCACTGCCTTCAGTTATTTATATAAAAAAAATAATAAAGGCGGGATAAAAAATCTTTTTAAAAAAAGCACCTTTTCATGAAATATCAACAAAACCAGCTTGAGCAGAGCTGGCACTACCAACAATCATGTTGACTAGAGAGTAGGAAGGCTGAGTTACCTGTTAAGGTATGTAATAGTGCTACATTCCTTTGCCTAAATATTCTTATTGAAATTCTTTTCTGAGTTTAATATTTTTCTCATTTACTTTTATGTATATTTGTGTCTGTCTGCTATGGTAAAATGGGGGATTTATCTTAAGATGATTACACTTAGCACTTTAATTCATTTTTGCCAAAGGATATCTTTATGAACATACAAGCTATTTTTTGTGGGGCAAGACATAGGTTCCTTTCCTGGGTTTTAATCAAAGTACTTTATTCATTTTCCCCTGCTAGGGAAATATGGTAAGAAAAGAATGTGTTACTTAATTTATTTTGCCATTACTAATTCCTTTGAATGTTAATGGATTGATTTCCTGGTTGAGTGATCCAGTAGTTGAAACTCATTCATTAAATAGAAATATTCACACACACAACATAGATAAAAAGGAGATAATAAGCCATTTCTTTGCTCACTTTTTTCATGTGTAAAATATTAACTTTAAAAAATACACAGGTACTAGAATGTGGAGATAATGTTTAATAATGTTACTGAAAATTATAAATAATTAAATTTTAAATATCACAAAGGAAACTGCCTTATACCAGGACAAGCTATATATTTCACCCAGCCAATTCCCCAACTGTATTGGACTTCAGTAGCTGGCTAGAGAGAATGGGCACATTTAGGGGCACTACACGTTAAGGGAAGATGGCATGTTCCAGTGTATAAAAGCTTTCAGCGTTACAAATGGAGGTTTTTCACATCACCTACTGTCCAATTCATTTTTTAACTAGCACTTTTAGAGGTTGAAGTGCCTCCTTTTTTAATTTATTTTTTTTCTTCATTAATTTTGATGGAAAACCTTCCCCCTCCCTACTTTTTTGTTTGCTTGCTTTGTTTTACAAAGAAAGTTAAATTTTCATGAGTATGTCGCAAGTTTCTGGCGTTCTTCTTACAAGGTGGCAAAGGTTTACATGTGACTGCCCTGCCTTTCATTGTACAATAAGCTGTTTAGTGGTTTGCAGGTTTCCAAAAATTAGATATCATGAATAAAACTTTTCCCACAGAATTTTTCAGTACAGGAAGGATGGTCAGTAAGGGAAGCTGCAGACTAGTGAAGATGTATGTATGTATGTATGGAAGAAAAGACTTGTCTTACCACAATAAAGCATAATTCAAGCCAGAAGAAATTCTAAATAAATTCTAATGCATATTGCAAATGAGGTAGAAAAATATAAGCTGTTTTTACAGACTTTTAGGACATTGGAAGACAGATTTTGGTATTACAGTACTTGTGATCTCTGGCATGCAAGGTATATGCTGTACCTTTAAATTAGGATTAAAGCATTTAGATTTTTGTAAGATCAGAATTGTATTATTCCTATATTGTCTAAATCAGTTCATGACATATTTTGCTATTGTTAAGTTTGCTGCTATACTACACAAGCTTCTTTAAGTATGAGTCAGATGATTTTATATTGTACATGAAATAGATATTTTTAGATTAGATGGGGTTATTAGTAGGGGTTTGTCTGCTGAGAACATTTGCACCAAACTGTGACATGTTAATGTATTTTATTTATATGACAGTAAAACTGGCTTTGTTCATATAACTTTATTATTATTTTTTACCTAAATTATTTATATTAAATGATCCATCTGTTGATGTTAAGAATGGAGATGTAGAATAGAAAACAGTGCTGAAGAAATAATTAAATGAAAGCAGAATATCTTTTACCCTGAAGAAGCTCTTTTTGCTGAGAAATGTAGCAATTGCTGTTTTTCTTCTAAATAACTTCTGTTTATTATCAAGAGTGGGAACATTGGCTATTTTACTAAAAGTATGACTTTGTTTGTCTAAAGCACATCTGCACAAACCCTTTATGTAACACTTCATGTAGTCTTTACATTCAGTGCTGGGATTGATAGAAGAATATTTGGGTTTATTAAATATTTCCTGTTTTCAAGAGCATGGAGCATTCACAGCATAATCGCTCTAAGTATACCGCAACATTTAAAGGAAAGAGAAAAAGTCCATAGGCTGAGATATTATTGGATGTTCTTTTAATTTTTTTAGAAGTTCTTTAAAAGCATGTAATACATTTGAAGGATTAGAAAGCATTACCATTAACTCTATTTATAGTATTTTGCCTTGTGAAATTGACTAAGATTTTGGTTCCAGACATTTTAGGTTTCAGTCTCTGGGATTTAATTTCAGTAATGTATTTCACTTCATTGTCCTGGTGAATTTGTTGACAGACAGTAATTGGGTCACTGCATTGAAATACCAAGTGTAGGCTTAGAATTCTCTTGACTAGTTGGCATGACAACCATAGTGGTCGATTAAACATGCGCAGAAAGGAGTCATCAGCCTATGGTTTTTCAATGCTGCAAAATAGATTGTTAAAAGGAAAAAATGTATATAAAAAGACAATTCCAAGGAAATGTTCTTATGTGTTTTTTCACATGGGCAATCTTTTTGGGAAAAAAATGGAAAAAGAAAGGTCACTCACAGCAAAATAACTAAACTTGGAAAGATTTCTTTGAACCTGAAACATAAACACAAAGCGAAATAAATGCACCCATAAATCATCATAAGCAACAGATGAAAACAACCTAATTAAAGTAATTTGACAGTATTACTGTCTGGGATAAAAATAGTAATTTCTAGTGCCCTATTTAGTGCAGCTTAAACCAAACCAAACAAAAACCAGAAAGTCCAGTGTGCAGAAAGATCTGTTTACATCTGGAGCTCCTTTCTCATGGACAAACCAAATTGCTACCCACCATTGAGCTGGCAGAAAAGTACTCCTGCATAACATTTGTGACCATAATTGCAGATCCGTTTTCTGCCACAGCAGATGCAGCACAGGAATGGTGCTGTTCTTCCTTTCCTAGTGCAGGAGAAGTTAAGGAAAGGGAGTGGGGGATTCCCCTCTGAACAAACATCACCATTTATTAAGGGAACAGCCACCACTCACCCTTCTGAACACAGGCTAGGGTGAACCTGGACAGATGCTTAGAACAGCTAAGCTATCTGTAAAGCTGCTTGGCTAACAGGTGACAGGTGCTAAAGGTGGGGGGGGGCGGTGGTGAGGTGAAGTGGGGGGTAGTTTTCTCAATGCTCTCTCAATTAACTTTAGTCAGATGCCTAGAATAATGTTATGTGCAAAGAATCGCACTGCACTTATTGGAGATACACACTATAATCCACAAAGCTCAGGACTTGGCAACTAATACAGTCAGTTGGTTCACACATTGCCCGAATCCATGGTTTGTTAAACTATGTTTAAATAAATAAGCCACAATTTTTCTGGGTTCAGACATTGCACTAACTGATAAAGTACACTGACTACTGGTTTACAGACTATTTCATAAATTTAAAGATCAGAACCTGTAAATGTTCTAGACAGCTTGCTAAGTCAAAGAAAATAGCATCACTTAAGGTGATGTGTGACTCCCTGTCTTTCTTAAAGCAGTCGTGTCTTAAGAAATAGCAGTGAAATGTGCAATCAGATGCAAACATGTAGAGTCCTTTCTGTGTTATACCAGATACTGGGTATTCCTTTGCTACATGTTAGTGCATTTAAATACACTTCAGAATATATGGTATAACTGCCTTAAGGAACACAAAGTACTTGTGTTAATCCTGACCAGAATTTTTAGTGCAGTGTGGCAGCTAAATGTGCTTAGCACTTCTAATAAAACATAGGAAAAAAAATACAAAAGTTTCACTGTTGTCTTATGGGTCAAACTGTGTCAGGATTGGTGTACTGTGTTTCTGAACACTGACACTAGTAACAAGAAATAAGGAAATTACTTGTATGGTTTTGAAGAAAAAGCTAAGAGTTGTCTTTTCAAATTTATTGTATTCTTCTGACATTGATTTTAAAATATTTGGACAATGACATGACTTCAATATCCTAATTCAATCTTTTTGTCATTTCAACAGTTGATAGGACAGCGGAATAAAGTGCAAGACTACAGTACTTGCATTAGAAGTTACATAGCGATTTCAGCATGGATGCATAAATAGCAAGAGTGGGATTTAGTGTAACTTCAGGTTAGTAAATGAGAATCAAAGGTTTTAAATTGCAATCTACACAGGCACATATTATGCCCAGATACTCATACCTTGTTTAAAGAGACATCCTGTGTGGGGAAAAAAAAATAGTGATCCAAATATAAAGTACTAAAATTAGTCAAACGGTTAAATTTGATGTTCTCTACTTATGTTAATTTTTTGTCAGACAAAATTTAGATCTGTGTTGCTGGTTACATTTATACCTTGAATATAATATCAGCTCTACATTAACATGATGTAAGGCTCACTTCAGAGACTATGTATTCAGTATCCAGTTCTGACAGTGGCAGGGACTATCTTACAAATAATGCTTGTAAGATAGAAACTTTCCTACTGTAATGAGAAAATACAAATTGAACCTATCTTACACATGCGCTGGATTTATGCGAACTAACTTGTTCCACGTTTTTAAAAAGATATTGGTAAATTGCCTTTTAAAAAGTTATGAAGCCATTTTTATAAACACTTTAAAATATAATACAGGTTATTCCCTATCATTTGTTCAAGTTTTTATGCTGATACTGTTTTGATGATGAGTTTTAAGGATCATGTTGTAGCATTATTAAAAGATAGATTTTGAAACATTTTTTTTAGTATTTTAGTGGTGATAGCTGCCCTGTAATTCATAGGGTCTGCCTATGGTAGATTGAGTTTGATCACATAGATGAAAAGTGTTGCTTTGAATCAACAGAAAAATCAATCATGGTTTACAGCAAAGAATGGTAACTTGTGGTTATATTAGGGCCTTCAGAATACCCTCCAATTGCATCACCCAATGTAAAATTTCTTCTATTTTGAAATGGAAAACACATTAAACCTGTAATTTAAATCTAAACAGAGCAAAGGAAAAAAAAAAGGGAGAATCCTTAATTCTTTCCAAAAATACAGGAGAAGAAAGACATGCTCTGTTCATATGTATTATGTGTCCCAGTCAACTTTGTTCTATGGGTTTACCCCCTGTACATCCCAACTCCTGAAGCTATTAAGTACAGGTTTCAATCATTGAGAGATTGCCCATCCTTTGTTTGGGATCACACAGGATTCATACATTTTAAGCATAGAGTTGGACACAGCAAGAACACACCAGACTATAATTATATTTCATTTCCTTATTCTTCTATGTGTTTCAATATATTTCTGCTTTTTGCTTCCAGAGCACCTAGAATGCTTTTCAGTCTGTAATGGCTGGAATGAAAAGGATAAGAAGGCATCATAGATAGAGATATAGAGATATGTGTGTTTTTGTGTGTGTGTGTACACACAAACATACATATACATGTACATACTACATTCATTTTGGACACAATTATTGTGTGAAAATTGGGAAAATAAAACCAAGGACAATTTTAAAAAGCCAGTTATGTATATTGGCCAGGCTAACTTGAAATATTATGTACAGGTAGGATTTTATACATAAAGCTATGGATGGCATTTTGCAGTACTTCCTTGCAAATTCTCTGTGGATCATTTCATCTTTTCTCACTTGTTAATGTTTTTCAGTGAGCTTCAGTATTTGTTTAGTAGCTATGTTAAATGTTGTCTCTCACTCTTCCCTTTGCATGTTTTGGTGTTTGCCCAAGGATTCAGATCAGTCTTTGCATATTAAGATCTACCTGCTAACAGGTGGTAGGGCTGTGCAAATGCTTCAAAAGAGGCAGACATAGGAAGCTCCTTTTTTGGCACTGTTAAAGCAGCCATGTCTTCTTGTTCCAGTTGTATAGCTGCTTTGTGAGTTGTCCCCAACCGTCTCTGAATGCCTGTACATATTCAGTCATTTTGCCTCATTTTTTTTTCCAGGAAAGGGAAGTGGCTGGGCACACACACACACATGTGGAGACTGCTAGGAAAAGCTTTTGAAGAATTTGTATAGCTTTACCAGGTAGTAACTAAATGGAAAAGAATGACACAGGACTGGCATATGTATTAGAGTAATAGATAAATAATAAAGTGTGTAATACATAGCCGGTAGCAAAGCATATACAAAGTCAAAGCTAACATCAAAAATGAAAGCAAGAAGCTGATGTTTTATGTTTCTATATCACATATGGGAAAAGGAATACACTGACCTTGCAATACAGGTAAATATAAAAGTGCATATATAAAATTCCATGTATTTATTGGAATTCCTGCATATGGAAAGAACTATCATTATTACATAATATTTCGGTAAAATACTTATCTAGTGTCATGTGTTAAAATCATAGTTTTATTTTGATGTATAACAAGTGTTACTTACAAAATTATAAAGAAAAGGTTTTAATGGATATGCATTGTAGTTGAAAGTAGCAAATAAGTTAGGCAAGTTCTACTTAAATGAACTTTGGTGTTTGAAATAATTGTAGGAGATCTGAAATGAATTAATAGAAAGGTATTTATAGAAAAGGCTGTTTCAGCATTCCAGTGTAGCTGCCTACATATTGTTAAGCTTATCTTTAAGAGATAAGGTGAGATTCTGGGAGTTATTGCAGTAATCCCCAGTTAGAGATTGCTAGAAGAATTGCCTAAAATCAGACACACATTTGCATGATTTTGAATAATTCTCTTCCCACTGCTGAAGCCTACAGGAAGGTTTCCAACCTCCAAAAATGCTTTGGGGCATGTGATAAGAGCTCTCTCAGAAGCAATAGGAAACTTTCTTCCCTTCATTTTCAGGATCAAAAACCTGAAATATAAAATTATATTTCCATAGTCATTCAAATCATTGTTTATCTGATAATTAGAATATTTGTTCTCTATTTATTATGTGATATTGACTTGGCTTATTTATCAAAATGGTATAAATTATAATGTATAGGTTAGCTGCAGCCCTCTAACTCATATTGTAATTTTAAGTTTTTCTTTTCTAACTATATGTTAAAGTTGTAGTAAAGTTATTTTATATATTACCTTTCATGTAAGTTTATGTCCTGTATAGCTAATTAACAACATACAGTGGTACCTTGGGTTACGAACGCCCCTCCTTACGAATTTTTCGAGATACGACCAGCTCCGGCCCCAAAAATTTACCTCGACATGCGAACTCCGCCTCAAGCTACAAACCGGATCCGCGGCCATTTGCCCTGCTGCCACGCGGTCGCGGCTTCCTGTGGGCGAGATCGCGGTAGCAAGGAGACGTTCGGTGAGGCTTGTGGTGTGTTTTGTGGCGTTTGGAAGGTTTTTGGTGTGCTTGTCAGCATGGCTCCAAAGAAAATGCAGAGCAGGCTTGGCAAGAATAAGTTTACATTGAACCTTATGGGGAAATTTGCCTCGTGGTGCGACCAAATTCAGAGGGTGGATTAGCCGTATTTACATTGAACCTTATGGGGAAATTTGCCTTGTGGTGCGACCAAATTCAGAGGGCGGAACGGATTAACTGTATTTACATTGAACCTTATGGGAAAATTTACCTCGAGTTGCGACCAACTCGAGTTGCGATCAGAGTCACGGAACGGATTAAGTTTGTAACTCGAGGTACCACTGTACTTCATTTTTTTCAGTATTCCTGGTTCTGTGATAGAAAATAATAAGGAACATGAAGAGTTTTAATGCAATGGTGTTTGCCCAAATTAGCCCTAAATTCATTCTTTTGTGTTTTGGGAGATAGAATCTGATTTAGCTTATCACCCATTATTTAGAGGAATTCACATCTTTTGTTTTTATTTAGTTTTATTAGCTGATCAAACAGGGTTGAAGTTAGTAGAACATTTTATCGAAACATTGGTTATAAATGAATTTAACTTGGATTTTTATGTGCAGCCCAATACTGATATATCTTTGTTAATATGTTAGCTTTTTTTTTTTTTTTTACAAGTTTGTATAATTGATTTTTTAAAAAACTCTGATGTTGGGTCTTACATTAAGATATTAATGGATTGTTCCTCAGATTCAGGAATTTTCTATATTTAAACCACCCATCTCCCATGTTTATTTAAAACAGTTGTGTTAGTCATGTACTTATTTTTTTTTTTCTGCCTGCTTGGTGTTTACACCTTTCAGATATGGGCAGTAGGACAGGGAGAGAGGAAGAAATCTGCTTGGTTAACATGCATCTCACTTGTCATCGTTTAGGTAAGCTGTACATTTGCTCTTTTAGTTCTTCATCAAAAATAATCCCCATCCTTAAGGATTCAGTCCTGCTTTTGTCTTTGGAACTGAAACTGGGATAGTATGGAATCTGTAAGCAGCAGTTTCCATACTAATGCAAATTTCTGTTAAATTGACTCATCCTTTTGGTATGAAATGTTGGATACTTTATATGCCATATGCCTGCTGACCCACAATATATGTACATGACAAATGGCAGGGTTCTCCTTGTTATGCATAAAGACAAAACTTGCTTTCCATAGCCTAATTTCTATGTACATAGGTTTCTCCTTTCCAGCTAATAAAGGAGCAATCATCCTGCATAAAGAGCTGGCCAGCAAGCCTACTTGACTCAGCCTTTGTGTAAGTATTCAAAGGCTAAACTTGCTAGTATTACCAGAAGGGCTGAAGGATGCTGTGTGCATTAGCTTTATACTATTTAATCTGCATTGTGACAGACTATGGCCATGGGCTATGTATGCCCCATCCCCAAGACCTGCATTTAAAGTATTTAAATTTAATGAAATTAAATAAATTTCAATTCGTGTCCTCACATACTTTTTGGAAAGTGACACACGACGCATCACTTTAAGGCCAGGTGTAACCCTAAGTTTAGATAAAGTTGCACACAAAATTGCATTTAATAGACAGTGTTTGCTGTACAACTTTAAGATTAATCTCCTTGGTTTAAGTTTGCATCTGCCAAACAATTGCCTAGATCTTTAACTCTTAATTTGCTTTCCTGCTTGCACTGATCCCATATATGTTTTACTGTGCTCACTCAGCCACTAACAGCAGCCACTCCCTTTACCAGATAGAAGGGAAACTACAGCTCATCAGTCTTCAGGTTGTTCCCAGAGGCCAACATCACTCAGCAGGAAGTGCCTAAATTTACTTCCCTGTTGGCTATTTCTCCTGCAGCACTTCCAGACCTGGTGTACTACAAACATATTCAGACTGTAGAGGTGATGCTGACTGGAAATTCTGGGACCAGTAATCAAAAGTTTGGAGAATGTCTGGTTTGGGGGAAGGGGCTGCATCCAGTCAGCTTCCAGTAATGGATCTTGATATTAATTACTCTGCTTAGTTGATTAACCACATTGTTCAGGGCCTGTATCTTTTTGTTCTAAGCTCAACTGGGGGAGGGGGGGAGGCTGCCATATTGTCTCCTTCTACCTGAAGCATATCTCAGCACATGGTTATTCTTGCTTGGGCCTGGACGCTGAGCATAGTCAGACACAATTAGTTCTATATAATTGCTTCTCAGATGGGAGATCTCCAGGGAATACCAGAGGTGTAGGCTAGACTTGGAATTAAAAAAAACAACAACTAAGCCAATGCAAGCCACTTCCTTACTGTGGATAAAACTGGATGAAGTCAGCAATAGCTGAGCTTCACTTTGGGAATACTGTACTTTATTTCCTAAAGCAAACAAGCTCCAGGATGAACTTGGACTCCCTTCATAACGTTGTACTAAATAGATGAGAGTAGCAATATATGTCACCTTTATAACATAAAAAATAAAATTCATGGAAATGATAATAGACATTTATTAAGAATTTTTAAAGGGGAACACAAAAAAGTAGGAAAAGCCAAACAAATAGGGAAAGCCTATTTGAAAACAAAGTTCTTCATGTGAAATAATTGAAATGCATTATTTTGTAACCTTTTATTTACATGTTATTTTTAAATTGAGCATTTATAAAGGACACATGGATAATTTATTCAGTACATAGGAAAATTATTAGTTGTCTTCTGTTTACATTTTGAATGAATAATGTGGCCAGCAGAAGTACAAAGGGTAACCACATTTAAGCGCATGTAATTGATTGCCTGTGATGTAGCATGAAAGTAGGTCAGTGATATAAGAAGGAAAGTGTCTTATTGATCATATTTTATTCTGGTTCACATTCTGAGAATTGCAACTGATTAAAAATAGCAGAGGTTTGCTTCGCATGAGGAGAGATCAGAGGAAGAAAGAGATGTTTTTAATTACAAAGTTGCCATATCTGTTATTAGAATATATATCCAGAATAGAAGCAAAAAGTACTAGAAGTTTGCTTTATGACAAAAGTTGGTAACTGGAAACTCTGATCTAGCCACATATGCCAGATAGAGGCACCCAGACCTGTAGTTTTCCATGATTTAATGCTGTCTGCAGTTAGCATCTTTTTAAACACAGAAGGGAACATGGGAGATGGAACATGGGAAAAACGTAGATAGTTTCTCTAGTCTTTTCCCCTAGCTTTGTGGTCCTATTGCTGCTGCAGTATCCTATAAAGTAATAAGGAATACTTGGCTGGTTGAAAGTAATTGTTGAAGAAAAAGACAGGCTTTGTCTTTAGGTGGTAGTTCAGAGAAGAGTTGTGAGTTGGGGACATGGCGACTATGCTTTTGACAAGTAAGAGTGACATCATCATCGAAAATTATGCAGATTGTATTTTTTTTTCAAATGCCAAAATGAAGGAAGCAACAGCCCTTTTGTGTTTTTTGAAAGGTGAACATTGGTATTGAAAATTCAAGGCTTAAATTTGATCTGAATATGTATGCTATACTCTTCTGTTAAGAACAGTCAGCACAATAAAAAACTGTAAAATGTAATAAAACAACAACTATAACAATAGTCTCAAAGTCACAGTTTGTTTGTTATGCAGGTAGATATAAACAGTGTGACAATTATGTATTGCTTTATGACCTAAACATTTAGATATCTTGACTGTTTTTAAAGGGCCTATGACTTAGTGACTTAAGAATCAATAAATCTGGGTGGTTTATCAGATTGGTATTAAAAAGGATAAAGAATTGGATAAAACAATTTGTATAGTTGGCTTTAGTGTTTATGATTGGCTTTCTAAACAAATAACTAACTAAAATGTCTGCATAATAATTTTTCAACTGATTTCTGGAGAAAACCAAGAAATGCTGAAAAGCAGTTGGGATAGCTAATGCCTTTTAAGGAATATACAGAATGTTTGTGCCCTCAGAACATGAGTAGGATAGAAATTGAACGAAAGCATAAAGAGGCAGAAAGTGTATGAATAACTTTATTAACTAGTTCCTGAATGCTTTAAAATGAAGATGACTGAGTTAGAAAGCTTGGCAAATGAAACACATACCTGATTAGTAGTAAAAATTCATTGTCTTCAGTTGTTCCTAAATAATTAGGCTGAGCCATAATTCTCTTTGTTTGTTTGTTTGTTTTGCTTTACAAAAATGCACTTGTGGATGACTGAAGATAGAATCTTCATTATGCAAATTTTCCTTCCCTATTTGTAAGGCTTGTAATCCTGACTGGATGCTTTTGTACATATGTCTGTCCATGTGTGTGTATCAATCACTCTTTTTCTTCCTAGAACTGAGGTTGACATCTGATAACCAAATGCCTATTTAATGATAATGCTGGGATCAAATTAAAGCAATTCACAGTAAGGTTAGTGTGTCTATAAAGATGGCACTTTGTCAGATCTGCTTGACTTTGACATCACTGTTATAAACAAAAAGCTGCTGAAACTGCAACTGATTTTCACTGCAAATAAACTTGGAGGAGGTGCTGCTTACATGCCAATCATGTGGTTGAAGAGTTGTAGAGACTATTTGAAATTGCCTAAAAATGTGTAGGCATTAGCAGTTTGGATATGCAGCTGGGATGTTTTTCTCCACTGTAGTATTGTTCAAAATTGATGAAAAAGTCCACAAAAAGCATGTGAAAAAGAGAATATGCTGTGAATTTCACCAACATAATTTCATAAATGTAAATTGTTTCAGTTAAATTTTATTGGCTATAAAATTTATGGAAGACACGAATGAGTATTAATGAAAGTGGTGATTTGTGTACTAAAAGTTATTGAATATAGCACTTTAGAATAACATAATAAATCAAATAATTATAATGGGTGCAAATCACTATGATTAAAAACAAAAACAATACCAGGGATGCATTATTACTCTTCTCTGAAGCACAGATAGAAATCTTGCTTCAGAGAACCATTTGTTGTTGTTGTTGTTTAGTCGTTAAGTCGTGTCCGACTCTTCGTGACCCCATGAACCATATTGCGCCAGGCCTTCCTATCTTTCACTGCCTCCCTGAGTTTGCTCAATTTCATGCTCATTGCTTCAGTGATGCTATCCAGCCATCTCATCCTCTGCCGTCCTCTTCTCCTTTGGCCTTCCATCTTTCCCAGCATCAGGGTCTTTTCCAAAGAGTCCTCTCTTCGCATTAGGTGACCAAAGTATCTGAGCTTGAGCTTCATTATCAATCCTTCCAATGAGCAATCAGAGTTGATTTCCTTTAAGATTGACTGGTTTGACCTCCTAGCAGTCCAGGGGACTCTTAAGAGCCTTCTCCAGCACCACAGTTCAAAGGCATCAATTCTTCGGCGTTCAGCCTTCTTTATGGTCCAGCTCTCACAGCCATACATTACTACTGGAAAAACCATAGCTTTGACTATGCGGATCTTTGTCGGCAAGGTGACGTCTCTGCTTTTTAATATGCTATCTAGGTTTGCCATAGCTTTCCTCCCAAGGAGCAAGCGTCTTTTAATTTCATGGCTGCAGTCTCCGTCTGCGGTGATCTTGGAGCCCAAATAAATGAAGTCTGTTACTGCTTCCATTTCTACCCCTTCTATTTGCCAGGGATTGATGGGTCCAGATGCCATGATCTTAGTTTTTTTAATGTTGAGTTTCAAGCCAGCTTTCGCACTCTCCTCTTTCACCCTCATCAAGAGGCTCTTTAGTTCTTCTTCACTTTCTGCCATTAGGGTGGTATCGTCTGCATATCTGAGGTTATTGATGTTTCTCCCTGCAATCTTAATTCCGGCTTGTGATTCTTCCAGCCTGGCATTTCTCATGATGTACTCTGCATATAGGTTAAATAAGCAGGGTGACAGTATACAGCCTTGTCGTACTCCTTTCCCTATTTTGAACCAATCGGTTGTTCCATGACCGGTTCTAACTGTTGCTTCTTGGCCCGCATACAGATTTCTCAGGAGACAGGTAAGGTGGTCTGGTATCCCCATCTCTTTAAGAATTTGCCACAGTTTGTTGTGATCCACACAATCAAAGGCTTTTGCATAGTCAATGAAGCAGAAGTAGATGCTTTTCTGGAACTCTCGTGCTTTCTCCATGATCCAGCGAATGTTGGCAATTTGATCTCTAGTTCCTCTGCCTCTTTGAAACCCAGCTTGTACATCCGGTAGTTCTCGGTTCACGTACTGCTGAAGCCTAGCTTGTAGGATTTTGAGCATAACCTTGCTAGCATGTGAAATGAGTGCAATTGTGCGATAGTTTGAGCATTCTTTGGCATTGCCCTTCTTTGGAATTGGAACGTAAACTGACCTTTTCCAATCCCGTGGCCACTGTTGCGTTTTCCAAACTTGCTGGCATATTGAGTGCAGCACTTTAACAGCATCGTCTTTTAGTATTTTAAATAACTCAGCTGGAATACTGTCATCTCCACTAGCTTTGTTGTTAGCAATGCTTCCTAAGGCCCACTTGACTTCACTCTCTAGGATGTCTGGGTCAGGGTCAGTGACCACACCAGCATGGACATCAGGGACATTAAGATCTTTCTTGTATAGTTCTTCTGTGTATTCTTGCCACCTCTTCTTAATCTCTTCTGCTTCTGTTAGGTCCCTGCCTTTTTTGTCCTTTATCATGCCCATCTTTGCACTAAACGTTCCTTTGATATCTCCAATTTTCTTGAAGAGATCTCTAGTCTTCCCCATTCTATTGTTTTCTTCAATTTCTTTGCATTGTTCATTTAAGAACGCCTTCTTATCTCTCCTTGCTATTCTCTGGAAATCTGCATTCAGTTGCTTATATCTTTCCCTTTCACCCTTGCTTTTCGCATTCCTTCTTTCCACAGCTATTTGTAAAGCCTCATCAGACAGCCATTTTGCTTTCTTGCATTTCTTTTTCTTTGGGATGGTTTTAGTTGCTGCCTCTTGTACAATGTTACAGACCTCCGTCCATAGTTCTTCAGGCACTCTGTCTACCAAATCTAATCCTCTAAATCTATTCATCACCTTCACTGTGTACTCACATGGAATATGATCTAAGTCATACCTGAGTGGTCTAGTGGTTTTCCCTACATTCTTCAATTTAAGCCTAAATTTTGCAGTAAGAAGCTCATGATCTGAGCCACAGTCAGCTCCTGGTCTTGTTTTTGCCGTCTGTATAGAGCTTCTCCATCTTTGGCTGCAAAGTATGTAATCAATCTGGTTTCGGTATTGACCATTTGGTGATGTCCATGTGTAGAGTCGTCTCTTGTGTTGTTGGAAAAGGGTGTTTGCTATGACTAGCTTGTTCTCTTGACAGAACTCTATTAGCCTTTGCCCTGCTTCATTTTGTACTCCAAGGCCAAACTTGCCTGTTATTCCGATTACTCCTTGACTTCCTACTTTAGCATTCCAATCCCCTATGATGAAAAGGACATCTTTTTTTGGTGCTAGTTCTAGAAGGTCTTGTAGGTCTTCATAGAACCGGTCAACTTCAGCTTCTTCGGCATCAGTGGTTGGGGCATAGACTTGGATTACCGTGATGTTGAATGGTTTTCCTTGGATACGCACTGAGATCATTCTGTCGTTTTTGAGGTTGTACCCCATTACTGCCTTTCCCACTCTCTTATTGACTATGAGTGCAACTCCATTTCTTCTAAGGGTTTCTTGCCCACAGTAGTAGATATAATGGTCACTTGAATTAAATTCACCCATTCCCGTCCATTTCAATTCGCTGATTCCCAAGATGTCGACGTTCAATCTTGTCATCTCATGTTTGACCACATCCAGCTTGCCTTGGTTCATGGATCTTACATTCCACGTACCTATACAATATTGTTCTTTACAGCATCGGACCTTCTTTTCGCTTCCAGATACATCCACAGCTGAACGTCCTTTCGGCTTTGGCCCAGCCGCTTCACTCTTTCTGGAGCTACTTGGAATTGCCCTCCGCTCTTCCCCAGTAGCATATTGGACACCTTCCGACCTGAGGGGCTCATCTTCCGGCGTCATATCTTTTAGCCTTTTAACATTGTCCATGGGGTTTTCTTGGCAAGGATACTGGAGTGGGTTGCCATTTCCTTCTCCAGTGGACCACATTTTGTCAGAACTCTCTGTCATGACCTGTCCGTCTTGGGTGGCCCTGCACGGTATAGCTCATGGCTTCACTGAGTTACACAAGCCCCTTCGCCACGACAAGGCAGTGATCCATGAAGGGGTCAGAGAACCATAGATATGCACAAAAGAGAAATGAATTTGGTGGATAAATATATATTCAGTTCATGATGAGATATACAAACTATCCAGATATAGCTGTACATTAAAACAGTCTCAAAGTGTGTGTCACAGCCCCCAGCAGGTTGTATGGAGGGATACATTCCTCACAAGTCCTTTCCAAGCAGACTGAACAATTTAATATAAAAGTATGCTCAATGCAAAGTGGCAGTTCCAGAACTTCATCTGAAGTTTGAGTGGTGTTTTTGGCTTTTAACACATTGTATTTGAATGCAGTAAGGAGTAATCCTGAATGGAGAACATAAGGTTCTTATGCAATGCTCTGCTATCTGAACTGATGCTTACTCTGCATCAGGAATTACAACAAAGGGGAATGGAAGTGGGGCAATAGATTGCAGCAAGGAGGACATTTTAAGAGTGGGAGGTGGGATTTACAAGCACTAAGCAACAGGCTAAAAGAGAACAAAGTTGTGATTCATAGGCATCCGTTCTGAACTGCAATCATGCCAGAATGTCAAAATATGCATTATGGCATCACAATGCAAGCCTCACCCTTTCATACTTTGTAGCAATGTTGCAAATAAATAGATAAATAAGGACTGGAGTTTGTGTTGCATCATTGCAATGAATATTTTGTCACTTGCTTATTGTCTCCCTGTGGACACCTGTGCTCAGTACAATTGCAATGGGAAAGTACCAGAAACAATTTACAGGCTGCCAGTTGTTTGCAAGCTGCAGCATATCAAGAGAAGATGGTTTAAGGCAAGAAGGCCCTCTCCCGCAACCCCCACCCCTATGGCTTAGTGAATGAGAGTTGCTGTGTTCAAAATGAAACTCAGATTTCAGGAATTATGCAAAAGTAAAAACTTATGCAAAACTTATCCTTCCCATCAAAAATAGACTTTTAACTTTCATTGGAGTCTATTTTGCTTATTTCCAATTAAATGTTTTTTTTAATAGTTGTAAGGTGCTATATATTTTGTTTGATATGTAAATAATTTAATTATTAAAAAATTAATGGTAATTTATAATTAATTATTTGCATCCCTAATCCTTGTGAAATCATGAGTTTATTCATGGGGAGGGGAGTTGCACAAATTCATTTTAACATTTTAGAGGGTGACAGTATAACAAAGTTTGAGAACCCCTGTTTTTCATAGTTGTGGAAATGACAAGAGGGCCAATATATTTTTAATCAGTATTAATCAGGATCTCGTTAAGGAAATGTGGCTAAACTGCTTGAAAATAGTGACCGTAGTTCTCCAAATATCCTCTGTGATATATACAAGATATACCTTAACATCAGATAATTAATTGATGGCTGTTTGTTAACCGAATGGCAGAATTTAAAAAATAAAATCCTTTCTGAAAGCATGGGAGTATTTAAAATAATTATGAATCTATTTGTCCGTCCATGCATCCATCCATCCATCTCAGATCAAAAAGGGCACAACCAAGTACAAGAGGAGGGTTAGTAGTATTAAAGAAACATACAAGCTGCCTTCTAATCAGTTCCCTAGAGAAAGATGGCTGATGGAAGTAACATGCTAGAAATGGCTTTAACCAACATGATTCTTCTTTTGTTTGTAAATCTATATTATATTATATTATATTATATTATATTATATTATATTATATTATATTATATTAAGACTCTGACCTCCTGGCCTGATTGGCTAATTTGAATGTTACAGGATGTTTGCACGCAGAACATATGCATGAATTTCAGTGAGCATGTTTCAATGAACATGGCATTTACTGTAATGTTTGCAATTACTGTACCTTCTAGGGAAACTATTGCCATTATTCATGGTGAAATATTGGTTACGAAACTGGGACATTTCCTGGAAACTCAAGTGAAATTGAAGTGTTTGTAAGTGATTATGACTGATGAAGATTTAATTAAAAAAAAACCCAGTCAACATGATATATGTCTGCAGCTAAATTAAGGATGCTGTAATTAAGAGCATTACCTAATCATTGCTCTTAGTTTATTATTTTCTTGGATCTCTTGTTTGTAAATTTAATGTGCACACAGAAAGCTGACCCAAGTACTTCAAATGAGGATATATAAGCTTGCACCAGAAAAATGAGTAACTATCCATTATATTCTCCATCAACAAAATTATTTGAATAAAGCTAGCCAAGCTGAAGCTGTAGGATCTTGGTGTGTGTGCTTTGATAAATTCCTAAAAGCTGTGAGTTATGGAGATTTAAAACTTGTTCATATGCCATCCTTTCTGATAGTGACAGTGTAGAGTGTTTTTACAGTTTTGTTTACTTATTTAATTCAAGAATTTATAAGGTGGCCTATCTCAACTTTGTGACTCCAGGTAGCTAAGAACATATAAAAACATACAACAAAGAAAAAGAAAAACAATTCAATACAGTGTGACCCAGGTTCCAAGCAAATTTCATCCAGAACATAGCATAAAACATATTGGGTTCAACGAACATTTTGATCCCAGAAGGTTAGTAGGAATGGGTCCATTTATACCTTGTTAAACTATAAATGTTAGTTCTAGCTAATACGTTTGGACAATTTCTGCTTCATTATTGTTTTCATCATGAATACTGTGATTTTATTTAGTAATTGCACAGAGAGGAAGAGGGTGTCATTAGAGACAGTTATGACAGAGAGCAAACCAGCAGAATGCCATCTGCAGTGGGACAAAGAATGTGATGGTAGGGCTCCCTATTTTTTTTAAAACTTCCTAATCCAGACAATAGCCCTGGAAGTCTCAAGCATTGCCTATCTAAGTACTAACTAGAACCAACCCTGCTTAGCTTCTGAGATCAACCAAAGCTGGTTAGGTACTGCTATCTGCCAAGGGTTGTGAACTGGTTTAAAAAAGACTTTACGTTTGCACTGACTGATGAGATTTTTTTTTTTTTTTTTAAAGTCTATGTAGCTGCATTACACTACTGGGGCTAACAGTATGGGTTTCTGAAAATCTTTGAATTGGTTATCAACACTTTAGATCAGTTGATTTCAAATGGTTGTTTTAAAGACTTTTCAAGATTGCATGTTGAATTGGCATACCTACAGTACAGTTGGCAGTAAACACAATGAAAGTTTTAGTAGTATATGCAATTGAAACATGCATTAATTAAACAGTGTATCTTGGATACTCTAGCAGCCTCTGAAGTACCTATAATTTATGATCCTTAAGAGATGAAGCACTTGAATGGAAACCAACAATTCAATTTTATAGGGAATTAAAAAGTAAAATGAAAATATTAGCTATATATTTCAGCTGTGGAATGAAGTCAATGAATTGACTTCAACGAGTTCAGCTGTGGAGAGTCAATGAGTTCAGGTCTTAATAAATATGAAATATACTTTTGATTTAAAAGTGAAATAAATCCATCAGAAAGTACTATTTTGTGTTTATTGGAACTCTCAAAGAATGAGAAGATGGTGCAATGTGTCTCTGTATGATCTAAATTTAATTATAAGTTTAAGGATTGAATTAATTTTATATCATAATATGTATTTATAATATGGATTTTCCCCCTGTTATTTATGGGAGAAGTGCCATGTTTATTTTTATAACTAGGGTTTCTTCAGCATATAATCAATCTCTTTTTGTTTGGTGCTATAGTTTTTTGTATTTCATTATCAATTTTTTTTAAAAAATGAATTTTTTAAAATGACTTTGCATAATAGATTTGATTAGTAAATAAATTAAATAAAACACACCTTATATGGTTTAATGGAGCATTAGTATGGTTTGAATTCTTGGAGCATTTTCATGATTGAAAATGACCACTCATTGTACTTCAGTAACAGGCACAAGTCATATGGTATAAGAGATTAAGTGATTAGGAATAGGGAGAGTGAGGTTCAAATCCCCATAGAATTTGCCAGGTAACTTTGGCTCAACTAAGCTGATAGCATTGCACAAAGCTCTGGACAAAGAACAGAGTACACACACCTCACACACAATCACCCCAACAGTCATTGCTTAATGTTTTCAGTGTAAATTTGTCTAATAAGCACATTACACACACACACACACACACACACACTTTCAAATGTGGGAGATTTTCAAATGTGGGAGCACCAAGGCTGATGATATTGATAGCAGTATTCAGTGCTTATGTTCTTGTTTCCAAAGCTGCTATTAAGGCAATCAAAATAATTGTAGCACCAACTACTTCAATCTCTTGGAGGAACAGCACATTTTATTCTTGGGAGGTGGATCTCCTAGCTCTTCTTGGAGGCAAAACGACTTTTGGGACACAGTGATATAAAAAAAGTTCTCAGGGCCTGAAGAGCAATGCTGCTATTGTGGCTGTTCCAACTGGATGAAGTTGTCAAAATTAAGGTTGAGTCCAAACAAGACAGAATTGACATCCATGAGAAGTCCAGTTGTTTCAAGTCCATCTAGACAACCATATGAACTATTCGGTCATCCTTTGAGAGAAAGGTAGTGCAGTCTGATGTGACCAGAATGAACATTAAATTTTAGGCTGACCATTTTTTTTTTTTTACCCAAATGCTTGATGGTCCTTTGATCTTCTAAGAAGAATATATATCATAAATAGAAAAATAATAGTAGTGGAAAATGAATTTCAGTAATAAGTCAATATTTACTTACCTAAACAGATAAACAGAATGACTACAGGTGGGCAAAAAAGCAGTGGGAGCAGGAGCAACTTCCAACTTGCCACTGGCTTCCCTGTTGACTTTGGGGGAAGCTGGCAGGAAGCGTTGGAAATCATGATCACGTGACTGTGGACACACTGCAATGGCCACAACTTTGTGAATAAAAGTGGCCTGAACATTGTGGAAATTTCAATTCTACAGGAGTAATGAGTCCTGGATTTTTTATGCATTAAGTCAATGGATTTTAGGTGTCTTGATTCAAAAATTGTTGTGGTATAATGTACTGTTTGGGCTAAATTGAGGGTACAAACAGATAAACACAATGAAAGTTTTAGTAGTATATAAATATGATCAGTCACATTTGATCAGTAGGTTCATTGTTGGCCTTTCGAAGCTGATTTGGCTTCTAGGAATTTTTCTGACCTAGCACAGTGGCCAGGCCATCTTATATTAATTACAGATAAAGAGAAAGACTCTGGAAAAAATGTTTTAATTTGAGGTTTGTTTTTTTTTAATTTTGAACATGTTTTCAGCTTTGCTTACATATATTCATTTACTAGTCCCACAATATCTCTGGTTCAGTTGCTATAGAAACCATATCCTGCTAGCATTTCCACCTAACACTGTTCTAAATTCAGACTGTACCTCTAGGCCTATTAATTAGACAATAACATAATTGTCTATCCTATACTCAGCTCTACACTACCTCTTCTCTTACCACTATTCTGACTATTCTAATAAATAATATGTGAATGCCTCACAGGTATAATATATGTGTTGTGAGAATAACAGATCTATGGAAGGAAGGACAAATACAGGCAGGTTATAACTGAATTTACTCACTTCAGATTGTTGAGAATATAATACCAGCCAAAACATGCCGGATTTGAAGCTCAATTAGTAGAGTTTCTTACTGTTTCAGTCTGACATATATGATCTAATTTAGTCTGCTTTAACATTACTGAAATTGAATGTCTGTAAAAAATGCTGAATCTGACTTAAAGGCTGCTGATGGAGAAAGAAACCATTTCAATGGAGACAGTACAGTGATTTACTATTGCCTCTCAAAAGAATGAAACCCATTGCTCATATATGACAAGCATTGCCATCCAGAGAGAGAGAGAGAGAGAGAGAGAGGGAGAGAGAATAAAATATAGGTGTAACTTGTCCATATGTTAGTGGAGCAGAATTGCTAGCCCCAGCTAAATTAAGCCAAACTTGACTTTAGTTTTAAAAATGTTTCAATGGAACAAGGTGAGAAGGAGACCCTATTTGTTCAAGAGGAGTCAGTGAAAACAATAGTTGATATAATGCAATGAAATTAAAAATAAAACATTAAATAGAAATAGTAATAGGATTTTTTTTTGTACTGCCATTATACTACAAATTTAAAATTAATCAGAAAATATTAATTACATCATGATGGCCTGTGTGCTAATAACTAGTATTATTAAAATGATGTGACCAAATATTTATGATTATCTCTGTTCTTCATAAGTCCTTTATGTCCTACTTGCCCATGCAAGTGTCTGTAATTGCCAGGAGAAAAGGTGGCAAGTCTAGCTAATGGCACACCCGTGCTGTCTGTAAATAGTTTTGTTCTCCTGAGAGCCAGTTGGAGCCTTATGCAGTATCACAATGCGGAAGCAAAGAAATAAATAACCTCATGCTTTAGGTTTTTTTCCCCCCTTTTCTATTTATATTACATGATTTAAAACTTGTGAATATCATCCACTGTGAAATTCACATGCCACAAATGACTATTTTGAGCTCAGGGGCCATACACATCAATAGATTCTGAAGGTTGACTTCAATATTCTTGACTAATTTTGCCATTAGCTTCAGGATTGCTGTTGGATGTACAACATGAATCAGAACAGCAATCCAGTGTGTCCGATAAGTGATAATTGTCAGGGAAGCTTTAGATACTGGGTGGTTGATTGGGGGTAGTTGATCCATTCTAGTTGTGTGATTCCATTCTTAATACAACAGCGTATATTATTTAATTATTTATTACACATGCATTCTACCTTCCTTCTAAGAACCCAAAGGTTATATATATAACAGGAATAGCCAGAAGAATTTATGAGTGAAAGAGTCCAGCTCCCTCTTAATGTAATTCTTTACTTCTGGATGATATATACATGATCCATTTCATATTAGCGTTAACTTTATTTATTGAGGTATTGTGAATTCATTTTTAGTACTGTTGTTAATTGTGCAAAATCAAATCCTTTATACACAAGGTTTATAAAAGCAGCATTCTACCTGATATATTATGGAGTATACCAGTGAAAAAGTGTTGATAACAATAATTCATATAAATAGGGAACAGATGAAGTACAACTGACCTGACCATTACTTATTAAAGGGATGGAATGAGACTAGAAGACCCAGGTTCGATTCAACCCTCTCATTGGGAAGCTCATGGAATGATTTTTGTCAGTCTTTCTGTATTTGGGTTAAAAATTGGAGTTGGGAATGCCATGTAAAGAGTGACGCTTCTACAAGAAAAATGGGGCAAGAATCTAAAAGAAAATAATAGAAAAATATGGGTTATAGACTATTGAGAATTGGTTGAGTGTCTACTACAATATTTAGTAGACACTCAACCATCTGAAACTGCAGATAAAGGAGAAGAAAAGAGAAATGGAGCTTGGTTATCAGGTTTGCAGAAAGACCAGGGCTCTCCCTGAGTGGCATTTAATTTTAAGGATGTGCCTGAACTTGCCATGTCCCCCCTGCTTTTTTTTCCCTCTGTATCATGGCTTTCAAATCTTAAATTTACTATTTCATTAACAGTAGGTAAACCACTCAGAGAATCTTTTTTGAATGAGGTCAAGAATAAAAATGCTATTAAATAAAGAAACAAATATTCAGTGTTGAACATTTTTTCTATAATTGCCATTTACACAGATGTTTTTGTGGATTAGCTTTACATTACTATGCTGAAGAAAAGAGAATAAGGATTGAAAGTGGTGAAGAAGATACATTTACTGGGTTCACCCTGTGCACAACTATCAGTCTAATCCATATTTACTCTTTAGCTGCAGAACTTTTGAAAAAAGGCAGAGTTTAAGCTTGTGATAAAAGGGGATTTTTGCTATCCTTTTTATTTTCTTAGAATTCCCAGCCAGACAAAAGAGGAAGTTAATTCTATAGTTAGTAAGTTTATTTGTGGAATGAGTCCAAACCTGTTATTTGTGGTTATGAATCAGCTGGGGAAAATATTGGTCAAGAGCTCATTGTTTTTGCATTTTAGCAAATGAGACATTAATGTGGACCATTAATATGGACCTTTTTTTCCCTTTATTGTTTTTCTGGGTTTAAATTGTAAGCTGCCCAGAGTTATTTTGGAGTCAGGTTCCTTCTAATAAATTGAAACACAAAAATTAAAATAAACATGCAGTTTTGTTTGGCAGAAAAATGTATATGTGACATGTATCTTGTTAGGAAGCCGAAACTTTGGTAACAAAAGGAAATGTTGTAGCAACAGCTAATTACAGTACTACCTTATGTTGGAGCTGTTCCACCTAAGTTCACCTATAATTGAAGTTGAATAATGGAATACAAATCATTCAAATTCTGCTGTATTAGAATTATTAATATATCAATTAGAATATTTCATTTTAGACCTGCAGACATTTTAATTCTTCATATGGTGTTTGTTCCTTAGATAAATATGTCTCTATAATCTGCTTTTACATCCAAGAAGGCTGCCAGGATGGATCACGTAGGCTGTTTGAATAATATAACACACCTTAATTTTAAAATGAAGGCAATGGAAGTAAGACACAGTAGTGAAAATGACATCATATTTGATAATGATCAAAAAGCTAAAAATACATGCTGTCTGTGATAGTGAGACATCTGCTAAAAGTGAGAGAGATTTTTTTCTTTTCCTTTTCCCCTCAGATGTAGCAGTCTATATCCAGGGAAGCCTGTAGCCAACTTTTGTTGCTTGTAACATACAATATTGTCTTACACATGCTTTGACTAGAATTTTCTATTTTTCTAAATGTAGAAAAATCAGTGCATATTGCTAACAGGACTGAATGCAACCACTGAACTTGGCTGAGAGTGTCTGATAGAAGCATTGTACAAAAATTGTGCACCTTTTTTGTTACCTTCACTGAACACGTGTGCTGTCTGTTACAACGGCTATACAAAGTTTAACATATATTTGATGTGTTGTTAGCTCCCTGAGATAGACACACACGCGCACACACACACACACACACACACACAAATACACTTCTTTGAAAGTTATTAAAAGTCAGCATTATATTGGAATTTACTGTATCTGGAGAACACTGCACTACACCCAGAGAATTATTTAGTTTATTAGTTCATGTCAACAAGTTAACATTAGTCCCAAACCTGCAGTTGCTTCTGAGCTTTACTTAAAAGTGCTACTCTTATTATATTTGAGGTGTCACTGTAAAAGTACTGTAGTGTGCCTTGCTCTTCTATTTAGCCTAATTCATCTAAGGTAGGTACTGTAAATATCCGTAGAACGATAGGCCAATTGTGTTGGCAGAGTGTGGTTGTGTGGTAGAGACTCAGGGAGGGAATAGAACAGAGGTTCCCAAAGTGTGAGGTGTCCCTCCCTTGGGGAGGTACAGACTGAGTCCAGGGAAGGTATGAAAAACCTTTTAGTTACGTTGTTACAATAAATGCACCTTTCCCAGAGTTTCATTGTATTGTTTTTATTGTTCATTTGTGTTCATTTTGGTGTTTGGATTTTTAAGGGAAGTGTGTATGTTAAGATTACACTAAGGGGAGGTGTGATGGCAAAAAGTTTAGGAACCCCTGGAATAGAGAAAAAAAAGAAATGGTTCAGAATTCTTGAAAGTGCTTATTTGACACTTACCTTGAAATATACATTTTCCGGATCTTTCATGGAATGGACTGATTTTCTTCATTGATTAAATCATTTAGGCAATGTCATCATTAAATGATGCAATTAATGTCATTTGCACATTGATATCGTTTACACAGATGATGTAAATTGATACAACTTGCATTGTTTGCATAATGGCACCATGCAGATGTCCCCGACTGACCCAAAAATTGTAACTTACACAAGTGACACAAATTGCCACAGTAGTCTCCATTTTGAACTTCCTCCAATTAGCTTATTAAAATAAGGTTTATGATATTTGTATTCTTGTTGAAAATTTTGCAAATTTATATTTGAAAAAAATAGAATGGCTCTCTCATCTATCTCAATTTAGGCCAGAAGGGCAAATTAGGAAGTGAGAACATGGAGTGAGGCTGGACAACATAATAATGCACAATTTGGTTGCTCATCACACAGAACAGCTACACACAAACCTAAAGGCTGTCTGTGTCCTTTTAGGTAGCTCCTGACAGTAGCATGCTGGGAGCTGGTTAGTTTTCTGTGTTTGTAAAAAGGGCAGCATAATGCAATCCAGTCTTTGTCCTTCCTCTAATTACAGTTGTTGCTCTAGGGCAATTCCATGGGCTCAGCCCCTACAATATATAATCAACTCAGCACAAATAGATTATTGGAAAGAGATGGGAGGGGAGGGAGGATAGCAGCTGTATCTCTCTATACAAAATTCTAAAGCTGGCAGTATGATATTCAAAGATAGTAAAGGTAATTAGATCTTAATGATTAAGAAATTGTTCTGAAATAGAGCCCTTTTTCTGAATTCAGTGATATTACATTTGAGATGTCTGTAGATACTTTTAATGTCAGCTATCAAGGAATGTGATGTTACGTAACGACAAAGTGGCTTGTTTCCATCAGATCAGTTCTGCATACAAAAGGAGCAGTATTGCGGCTGCGTTGCCTCTCATGGAAGAGCGTCTGCATTATGATCTTTCTGCTGTGAATAAATAGGAATTTTATGTAAAAGGAACATCTGCATTTTTTTTAAATCTACCTACATCCATGATGGATCCCTTGGTTGCCTCATTTGTTCTGTTTGTTAAGCAGCTAAGAGGAAGCATTGCTGCTTTTTACTTTCTAGCCTGTCTAAGGCTACTTTTAATGTCAGCTATCAAGGAATCTTGCTTAGGCAACAGCTGCATTGCTCTTATTCAAGGTACTATTATTCTTATTCAAGTGCTAGCTTGCTATGCAGAAATTGGTCTGTTGTTTTCCCATGAGGCATTTTTAATTCCATAGACACATCCTATTATTTCTGACATGTACAGTGGATTTCAGTTACATTAACCAACAGGAGGCAATGCAAGGCCTGTTACATCCCATATTGAGACTCAACAGACATACATACTGAGATCGTATTCTGTGGGGTTCAAACCATCTCACAGGACCCGAACTCAGGAAGTCTTGCACTTTAGATGACTGTGTGTTAGTTTTAGGAAACATCCAGGTCCTGGCGCTCAGCGGTGTTGCAGGAGGATGGATACAGAATCTATTAGAATGGTATATACAGTTCACCTCCCCTTAATCTCTCAGAGAGATAGAGACGTTACACTATGTCTACCGAGAATCACATACTCTCAATCTAATATTGTTTTCTCTATTGGACCAATTTATATTTGTGGTGACTACTGAAATCATAATTTAGTTTCTCCATGGCAGCTTTATTTTTTAAAATAAGAAACTTCGTGTCTAAATGATATACAGGTACAAAGTGTACAAATGTTTGAGAAATTTAACCTGTTCCAAAACAGCCCCCAGCAAATCCTAAGCATGGTAGGCAGTTAGGTACAATAAGTACTTAGAGTGGTTTAGGTGCCTCCTTGAGGACAATGTTCTATAAAATTGCTGGCATCCTTCAGTATCAGGTGCTAAAATGGTTTTGTTAATTTAAAAACACTTTGAAAATTTTATCTGAAGACAGGGATTTATATTTCACTGAAACAGAGGTTGAAGAACCAGAAAAATCACCCCCTTTCTTTTTGTAGCAGGCACATTCTCCACTTTAGCTGGGAAACAGAGTTTTGGGATGGAATAAGTGCATATTGTAGATGAGAATTGCAGCAAGGTTAAGACGCCTGATCTCTTGTATGTTAAACTGTAATAATTACAGAACATTATATAGTGCTTCTTTGCTCTTCCTAAATAACAACACAGCTTATGAACCTATGCAAGCTTCTTATGTAAGGGATACCTCAGTCTCCTGACAAGCTGTAGGAAGTCCACATTCTGCAGTTTACATGATTTTGCCATCAATATCCAAATCTTCTTCTGGAAATTAAATTCTATGTATTTAATGTCAAAAACATGAACTCTCAACTATTATGTCTTTATTATGTACTGCAGCTGACTTTTCTTAGGCTATGCATGGTTTTGTGTGTATGTGCGGGAGATTGGGAGGGAGACTGTGAACAGTGAGCTCCCGTGGGGGATGAAATGCAGAAATAGAGAGAGCTATTATTTATGAACACCAATTAACAAAAACACATGTTGGTGATATCACAGACATCCTGTTACTGATAACTAGTTAACACATATAATGTGATAAAAATGTGACCAACAGGTCTAAGAACTAGTGTTCTTAATTATCTGCAGTTAATAAGTTGGGTCTACTGGTTAAGGCACCAGGCTAAAAAACAGGAGACTGTGAGTTCTAGTCCTGCCTTAGGCATGAACGCTGGCTGGTGACTTTGGGCCAGTCACTCTTTCTCAATCCAGCTCATGCCACAGGGTTGTTTTGGAGAAAATAGGAAGAGGAAGGAGTATTAGTTATGTTCGCCACCTTGAGTTATTTATAAAAATAAGAAAGGTGGGATAAAAAAATCTAAAATAAATAAAATAAGTTGCATAGCAGCGTTTGCTTCTTTGTGTTCTGATCCAGCTCTGAGCTGTCCTCATAACGTTGCATTCATCTCATTCCTAGCCACAGATTAGGCATTTAATGTTGTCTTTAGTTATTTCTTTTATTATTATTATTATTATTATTGGTACAATATAACCAACAACTACAATAAAATACACGAGTGATTACACAATATAAAGAAAATATACATACATTATAGTGATATATATATATATGTATGTATGTATGTATGTATGTTCCAGTATTATCAAAATGGGATTAATTCAACCCTTAAACTGGTCATTAAATTTTGACCATATAGAAACATATTGCTCCATTTTTTTGTTTTTTAATCAGGTCATTTCAAAAATAGATAACAAACATATCATAAATCCTTAACATCAGGAAAATGTTTCTTTCCATTTATATAAGATTATCTTTTTTGCTGAACCTGAGGCTTGATAAAACTAAAGCCTTCATAAGATGATGAATCCCATATTTTAGGAATATAGTTTAATATTACATTTAGACTTTCAACAGTTATGTTTCTTTTCAAATTTGTATTCACATATATTATAACTAGAAACCAAAATGGAAGTATGGCTGGACAAGACCAATCATATGATTTAAATAGCTCTCAAATTCTAACACTGCCATCATAAAACAAACAAATAAACAAAAAACCCTTATATCCACTCTTTTTAAAATAATCTTTGAGGGGTCCAATTACCATGAAACAATATTTTCTGATGAATTAGCTTCATTCTTAAATAATAAGTATATTTTCCTTTTTTAAAGATTTGGACTCATTGATTTTCTAAGACTGGATATTCCAATTCTTTTGCCCCCTATCAGCATTAACCAAGGCTGACTTTCATCCTATTTTTAATTCAATTCAGATTCAGTTGTTAATTTCCCTTCAAGCACTGTGTCTCTTAAGGATTCTCTGAGTTTTTTCTCTGTCTTAAGTTGCATCGGGGGAGGAAGAGGAGGAACAATAATAACAAGAACCACTTTATTTCTGTCAGTGAGCAGCAAATGCATTTGCTCAGTACATGCTTCAGTTGTACATAGTATATTACCAAGCAGAGGCTATGAGTAACCTCTCAGTATCTTTAAGGCAGTATTTCTCAATCTTGGCAACTTTAAGAGTATGGACTTCAACTCCCAGAATACCCCAGCCAGCCATGCTTTAAAACAATAATTATCAGTTGACTGATTGAAAGTGCTTATCTCTTGTTTGGCTCAGGATTTCCAGTAAAAAATCTCCCCCAGTATCTTCAAATTCAAATTATTCCATAACATCATCTTCTTATGTGATTCTGGGTCAAAACACAACTGTTTACCTATTAATAACCAAATACATCTAGCAACTTTCAAGGCTGGAAAAAAAAATCTCAGTGTACTATACCTTGACTCTAAACCTGGCTAAGATTTCAAAGGAGGGAGAGGTGACCGGTGGCTCTTTAACCCTCAGGGTCTGATTCCCAGGGAGATGATCTGGGAGATCGGAGCCCTGAAGGGTAAAGGGCTTTTTCTCCCACAATTGTCCTGCCACCTCTCCCTGCCCTGCAGTAAGTCCCAGTGCTAAACCCATGTTTACAAATAGCTTGAAAAACAGCCGAGTGGTTGTGAGATGAAGGGCAAAGACTTCTCTCACTGAGTGGAGCAACCACCTCTCCATCACTTGTTAGTCTGGCTAATTTCAAACATGAGTTCAGGATTAAAGAGTACTGTATTTAAAAGCTACCTCCAAAACAGCTAAAAGGCCTCTAGAGTGGAGGGTGTCATGCAGTGAATCAGGTCTCTGCCCCTTCACCATGATACTCTGCCGACAGATACCTGCAGTTTTTCAGGCTGGATGATTGATGCTGCCAAGTAGTAGCTTCTCCTACCATTCCTCCATTGCCTGAGTGGATCAGCTGAGCACCCAAACTGAGTGGCAGGCCAGGAAAACATTTTCTACGTTACCAGACAGCCCCTGCCATCCCATGAGTCATCCCATCAGATGTTGACAATTGGCTCAACCCCTGGGTCTAGAAGCTCTCTAAGGAAGCTGATGTTTTAATTTATGAACAGCAAGTTCTAAGGCAACAGGTGAGACTAAAAGAAAGAAAAACCCTCAGTTACTAATTATGAACATCAGTTAAAAATAATTATTTTATATTTATATTTAATGAATGTGAAAAATAAGCTACTTGGCTAAATTCAAAGAGCCTATTGGCCTTTTGTAAGGCTCTGAAGACTTGGCTGTTCCTGTGGGTGTTGGGTTAGAATGTTGAATGAATCCATCTTTAAGGGGTATTTTGTAGCATATTGACTGGTGGCCTTGTTCTGATTGTTTTTGACGTGCACTGTTTTTATGACTGTTTTTAATTTGATTGTAAGCTGTGCTGAGTCATTTGTGGGTTGGGCAGCCTTACAAATTGAAGGAACAAATAAACAAATATTTGTACTAAGTTTTAACTATGCGTTGTGGAAAATATTTAAAGGTAATATGGAAATGACTAAGAAAGGTTTTATAGTTGAAGATAAATTTGAGCAAATGTTGAATGACTCGTATAAGTTTTTGGACTAAATACAGCTTTTTTAGTATCCTTTTGTCTGTGTGTGTGTTTGTGTGTGTGTGTGTGCCCTTGAGTCAATCTTGATTCGTGGTGCCTGCCTGGACAATTTATGGTTTATGATCTTGGCAACATTTTTCACAATTAGTTTGCCATTGCTTGGCTGAGAGAGTACAACTGGTCCAAAGTCATCCAGCTGGCTTCATGCTTAACGTGGGACTAGAACTCACCATCTCCTGGTTTCTAGCCCAGGGCGTTTAACCATTCCACCAACCTGGCTATCTTTTGGTGTTCTTGGGCTACTAAAAGCATATCTGCATGAGTGTTAAAAACCTGTAGTGTAAAACTTGTCTCATTAACTGAACACACAATGCATGTTCCAGCTCCTACTCATTTGTGACAGTCCCCTAGTATTGATAGTGCACAATAATAACTTTTCAGCCCTCCCAGGTAAACCAGACAGGAAATACAACTAGATGAGCTAATTCTACTTTATTGTAAAGCTACATTAACAAGTCTGAAAGTACAAATCTCCTGCCCTCCCTATTTACCACCTGAGTAGTTACAGCGGGTCCTTCCTGTGTTTCTTTTTCTGGATGTTACTCTGTTGCAAACTCCTTTCTCTTTTATCTGATTGTTCCCTAGGCAACATCTCTTCCCCATCTTCCAAGGTCACCCTCACATTCCATCACATAAATTGACCCCAAGCTGAGGGGCCTGATTAGTTGGAAGTCAGCTTTCTTTCTCAAAAATGTATTTTCCATATAATCCCATTTATACAATGGCCCAATTAATGAAAACTAGACTGAGCCTTTATCATTCCATAGAGGGTTTAGGAGAGTGAGTTTAGGGAGCAGATAATTTCTGATTTGCTGCTCAGGCCAAATACAGCATTTGTTAGATTGGACAAGTCATCAATCTTCCCAGAGAAGCTGGCTTTTATTTATCCTTCATGTCCTATAAAACTCAAGAAAGTGCTCAAGAAAGAGAGGAGAGTTTACTTTACACCTATAAAGAACCCCTTTTGATTCAGGATTGGTACAAGGTTTAAATTCTATTTTGGGTCTGTACACAGTAAAAGCCAACCATCTTTCCTTCTATTTTTCTTTGGATTGGGCTAAAGAAGAAATCCTTAGTAGAAGGAACAAAGTTCAATAGCTAGAGAGACTAAAATGTGTTAGGAGGTTCAGCTTAGCCATTGTAAGGATCTTTACTGGGGAATCCTTGGCAGAAAGGATCTGCCAGTGAGATTTTAAAATACAGTGGTACCTCGGGTTACGAATTTAATCCATTCCGTGACTCTGATCGCAACTCGATTTGGTCGCAATGCGAGGCAAATTTTCCCATAAGGTTCAATGTAAATTCGGTTAATCCGTTCCGCCCTCTGAATTTGGTCACGCCGCGAGGCAAATTTCCCCATAAGATTCAATGTAAATACATACGGCTCTGCATTTTCTTTGGAGCCATGCTGACAAGCACACCAAAAACCTTCCAAACGCCACAAAACACACCACAAGCCTCACCGAACGTCTCCTTGCTACCGTGATCTCGCCCACAGGAAGCCGCAACCACGTGGCAGCAGGGCAAATGGCCGCGGATCCGGTTCATAGTGCGAGGTGGAGGTCGCACGGCGAGGCAAATTTTTGCGACCGGAGCTGGTCATATCGCGAAATTTTCGTAAGGAGGGGCATCCGTAACCCGAGGTACCACTGTATACCTCTTCCACTTTGTAACAGGAATGTTTCAACAATTTTTCCAGTGTCTGTTTCATGAAGTATTTCAAAGATAAGATAATATGATTGAGAAAAGAATGGATTGTTTGTTTATTTGAAAGAATTATAGGCTTGCCTATGTTATATAAAACAACCCTAGGTAACTAATAAACAAATACGAAAACCACAAGATTAAAATTCTAACACATCACCAGCACCATAATGTTACCTTTTCAAGAAAAACACAAACAACAAATGCTGGGTTCACCTCCCATCCTGACCCTACACCTGGGGAAAAGCTAGGTCCTAATGGCCTTCTTGGAAGGCAAAGAGAATAGGAGCCTTCCATAGCTGAGGGGGAAGCTATTCCATAGGGTAGGTACTTCCTAGCTCACGCCAATGACATTTAATAGCAGGCACCTGGAATGAGCCCTCCAATCCAATCTAGTGGGACAGGGAGACAGGTCCTCAGGAAGAAGTGGCATTAAGGGGCAACCTTTTCATTCACTAACAGATGAACAAATTGTCAGGCAGCAGGGCAGAATGCATTTTTGCCAGACAAGAAATACTTCCTTCTGATTATGCTTCTAATAGCACAGCTGTTGAGCAGGTATGTTGTGGTCTACATTTGATTTCATGCCAACAAACAAGCAATTTTTATCTTGAGATAAGTGGATACCATTAAATACTTGTTTCAAAAGTAAGATTTAATTAAAATGAAATGTGTACAGAGAACATAATGTTCATAGTTGTCTAAAAATATTTCTTGGATAAAAATCAAATTAAAATTCACTTCTGATCAACTGCTTGTAGATTTGTAAAACATTGAATTAGGTGCTTTGAAAGCAAGCAAACTGTAATGTTTAAACTTCCCCTTAGCTGTTATCAACTAAGTCCAAAAGTCTTTGATTTACCTTGCTTTTATGCCAGAAGAACCTGGATTTTACTTTCTGGGCTAAATAAGGATACCAAGCAGGTCTCTATCAGAAAGGAGGATTGAAATGTTAGATAACTATTGCAGAAGTATGATATAATTCAGTGTGAAATGGATTTTATTGCTCCTGGCACAACTTTGTTTAAAGAGTGCTGGTTTTCAAAGGACAAGATAAGAAAGACTACTGAATGTTTAAAAACCCTAACACCTTCAAAATAAATACAAATAATTGGAAATATATTATTTCATATTAGCAAGAAATGTATATTAAAAAGTAGTTGTGGAGTCCTTGGTGTTCTCTGAACTTTGTTGTTTGCTTGCAGATATTTCATTACCAAGCTAGGTAAAATTATTAGTGTGAGTGAGTGTGGGGTTTGCTCCCTGTTTATATACAGTAGCTTGCCCTGCCAATGTTGGCGGGGTGTGGTTTTCTCCTTAGTAGTTCCTTGATTAGGATATTGTTTTCTGCTTGATTGTTTGCCTGCTTGATTGTTTGTCTCCTTAGTAGTTACTTGATTACAGTATTGTTTTCTGCTTGATTGTTTGTCTGGTGTTAATCCCTGTTTCTCTGGGTGTAGGATGCTGGAGAAGATGTGTTGTGGCCTTTTTGTTTCCTTCTTAGCTTTTTTATTGTCTCTTTTGAATGGTGTATAAATGTTGTTTATCTCTACGTGTCTGTTGGTGGCTGATTTGTCTGAATGCCAAGCTTCCAGGAATTCCCTAGCATTTTGGATTTAGCTTGATCTAGGATGCTCAGAGTTTCCTAGTTGAAACCATGGTTAAGACTGCTATGTGTTATGACATTAAGGAGTTTTCATTGTGTCTTTTGACTGCTAGTTGGTATTCATGGATGTGCTCTGCTAGTCTATCCTACATGATGGCTGTTACAATCCTTACACTGTATGTTGTAGATGACTCCTGTCCCCACCCCCCCTTGGGCTACTGGGTCTTTTGGTTTACTTAAGATATGTTTTGGAGGGCTTTAGTTGGTTTGTGTACTACAGTGATGCCATGTGATTGTAATAGTCTGTTGGTTGTTTCTGAGATCTTTTTGATGTATGGTAGTATTATCCTTTTCATAGCTTGTGTTGGTTGTGCTATAGTGGGTTGAGTGGTCAGGTAAAAAAATAAAAGTATTTGCTATAGTCATAGTGTATCAGGCCTTTTTGTCACTAAAGACTTGTAAGAAGGCTTGTGTCTTAGATTGGATGAACCAGATTTGCTTTCAACATGGTGACTCTTATGATTAGAGTTGGGCAGAAGAGAATTAATATTTTTGAAACCTGGCAGGCAGATTTGCTCTGCTGCTTTGAATATTAGATAGTTTGGAGTCAATATGTTGCTGTGGAAACTAAATAGTTGGTGAAATTCTTTTGTTTAGGGCAACCATTCACTCTCTCCTGGCCATGGAATATTGTAGTTAATTGTTTGTACATAAGCTGTAGTTTTCCAAAAAATGAGGACAGAGGCTGAAGATTTATTCTCAGTGATGAACAACAAACTGCAACTTGGGTTAATAGTTATTCCTTTAGAACAACAGTGGACAACATGTGTCTCTCCAGATATTATTGGAATGTAGCTCCTGTGGCCTCCCACCATTGATTACACAGGTTAGGTATGATGGGAGTTAGAGTTCATTAACATCTCTGGATGACCATATCTTCAAGATCTGAGATAAAATAGTGGCTTTGGGATGTTTATTAAACAACGTACATCTACCTTTCCTCTGCCTATACCAAGTTTGTAAAATGTATATCTATTTGAGTCTGTATATAAGAATTGCATAAGTCCTTATGCCTCCAGTTAATCGCTGTCCACCAATACCCATTTTAGTTAGTTTAATAAATCAAGCTTATCATGGAATCTGAACTTGTCGATTTCATAATTGAGAGTGCATATAGAAAGCTTCCTTCATGATCAAAGGATAACAGCAAAACCATGTGGTGTTGCACATGGGAAGATTTTGATGAGAATTCCCTTATTAAACCAATGAATCTTCAGATATAAAGAGGAATTTATTCAGGAAAGACAGGAAAAGCAAAGGAAGGCTACAATCATACCCATCAAATTCCAAATAAATTCAGTACAGTTAAATTAATTCCTTACAGGCTTCAATAAGTTCTTGGTTGTCAGCACACATTCAGAATTTACTACAGAGGCTATTGTTGGACAAATGCAAGCTAGCCTTCCTACTTAGTTCTTAAATTCATTATTGATTGGGCAGTAAGGATATGAATTATTTTCCACCAGTTGTGTAATTGTATTAAAAGGTTTATATGGGAAAGGCGTTTTTGGAAAGCAGAATCTGAATTATACTTCTTGCCATGGGGTCAGTTTATCAGATTCTTTGCAGGCACTGTGATACCACACCAAAGACAGAGTTTGTCTAATTTCTTTTTTTCATGGATCAGATAAGATACCCTAGACAATCTACAAAACATTGGAATAGACTGGAAAAGTATATAACAGCAGATCTGGTAATGCATGAATTATTAATGCTATCACTACTAAGTAGGGCAGCATTATTATAATGTATATATTTACTTTCTCTCAGTGTGTATAACACTGATGACACTAAAGACAGCAAGCTCACAACTGTTAAAAATAAGAGTTACAAAACAAAAGAACAAAAACAAATCAAGGTAACATTAAAATCAGTCTTCATGTCCCTGCAAATCAGGTGGGAAGCCAGCCTGCAAAGTAAATCCTAGAAAGACTTTGAAAAAATAGAATGGTAAGAGGCTGGCAAGAAGCTCTGTTCTGGAAGTGTGTCCACTTGTAACAAAGTAACAAAGACTATCCTGGAATCACAATTCATACCAGGGCCATACAGCCCTCCAGATTCAAAAGAAAAAAAGTGCCTCAGAGCATGTAAGGGCACAAAAGTTACACCTGTTTGTAATGCCTTAAAGCAACTATATCTTTGTCCAGGATCACATAGCTATTGCTATATGATTTAGGAAAAGATACATTTAGTTTAAAAAGTAACAGATGGATATTACATTCATACTCTTGCATACACTAAAAAGCAGCCTTTTTGCTTTGATTTGAATTTCTGCTCACTCCTAGTCATATTTGATGGGTGTGACTTTTCTGTGTCTTCTTGATACAGAACTTCACGCTGCTGAGTTGCCTCCAGCTAACCCAGAAGCCACAACTAATATAACCACCCCCTGATAAATATATTAAAACAATTCTTATTTTTTATAATAGTAACTGGATTGAGATAAAAATTCTTAGATCTCTTTTTGGTTTGGATTATAGTAGAGTGATTTTCTTCTGCTTCTCACTTCTACTGCTAATGTAAGTACATCCTTGTGACTGTCTTTCCTAAAAATAACAAAGTAAATTATTTCAAATATAATCCCCCCCCCCCCGCTTTTGGGGGGTGGGCCTCAAGTGGGTACAGCCCTTGCTTTTCTGTATGGTCTTCTACTATTTCTTCTTCTTTTAAAAAATCTGTTGGAAGTCTGTTATGTATAAATAGATATTTGGACATAACATCTTTCTGTTTCTTCTCAAGGGAAAGCCCATTAAAAGCCCATTATTTGTTAATTGTTTTTCTGTGTTTTACTGGTAATCAAAGAAACCACTGTGCTCTGATAACTGAGAACAGTGTCATTATAGCTGGGCTCTGCCTGAGTTCTTTACTAAATTTACTCCTTGGCCTCTTAGATAACATGACTAGATTTTATTGCCAGCTTTGTCAGTTGGTTGTGCTTCTACAAACTGGACATAAAGAGAAAGTTAAGGTTACGTGACAGAGGAGTATGCATGTGTATATTGTACAAATGGATTTCCATAGTCTTTCTAACAAATAAAATAAAAAAAAAGCTTGTGCATCTGTAATTTATTAAAGTGTATTCATTGTATCATAGTATAGCAAATTGTATCTTGTTCTAACATCCATTATTACTGATTATTGATACCTTAATCAAAACAAATTAAGTCTAGATAGAGAAGCTGCTCCAACTGAATGGAATTTGCTTTGATGAAGGTGTAAATCATCACTGAAAACAAATTATTAAGTAGTTATTGCTTGACATCAGTGTTTGAGCCTATGTATATTTTTAAAACGTATATATATGTGTGTCTGTGTGTGTGTGCATGTGTATACACACACATACACATACAAACACACACATACATACATATATACATGCAGATCAATTTGAGCACAGCCTGGATTGACTACAGGAAAGCCTGCGACTCAGTGCCACACACATGGATCTTTGAATGTCTGGCACTATATAAAGTCAACAGGACACTAAGGACCGTCCTCAAGAACTCAATGTGACTGTGGAGGTCCACTCAAGACAGCTTGCACAAGTGGTCATCAAATGTGGCATATACTGAGGTGATACACAGTCCCTGCTGCTGTTCTGCATAGGCTTGAACCCCCTCAGCCACATAATCACAAGTTCAGGAGTGGAACTACCATCAGCCACCTCCTCTAGATGGATGGCATTAGGCTGTATGCTAAGAGTGAACAAGACATTGACTCTCTGATCTACCTGACATGGATCTACAGTGAGGACATTGGGATGTCATTCAGACTGGAGAACTGTGGCTGGATAGTAGTAAAGAGAAGGAAAGTAGTTAAGACGGATTGGATAGAACTACCACATAGCAGACATACAGACCAGCTACAAGTACCTTGGTATCCTACAGTCACATGGGAACTACAATGAAGAGGCAAGGAAGACAGCAACATCCAAGTACCACCAAAGGATAAGACAAGTCCCAATGAGCCAGAACAATGGGAGGAACAAGATCCATGCCATCAACATGTATGCCCTGCCATTCATCAGATCCTGCCAGTATAGTGAGCTGGCCAAAGGAGGACATGGAGGCTGCTGAAGTGAAGACCTGGAAGCTCCTCACAATGTATGGAGGTTTCCACCCCAAGTCCAACACCCAGAGACTGTACACCAATCCGAAAGAGGGCGGGCGGGGCCTGGTGAGTGTAAAAGCCACTGTTCTGGATGAAACACAGAACATCCAGGAGTACATCAGTAAGACGGCACCTAAAGATAAGCTGCTGAAAGAATGTCTGAGGCAGTAGCAGTCATGGGAGGAAGTTCACGCAGAGGAAGTGCCATGGCAAGACAAGATCCTGCATGAGATGTACCATCGACAGGTGGCTGAGGTGGCTGACACTGGGGAATCCTACCAGTGGCTGGAGGGGGCTGGACTAAAAGACAGCACTGAAACACTGATCATAGCAGCACAAGAACAGGCACTAAGCACCAGATCCAGAGAAGTGGGGGTCTACCATACTAGACAGGACCCAAGGTGCATACTGTGCAGAGAGGCCTCGGAGACAGTCCAACACATAGTTGCAGGTTGTAAGATGAAGGCAGGAACAGCATACACTGAACGGCACAACCAAGTAGCTGGCATTGTGCATAGCAACATCTGCACAATGTATGGGCTAGACCTCCCAAGTCCCACAAGGTGGTAGAGAATAACACGGCTAAAATTCTGTGGGACTTCCAAATCGAGATGAACAGGCAGGTACTGGCCAATCAGCTAGACATTGTGGTAGTAGACAAGGACCAGAAGACAACAGTTTTGATAGAAGTAGCGGTGCCAAGTGACAGCAACGTCAGGAAGAAGGAGCATGAGAAGCTGGAGAAGAACCAAAGCCTGAAGGAGGAATTAGACAGGATGTGGAAAGTAAAGGCCAAAGTGGTCCCAGTGTGGTAGGAGTGCTTGGGCCTGTGACTCCTAACTGGGAGACTGGCTTCAACAGATCCCAGGAACAACATCAGAGCTCTCTGTCCAGAAGAGTGCAGTACTAGGAACAGCTAAGATACTGCGCAGAACCCTCAAACTCCCAGACCTCTGGTAGAGGACCTGAGATTGAGGAAGACACATACCACCCATAGGGGTGAGAGGGAATTTTTTTTCATCTATGCTGTTCCAGCTGTTCTAGCTCTGTTACATAAAATCTACTGGATTTGGTCCATAGTATGCTAAACCACTGAAATCTCATACTCAAAATCATCATGAGATGTTCACAAGGTCTAATTTATTCGTGTAGAAAATATAGAGGATGACCTTGATGGAAAGAGGAAAGATCTGTTACCAAGGCAATGAACACATAAATGTGGCTTAAGCCATACAAAGAGAATTTATGAAAACATCTCAGAAATCCCCCTAATTCTCAAGAAGATAAAAGAGGGAAGAGGGGAAGCATGTTCAGATTTGCAAGTTTCTGTTAATATATCCATTCTTATAAAAGTAATTTTAGGCTTATGTGACATCTGTTTCTTGGTCTGGTTTATCCTGTAAGGCTGACAATTAGTACGGACTGAAGCCTTCATTGATACTCAAGTCTCTAGTGAGTTAGAAATGAAGACAATAAACTATATGATGCTATGTCATTAAACATAACTGTTAATATTTTTTTTTAAACTTTCCTGCAAAACTGATCTCTTTGACATTTCACATGGGAGAATAGGATGGCTTGCTTGGGAAGTGGCTAAAAGCATCAAAGCCATTGGTTCCGTGCAAGAGACTCCAGAAAACTCATTTTAATGGAGAAGCCCTGAAAATTCCAGAGAGAGGCTGTCACCCTGCATTAGTCTTGGGTATCCTGTTGCCACCTCCCTTTGCAGGGCCTCTTCTCTGCCTGAGGCTCCCCGCAAGGGGTAGAAAACAAGGCCATTACATCCAAGGCCAGGGAAGACTGAGGGGTGGTTTCACACCTCACCTTGCACTGAAACTCCCTTATAGACAAAGCCATGGTCTGCTCTTTCCCAGTTGCCTGCTTCCCAACATCATCACTGCCACCACTGTAGCTTCACTCTGTCATTAGTAGCCCTAGCTGTGGTGATACAGTTGGTTGCAACTGGTCCAGAATGTAGCAGCCTGGGTAGTTATGGGTGCATCTTGGTATGCCTATGTTACACCACTGATCTACAAGCTTGCAGTGGCTCCCACTAGGGTTCTTGGTACAATTAAAGGTGCTGGTTGTCACATACAAAGCCCTTAATGGCATAGGGTAATTTATTTGCTGGGCTGCCTATATCTTGTATCTAATTAGTTCTGCCCTATCTACCTAATCTGATAGAGTAGACATGCTCTGGGTCCCATTTATTAAATGATGCCATCTTGCAGGACTCAGGAAGCACGCTTTCTCTGTCATGGCAGCTGCCCCCTCTAAATGCATACACCTCTGAGATTCATATGGCCCTGAACTTGCTTGCTTTTTGCAAAGCATTAAAGACCTGGATATTCTCCTGAGCAAGGAGCCAGGCAGTCAGATGAACCCATTCTATGTGTTTTCTGTGTTTGTTTGAGCTGGTTTATTTGAATATATATTTCCAATCCAGCAGCAGCTTCCTAAGTACAGTGGTACCTCAAGATACGAACGCCCCATCTTACGAAAATTTCAAGATACAACCAGCTCCGGCCGCAAAAATTTACCTCAACATGCGAACTCCGCCTCAAGCTACGAACCGGATCCGCGGCCATTTGCCCTGCTGCCACGTGGTTGCAGCTTCCAAGAGGAAGTGCTAATGTAATCTGAGCGGGAGGACAAAAGCCCAAGGAAAGCAATGCAGAAAGAGGAACTGCTAATGAAATCTGAGCGCGCGGGGGGGGGGAAGCTCCCGCTCCCGGCTGTGTGTGCATGCTGATATTGCTTTCACTGTGCTTTTGTTGCTATGGAGAAAGGAAAAAGGAAAAGGAAAAGCCATTTGCCCTGCTGCCACGTGGTCGTGGCTTCCTGTGGGCGAGATCGCGGTAGCAAGGAGGCGTTCGGTGAGGCTTGTGGTGTGTTTTGTGGCGTTTGGAAGGTTTTTGGTGTGCTTGTCAGCATGGCTCCAAAGAAAATGCAGAGTGGGCGTGGCAAGAATAAGGCTTTGCAGCTAAGAGGCAAAGAAGAGAGGAAACCCCTGAAGGAGATCTCCCCGAAGTCCCTTTGGAGGGGGACTCTCCCTCCAAACAATAACTGCCTCCCCACCCCATTCTCCCTCTTCATACTGTGCTTTTTTTCATGTTTTTGTGGTTTAAAAATAAAATGCATATGTTTCAGAACTGTTTGTATTTACATTGAACCTTATGGGGAAATTTGCTGTTTCCTTTGGCCATAGCCCTTGGCCTGGTGATTGCTTTCACTGTGCTTTTGTCGCTATAGAGAAAGGAAAGAGCGTAGAGGAATGGGGGGGGGGAAGCTCCCGCTCCGCTGTGCGTGCGCGCGACATAAGCCTTTCCCCCCAGTGCGCTGATTGCTTTCACTGTGCTTTTGTCGCTATGGAGAAAGGAAAGCGCGCGGAGGAATCGGGGGGGGGAGCTCCCGCTCCGCTGTGCGTGCGCGTGACATAAGCCTTTCCCCCCATTCCTTTCACTGTGCTTTTCTCGCACGTGCAAGGGCTATGCACAGAGGAAAGAGCGCGGAATTAAGAAGCAGCACGGGGGTGGGGAAGCTCCCGCTCTGCTGTGCGCGCGACATAAGCCTTCCCCCCCATTCCTTTCACTGTGCTTTTCTCGCGCGTGCCAAGGGCTATGCACAGAGGAAAGAGCGCGGAATTAAGAATCAGCACGGGGGTGGGGAAGCTCCCGCTCTGCTGTGCGCGCGACATAAGCGTTCCCCCCCATTCCTTTCACTGTGCTTTTGTCACGCACGCCAAGGGCTATGCAAAGAGGAAAGAGCGCGGAATTAAGAAGAATCAGCACGGGGAGTGGGGGGGAAGCTCCCGCTCCCAGCTGTGCGCGCGGGAGCCTTTCTCAGATTTCATTAGCACTTCCTTTTTCTGCGCTAGGGCTGACTAAAGCACGCCTGGGGAATTTCGTAGCCGTGCAACGCCGGCTGACACATTGAACCTTATGGGGACATGTGCTTCAGGATGCGACCAAATTTGGAGGGCGGATTAGCCGTATTTACATTGAACCTTATGGGGAAATTTGCTTCAGGATGCGACCAAATTCAGAGGGTGGAACGGATTAACCGTATTTACATTGAACCCTATGGGAAAACGTGCTTCAGGATGCGACCAATTCGACTTGCGATCAGAGTCACGGAACGGATTAAATTCGTATCTTGAGGTACCACTGTAGTTACAACCCCAGAGTCCTGGTCCATCTGTTTTCACAACATATAAGTCCAACATACCTTGTAGTTTATTGTATTTTATAGTTACCTGTCAGGTTCAGCCCAAGAAACTCCACAGGACGGTTCTGGAATTGCTCAGTTATTTTATTAGCTTACACCTGCTAGACAGAATCTTGCCAGACTAACTCTAACTCCCAAAGTCTGCAACTAAACAATATGAATTCCTTAGGGTGGTGCCAGTCTCATCCTCTTTGCTTTCCAATGCTCAGGCTGTGAACTGAGGAGATGCTTCTCCCCATGACCTTGAACCTCCTCACCCAAGTCCTCCATCACAATACCTCCAATGAGAATGATCTTTTTGCCAGTATAAGTTTTTAGTTGCAGATCTGATGGCTTCAGTTTAGCATCTCTGAAATGCTGCTGAATTTCACAGTGTGGTATAACAGATAGCAGAACCAGTGTCCTATTACATTAATACTGCTGTGGTATTTACTTCTAGTGTGAGCCATATTGCTGGTATCATTTATATTTTATGCTATAGATTTCCAGGTTCGCTGTCCTGCTTCACCCTCGTTATCAGATTCTTCACGTCTGGCATACATTGCCACAGTCCTTTTCAAGAGGCTTGGTTGTTTATTTTTAGCAAATTTTTTTTCCTGAGCAAAAATTTCTGCATGTTCCACAGTGTTTGAAAGTTTATCTTTTAAATCTGCATTGAGCTGGTGTGCGTGAACCTCTGCCACAACAACAGCACAGTTAATTTTTCTTTCTGTGTTTTATTGCAAGCTTATTCATATGTGCTTTCACTCCTGACTGCAGTTCTATAGTATTTCTAGAGCAGTTTCCATGGAGATTAGAATTTTAATGTTAAATGTTAAATCTGCATTGTTAGGAGTTTGTTTAGAATGCTTTATTTCAGAAGTGCATGGATTACTGTATCTTTTAATGTGTCATTTAGTACTCTACCACATTTACAATCTTCATATATCTTTCTAAGTTCGGCTCAATATGCATCAATAGTTTCTCCTTCTTTTTGCTTGTGCTTATGAAACCTGTATTGTATTCAGTAATGGTTTTCTGCAAAATGTTTCTGCATTATTTTTACCAAATCTGCAAAGCTGAATTGTGGGGGATTTTCTGAGACACTTACTAGCCATATTGACAAAAAAAAAAAAAAAAGGTCTGCTTGCAATAAAATTATTCAGGGCTAAAGTGTTGGCCCCAGGACTCTATGGAATGCGGTCTGGGGCTAAAGAACAAATCTTTATTTATATCCCAGAATAGCTGGGCTAATAAGAACAACAACTCAAGAGCCTGAGAGATAGCTTAATACAAAGTCTTAAGAACTTTGCTACACAATCCTTGGCTCAAATGTTCTGTTTTGGAATCTGATATTTCCTCCATAGACCTGTAGAGCCTCATATGAGATCTTTCTGATTAAAGTACTGGCCAAAATGAAACTTTAGGGAGGAATATTTGATGTAGTTAGTCCTACTTGATAATTTTATAACTTAATGTTTTGTGGCTTCACCCCCAGTTCTTGACTGTGCTTTAGAACAGCTTTAGAGACAATGCAGCAAATCCTTGACTGGGATTAATAGAGACATAGGAGTCAAGTTCCTCACTATTTTAATGGTAGAGGCTTAGTATGTCTTCAATAATACTGAGTTACCTACCTCTCCTCCACATACTGGAAAGCATTCTTATTGGCTAATGTTCTACTATACATGGTTCTGAAGGGCAGGTTTAACAATTTTCCATCCCAAGACAGTCCTTTGTATCAAGCAATGAAACATCCTCTCTATCAAGTCTGGCATTTTGAATTAACAGCACCCTTAATAACTGAACATTCAGGTTGGCCACTTCTTGCTAGTAATCAGTCTCATAAATACCTAGGATGGTTGCCAAATTTTATATAATTATGAATGCTATAAGAGGGTTTTCTGGCTTATCGATTCATGTCATAACAGAGGTCATTCTTCATTTTATTAATTCTTTTGCTCTTCCTTTATTATTATGGTTGGTTACACAGTCAACCAGATGTTTAGACTGGATTTGGCATTTTTATCCATCTATTGAGTCCTTCCCAAGCACCTGGGGTAGGCAGATGTTTGATGGTGTTAAAGGTGTTGTCGCAAGATGTAAGCTGTTCCAAGTAAAGCTGCCTTTTGCAATTGACTGATGGTGATTTTGTCAATGCCGATGGTCTTCAAGTAGTACTCCAGATGTTTTGGGATTGCACCCAAGGTGCCTATTACTATTGGTGCTGTCTTTGCTTTCTTTTGCCATAGTTGTTCTACTTCTATTTGTAGGTCTTTATATTTTGTGATTTTTTCTCAGTTCTTTCCATTCTAAATTCTGCTGTCTCCAGGTATTGCAATGTCCACTATCCAGACTTTTTTTGTCTTTCTTATCAACAATGGTTAAGTCTGGGGTGTTGGGTGACAGGTGCTTGTCTGTTTGAATTCTAACGTCCCAGAGCACTTTAGCTTCTTCATTTTCTATTGCTTTGTCTGTTTTGTGGTCCCACCAGTTCTTGCTTGCAGGCAGACGGTATTTCTTGCAGATATTCCCATGCACCATTGTTGCTGCTTTGTGATGCTGTTGTTTGTAGTCAGTCTATGCACTCTTCTTGTAGTAGCTAACTAGGTGGCCCACTGTTCTTCAGCTTCTCTGCAGAGATGGATTATTATTGTTATTGTTATTGTTATTGTTATTAAATTTTGTTCTATTCTTTTTGGTCTATTACTATATATAAACAATGATGATGATGATGATTCTGAAACAATTACATTTTAAGTGGACCCACTGATTATAGTAAGCTTTTCTTAAAGCTGTCTTTCCCATATTATCCAGATGAGCTATACTACCTCTTCCATAATCAGAATCATTCGTGATTATGCTGGGCATGGATGAATTGGAGTTGTAAGTCAGTACATTTGAAGGGTACTAGATTAAGGTAGACTGTATTAGGATACGTTTTATAGCAGATGCCCAACAGTTGACTAAGCAATAACCAGTCATAAGTGCAAAAAGTATTACTGAAAAAGAGATGGTTATTCTTTGTTTGCTGTACAGGGACATTTCTGAGTAATTGTGGTGATTAGAAACATGCACATCACACAGTCTCTCTGTTTTCTGGTGAATATGAAATGTGTTTCACATTTTGACAATGCCTTCTAAATGCAGTAAATTGTCCCTATGTAAAGAACTTGCTACAAGAGAAAGGACAGTTCGTGACACCTTTCTTTGAAATGTGTTTTTAAGTAGCAAACAATTTGTATTTTTTAACACGCCCACTGAAAAATCCCAGGATGTAAGTCTGCAGTTTTGGACTTGCACCATATTGGTTTGTACTGGTGTTTTTCATCCATGTTGATCACTTAAAGAGTATAATTCCCAACATTAGTCCTTATAGACACCTCCATTTGCTGCCTGTACCCCATTCTATTTCCATATTTCTCCAGACATCCAGAAGATTTCTAGGGTATGTTCTTAATGAGTAGATTTAATTAATCTGCCTTAATCCACTTCTAATTATGACTGCATTATTATCATTTCTCTTGCAAAAAATTTTCTTTGTGTTCTACATTTGGTCAGACCAGCTACTAGATACTTATCACATAAGTTAGTATACCACTTGCTGGTTGAAAAGTTATACAGCAAATAAATCTAAAATAATAAAAGCTTTAGCTCTGTAACTTGAGGATCAAACCTGAGAAAGCTGATTGAATGCTAAATATTACATATACAACATTTTAGCCATTCTGCTTTTAGTCACAACTATTAGCTATATTAATATGAGCATTTTGTCATTTATTGCTCTTCATTTATTTATTCATACATTTTTGGCTTTGCATGCATGTGAGGGGAGTTTAACAACAGTGGATGTAGCACTTAGACAATTCTGGCAAATATAAAAAAAGCTGACTGGTTGACCTGCTTCGCTATGAACTAGGCTTGATGATGATGATGATGATGATGATGATGATGATGATGATATAGCAATGGCAAACTCTTTTTGAATGGTTATGAAGATTACATGGAAGTGTACATGTGGTCATCAGGAGTTCAGTTCAGTTCAAGGGAGTTTTTTACCTGAGTAGGGGAATTGGATTTTCCCAATACATTCTATTTTTTAAATAAATCTTAGTGTTCAGTGTTTATTTGTTTAAAATATTTGTATGGCCACCCATTTTAAACAACTCTGGGCAGCTCACAACAGCAGTAAAACATAACCATAAGACAATAAAACATTAAAAGATCAAACAAAAGCAAAAATCCTGCACCTCGATCATTCCTGCAGGAAGCCCCACAGCAAGCTCCAGTTACCATTGTTCAGGACCATTTACCATCAAGTTTCTCAGCAGCATTTTGTTAGTGCTATAAAGACATAGAGAAGCAAACGTGTAATACCTACTCTTGGTTCTCTACCTGGATAGAAATTGAACTGGAATATGACCCTATCTGGTCCTCAAATAATGGACTGTCTCATAACAAGAACTGTTGGTTTATTTGTTAGTGGTCACAAAATTGTTGGTTGTTACCAGGAATATTATGGTTGTAGAATAGAAGGATGCATCCTCTCTTTTTAGATTGGTGTGACAAACAGACAAATTAGACTAACTCACATGGTGGTTTATAGATTATAGGGTCCATCTGCAGGGTTGCTGACTAATTTACCATATATGCAGGCAGGCAGTGTTAAATGTCCATATCTTGCATGTTTATTAGTTGAGGGAGTAAGATGTTTCATTTAAATTGCAATAAACTTAATGTACTGAAAACATATAAAAGCTAATCACAACCCAATTTTCTCTGCATTTTCATAACCATTAGTGCCCCACAAACGAGAGTTTTCTGTTTAATGAAATATATGCTATGCTATTAGCTGTCGAGTATATTGATGAATTTCTTTTTGCTGTTTGTGTGATTGGGCATATTGTGTATTTTAAAAACTAAAATATATAAAGTACTTTCCTTGCCATTGTAGAAACTGATTTTACTGCTTTAACAGCAACTCCATTCTCAGCATGTATATTGGTCTAGAAATGGACCAATATAGACTAAAAGAAATTCACGTTGTCCATTGTTTGGAGCGGTATATACTCAAAATATCAGAGTTTAATTTCCTTAAAGAAAAAAAAATCCCACAAGTATCCCAGAGTTTCAAAGATTATTTGCCACATGATGCAGAGGGCTGGTATTTGAACAAATATAAGTAAAATCCATACTGGGCATATAGCACAATTAGTTCTGTGACTCCCTGGATTAATTATTATAGAAGTGTCATATATAAATTAAGAAGGGAGGTGGGATGAAAAGCAGGACTCTTGATACTTATTCAGTGCCCAGCAGTTAAATTTCAAAAGACATTCCTTTTTATTCAGGCTGGCATATAGATTATATAGGTTGCTCAACCATCAGTTCATTGCATCACTGGATATTACAGCCTTGAACTCCAACTGAACTTCTGCTGCTTTGACTTCTTTCTTCTGATCTTTTTCCATTTCAGTCAATGTAGGAACATATGGTGGGAATAAGGCCACTGATACTCTCATCAATCAGGAGGAAGGAATCATTGTATAATTGTTGTTTAGCTCAGTTGAAAAGCTTTCTTCTCAGGTTCCTCTCAATGCACAGAACAGCTCCTTAGATCCAGCATTGGAGAATTGGTTCAATTCGTGTTTATGAAAGTGTATGAGAATTTCCTTTTATTGATTCAAGAAGTTAGCATTTAGCAGTTTGATGTTTTCAATAGATATAGACCAGTTCTTGAATCAGAAGGTATGTAGAAATACTAATAAGAAATATAAATATTCCAAACTGAGCAATTGCTTTGGGGGAAAAAAAGGAAGGCACTAAAAAAAATGAGGTAATTAAAATTCACAGGTAAAGTATTACAAAATCAGTGATTGCAGGGTTTTTGACATTAATAATGGTATTTATGCAGGCAATTTGGGACATTTTGCGTGGCTGAAGCTTGTGAAAGACTTTGTTTTGCAAAAAGCACAATACATTTTGCCATTGAAAATTTAAAAAAGGCTTTGTTATGAAATTTCAGTGGGATAGAAAATGGATCACACTATTTACTTATTTTATAATATGTTTTGCTTATGTACTTGTTAAAAATAACATCAGTAACTTTGGACTTAAAGAATGCATAAGGTGTTATTTTTGTTCTTGTTACTCTATTTTAGAAATATGTAATGCATTTTGCTGAATTATTGTAAAAGATCGTTCCCATCTCATCTGGGCACACTGATATCTGTAAGTTGATGTGTTTGTGTGGAATGAAAAGTGTTATGCAGCAGAAAATATAAATTAAATACATTGGTCAAGCATTTATATGTGTGTGATATGCTTAATACTTTCCATAAAAAAAGTTTGCTGTACGTGTGAAATGTGAAAGAAAACTAGATTTTTGTTCCTACTCTTTCAGATGGAAGCCTAGGCAGACAACTTTTGATCACATCCCACCCACCCACTCCCATCTTTTTATAAAGGTAGTGGGAGGAATGTACTGATTTTTAAAAGAAGGACAATAGTTAATTTAGGGCATGTGCATTATCTCAGCTCAAGATATCTGGTGCATTTTAAAATGCATTTACAATTATGTTCCTTATTTTTAACTAACGTAACAAAATCTTTATATTGCTCTGTGGTTGTAATTTAGTATGAATCGTATTATTATTTCTCTCAACTTCCCTGAGCAGTATAAACATTCCAAATACAATGCTACAAGTAGATTATACTTTAAGCAAGTAGGTATTCACTCAGCAAATAAATCTTTAGAGAATGTGATTCCTTGAAGAGCAATATGTAAATTTAACATTAATTGTGATCATATACTCTTTGCTCATCAAGATACATTATACTGTAGTAAATCACAACTTCAAAATTTTTCTGTTATTCAATCCAAATTCAACTTCAGAAATGATGTCCCATGAGTACACTCTCATCAACTAGGCCCTTATCTCATAAGACATCTCAGCTGATTAATTATACATTCAGGGAACTGTCTATGATAACTTCCTCAACATGTTCATTCTCTAGAGCTGTTGAGGCTATATCTTCCTGAATTTCCATCCACCATGACCAGGAATTCTATGACCAGTTGTTCAGTGTTTCTGGAGCTCAACTGCCTTTAATAAATATTTGCATTTTGTTTTGACATGTCCCTGCCTACTTGTTCATCATAATTAAACTAGACAAACTCATATTAACAGTAGAAATAATATTGATAAACATCTGATACTTTAACAAAAGGTGGGACAGGCGCATAATTTCTAAGGGTAGTTGTTTTCGGCTCAACTATTTTTATAGCCAAATCACTGGTTCTAAAGTTGGTGACAGTAATACTAATCAGTGACATAGACTATGCATGCTAAAACACAAATTCCTTCACTTAAAGGGATGTGGGATTTTTTAAAGGCTTCTGTTAACAATATTATTATAATTGTTATGGAGTCCTATAAAATTGGCAATTATTTGTGTAGTTTCATATTTAGTAGAATTAAGTTCTTTGAATCTTGTTGAGAATTTTGCCATTTTTTCATTGGCCTCATCCCAATGAATATTATCCTACATGGCATTAAGTATTACTGATTCAACATGCAAATCAATTCTGTAAGCATGTTGGGGGTTACTCTGTGTAGAATCTATGTTACTTTGTTTTACGTGATCTTATTTTACCATATTCTGGATTATTTTTATTTATTTGGACTATGTATTATTTTACATCTATTTTTTTTTAAAGTACACTAATACTTTTACACTTATTTTAAAGTACAGCAAGTTTATTTGCCAGATCTAATTTCTTGAATGTATTATATTTGGCACCACAAGAGGGTGAACTTGTATAAGGAATAAACCTACAAGTGTTTTACAATGATTTTAAAATATTGGTCTATAGAAAAAAAAAATTAAATTTTCATTGTCTACCTAGACTTATCTTATTTTGCTTGTTGGAACGCCTATTCTACTAATCTTACTGTATTTTTAAACTACTTTTCTGGTCAGTGATATTAAAGCAAGCAATAACAAGTACAGTTTTAAAGGGAGAGATTCCTTTGCAATAATCTGCATGGAGCTTTGGGTTAGGTCTCCTTAACTACAGGTAGTCCTCACTTAACAACCACAATTGGGACTTGCAACTCTGTCACTAAGTGATGTGGTCGTTAAGCAAAACATCACGCGACCATGATTGACTTACAACCTCACTTCTACTGTGGTCATTAAGTGAATCACCCATGGTCATTAAGCGAGACATCACATGACCATGACTTGCGATTTTACTGCCAGCTTCTTTTTTGGCTCTGCTTGTCAGAAGCCAGCTGGGAAGTGTGCAAATGGTGATCACGTGAATGCGGGACACTGCGACAGTCAAAAATGCCTGCTGGTTGTGAAGCACCCTAATCTCAATCACATGAACACGGGGATGTTGCAATGGTCGTAAGTGCAAGGACCGGTTGTAAAGTTACTTTTTCAGTGCCATCGTAACATTGAATGGTCATTAAACAGTCATAAAGCAAGGACTGGTACAAGGTGAGAGCTCTAGCCCTAGGCCTTTGCTTTTTGAGGTGTGCAAATCTCGTCTATCTCCCTGCTCCTATTTAACATCTATATTAAATCACTGGGTCAGTTAATCTGTCAGCACAAGGTTAATACCATCAGTATGCTATACTGTGCCACAGGCCACCCAAGTGATGCCACTGAGGTGCTTTTATAGGACATGAAGGCTTTATGGGCCTGGATGGAATAACTGGCTTTGGCTCAACCCTGACAAGACTGAGTGGCTGTGGGTGATTTGCCATCTCTCATTCTGGCTGGGTGATACTCTCCCTTTCCAACTGACTATTGCAATGTGGCCTACATGGACTGCCCTTGAAGAATATTTGGAAGCTGCAGCTGATCCAAAATGCAGTGGCACAGGCAGTAGTGGGTACACTGCAGTACACCCATGTAAGCACCACTGCTGTGTGAGGTGCACTGGGTCCCAGTATGTTTACAGAGCAATTCTTTTTTTTTTTAACAGTAATTTTATTAAAAATTACAATTACAATGATAAAAACTAATACAAACTTTAAAAAAATGAAAATAAAAAATAGAAGGTGCAGAAAAGAAAAAGAAAATAGAAAAACAGAAAAGAAAGAAAAAAATAAGAATATAGTAAAGAAAAAGAAAATAAATATAAAAAATAAATGATTTCCCCCTTCATCACAAGTATGAACAATTTTAGAAACTTATCACCATCTCTTAAAAATACAACAAATGATCTCCTCTTCCCAAATCTCATCTCTTATCTATAAATGAATCCTTAAAACCTCATCGTTTCAGTCCTGACCAGCAAAAGTCTATTAAGGGTTACGAGAGATAACAACATACCTATATTAACCTTGATCAAATAAACCAACTCTGTATTCCTTGCTTTTACTTTTAACAATCTTGATCTTTGGTTCTTTCAAATTATGTTCTAGAACTTGATTTCTTTTCATTTTTCTCCTTCCCTTCTCACAAAAATCTTCAAAGCTTTAACAAGCTTCTTTTGTAAGTTCAGTATAGGAAAATTATCCAGATCACTCTCTTGATTTATTATTTGTATATCCCTTTTAATTATTAAGACATCAGCCAGTTTCTTTTATATGTCCAGTGTAGCATCTTTTTCCCTATAATTCTTGAAGCCTGTCATATTTAAATCCACTTTCAGATCAATATCAGTCTTGTTGGTAAAACCTGTTCCTCTTCCATAACATCTTTTAAACACTGTCTGTGAGACAGACACTCTTAAAATTAACTTCTGGGTCCATTGTTCAAAAATATCCTTCAGTATGTCCAGTGTTAAAATATTTTGGTCCATTCTGTATAGTAAGTCAACTGTTCTTGTCCTTTAACTGTAATCTTTATTTCCTTCTGGTTCCCTCTAGTGTCCAACCTTCAAAGACTCATCCGATCATGTTTTTTTTTTTTAAAGAATTCAAAACAAAAGTCTTTTCCCATGGGAAGGAATCTTATAATTAATTCCAAAATCTTACTTCAAATCCATCTGGACCCCTAGTCCATTTGTAACTTTCCAAAATCAAAGTTCTAATCACCCTTTTGCTGTTTATTCCCCCCCCCCCCCCAATTTTTGTCCTTAAACTTGTATTTCTTTTGCTAAGGATTGAAGGAAACTCACCTGGTGTTTTCAGACTTGTCAATCCAAAGGTTCCTAATAGCTACAAATCAGTTAACAAACCATTTCTGAAAGTGATTAGAAAAGGAAGTATGCAAACCCAGTGTCTTTTTAAAGGCACCAACTGTGGATTGAGCAATTCCAGAGCTCTAAACCCACCAGAGACTGCTGTCTTGCAGTCTCCTCACAAGGAGCAACTGTATGGAGCGCTTGTGGGCAATCTCAAGTCCTCTCCTTGTCCAGAGAGGAATTATGAAGAGCTGGTCTACTTGCTGACTGTTCATTCTGCTGCAGTCATCAGTTCTGCTTTTAGCAGAGCCATTTTCTTTATCCAGTTCACCGTTTCTTTCCCAGAAGTCTAGGTTTCCAGGGCAGTACAAGGTGCTGGCTGTAACGTTTAAAGCCCTACATAGCATGGGGCCAGATTTATTTATTTATTTATTTATTTATTTAGTAGATTTCTCTCCCGCCCATCTCCCCTACAATAGGGGACTGGGCGGGTTACAAAGACATTAAAACTATAAATATATATAAAATACGTATCATATATACAATTAAAACAATATTAAAAACAAAACAAAAAATCCAAGAACATGGAAAATCAGGGCAGGGACAGCTGGCCACTATGGGGCTAGCCATCTCCCTTCTTGAGCTTTTCCCTCCCTACCCCAGGCCAAGTGGCAGAACCAGGTCTTCAAGGTCCTTCAGAAGGCCAGGAATGAGGGGGCTAATCGCACCTCGAGGGGCAGAATGTTCCAAAGAGTGGGGGCTACTACAGAGAAGGCCTGCCTTCTGGACCCCACTAGACGCTAGACCCCCTTTACTGTGTGACCTGGTGGGACGGGTTGAAGTCATAGGGGAGAGGCGGTCCCTTAGGTAACCTGGTGCCATGCCATGTAGGGCTTTAAAGGTAATAACCAACACCTTGAATTGGACCCGGAAGCAAACTGGTACCCAATGCAGCTCGCGGACCCTTCTCAGGGCTCCAAAAATAGCCTGCGTGGCCGCATTCTGGACCAGCTGTAGCTTCTGGATACTTTTCAAGGGTAGCCCCATGTAGAGCGCAATGTAGATTACTTGTGAGACTGCCTATCCTTGCTGGTTTCTGCCTGTCCTACTATATATGGCAGTATGGGCATGCTCCAGGTCTCCTCAGTGAAACAGTGGTGCCTGGTGGGCCCTTGAAAAGTGTGTCTTTTCTATCATTGCATCTGTCTTATGAAACAGGCTCCCCCTGACCTTTATGGGCGGTGCCGACCCTGGTGGCCTTCAGGAAAGTGGTGAAGACCTGGTTTTTCCTCCAAACACTGGAGCCAGGATGTTGATGGAGCTGACATGGGGTTGATTGATACTTGTGAGCTCTTTCAGGGCCTCAATGTTGCTTAGTGTTTTAAATGATCTTTTTGTTTTTAGTGTACTGTGTTTTTATTCTGTTTGCTGCCTTGAGTTCCTTCTGATAGATGGGTGGCTGTATAAGTTTGTTTAATAAATAAATAAAATCAGCAGGCTTATCACAAAAAAGACCTTTGTTTATGGTACAAGTCTGAATAGTTTTATTTACACTGAAAATATTAAACATTTATTGCAAAGATGTTACTCTTATTGCAAAGAGTCAAATTTTACTTTCTGTTTGAAATCATCTTTTTAAGGTTCCTACAGAGTTTACTCCAAAGGTTTAGGCAGTATAAAAGTAAAGTCTTCTTAGAGACAGTCTTAACTTATGGTGCCTTCATGGGCACATCCATGCAGTTTCCAATGCAACATTGCAAGTGGCAAGCCATTTTCTGTTCTGGGAATATTTTAATTTTTTTCCAGCTGAATGGACTGTGGGGAAAAATATGAATGGGACTCTGTTATCTGGATGTTGCTTTAAAAACTGAACACAATGGGATAAAATTGGTTGTGGGTAGAAGAGTCAGCAAAGAAAGTTAAAGTTCAAAAAGGTCTGGGTCAAGATGTGGGCTACATTTAAAAAAAAAAGTTCCAGAAAAAAAGTACATAATGCATCCTTATGGAAAATGCAGTTGGACGTTGAGTTGAAGTGTTGCTGACTTCTCATTCTAACCTGATCTCTCTCTTCCTGGTGATGTCATCTGCCCCAAAGAGCATATGCTTCCCAGCACACACATAGAAGCAGATACAGATTCAGTATGTTTCTTCATTACTGTGTCTCCTATGGCCACTGATAGTAAAGGGGTTGGAAAGAATACCAGAAGCCATGCTGTGCACAGTTTTCCTACTTTTTTGGCAGAGGGAGGAGGGAGCTGCTTTCATACAATCTGACCCTGTTTAACATTTCAAGATAGCTCAGGTAAGCTAGGTACTGCCACCTAGCTAGGCTTAATTGAAATACCAGAATTGAAGAAAATGTGGATTGTCTGAGGCAAAGGAATATTGTTGTGTATTAAGTACCTTCTTCTCTGTTCAGGTTGCTTTGAATGCTGTATCAAGTGCTTGGGGGGCATCCCCTACGCCTCCCTGATTGCCACGATCTTGCTGTATGCTGGGGTTGCCCTCTTCTGTGGGTGTGGACATGAAGCACTCTCGGGGACAGTGAACATTCTGCAAACCTATTTTGAGATGGCAAGAGCTGCCGGGGACACTATTGATGTTTTCACAATGTAAGTCTCTGCTTAATCTTTTATGACATTGTTTAAATACTGCTATAAGAATAAATGTAATGACTAGGCTGTCCCTTTCCACAATATTTATTGCAAAAGCAAGCTAATTATATTATCTTACATTCTGTCAGATAGGAGGAATATAAAACACTTCTCTTTATGTAATTGTTTCTGTTAATGGTTTTGCAGTCCGAAAAGCAGATATATACTAGGGTTAGCAGTGCTTTTAATTTAAAGGGAAAATGCATTTGTGGAAGGATACTGACAATAAGTATGTTTACAACTCTCCCCATTTAAAGTATGATACAGGGTCAAACAGATAGAATATATCAGTCTGATTGACATCCATCTTTCTCAAAGGTTAAGTACATAACCTTTACATAGTGCTTTCTTTCCTGTGTATCCCTAGCTGTACTCTGTACAGTTTAACACAATTCTTTGGCAATAGTCAAAGGCATACATACACTATACTCATCTTCAATCTCTGTTGACCAGTCTCAGGCATTCTTCACTCTTAACAGGAAGAGATTGGTGACTTACTGTTACTTGCTAACTTAATAAAATGATTGTCGGTCCTCTCCAACTCTTGGCATGTTCTTGGGTGAGTTTTTCCACCACCCTTCAGAGCATGTAACACTTGTCTGCAGTTGCTTAAAGGAGCTGCTTATTTTCCTGGGATCACACGGCTGCCCTCATAAACGATGTAGTTGGTTTAAAGAGATGCAGACAGATATGGCATTCTTGCCCCCAAACTCTCCAAAGCAGCTCTTTGAATTCAAAGCACTTCACAACCTTATATACGCTTAAGCATCTCTTACATCACTGGTAAATCAAATACTTAGTAAAAGTTTGAGAAATATCTACTCATCTTTGTCTTAATATCTATCTTTAATCAGACTAACAATTTAAAGTATTAAATTGTACATTTCTGAATTTCATTTCTTGTTTAAATAAATGTGTCTATCTTAATTTAAACATTTGAATCAAACTTACTGGATTAAATGAGGATGCTATGTTTAGAAAAAAAATGCCTTATAACAATTTGGCTTGACTAAACATGTTTTTTATTCAGTAAAGATGTAGGTCTCTTTGCTTTACACAAAATAATTGGCATGAATATCAGCTATGCAAGCCATATTTTATCCAAATAACATTATTGTAAAAAAAGCAATGTAATTTAGAATAACTGCCATAATACAAGTTCCAACATAGATATAATACAGGTTGCAATCACATCACATTAACTAATACAGTAGTTAATCCAGGAGATAAGTTTAAAATGTCAGCATTAGTGTGGAAGAATCCATTATTTCCATTTTAGACATATGTTGTATGAAAACTTGGCTCCCTGAAATAAATTATTTTTCTTTTTCTGGTACTGCCATCATCACTAACAGATGTCTTCTTTGGTCAGCTCTGGATGGTTGAATTGTATAATCTTTTATTATATTGTAAATTCTTTTTTATTTGGCTATTTCTGTTTTGCTTGAAGTATATTGCAGTGAGGAAATGAAATTTACTGGAGTTTTATGTTCATTATTTTAAAGGAAAAGCCCAGTTTAAATGCATTTTCAGGATAATTATTTATTTAAACACAGTACAAATTATCCAACTCTACTATGTCAGAATTATACTAGTCAGGAAACATGGATGATATGTAAATAACTCAATTATCAGTGAAAAACTATATGTTCATGATTAAAATACAAAAGGCTGTCATTCACTCCTTCCAATTCCTTCTCTTTCTTTTCCTGGGGAAAATTTAAGCTATAATACCGCCAGTAAGAGGAGGTATAAATTGAAATTGATTTGTGAAACATTGGGTGGCTGTTTATACACAGCGGGATCCATTTCACAAAGCTGATGCAAAAATAAAATGGATGGAAGGGACAAAAAGCATTTTTGCTGTCCAAAGCCCCATTTGAGGGCATTGAATATTTTGCATATTATTGTGAAAGATGAATATGAAAGATTCTCAGTGAGGGCTGGTAAGTTCAGGAGTTAATTTACATAAAACGCCCACAAACTGTTTACCAAGGCCCTGATATATGAGCTGATTTGCCTCCTTGTATTCTGTCTTTCCAGACATGAAGTAGTACTTAACCTTTTGTAACAATTTTGCAACAACTTTGATCCAGATGAAAATTGCTTGAAATCACTTTCATTGGGAATCATTATAAATACTTAATCAAATCCTCTGGCTGGATTTTTTAGCCGGTAGAGCTTCGTAAAACCCATACAGTTCATATTGTAGAAGAGTAGCAAGCAAGACTACTGGTTTCAGGCTCAAATGCTAAAGCACGTCAAATGCATTCAGTATTGTAGTTATGGCAAGTTCAGAAGTTAGCTGCACATACTGTATGTACAACAAGGGCGGGGCTTGCTTGCAGAGCTGCTTTTGTCTTTCTGTCCCTCCTTGCCAGCCCACAGGCACAGCTGCAAGTTATGGCAATTCTCCTTCTTTATTTATCACGCTCTTTATATGTTGTTGATTGAGCTAATAAGTATAAGGTGCTGTTTAATCCAAGGGATCTGAAATCCTTATGACCCTGTTGTAGGCCACTTAGCCAAAGTTCTGTGGAATTGTACGACTTGATTCAATAGACAGAGGTGGGTATCAATTCATTTGAACTCTTCTGTTAAGATTTAAATTTAGTCACAGAGGTAAGGCACTTAAATGTCAAGTTTATTTATTTTACCAAATTGTTATAATTGTTATACTACCCACTCAAATGACTTCTAGTTGCTATCTTAGTCGAATGCTCTCTCTCTCTCTCTCTCTCTCTTTCTCTCACACATGCACACACCCACACAAATTGAATTTTGGGGGGAATTCTCTGTCTGTCTGTCTGTCTGTCTAGCTGGCTAGCTAGCTAGCTAGCTAGCTAAACTCTATAATTCCCAGGGGATAGACAGAGGGGGACATTTAGGTAATTATAGACTCTGGCATTATGCTCCTCTCCTTCTTTAATCAGCAATGTGTATTACTTCAATTCCTTCAAAATGTGGTAAGCCACACTAGCTGCATTTAGGGGGTCTTTCTGTTATCCTGCCAAGTGCACCCTTAGACTTCTGCTCTATGACAGCCAGCGTTAAGGTGTCCAAGTGCAACTGGAACACCCCAGTTCAAATAAATAGTTATCCAACCTCTTGGGTGACTGTGGGCCAGTCACTACTTTGTAGGCCAACCTGTTGTTAGATAAAATTAGAGGAAGAATGCTACGTAGCTGCTGTTTGAAGCTGCTGGAGAAAGAGAGATAAAAATCTAAATAACAAAAGCAATATCATCATCTACCTTAATGCCACCATTGAAGACTGGGAAAATAGTACTTGGGAAGGCAAGTATTACTCCTCCCTTCTCTGCATGCATGGCAGGTTCCTCGGACTATTAAATTTTTAAAAATACAGTGGAAAATATGTTAAGTGCATCTTCAGTGAAGCATATTGCTGGACTCTCATGCTGATGCTTCCATTGTTCTAATGCTGGTTACCCCTTTTTTATACTTCACAGTGTAGCAAGCTATAGTAAATCAGTTGTATTCTTGTTCCATATTAACAGTTAGTAATTAACAGTTACCCATTTGGTTGGGTAAAGATGTATATCTGTTTCTTTCTGGAACAAGGCATCTGCTTCTTTGTTTAGAATATGGTACATTGTCAGTCACCATAAGGCAGCTTTCGTAGGAAATTTTCTAATTTCATGCTGTCTGGTTCATAATTTTTCAATCCCCATGATTTGAAAGCAAAACAAAATCCTAACACCAAACTTATAAAATGTTAATATCTTCAGAATTCTTCAGCCTTTAATCCTCCTTTAGAGCATAATCAAGCCAAATGGCTCAATGCTGATGTTGGGACAATACACTGTTTGTATGAATGTATAATCTTGAGTGCTGTGGAAGTGGCAATTTAAAAATAATTAGCCATGCTAAGAAATATATCCTGTTATTCTGAAATGTATTTATTCAATTGTCTTATTCAACAAAGCAAAATAAAATTATTAAAGATTGTATTCTATAATAATCTTAACTGGGAAAGAAAAATCTGTTTAAAAATGGATGCAGGTTGTGCTATAGAACTGCAAAATAAAACCCTTGAACATACTGTATCTTGATTACATACAAGTCTCAAGGGAGACATGAGCATAACCTATGTTACCGACAGAGCCTGAAAGATGTTTTCACTATGCTTTGTGAGCTCATCCATTAGTACTTCAAATCAAAGATTTCTGAGGTCATTACCTTTGCTTATTTTCCTTTGACACATACTTAAGCATGAGTAGAGTATGAGTTCAGGAGTAATATTAAGTGTGTGAATTTGGACTTGACTAGGAAAAGAGTCCCTGTCTTCTTTAGCATTAATTTTAATAGAACACCTTTTATTAAGGGTCAGTAATATGTCCTTGAACAGGGCTGGATGTCTCATCAATCAGAACAAGAGAGGTCCCTCAGGCAGCAGATGAGAACCTTCCTTCAATACCTCCCTCCCCCCAGCAGGGGATTGGGACAGGGACATAGTTATCCTGAAAAAATGTGCATCATAACATCACAATGCAAGCTACACTCCTTACATCCTTACATGTGACATCTGAACGCAAGTACAAAAGTCACAATATCATGACACACATTTAATCATGCTCCACTTTGCCCCACCTATGGATGCTCAATGTTAGGAACTTCTGAAGGATTGGAAAGTTCTGATTTCCAACATTATGAAGGTTTGCTGGACACATCTAGTAATGTGTCAAATGGGTGGGTAGGTATAGGCATTTATTTTCCTTTTTTCTTTTTAGCATTTGTGGGGAAGGACTGAGAGTAGAAATTGGGACAAGTGGTCAAGGAGGAAGACTGATATCATTCCAA